>OZ022506.1:50843045-51535415 GCA_963989385.1 Ctena decussata
TAACATTAGAAAGAGTGGGCTTAATCATTGAAAGAAAATACATTGGAAGGAAACCCTATCGGGAATTATAGATGTTACTAAATTTCGCTTAACTCAGTTGTGGATCCATTGTATAGCAAACATATTCACTGAAGTCTGTACCACTATATATGCATCCGGACTGCAAAACAAATCTAAATTGTATATTGTATGAAAATGAGGTAAAAGATTTTAAAGTTCGCCGCAGTCCTGTTACTCAGTCAATTTTTGGCGCTGCAACTTCGCCCATTGTTACATGCCTGACTAAACACCACCTCCAAAATCATGTAATTCTTCATTTTTGTCCACCTTTATAGCAATTATATGGTACTAATATCTGAGAGTATACATGGAGCTTGCTAATTAAAGTCATTTCTATAAATACTGATGCAACAGAGAGGAATATGGGAATATATCCTCCTTGCAAGCAAAATAAATAAATAAACTACGCAATTTACGTTCTCGTACGCAAAAACCGACTGAAACAAATATACTCCAGGGACCGAGTGCGCAAAGCAAACATAAGCCTACGCCCGACGTACGTCCGTCGTAAAAATGTCGCAGAATTTTAATCCGTGTGCACAACCGAGGCGTGTCGTAAACTAAGCCGCAAAATAGCTTCAAAACTCACAAATCGCCTCGTGCACTTTGATTAAAATACAGTCGTAGTACAGGCTTAGTTGCGCCGACGTTCGTAAGCTACACCTCCTTTGTGCACTCGACCCCTTATTATCTACACTTGTTCGCTGTTATATGTATCAATATTGTATTTACGAGGCAATAGTCATAATTAGTCACCGTTGCTACTGCGTAGCATCTAAACGCGTGCTTTCCTTGCCGAGCAATAGTAAAAATATTGACCGATCATGTGCGACGAACGCGAATACTACAGTCGACACTATGTTCTTACTCAGCATATACATGTACTGGGTTTTATAATCAAAATAAAGCGACACATATTTGTCGTTATCACCTAGCCTACTTATATCCTACTGTATACTATACAAGTATCCTATATCCGTAGCGTAATTTTGGGTAATTGCTGACAATGATATTTTGAACGACCTTCAAGACCTCGAATATTCAAGGAGTTTATTAATATTGATTTCTCTGTATGTGCCAGTACCATGGCCTTGCATGCTCTTAGTATCAGTCCTAAAACACGTACCGAGAGGACACTAGAAGCTGTCAACTGCCAAAAAAAAAACTTGAACAGTTAACTTCTGAAAATCGACTTTGACATCGTCTTTTATCAAACGCCCTACTGAGCTTATCAAACAAGCAGGGCCAAACAAAAATATGGGATAAATGCGCACTAAAAGGGCAGATACATGTAAGAAGAGAGAGAAAAAAAATAAAAAAGAGAGAAAAATCAGTAGAAAAATCGAGAAAAAAAATTCCATGCGCATACTTTGTGGTATCGTGACCCTGTGTGGTGACCTCTGACGTCATGAGAAAAACATTGTCATAATTATATTGAGCAGCTACTGCATTAGGCTATATCTGCTATAAACTGCAATTTCGATTGCCCTCTTCAAGTAGGTAAGTCAAATTTTAGGGTCAAATTATCGACCCTACCCCTTTTCCAGCGGTTTTCTTGAAACCTCTGGACGTCGAAAGAATATGCAGAGTAATTGCATAGTTTGAATGTCTGCTATTGTATTCGGGTTCATTTTCGACTATCCGGTAAGTAATGTCACATGTTTAGACGTACCGCAAAAGCAGCGGGCTATATTTGGGTTATGCGCCACCTTACGTAACGTCAGGCGTAACTTGAGTTTCCTTGCATAATGGATACATAGTTTTGAATTGGGCTGAACATAAAAAAAACTATTTCAAGCCCTCTACGGGCAAAAGGCAAATTCTATCGCCCCGACGACCTGTGCGATAGCGTATCGGGTCGTCCACAGATTCACGGGGCGATACTATTGCCCACAAAGGCATGAAATAGTTGTACAATGTCGCATGTAAAAAACAACAACAAAATACAGGCCATTAGACACCAAGTATGTCAGTGGGTATTAATCTTGCTCTAACCCAATAAAAATCAGTTTATATTAAGATTTTTGTAATATTCAATTATTAACTTTTGTTGAGGTGAATATGAAGTGTTACTGAACAGTTATCCTTATATAGACCGACGAGAAGCGGAGGTCAGTATAATAACACATACTGACCTCCGCTTCTCGTCGGTCCGTATGTATTGAAAGATGCTCCGGGTGATAACGTGTGAAATTCGTACCGATAACGACACATATTGCCTGACGTAACGCTATTTATGCACGGGACATTAGAAAATACTGACTGCGGCTGCCGACAGCTTTCTTTATTCGTCAATTTCTTGTGATTCATACTTCAAAATGACATTCTTCGTGTTTACACCCTATTAATATACTATACTTTATCATACAAGTAGAAAACGACGCAAAATGACAAGGGAAAATGTTTTTGAAGCGAGATAAGAAAAAAAAAAGATTTATACAGTAAATACCATTGATATTTTCGCCATATCTGATGAGAACATCGAAATTTTCACTCATGCTTCACAGTCGTGAAAATATCAATGCTTCCGTTACACTCGATTTAGATACTTAAAGTAATCAATGCAAAAAGAATTAATAGTCCTCTATATAAAGGATTCATATGGACGTTTAATATACTAAACAAAGAACAAACGAAAAAAACTAAAGAGTCACTTTTTTCATCCTACGGTTGTCTGGAAAAGGTCAGACATACAAATCTTTTTAAATTACGAAAAACTAATGATTTTTAAATACCATGGCAAAACAAAAAAAAATCAATGTTTTTTTGAAAAAGCAATCGTAAGGCTATTTTAAATGTCACAATAACACTTTTTCTGTTTTCTGTGTTCAAATCCAAATAATTACTTAATTTGATTGTTCAAATTTGTTTAAATAAATAGAATTTTATTGGCAATGAATACAATCAGTATGGACTCATAAGCTAAAGTTATGCCAAAGCACGGTCGACAAAGAGGCTGCGAGGACAAGAAAAAAAACCCAGCAAATCAGGTCATAACAAAGTCACAAATTTCGTTTCAATGGAATTTCCATATTACAAATCGAAATCGTTATTGTAGTTTATTTTGTAAGACAGTCAACCAAATCGCAAAGAAGGAGACAAAGAGACAGAGAGAGAGAGAGAGAGAGAGAGAGAGAGAGAGAGAGAGAGAGAGAGAGAAGGCGAAGAGGCAAAGAAACTATGGCATCTAAAAAAATCTATATGTTTAATGCAAAGGGAGATAATAAAGTTTTGATTTTTTAGAATAAGATTAAAAGTAACATGAACGTTTAAAGTGCTTTCTATCAGTACTGGAACAAATGTTTGTTATGTAATAAAAAAAATCGGCGAAAGCTCAACTTAAAATTACGATCTGATATATTAAAATATGAATACATAAGATAACTTCGGGAAAAACTTACATGAACCAATAATGTTCCATGATTTAGTTACTCAGACGTCTGTCCAACCCCAAAGAATGTATCTTATGGTAAATACTTCCTTGGTTAGCCGGTGTAACGAAGTAAAGTGACCCCCATAGAAAAACGACCCCCGGTCATTATTCTTTAAAGAAAAGTGACTCCCCAGTCATAATATTCTACCCATACACATGAAATAAATCGACCCTTCGCGAAAAATTGTGACTTCCATAGAACAACGACCCCCGGTCATTATTCTTTAAAAAAAAGTGCCCCCGCCGGTCATAATATTATTACACCACTACGCAAAGTTAAATAACAATTCGCGAAAAAGAAAAGAACGTCACCCCCGTCTCACAACCCCTACCCCTCTCCCCGCCTTCCACACAACCACCCAGTACAAAAGTAATAAACAAACAAATAAATAAATAAATAAAAATAAAGTAATTCCGAGTAGGGTAAGATGGGGCAAAACGCCCATGCGGGGTAAAACGCCCATGCCTTTTATATCGATATTCATATGGTTTAGGGAGTAAAGTGTTATGGAAACAAGCATGTTAGACCTTAGGATTCCTTATCAACAGAAGCTTCCAAGAAGCGCATCTACTTGTAGCTTTTTGTCACGAATTTAAACATTTTGTGCAGTTTTCTGTAAATCGAGATTACTGAATATTTTCTTGCAGTTCATCCTGCTGAGAGAACTTAATACTTTGCGACAGTCTGTTTGCAACATAAAGTCTAAGCGATGTTTACTCTGTCACGAAACCTTATTATGTGCATTTGTAAAAAAAAATCTATTTAAAGACTAGCAAATAATGCCCATATGGGGCAAAAGGCCTACTCTTCGACTACTCTGATAAATCATATATGGATGTTCTTTCGCAAAACTACAGGAGACTGTTGGCGTACAACGCAAGGTGACATTGCATTGAACATAATTTCAAAGATTTGCCCTCTGAAGTTGGATGAGTTGCGTACACGATTAAAGGTGCACAAATGGGGGAGGGGGGGGGGGGGGCAAAACGCCCGCATTGAGGAAACCTTTTTATAAGTATCAAATAAAATATCTGATCTAACTGGGATATTCTTTTCGGGCAAAGGAAACTGTATTGTCTAAAAACAAACAATCAAATCTGGCAACAAGATAAGAAATAGCCCTGGGCGTTTTGCCTCATCTAAAAAGACGTTTTGCCCCAATGGTGTGGCAAAACGCCCAAAATATTTAAAAATACAAATTCTGTAATTACAATGTCTGTTAAAATCATAACATATTTCCAGATTTAAGTGCTATATTTGTGGTCAACTTTGTTTCCTTTAACAGAAACATTTACTCCGAATTAGATCAGACAGTTTCTTACATAATGGCAAAGAAGTTTCCTTAAGGTGGTGATAATCACTGATTTAGGACAAAGACAAAAATCTGCATAAAATACTCAAAATTGCACTGGTCTTTCCAAAACTTAGCAGATGCCTTCTTTATGTTGTTTCTCATAATTTAGAATCCCAAAATGCAACATTTGTTAATGTTAAAAAGTGTTTTTATAAGAGAAGATCAAAGGGTAATTTTCTGCGAATAAATCAGAAACAATAATATCATTATTGAAAATATACTTAGTGCTTCGAGTACCTTGTTGCATAATGGAGAGCGTCCTACCAATTATTTTTTCAAACTCTTTCACACATTATCAGGCTGAGCAGATGAAAAAAGATGCAGTCTTTGTCCAAATTTTTTTGTCAAAACACACAGGTGAGACAGGTGAGACTATTTTAACAAGGTTGAACAATTTCATCTACACACCACTGATCATGTCAGTAATGTATCATTTATATTGTAGGTGTCAACATAGGTATGCTTGCCTACCCTATATTTAATAAATGTGTCCAGTGTACATTTACTTTGTACATGGTTGAACATTTGAGAAAAAGCTACTGTTTTCATCTGGTCTACATTACAATCTGAGAAAGAGTTGGAATAAATAATTGCTAGGACGCTCTTCATTATGCAATAATGTACATTTTCAATAACGATATTATTTTTTCAGATTTATTCGCAGAAAATTACCCTTTGATCTTTCCTTATAAAATCACTTTTTAAGCAGCATGTTCGTCTACTTTGCATTCTAAACTGTAAAGAACAACAAAAATAAGAAGTCTGCTAACTTTCAGGGAGATTCGTTACTTTTTTTGGTTTTATGCAGATTTTTACATTTACCATAAATCACCAACTTAAGGGGGGCGTTTTGCCGCCCTTTACTATATACTGTACGCACCTATGGCCCATACGATTTCATTAACCCATTTAAGCCTAGCGTCCCTAAAAGAGGGACAGAGACAAACGTGCAGACCAAGATCAGACGCAGCAGAAATGTGAGTCTGATCATTTTCTTCATTGTTTGCATAAAATTTACCGCAATTTCTATACAATGAAAAACAAAAGGACACGAGGTCCTAAATTGCTCACCAGAGTAAAAAAAAAGGTCAAAGATAAAACTAGTGTTATCGCTTGAACAAACCTGATACTATGATTATGAATTCCAAGGTCGTGAGGATCGTTCAAAAAGTCATTGCTAGCAATTTCGCAATAAATATGCTGAGGCTGTGGAAAGGATATGTGCTTAATATCATACACGTGACATACTTTTCTGAGAAATAGGACGGTTTCGAATTCGGAGGCAAAGGTGATACCGGTAATAATCTTTCGGACCCACGGCATCTTAAAATTACAAGAGATCACCACACAGGGATCACGCTATCAGTGTCCTGACAGTTTGTGTTTTAGGACTGATAGATACCTAGAGCATACACGGCAATGGTACTGGCATATACAAGGAAAAAAATCAAAATCAACATTTACAGACTCCTTAAATGTGCGAGGTCAAGCGGCGTCTTAAAATTATAAGTGGCGAAAGAGGGGGGCGGGGAGGGGGGGGGCAGGGAGAGAAAATTCTTACATATCTGTTCAATCTTTTAAATTATAAGAACTGTAATATAAATTGATTAGTATCTTATATCCAAGAACTCAGATAAGAGACATATATCATAAAAGTCATATGACAAAATGTTTTCCTTTCTAGGTATTTTGAGCGTTCGTCCTGCAAATTATATTACACGAGACTCGCCTTTTATTTTTTTCTAAAATTTTTTTGTAAACACATGGATGACTATCCTTTTCGCTGTGGTAGATGAGAAAAATAGGTTCCTTGAGGCAGACTTGTAAAATATAAAAGGGAAAAATCAAGGGACCATGACACGTCTACAGTCAAAATGACTTACATTCATCCTGCAGTCAAACCTATGACACGAATATGACAAAAACATGTTTTCATTATAGCCTATTCACATTGCTTAATTGTGCACTGTGGTCTTTACTTTTAATCTAGTGACGTGTTCCTTGTGCGCATCAAATTGTCTTTGCAAATAGTTTTGAAATTCTACTATGCTGGACTTAGTTATGGGCTGGATATGAACAAGTTTGCACTGTAGCTTATGCAAAAACTTTAAGTGCGGACTCAGATCATGACCTTTGAGCTAGCGACATGCTCCTTGCACTTGACACATCGTCTTGTCATAATAATTATGTATACCAAATAAGTTTTGAAATCCTACCATGCAGGAAAAAGTTATGGGCCGGACACGAAAATATTTTCATTATTGTCTATACACAATGTGACCTTGACCTTTGAGCAAGCGACATGGTTTTTGTCTTGTCATTATAATCATTTCTGTCCGATAATTTTGAAATCCCACCATGCAGGACAAACTTATTGGCTGGACACGAACATGTTAAGCTGACGCCTAGGCACAAAGTTTAAAAGCGGACTGTGACCTTGACCTTCTAGCTAGTGGCATGGTTCTTGCACGCGACACATTGTCTTGTCATAATGATTATTGATGCCAAATAATTTTTAAATCCCGCCATGCAGGATTAAGTTATGTGCCGAACATGTTTCACTAAAGCCTATGTACAAAGTTTACGTGTCCTGTGTGACCTAGACCTTCAAGCTTGCGACATGATTCCTGCACAAGATACGTCGTCTTGTCATGATGATCATTTGTGGTATTTAATTTTAAATCCCACCACGCCGGACATGATTCTGGAATGCACGCACACACATACACGCATACACACACACATACACGCACACACGGACAGGATAAACTCGTTTTGCCCTGGCGCCATTTCATGACGGGGCATAAAAAGGTATTACTACCATCCATAGTATTTTTCCACTTCTAAGGCAAACATAATGCAAAAAACCTTTCCTATGCAGAAACAAAAATGCGACTTCTCGTTCGTATCCAGGGGACGTATTCATTAAGCCACTTAAGTCGTTTCTATGCGGTTGCTAAGAAAGGAAATCACCTGCAGTCTTTGTAAGACTGTTCCTCCAGAGCAAATTTCATAGTTGTAGGAAATCTCCTTCAAAGAAATTTAGCCTTAGCAACAGCATAGCAACCGCTTAAGTCGTTTTATGAATACGGCCCCAGCTTAGCTTCTGTTAGATTTGCGCGAAACAATTCCAGTTATGCATCTTTTCTCATTTCCGGCATAACCCAATAACTTAATCCAATAAGGCATATAAAATACTTAGTTCAGAAATACTATTCATTTGAAATATCAAAAATAGAAATTCTCAGACCATAAATTTTTCAAATTCGCCAGTCTTTCCCCTAAGAAAGAGCTTCAGAGAGACAACGGTGTAAAGTTGATATCATAAAATGATTTATTACCCAACCTTCTATATATAGAGTAATTATATATAGTTAACAAAAATAGAAACCTGAGAATCATCATATTTCATCCTACCGTAGTCAGGAAAAGGTTAGGCTTAACTAGAAAGTGTGTTTGTGAAATACTATGCCCCAAATCATATGCTTGCCACTAAAGGTGTCTAGCATAACTTGTTCATTTCATGACAGAATTTGCCCAAAAGTTAATTAAGTGATATATACCTTAGCCCCTAGCCGTTTGCCAAATATGAGCATCCTAGCTCAAACGGTATTTCCAGGATTTTGGGAACAATCTTTCATGTAATTTTTGAAAAAAGGGGCATAATTCTGTTCGTACATGGCGGATAGATAAAAAAAATTCGGTCTGCTCATTTTTATGGTCTATCCATTTTATCAATATCAAGGCCCCTGCAGTTATTCTCTTGAGAAATAGACCACCCATAATTAGACCTACCATAATTATGTTTTATACAGATGAGAAAAAGGGAATAACTCTGTCAATAATGAATGCATCATAACGTTATTTACATCAGAATGACCAGTGCATCAAATACTAATAGTATACCAAAAAATAGGATTCTAGTTCCAAAGTTTCAAAAGTTGGAAAAATGCCAAATTCAACAAAGGGGCATAACTTGCTCATTTTTTGACGGAATTTGCTCAAAAGATAATTAGGTGATCAACACCTTAGCCTCGAGCAGTATGCCAAATCTGAGCATCCTATTTTAAACGATATTTCCAGGATTTTGGGAACAAACTTTCATGTAATTTTTCGAAAAAGGGGCATAATTCTATAAAGACATTGCAGATGGAAAAGAAAAAAAATATGTCTGCTCATTTTTATGGTCTATCAATTTTATAGATATCAAGGCCCCAGCACTTATTGTTCTTGAGAAATAGACCACCCATAATTATGTTTCATACAGATGAGAAAAGGGGAATAACTCTGTCAATAATGAATGCATCATAACGCAACTAACATCAGAATGATCAGCACATCAAATACTAATAGTATACCAAACAGTAGGGTTCTATGTCAAACGGTTCAAAAGTTGGAAAAATGTCAAATTCAACAAAGGGGCATAACTTGGTCATTTTTTGACGGAATTTGCCCGAAAGTTAATCAAGTGACCTACACCTTAGGTCCTAGCAGTATGTCAAATATGAGCATCCTAGCTCAAACGGTATTTCCAGGATTTATTTAATCTTTCATTTAATTTTTTGAAAAAGTGGCATAACTCTGCCAGTGCAAGGCTGACGGATAAGAAAAAAAAATACGTGTCCTCTTGGTTTTATACTCTACCTACCTATGAAGTTTCAAGATCCCAGCAGTTATGGTTCTTGAGTAAATGTAGTGTTACGTACGTACGGACGGACGGGCGGACGGTCAGGCCCAAATCAATATGCCTCCTCAAATTCTTCAAACTTGGGGGCATTAAACCTAAGTCAACATTGGGTCACGCTGACGTTAATTTTAAAAACGTCAAAGTCTAGTGTCCGGTTAACTTTTTCGACGTAACCACCACACACTTTTTATGTCTGTGTACCCATTGGTCAACCAGTCCTCACTGAATGGCGAAATTACTTCACGTACCTTGTTGCGTAATTAATTCTAAAGAGGTTTCAAACCGTTGGCATCTAAATTCCTTCTTCATATCAGGGAACAGACGAAAGTCCAATGGGGCTAAATCCGGACTATACGGCGGATGTGGCAGGAGACTGAAACCAAGCAGGTCAATATCCAGTTCTGTATCGTGAAATGTAATTTGTTATAAATATTAAACAATGACATACTAATGTTAAACCAGAAGACGAGTACAAAGGATACAGGGATCTCATTTTGGAAGAGCTTGAAATATTCGTTATAAAATCAAATCGCTTTTCTTCCTCATATTATGAAATTTCCAATTAATTTGAACCTCTCATCGCACCTCGTACAAAACTAATATACCTGTGAGCTTATGTACTGGCTGGCAATACTAAGAAGATTCACCAGAGTGGTTCTACAGCCTAGTGGCTTTGCTAAAGACTGAAGACTACAGACATACGTTTGAATAGTACTCGGTATTCACCGTGGATCCTTCTCGCACCTTGTGTTGTAGCAAGAGTCCCTGACGAAAATATACAATGCCTTCTGGCAACTACGTTGTGCCCTGGCCTTCTTCGGAGGAGCTGTGTTAGGCGACTTCCAAATAGATGATTGTTGTTTCGATTTGGGATCATAATGATACAACCAAGTCTCGTCGGTTGTTACATTCTTGCCTAAGAATCCTACACCCTGGGTTGCGTAGCGATTAAGAAATTCTCGAGAACATTGCACTCGCCTTTGTTTGTCGTCTTCTGTAAGAATGCGAGGTACCCAATGTGCAGTCACTTTCGACACATTAAGCTCGTCTGTAGGAATACGTTGCACTTTGTAATACGACAGAGATATTTCCTCTGAAATACATCGCACCGTTAACCGTCTGTCATTATCTAACAGTTCCATCACTAACGCTGCGATTGCAATAGTGACTGTCGATGTCGGCCGACCAGGTCTTTCGTCATCAAACACTGAGGTTCTGCCATCCCTAAACCGCTCGTGCCATTAGTAGACAAATGTTTTTCCACAGGTTGGTAATGTATCCGAGTTTTTAATTCGTTTAAGTGTCTCTGCCGGTAGAAGTTTGAGTCCCACACAAAATTTGACAACCACACGCAACTCACTGTCATCTGTTGACGTCATGTGCCGTTTTGAAGGCATGGCCATAAACTGCTGCTGCTAAATAACCGTGCAACACAACGTCTTCAACTTTCCGGAAATGGCGTCGAAATGACACGCTAACGTCAGTTGCGTTCGCACTAATCTGACTGCGTACTAGCATATTTAATGAATTCAGAATATGTGAAATAACAGCGTGCTTCAAGTCACCAAACAGTGGTTGCTATGGATAACATTTATTCTTGTTATATCTATTCAACTACCTGATAATGAAAGAGAAAATAAATTGTGTTACTTGTGTACGAGTTTTCATGTGATTTGATAAAGAAATAAATTCTTGAGAGGAGAATTCCGCAAATTTATCAATCAGCCCTCGTAGTTTGCATTGGCTGGGTAATAAAACAACACTATTTGATGCAAAAGTCAAATCGGGGCCACATAGGCATGAAATAGTTGAGATCGAGATCGAAAAAAAACGGCATATGTTATTCTGGCTTAATCCACAGCTTTATTGAACTTTTCACCTAAAACAAATAATTAAACCAATATAAAATATTTTTTATCTTCTTTATTTATTTTATCTAATTCAACCTGCCTCACCTCGTTTGGAAAATGGACCTTCCTGTCTGGTGCAATAAGGTCATCAGTTACCTGACTAACCAGAAACTGCTTGAGTGATCAGAGGGAAATTTGAATCAGAATGTTTGTCTCATTTTAAGGTTGTACACGGGAGAGAAGAGACAGAAAATTGGGCTGCAGCTTAAACAAATTTTGTTGGGTAAGCTCTGCTGATCTATTCAAGGAAATGTTTGTTCAGGTATTCATTAATCTAATTTTGTTTGGGTTATTTCAATCACGTATGTTTTAGTGTGCTTTTTTTCTATTACCAGTTATGCTGTTTATGATCTCTCAGAACCCATAACATAGAGTGTTTTTTTTTTTCAATAAAACAAATGTTGTGCTACTGAAATAACCTTGCTGGCGTGCCTTTCTATATGGATTACCAACAAGTTTCAGTGCTTAATTTTAACATTTTTCTACTAAAACTTATGTCGTAGGGACTCACCTAATTGATGAGTAACCACAACATATGTTTTAAGATGTATGGGTAAACAACCAAGTTTTTCTGCCATTAATGCAAAAGGAACGAATTGCTTCTCTGGATGCTGTAACTCTTCCTAGTGGTCTACTCTTAGAGGAAAGAATTTGCTCTTAAAGGAGCAAAGAGTAAATTCCTGCTTTCGAGAGTTGTCCCCCATTGAGAAGGGAGGCAAAAATGAAAATGGCAGAGTAATACTACGACCTTAATTCAGTGCTCATTTTCTGAACAAAAAGTTGGTAACCATCAATAACCTCTGAGGTTAATCTAATGCAGTTATATGATTTAATGGATTATTTTCTTATGAAATATGTTGTGGAGACTCATTTAAGCGAGGGGAGTCAAATGAATACCCTTAACGAATATTTCTGTGGCTAAAAGGAAAACAGCAGAGTTCACACGAAGTTTGCTTAATTGCTTTAATTGCAACTCTGTAATGATTGGTCTTTTCAAAACTGTACATGATAACTGTACACAATAACTGTACATGATAACAATACATGTATCAGGATTTATCAGTACTGGCAACTTCAAAGGAAAGTACTGTCAGCTGTGGATTAAAACAGATATATCCATTTCTTTTTGAGATGTATTAGTAAATATCAATACTGATTGTTAGATGTACAGGATAATTGGACTCGCCCTAAAGAGCTCGTCCATTATCCTGTACACCTAACAATCAGTACTCATCTCAAAAAGAATGGATATATCTATTACATTTAAGCTAGCATGGAAACCTTCGCCTTACTGGTAGCCTTTGAAGTACTTTCGTCGAATCTGAAAGCCACTTCATTTCTTATCATCATTATTTTTCATTTGCCTTTTTCCAGCACAATTCAATACTCACCATGAACATGTGCTAAAAGATTACCAGCTTTTTGAAAAAAGCTGATACTTGTGTGCTAGGGTAGCTTTTTGGCACAAGTTAATGCTTGTAATGCCAATTTATAACAAGTTTTCTTTCTTTCCTTTATATTTAAATAAATTTTACCTTTATCTATTTGACAATTGATTCAAGCATTTGTGAAAATCTACAAAGTAAACCCTTTTTTATGCAAAATTCTTTATTTTCAGTAGAAATTTTTATCACCTGTTTTAATGGGCTCGCGGGGCCCACTGAAGGCGAGATTCTGCCTGAACCTAAAGTGCGCTTCACTGCACAGAACCTTTCATAGTCATCCTCCCTGCGTCCTTATATGACTGAAATCCTGTTGAAAAAGACTTCAAAGTTTAAAGTCATTAATCCACCCCATTGTCGCAAGCCTCTGCACTTTCTCCTCATATCTGCCAACAACCTTGCAGGGAAAGCTTGGGAACTATTTATGGATAATATCTTGAGCCGCGACACAACCAAAAAAAAAAAAAATAACGCACTCAGCGAAGACTTAGATCAGCCTGGGCATCCGCCCAGTCTGATCAGCGTCTTCGCTATCCGTATGGGACTAGATTAGACCCTTAGCTACCCTTTTACTGGGCAGCGAAGAGTGTCATCAGACTGCACTGATCTGAGTTTTCGCTGGGCTCATATGCCATTTTGTTGATTTTGTTGTGTCGCGGCCCATTAATTTCATTCGGTCCCAAATTCGAGTCCCTCTATAGGCGAGAATCTTTTCAATCGTAAACGGGGTTCCATTGCATACAGCTTTTCATCAGCAACCACCTATCGTCCTGATATGACTGCAACACTTTTAACGGACGTAAATTGGAAATCATCGATACATCCATTGCTTCGTACGTCACAGGCGCCTATAGCTGATTTCACAACAAATGAGCCGCGAAACGAGAAAAACAACAAAATGGTTGTGCGCCCAGCGCGGACTCAGATCAGTCTGGGCATCTACCAAGTCGGAGCAGACTCTTTGCTTGGTGCTTAAAGGGTAGCTAAGGGTCTCAGCTACCTGCATGCAGACAGCGAAGACTCTGATCAGACTAGGCGGATGCCCTGGCTGATCTGAGTCTGCGATTGGCGCACAACCACTTTGATCACAAGGTTTTGTCGTGTCGCGGCTCAAATTGTCCACGCTATGTTAGAATACGATGTACATGCTCCTTTTGTGTTACTTAGAAGCAATGTTTACATATTTCAGATATTTACTGTTACCTGTGTGAAGCTATAAAGATGGTTGGCGTGAGATCTAAATTAACCTACAAACTGTCATTCCAGTGACATACTGATATATGACATGTCACCTTACATCACTCACCGAATAAACAACGGCGGTCTTCAATGAATAATGTGCTGGCAAATATTGTAAGCGTGAAAAGATACATATTTCTGTATTAACTCGCTTAATTTCTTTATTAATTTAAACATTTATTACTTCTTAAAGTCACACATTGTCACGGAATAAAAAATTGAGTTCCTCTCCCAGTCATGACAGAATATGTTAACAATGTGGTGGTGTATTTGATAGCTATTACAACATATGTATTTGTCTCTTTTATTTGTTTATGACAAAACGTCGGAAGTTGCGGTAAAATATTTTACTGTGTACACCCTAAGAGCTGCCTGTTTTAAGGTACTTCCATATGAAATATGAGTTGGTGGCTAAAATAAACGGGTGCTTTGTATTTTAGGTGTAACAAGAACAATATGCACTCTTGTTCTGAATTACAGAAATACTCATAAGATATGCCTATCATAGTTTATATTTTTGTGTTGTTGAGGGAAAAATACACAATCATAAATAAGTTACTACCTATTCCCTTCGTCAGAAAATATATATATATATTTTGCACCAATATATAGCATTATAATTTTTTTTTGCTAAGTTTTGTTTTGAAATATTTTATGCAGGATGTTATAAAATTTGGTTAAAAAATAAAACTTAAAGAAAAAACATTCATAACCATTTTTACGAAAAAAGTGAGTAGGCGAAACGGGAATAGTGATATATTTTAGAGTAGGCGAAATGGGAGTAGGCAAAATGGGAGCAGGCGAAGTGGGACAAATCATAGGCGAAACGGGAGTAGGCGAAATGGGAGTAGGCGAAACGGGAGTAAACCATCTGTACATACATATCTTGAAGTTCCTGTAATTTCTTGATAAAATTTTGAGTCGCGACACGACAAAACCAACAATGTGGTTGTATGATTTATAAAATATTAAAGTTATTTCTATGAATGCATGTGTTTTACGAAAATAAGTGTACAGACGGACACAAACATAGTAACTGTTTTAACTGAACAGAAATTGTTCAAGAATGCTTTACAATTGTTGCACGAGGTTTTTGATATGTTCAGCATTTAACTGTGGTGATATTTATATCCCAAATGTACAATAACCATTTTCTAAACAGTTTTGCGTGATTTTGCACATAATGACCTTTGACCTCGTTCATACGATACACAACGATACACAATGGGCAATCAGGTTTGGCAACCGCCAAAAATTAAACGAGGACATATCGGCAAGTATTTTTAGCATGGTGGCCAATAAAGCCGCGAAAGTGCCCACAAACTCATTTTCTAGAGCTCTTTTCTCGAATCCGCCATCTGACTATAATCCATGAACTGAAGCAGTCGGAATGTAGTTTTTCACCAAAGGTCATTGGAATCTAATTTTAATGATTTAAAGAACCCTACCCAACTTGTTTATACAACACACAGTGACCATCAGGTGCACCTGTGTAAATTTTGCCAAGTTCAAAGTAATATATGACTAATTTATTAGATGTTGTTTCTTCGTTCAACAACAAAAATATATTCTATAATATGCGTATTTTATTATTATTTCTAGAACAAAAGTGGATATTGTTCTTGATACATTTCAAAATTTATAACACCCGTACATTTTTACATGTAGAAATACCTTAAGAAATCCAGATCAAACTGGCGTTTAGTTTAAACTTTATTTATTTGTACAAATAATACAGATACATACAAATACAGTTCATGGAAATAAACTATTCATACAAAAGGGATTCAGAAGAAAGTCGTATTGACTTTTTTAAATCTGTCTCCCAGAATATTTACACTGCAAATTTCAGACCCATGATTAACAGAGACTACTTCTAACATTGGTCGGATAATTGCATAGGAATACATTAAAATGTAGAAGAAAAGAAAAAGAAAATAAACATAAACAAAAAATTAGTATGAACAGAAAGAAAGAAAGAAGCTAAGAACAAAAACCTAAAGGGTAAAGAGAAACAATGTAGGTATCTATAGTAGCCTCCACGGGGAAAGGAGGAAAATTCCATTATTATCTTATGATATTCATATAAAAACACGAGGTATAGCTATGCTTTCGGAAGCGACAACAAATACATTTATTATGTAAAAGGCAGTAAAACAATACGTTAAGATGAATGCTTAGTTTAGAATTCAGAAAGATTTACTGATGAAATCGCTTAGATTTGTGTATAAAGGTTTGAACAGCTTTAAAAATCATAATGTTGTCATTTACAGAAACGGCTGTACTTCCATACAACAATGAGTTGAGTGTAGGCAAACAAATCCTTGAAGCAGCAAGCATGCATGTCATTCCGAATATTTTGGTATAGGTTACACTCAAGCAAAAAATGACGGGAGTCTTCTACTTCACCACATGCACAAAGTGGATCTAGAATGATATGCTTAGGGAATAAATGCTGGATGAGGAACTACAATTTGTTCGTATCCGTGTGTGATAAATCTGGCAAGTACGATTTCCGGATGAATAATACGAGGGGTGTGAAATAATGTTACTCATAAGTTTAAGGTTGTATTTGAAGGCAGCTATACTAGTTACATTTTGAATTTCTCCAGGAAGGTCATTCCAATCCCTAATAACTGAAAGTAAGAAAGAAGAGTAATAGAGCTGAGTATTAGTATTGACAGTTTGAATATCACCAGCATTGCGTAAGTTATAGCTAACAAATGATCCAACGGTTCTAGGTACGAGCGAAGACAAGTAAACAGAACATAAGTTATTCTGCATTTTGTAAAACATTACAAGCTTATGATTTTTCCTTCTAGAAGAAAGGGTTTCCCAACCTGTTTCAGTTAGTAGAGAATTAATAGAAACAAGTCTTGTCGCACCCGTAACAATGCGTGCAGCTTCATGTTGAATTTGTTCAAGTTGATATGATTCATACTGTGTGCAGTTGTTCCACACAATATCAGCATACTCCAACAATGGCCTTATAAAAGAGAAGTATATTATTTGCAAAGATGTACGATCCAGTACAAATTTTAGCCGCCTCATGTTATTGATACGCTGCCACGCTTTAGCTTTAATATAGTCAATATGTTCATGCCAGGAACAGTTGTTAGAAAGGTATAGACCTAGGTGTTTATGAGAAGACACTTCATTAACTTGTTGGTAATTCATAAATAAAGGCGGGTGATAAGGTTTATTGACTTTTCTAGAAAAGATAAGTGAATCTGACTTAGAAGGATTAAACGAAACTAGCCAATCAGCTGCCCATCTATGGATTTTTAAGAGACCAGAGTTTAGAGTTATAGCTGCATCTGTTGGATCATCTACGATAATATACAGACTAGTATCATCGGCAAAAAGCCTGACAGATGAGTTTATATTCTCAACAATAATGTCATTGATGTAGATAAGAAAGAGAAGAGGACCAAGAATAGAGCCTTGAGGAACTCCAGCATTTATAAAAGACCAGTTAGAGGACGCTCCCGGTAGGACAACACGTTGCCTTCTATCTTTAAGATAATTTGCAAACCAAGAGAGGAGAGAACCAGAAATGCCTATACGTCTAAGCTTGTAAAGTAAACCTCTGTGCCAGACTCTATCAAACGCTTTACTTATGTCGCAAAAGACAGCACGTACTTCTTTACCTTCATCAAGAGCTTTACAAAAAGTATTGTAAAGATCCACAAGTTGGTTAACAGTGGAGTCCCCTGGAACAAAGCCCGATTGCAATGCAGTTATAATATTATTGTCTTTACAGAAGTTAAAAACATGCTTATGTACAATCTTTTCCATGACTTTACCTATAGTATTTAAAAGAGAAATGGGGCGATAATTTGAGATAACTGAAGGGTCATGCTTTTTGTGAATGGGCGATACATTTGCTTCTTTCCAAGTGGAGGGGACTTTGCCTGACTGAAGGGAGAAATTAAACAGATCACATAATGGTGCGGAGAGCGGAATTGCTAGTTCTTTTAAAAGCCTGTTGCTGATAGAGTCTGGCCCAGCTGCTTTGCCAATAGCTAAAGACTGAAGGGTTGATTGTACTTCATCCGGGGTAATGGCAATAGAACTCAGGGAATGTAATTCAGCAAATGGAGTTGCAGGAAGAGAAGCATGTGTGTCATCAAGGACTGTTTGCTCTGTAAAGTAGTCGTTTAACGCAGTTGCCTTCTCCACATCTTCTTCAATAACAAATCCGTCAGCTATAAGAGGTGGTATAGAGAAAGATTGCTCATTGTTAATGAAATGTTTTAACGTTTTCCAGTAGTCTTTAGGACGCAGGTCACTATTCTGCAGTTTATTGGCTAATTTTTCATTAATAAGTTTTTTAGATTGTCTTATTTCGTTTGTAACTTTATTTCTAAGTGTTTTGTAATTGGTATGGTCAGTGGCATTATTTGTTCGTTTATACTTATCATATAATCTTTTTCTTTTCCGCATCATTCTCTTTATTTTACCGTTTAGCCACTGAGGGTCAGACTTTTTTACCTTAACAATTTTATTTGGAATGTGCTTCTTGGAGGTGTTAATGATATAATCTGTAACATTTTTGTGAAGTGTCAATATCTTCATTTTTGAGTGATCGCCAATCGAAGTCAGAAATTTCCTGTCGCAGTGCATCATAATTACCTCTGTCGTAAAGCCATACCTGTCTTTGAAACACTTTAGTTATTACCTTCTTAAAATCTAACACACAAAATATCGGACAGTGGTACCTCACAGCTTGTTCAAGACAAGGCTCACCAACTCCACTTAACATAACACCCTGCTTATTAGAGGTCAATATAAGATCTATAATAGAACTGGAGGATTCAGTGAAATGGGTGGCTTCATTTATTAAGTTATGTAAATTAAACTGCTGACATAAGGTTACAATCTTCCTACTAGATGCCGGCTTTAAAGTATCAAGATTAAAATCACCTGTTATCAAAATGTTATCAATATTAGTATCATAAGCCAAGCCTATAGAATTCTGAATTGATTCCAAAGTCGCAGGAGGAGAGTTAGGTGGCCTATAAAACGTGCCGATAAGAAGTTTGTTTCAATTACAAGATACTTCAATCCACAGACATTCTATGTCTTGAAGTTCAAGGTCAACTCTACGTTTGGCATAAACATTTTCTTTAACATAGACACAAATTCCGCCATGGTTATCACCTTGGCGGTCCCTCCTATGAGGCACATTAAAGCCATGCATATTAATGTCATTATCAGTTGTTTTATGGTCTAGCCATGTCTCAGATAGGCACACCACGTCAAAATGTCTTAATTCAGATTCGAGTACATCGACTTTGTTGCACAAACTCTGTATATTATAATGCACAACAGAAAAGTGTTCCTGTAGGATAGTATTATAAGAGGACGACGAAGAAGAAGAGGAATCGGAAAAATCAGGACCAGGATTACGCTCAACATCACCACTCTTTAAGAGTAATAGCGATAGTATGATCATCAGTTCAAAGGAAGATAGATAAAAGGCCATCGGCCAAGTGTCACCCGACGGTTGAAATGTGTCACAAACTGCAGCCCTTTATTCAGTTTCAGAGTAACTATATGGCCAAAAACAGAAAATATGCGTATTACAGAACCTGGTCAGCAAATAATAACTGAAGCACAATTACTGGGCTCTATGAAGTTATAAAATACTTAAGTTTAGAAAGGGGCATTTATGTGTAAAACCAGAAAATATGTGTATAACAGAACCTGGTAAGCAAATAATGATTGAAGCATAAGCAGAGACATATACCCCAATTACTGGGCCTCTATGAGGTTATAAAATACTTAAGTTCAGAACTGGGCGTATATGTGTAAAATCAGGCTACTGAAACTTTAGGCCCTTACAGAATGCCCAAAACATAAGACTGTATACCCAATAACAAAATAACAAGGGCCATAATCCTCCTAATATGAATCTGATGAAAAATGAACAATGCATTTATGAAAATTCAGCCCATTAATATGAATAGTTCTTGAGTTATCCCTTTACCTTTAAGTGAATGTCTATTATCTATGAAAGGGGACTAACCCTGTCACTAATAAATTTAGCATATCCTAACAATAATCAGAATACTCAATTTACCAAATGCTAATAGCATACCAAATTTCAGCTCTCTCGGTCAAACGGTTCAAAAGTTGGAAAAATACCAAAAAGGACAAAGGGCCATAACTTTGTAAAATATAGGACAATTGAAATTCCAAAATCACATGCACATCTTCAGATCATGATGAAACATTCTGCACAATTTCAAGTCAATCTGATAAAAGATGTGGCAGGAGTTGCGGGGACAAGGTCTGAGTAAGCAAGGGCCGTAACTCCATCAAAAATGGCCGAAACAAAAATAAAAAAACACATGCACATCTTCATATCATAAGAATATAATCTGTAAAGTTTCAAATCAATCCGATGAAAGACGTAAGAGGAGTTGCGGGGACAAGATTTCGGACGGACGGACGGACGGAAGGACGGAAAGACGGACGGACTGACACACGGACGGACGAGGGTCATTTCTATAGTCCCCCTCCGCCTACGTCGGGTGACAAAAAGTAAGACCTTTAACCTTGAAATGACGACAGCAATGTAACCCTATTCGCGCCCTGTACGTCTGTATGTCAATCATTTACGAAATGCAATCAATGAGGGCACGAACAAGAGTCTTGTACGCGAAGAGAACCACTTGTGTCTGTTTACAAACTTCCATTTCACTGTCGTGTTGAATACATAACGTCAAGGAAAAAAAGTTGAGTCCCCGTGGAGTATAGAAAAAAGAAAGGTAAGAAAAGATATAGATACCAGCATGATAAGTGTTGCGCAAAATTTTGTCCCTTTTTGGAGTATTAAGATTCTAGACCCACAACGACAAATACAGGCAATTCGGCAAGTGCCGCCATACTTCGTCAACCAATGACAAACTTTCCGCTCCGCTGATGCAAACTCCACTCACGTGAACAACGTCAGATTTATATGCGACTGATCTCTAATAAAGAAATCGACAGCCTCATTCGTGATAAACGAATGACAACATAATGTTACCTGGGACTCATTCGTTATAATCGGAAGAGCACAATACACGTCAGTGTTTGGCGGCCCTCGACGACGCTGCCCGTATCCGACACTATGGGTCCGGAAACCTATGTATACATGTAATCTATTTTCGATTTTTGGTTATGTTTATATTATATTTGCAAGAGATTTTACACTTCAGCCCACTAGGCATAACACGTTGAATCAACGCTAATTCAACGCCGACGCAACGTCATTGGCGTTGAATCAACGTTGATTCAATGCCAATTCAACGCTATAAACCTGCAGGTTGAAAGGAAGATAGATTGGAAATCGTAAAAAGTTTCACAAAAGCACATAAATACATACATATACACATTATGTACATACGTGCACATGTGTGCACGAAAGATACACGCGTGGGCACGTATGTACGCATAGACTTACAAATACCAATACAAATACTGTATATATACTCAGTCATTGATATAAACATGCATATATTATTACATAATAGCCTTATATTTAAACATACACATATATTTACATAAACACACGTATACAAATAAGCACACACACATCATTAAACAAACTAAACTTTGAAATAACATGACAAGTAATTTTGAAAATATACTTCAGTTACACTTCGCAGCGCACTCAGAGCTATGGATATGGGGAGCACTCTATGATATATCACAGTTAAACAAGCAAACAACATCAACAATCACAAAACTTCAGAATTCCATACATGAAGTCCATAATATTAGTCTTCGATTGAATAAGAAGACCATCTTAGAATCCAAATCAGCCCATCCTCCCCACTGGCGTTTTTGAATGCGTATCAGTTCTTGTTTCAAATGCGTCTTTTCTAAATGTGTATGACAGATGCAGGAACCAGATGCCTAAAATTGATGATATCAACAAATAGACGTTTGGTGTAATACTGTTCCCGTTCATTTGAATCAATGAATATGGAAAGTGGAAATTGCCGCAGTAATCCTAATAAACACCCCTGCTCAAATAAATGTCCCAGCCTTTTTTCAAGAAATGTTATATTTGACTTGCTAACCACAGTGTTTAACGTCAGTTTCACAAAGGGGAACAACATGATTTCCGGTAACGCAATTTCTCAAATGGGGTTCACTATTCGGAAAGAATTTGCTCCTAGAGGGGCAATTTTTTCTGGTAAAATCTGACCCCTTTTGAGAAGGAATGCTAAAGGGATACTGTAGAATTGCTTCCTCTGAAAAGATATCCATTCACCTTAATACTGTTTATTAAAAGTATCATTTTGGCAGTGATTCATTTACTACTCTTTAAGTTTTAAACTTAACAACCCCATTTCGTTAAATGCAACGACCCCCCCCCCCACACACACACACACACCCGTAGGCGATTAATGGATAAATACGGTAAATGAGACGCAAAAAAATTTTAGCCGCGACACGAGAAAACCAACAATGTGGCTGTGCGCCCAGCGCAGACTCAAATCAGCCTGGGCATCCGCCCAGTCTGATCAGAGTCTTCGCTGTCCGCATGAAGGTAGCTTGGACCCTTAGCTACCACATTGTTGGTTTTCTCGTGTCGCGGCTCATATGTTTAACATATCATTACTACAGTCACTTGTTCTGACCCTCTACATCGCGTTTCGTAAAATGCCCTGATCTCCAAATTCAGTGCAAGCGTCTTGTGTGATCTTGTGATCTTGGCACATCCACTCGACTTGACGCAGATGATCATATCAAGTTACTGTAGTAATGATGTGTACTCGTATGAAACGTTAAATTCAACTATAAAACAACGTCCCGAGCTTAGACGATCAGGGCATATACATAAATAAGGAGAGCCTTAATCATTAAACAGTGTAAATTTGTTCGTGACAACTAAGCGCTTTCGGCTTTACATCAAAGTTCACACACTCACGCATACATACTGAAGCAACAACCATACAGGTAAAGCATACAAACAAATTGACAAAAAAAAATCAGAAAAAGCAAACAATGGCCAAAACAATATTTGCACAAGACAACATTGATGCAAAGCATCAAATCGCCGGGAAACACTGTCACATTTGTCTTCAGCGACCACAAACGGTGCACATATTAAGGAATTCGACACTAAGAAAGGTCACAAAGGGATAATGGCGCTTTCCAGCTGATTAGATTTAATTGGCCTTCTTCTACCATTGTATACATGTCATAAACATGTAAGCAGGTTCTTTCAGAGATGCTCGGATTATTTTTTCTTCAGATAAATTTTAGTATTAACAATTTTTGTTTCGCCTGCTACTAGCAAAAACTACTTACATGTATATGTATTACGTTTCCGGCATCGTCGACATTGTCGCGGTCGATGGCATATACTGGGCGTCTTCTGGTATAATTGTTTTGTGAAAATGCGCAAACGGGCGAGCAATACTATGTTTATGATTTCCTTGCTAATGCTTGATTGGAAATACATTTAAACTTAAGGTTTCGTCACTCGAAAGAAACTGTGCAGAGATAATCCCACTGAGGGGCAATTGTAGCCCCCAAAACAAGGGGAAAAAGAATATACCTAGATTACCCCACTGGTAGCCCCAAAAACAAGAAGACCAGAGGGCCAATGGCCTATATCTCTCACCTGAGCGCTGAGGTTATAATGGAAAAACTAAGTTGCCACAGCAACAAAACAACATGCACAACAGCAATAAAACACACCATTTATGTAAAGGATAATATTACAAACATTTATGCCAAAAAATAAGCTTTATCCCCCCTTATTGGCTTCTGAGAAGAAGATATTTGGCAAAATAAATTTAAAAAAATGAGAAAAAAAAAAAACTTTGGCCTTTCAGTTGCATCAGAACTAGGTCCTTGGACAAAAGTCATATGGCTGATAGAGGACTACTCTAGGAACATTTCTGTAAAGCTTTTGTCAATATCTGCAGTAACACAGAAATAAATACCAAATGTCCACTTTCCCCATTGTAAGTCTATGGAAACTTTAAGTTGCCATAGCAACAAATTCACATGGGCAATGATAATATAAAGCATACTTTCGGTAGAGGCTAATGTTATTAATATGTATGCAAAGTATCAGCTTCATCCTCCACATGGCTTCACTTTTCCCATTATAAGTCAATGGAAACTATAAGTTGCCATAGCAACCAAAGTTCTTATGGGGTTGGAAGAAAAAACAAAATTTATGTAGAGGCTTCTGTTATCAACATGTTTGCACAATATCAGCTTCATCCCCCATATGGCCTCTGAGCAGAAGATTTTTTTTTTTTGAAAATTTACCCTATATATATTTTGCCATGGCAACCAATCAAATTCAGCGATTTGGAGAAAATTCATATGAAACACAGAGGACTATTCAAGAAACATTTTTGTAGAAAAATCTAAATAACTGCAGTCAAAAATTGCCAATTTCCATTTTCCCCATTATAAGTCAATGGAAACTCTTAGTTGCCATAGCAACTAAGCTGCTGGAGTAATTTCCATGAAAAACAGTAATTCTATAGAGGCTAGTACTAAGGTTCTTTCTGTAAAGTTTGAGCTTTATTGGCCACACAATTTCTGCGGAGATGATTTTTTAAGTATTTTTCTATTTTTAACTTTTCGGTTGCAATGGCAACCAGCCAAATTGCGCAATTCGCATAAATTTAACAAGGCTGGTTAAAGACTACTCAAAGTACATTTCTATGAAAGTTTTGTCAAAACATCTGCAGTGGCATAGCAATAAATGCAAATTTTCTATTTTGTCATTATAAGTCAATGGTAACTTTAAGTTCCCATAGCAACCAAACTGCTGAAGCAATTGCCAAGAAAAACGGTACTTTTATAGAAGCTAGTACTAGAATCCTTTCTGTGAAGTTTGAGCTTTATTTGTAGCATAGTTTCTGAGAAGATGAGTTTTGAATACTTTTTCTATTTTTAACCATTCGGTTGCCATGGCAACCAGCCAAATTGTACAATCTACATAAATTGCATGTGGTTGATAGAGGACTACTCTAGAAACATTTCTGTGAAAGTTTTGTCAAAATATCTGCAGTGACATAGCAATAAATGCAAATTTTCAATTTTCCTCATACAAGTCAATGGAAACTTTAAGTTGCCATAGCAACCTAAGTTCCGCAGCGATTTAGATAAAAAAACAGTATTATTGGTTCCCCCTGTCTATAGATGCCATATATGAAATTTGGTAACAATGGGCCTTGTAGTTTCAGAGAAGATGATGCCTGCCTATACTATAAGCTCACCTGTGAGACTTCGGCTCAGTTGAGCTAAAAAGCCCAGGCTATCCAAATGCATTAACCTTTTAGAAAATCAACGTTAAAAGTTCGCCGGGCTGATGACCGACATAAAAACAAAACTACATCACATTAATCACAAAGGCCTGGTATGATTTAGGCCAGTTTTGCCCTCCCCCCGTCTCCCCCCCCCCCCCCCCCCCCCCACAGCCCCCTCTTATTTATGTATTTTCAAAATTGTATCTTTTAATCCCTTTTAATGAATATGAATGTTGGAACCTTGAACTATTTATTATAATTCTAATTTTCTAAGGTCTTTCGATTTTCATTTATTCCTGCGCGTCTAGTTTCGCCCTACCCAGCTGGTTTTTGGCATTTTCGACCATTTTTCGTCTGCATTCAGGCTATAAAATATGTCAGCACGTGAAAGTTCACAGCTAATTTTTTGCACAATAATGCATTTTAATAATGCTAACAATCAATCGGAACACCGCACGGCCAATTCCGTAAATTAACTATATCGTGGGACTACTTAGATCACATGACTGTTGTTAGGTACCACGACATAAACAAATATGGTCGCGACGTCGCAGCGAGTAAATAATAATAAGAAAATAAACAAATGTATTTTCTATCTCCGCATCAATAACTGACTGTTTTGTTTTTCCAACAGCAAAGGAACAAATACATGTCCGTGCAGTAGCTGAAATGGTCGCAGGCCGTGAATCAATTATCGTTCGTAGACATGGAAAGCTATGTATTCGGTGTATACTTGTTCCAGCGAACAAAATGTTACACCCGAGGTGTGATTCACGGACTAGGCCGAGCGGTGGTTCGAATGGTTAACAATATGTGAAATTTTCAGCTGAACACCTAATTTTATACTCTTAAAAAAAACGAAAAAAAAACTTGCAGTTTCCTGGATATTTTACGGTGATATCAACATAAAAATCCGTATATCTGCGCTCATAGACAAAATAAACGTACGTTCTGTGACTGTTTTCATTTTCTTAGTAAGAACACATGGAATTATTTGGTACACATTTTATTTTGATCTGTTAATTTTTTTCGTTAGCGTGTCTCGACTCGCAGAGTGGGTGGAATTACTATACATGCCGTGATTGTTTAGCGTTTAACGGCCCTTTGAGACAGTATTTCAGTCTATATCGGGCCGTCTCCCAGAGAGAGGGAGAAAGAAGAGAAATGATAGACGACAGAAAAAATGTCCAAACAGCCCCCTCCCGCACCCACTGCAAGCACAGTAGGCCCTTGCCCTACAATGTCCCAAATCGCACTGAAAGTTTCACACATACATGTACATGCATTGAACAGTACACATCTGTCTAGCAGTGCTGTACCACTTACAACTGTGTCGTCAAAATCCTCTTATCAAGTGCTCTCTCAAGCTGTATTACCTGTCATATTTCATTGAAGGAAACGCTTCAACACACAGTTTTCAAAATTACTGAAACAAAAATGGCATGTCTAAAAGCATGTTATTCTGAGGATTCACGAAGAAGAAACATATCATTTTGAACCCGTTTACTTAGATGATACGCAACAGAAACCATGTAATTCAAAATAAATTTGAATTGGGGCCAAAAACGGCCCAGATCATACGAGTTCCTTTTCATAAACAAGCGTTTGAGATGTCTTTATCGGGCGCATGGATTCAAAAGTTTGCCAACGAGAGACTGGCGATATTCAAACCTTATGTAACTAAATGCGATAAACACACCGCTACAATTCAAAGAAAAGCGCACACTGAGCCAAAAGTTTGAAAACGAGAATATTGGCCCTCATGAAACTGTGATAAACACGCCGCTAGTAGTAGCAAAATTCAGGTAGTGCGGGTGGATAGGGGTAGATTTGGGCGTGCTTTGCCTAGTGCTAGAACCCCCGGGCAAGGTCAGATAAAGGTCATGTGTTTTTTGGTGGATCAGTTGTGGTCAAAGGCGCGTTTTTCAAAGTGTATTTTTGAGCGGGAAATAGCTTGGTCAGCGCTTTGAGCACCCAAATGATAACACTTGAATCCTGTTTTCTTGAATTATTTACTTTAAGCTCTAGTTTTACACCCAGTTATTTTAATCCATTTATACCGAGTGGGTTCGTCTCTCCTCGGGTATTTTGTTCGAATCTATATATCACTTTATCTTTGTATCATTTTGACAGAAAATGATGGTTCCCTGAATCAAGAAAAAGGTGTAGACCCAAACCACAAGGCTGCATCATGTATCATTTACGCCATTTGTCTATATGCTTGAATAGTATGAAAGGCATTAATTGGTTAGGTTTGAATTTGAAATCGCTGACCATTCGGTTGGTTGAGCTGATCAAATATTATGTTAAGGTTTTATACTAGCATTGATTTTAGCCAAACAATAGTGTGACGTGTTTACATATTGATTTTGGAAAGGTCCATGAGTTTAGCGCAGTCAGTTCCTTTTCAAATTTGCATGTACGCGGGTCAAGTTTTGGTGGGACAAGATTGGCGTGGAATCTTTTCGAGTGGAATATTTATGCAGACGTAAGTTATTTTCTTAACTTTTTTGTGGGGAGATGCTTAAGTATAGTTACGATGTTTGTCTGACGCTATTATAATTAGATCACATTTTAGCGCCAACTTATGGTTGGCGGTAATTAATTTTAAGAACATGTGGTAATACCACTGGAAGATCATGCCACAGACTGATTGGTTCGACGCCTCTTTCGTTTTATGTCTTAAGAGAGATTACTGCTGTCTGATCAGGGCCTCTATCATAGAGAAATGTTAGAGACCCTGATCAGACAGCAGTAATCTCTCATAACACGTTGATTATTTAGAAGTTAATGTTTTGTTACACAAGATCTTTATACTCATAGATATTTTCGTAGAGTTTCTAAACATTTCCTTACGCCTATAAAATAAATGAGGTATTGCTCATATTTCATTTGATTTATCACTCAACCGGTACCCTAATTTACAGGATGCATCAAGGAAAAGGAAACAAGAAACTCCAGTCGGTGATGATGATCCATCAAGCAAAAAACCAAAGCTTCAACAGAAGTTAAAGCTTATATGTGAAGGAGGAAGGTGGCGGAGTATTACTCCCACAGCAGCACTGACTGCTGTCACATCAGATCCGATGATGTTGCAGTCTACTGTTCAGGACCCCACTTCTATCCAGCAGCCGACTGGAATCTGTCTGGCTACTGTTGTTAATCACAACAGAAATGGTTTTGACGATTTATTGAATGATATCAATGTCATCAACATAGATCCGATGATGTTGCAATCTACTGTTCAGGACCTCACTTCCATCCAGCAGCCGACTAGAATCTGTTTTGCTACTGATGTTAATCACTACAGAAATGTTTCTGAGGATTTATTGAATGATATCAATGTCATCAACATAGATATGATGATGTTGCAGTCTACTGTTCAGGACCCGACTGCTATCCTGCAGCCGACTGGAATCTGTCAGGCGTATATCACAACAGAAATGTTTTTGACGATTTATTTGGTGATAATTTGTGTGTGTGTGTGTGTGTGTGTGTGTGTGTGTGTGTGTGTGTGTCATGGAACTCTTATATCAGTCTCTTAGAAAGAGCATATGATGTAACTGTACATATAAAGATCTACAGTTTTACTAAACATTTATGATATACATATTTACTATAAAAGTTATCTTGATGTTCATATGCTTGTGTTGAATGTATATTAGATATGTGCTCAATCGTATTTTAACTTTGAATTTTTGATTCGAAGATCGTATATTAAATATAAAACTGTACCAATGTTTGTTCCTTTCCTTTGTCTCTTACAATGTATACCATGCATTTCTGGTCAGCGTGTTTAATGCATGTGCGCTTACAGTATATGCAAGCATCTGTCGTCTGTCCGTCTTTCCGTCCGTCAACATTAGCAAACAACATCCTGTCTGAAACCTTAAGGGCCGATTCATATCATATTTCATTTATTTTTATCTCATGTTTCGTCCATGTTTTTAATTTATCCCATTTCTGCAAAGTTGCATTCAACCTAGAATTCAAAGACTGTGTTTAAGAGCAAAAACCAGATGTCTCTCAATTCTTGATTGAAAACAACTATGCAGAAATGGGTGAAAATAGTCCTTCGATGAATTTATTTGCACTGAGATTTTATAATCAGCAGACAGTATTTCACAATGAAGAACCTTTCTACGTCAATCTGACATCATTTATGGGCGCCAGTTTGATTATATCTCAATTATTTGAATATGAATTCGTGTTTCTATCAAGCAAACAGTATACATGTATATCATGCTCAGAGGCTGCATAAAGTATCACCTTATCTGGGTCTACATACTATTCGTCTATGTCCCATTTATGGAGGTTTTGCTTAAACAGAATACAAAGCTTCTACCTGGGTCAAATAAATAACAGCTAGACGATTAAAAGGTTGATATTTATTATACCCCCGGCATACGAAGTATGTCGAGGGGTATATAGTTTTCGTCTTTCCGTCCGTTCGTCCGTTCGTCCGTCTTTCCGTCCGTCCGTCCGTCCGTCCGTCCGTCCGTCCGTCCGTCCGTACGTTATTTAACATTTGCGTTAAAGTTTTGCGTTAAGTTTTTTATTTTGCTTCTGTTAACTGGATCTTGTTCATAGATGCTTATTATTTTAGTCGAGGATGGAAACTGGTGAATTTGCATCATCTAGATGCTGCTGCTGGCCTAAGGTCAAGGTCACAGACTTTGAAATTTGTACAATAGCTGTGTTAAAGTTTTGCGTTAAGTTTCTGCTTTTGCTCTGTTTTTCCTGATAGAATTTATTGTAACTTGTTCATGTGTGCTTAGTGTTAGTACAGGATAGATACATATTAGTTTGCATCATCTGGATGCTGCTGCTGGCATAAGGTCAAGGTCACAGACTTAGAAATTTGTATACCATTTGCGTTAAAGTTTTGTGTTAAGTTGTATTTTATGCTTATATTTCAAACATACTTGAATAGGACCTTTTGCAATGCTACTAGGTTTACTTCTAGGTTGAAACACATTAATTGACATCATCTGGATGCTGCTGCTGACCTAATGTTAAGGTCACATACTTTGAAATTTTTATACTCTCTGCATTTAAGTCTTATATTAATTCATATTTTTTTATTTTTTTGCTTATAGTTTGAATATACTTTGAGGAAACCATAATTTCGCTTCTAGGTTTACTTCTAGGTTGAAACGGATTCATTGACATCATCTGGATGCTGCTGCTGATTTAAGGTCAAGGCCACATAGAAATTTTTGGTAAATTTGTGTTGAAACTTTGTGTTAATTTTGTATGTTTTTTTTGCTTATGCAAATTTTAAATGGAATCTTCAGGTCTAAGACTCTTTCACTGGGTTTGTTATAAATTTTCCACCTCTCTGTTTGTTAACATTGACTTTACAGCTTTGTATTAAAGGTGTTATTAGGGGGTGGCGCTGGCCGGGGGTATACGTGAGCCCCTGCTCACTTGCTCTAGTTTACATAATGTGGTTAAGAACATTTTATTTACATAACATCATAACAATAATACAATCTTGTCCTCACATCAATAAACAATATCATAGTCTTGGAATGTCAATGAGGCATTAGAGCAAACATCTACAAATTAAAGTGAGCTATTAAGATTTTCTAATTTTATAATGTCCAAAAGCTATGCTTGATATCCCATCGTCAAGCCAATAACGTTTATCGTCAAAAGCACTCAGAGAAATTTTGTTTATTTTGTCAGAGTACATAATATGATGATTACTCCGCAATCCATACATGGAAGATGTCATTTGTGTACTGTTTAGCAAAGTGTCTTTGTAATGTTCGTGCAGGATTTCCTTTTTCACAACCACACGCGAAATTCCTTTACACCGTTTTTCATTGATTTCCTCATCGTTCTTCTTATACAAGAAACTATACATTTTAGGACGTAAGGCGACACATTCTTTCATAGGATAACCACCTAATTCATCTTTCATGGCAACAATTGTTTTCTTACGCTCCAAATTATACAATGGACTGTCAGTAGGATAATTGCTAGTGTCATAAAGGTGTATATTCTGTAATATATCTTTGTATACATCTTCCGTTTCTACATTATACATGAAACTATCTGTGTCTGTTGCCATCAGTGTTAATTTGTCTCCATATCTAGCTTTTAAATGATTATAAAAATAGTTATACATGAAGTATTTACTTAAATCAAGAATAACCATGCCGCAATAGATGGGTTGAACAAACTTTACTTTTGCATACAAACACTCTATGCCAACAAGGTTATCATTGAAAATCTTCATGCGTTGAAAAGTTGGTTTTGCAACATATTTGATAAGTTTCTTCTCTGTATGAGCTAGTTTCACGTCCATGTACTTCCGACAGTTCTGTAACGTTTTACCTGAAACATAAAATGTAATCTGCTGTAAAGAAGATCAAGGAACAATAGTACAAGCCACATGAAATGATAGGAAACAACATTTTGTAAATGACAGACAAAACACGAATGAAACCTATCAAAAATAGCACAGTTTAGTAGCTTGTAGAAGTCCTTTTCAAATTCAGTTTTAGCATGCTTTCTGCATTCTGTGTTAAAATCAATATAGGGCTTTAAATAAGGTTGCTGTCGAAATTGTAGAACTTTGTTTACACGAGTAAGTTTCATTCCTAGTTGAAGATATAGCTGGAGGGTTCTATGGTAGACCACATAATCTTCTTTATCATCCAATGACAACACCAGTTTTCCAACCGCAGCCCGTTTTGGATAAAAAGCTTCTCTGTTCTCTGTACCGTGTAACTTCTTCCACATTGACTGGCAAGAAGGAGACAAGGCTGTGTCTTCTACATGCTTCTTTCTGGGCACAAGGGAAAGTCATTCGTAAAGTTATGCATGTTTGACGGGCAATGGAGTTCTACACTCAGGATATACCCAATTTCACTATTTTCCTTGACAGATTGAATATCTAATGTGTTGATTTCCTGTTCAGTCAACCATTTAAAGTCAGAACAAGCGAGATAATTACTCATTCAGTGTCCATAGAGGTTGTTAGTGTCTTCATAGCAAAGATGTGACGCCGGTTTGTTGCGATCGAACCCTTCTATATAGGGGTTATTAGCTTGTTTAAATCTATGTGATACTTGTGACACACCACCTCCTATCCCTGTCTCAAGAAACAGCACCATATCAATGTCAGTAAGCAGCTCTAGTTTCATTCCAGTCATTTTTAAACATGCAAAACACGATAAGCCAGGTGCACCGTAATAATGCGCAGGATCTAGATTGTATTGTTTCATACATACATTCCTGAAATCTTCAAACACACATGCAAGTAAACTTACATCTGTTTTCACGTATGTGCGCATGTAAGCTTCTCAGTTAGACATATGCAAACGGTTAAATACGTTACATGCATGCTCATGATCAGTTATGGATACAGTTTGTTTTGAGTAAAAGCATTCTGTTGGGGATAACTTACGATCTGTCAACCTGTCTAAAGAGTCAATATACTCGTATTGAAATACTCCTTTTCTTAATAACAAATCGGCATGCTCTTTCATAGAATAATTTAAAGCAGTCGTCACCACTTAACTTGAGATTGTCAACTAATTTTTCTAGGCTTGAGTCCATAAATTTTAAGCTATCAATAAACCTTAATGGTCCCAAAGAAAATGAAATATATTTTTCCATGTTGTTAGCAATGCGTTTTATATTTTTGTCTTTGAACATACCCACAGATTGTGTGCTTAAATGGGAATCATAACCTCTTAAGTTGTGCATTACAACGGGAATGAAATGTTTAGTTTGTTTACAGTTAACGTTGCATAGGCTACATGCCGCCGATATGAATTTAGAAGTAAGCTGATTATAGTCTTACGATCTTGCCATGGTTTCTCTCAAAATCAGAAAAACGTTTTTCACAAATGCAACATTTTTCTGCTGATTCAGATTTTCTTTTATCTTCATCTGTGAATACCATGGGTTGAGCATTATCTAAAATTTTCATCACCTGCTCATGTTCTTGTATCATGCATTCCAGAAATTTCTTACTTGCATCTTTTCCAACATATGTTATGGTTAGTTTTGTGTATTTCGAATCTTCACATACCACCTTATATGCAAATGCACATGGCTCTTGTTGAGATACATGATTTCCTACGTCTTTCGGTTTATTGGTACACTCAAAATCAGCATAAACAATGAAGGGTACGCGCAAGGTTTTTTCAAAATCTTTAAACTGTAAAATGTTTTCACCAGGCTTTGGCAATTCAACTTTCTGTGGATCATTAGATGAGCAGTATTGACTATGATTATCACATAATCACATTTTGAGATTTTATCCGGAATTTGCTGTGTCATTTATAGTTATTCAGCTTTGAAAATGTAAAGAGGTAAGTTTAATATAATTTGCTGTTCGGTCTTTTACTTTATTGCCCTGTACAATGTCGTGTATAGGTCGATAGTAATGTGTACAGTATTCAAATTGCCCTTAGGATGATTCTAAAACCGTTTTGAGCCTTTTCTTACATGTTTTATAAAAGACATGTTTTATCATGACAGAGCTCCATATAAGGTGGGTTTTCGAGAACAATTCAGGGACAACTTTTCCCTCCCCTAGTAAAAGCCCATATCGATCGTTGGTATTACAGCAATTAATCGCCCCCTCCCCCACGTACCCCGCTCCGCCACCAATATCCGAAACCGAAAGTAGACTGTGGCACGTAAATGTTGTTGGTGCTCTATTAAACGTGAGAACTTGTAAACTCTCAGCGAAAAAAAAAGAAAAAAGTTTAAAGTACTAACGTGCGCGCATTCTCTGCGCCATATTCTATAGGATTGCATTTGGAACGAAGCAGATTGTTGTACTGGAATTTCCGGTATTTCTGTGACGTAAAATCCACGTATTCATCCACCCTGTTAAGCTCTATCCAATTTGGGGTTTATAGATTTTTTAAAAGTGGGAGAAATTAATCCCCATGAGCCGGTCCATATAGGATAGGTAAATCTCAGCCTCTTGGCTGGAATCTCAATCAAGGATTCGCTTCCTGGGGAACATCGTCATGAGAATTTGTTTGGATTCAATTGTACACGAGGCGTCGATTTAGAATGTAGAAATTAAAACTGTACTAAGACAGACGCGTGGTTGAGTGGACAGTTGCTCGGCTATGTTGCAGAAGTTGCGCGTTGGAATCCCCGTTGGGTAAGCCAGGCGACAGATAAACTTTGACGCCCAAGCAGTAAATGGGTAGCACTACCTTTTTTCGAATCACGGAAAAATAAAGGTAGCGAAAGAAAAGATGGGCTCATCCTTTCATATGCTGTGCCCAAGATACCTGTTAACCTATTAAAATCGGTTTTCGATGAGATTTTCACTGCTTCGATGTGTTTTATATAACTTTTGCAATAGTGTACATGTCAGCCTCTCAATGTAATAAGTTCTGAAAAATGAGATCATTGGGAGCAAGAAATACACCGAAGAAATGAAAATAGTAGATTATGTTAATTTAAGTCTGTTCATGAGCAGTCATAAAATGTGCAATAACGACCATGCCCAATAATACTGGCTTGAACAGAACTTTATTTTTTTTTCTAAATGGACGCAATATTCCCAAAGTACCAAATATAAATTACACTGTGACGTTTTGCGGCCACCACGCTGCACTCGACATCAGCTGCAGCGACGTTCTGAAAATCAGATCCCTTGGAAGCAATGAATACATCATGGAAATAAAAGTAATTTTAGTTTGTGACTTCACAATTTAGCTCCTTTTCAAATTTAACTCTCCTGCGTCGGCTATTCCGGGGAAGCCCATAGTATAGGCAGTGCTCCAGCGTTCGGCGTCCGACCGTCACATTTCACGAATTAGCAAAACACAGTACATACCCCTCAAGCTGATGTGCCTGAATGAAATATCAAAAAAGAAACTAAAAGTGAAAATGCGATCTTCATTTTCCGGCAAACAGCAGAAAAAAACCTGAAAAATGTTTTTCTTTTTTTTTTTTACCTCACCAGAGCCGAAGGCTTCGGGAGAGCTTATAGGATAGGCAGTTGTCCGTCGTCGTTTGTCGTCCGTCAACACTTTCAAACAACATCTCCTCCGAAGCCACCGGGCCGATTGGGCCAAAATTTCTTCTGTAGCTTTCTTGGGCTTGGGGATTGAAATTGTGTGTTTGCTTTGAAAATCAGCTCCTTAGCTTGTTTGCTATGGCAACTTAGAGTTCCCATAGACTTATAATGGGGAAAATAATGGATTTGAAAAATGGCATTAACTGTTCAGCCGATGCAGATATTTTGACATTTTTATTGGTTGCCATGGAAACCAAAATTAAAAAAAAATGCTTTGAATTATCTTCTAAAAAACCATTAGCTCTATGACGCTGAGACTTTATAGAAATATTCATCATATAAGTCTTTACAGATTTTAATTTTTTAAGAAAAATCAGCTCAGTAATTTGGTTGCTTTGGTAAGTTAGAGTTTCCATAGATTTAAAATCGTGAAAATTGAAAAAATGGTATCTACTACCAAGCCGACAAAACTTTTATAGAAATGTCCCTTGGGAAGTCTTTCTATCAGCAATATGATTTTATGCCCACTGCTAATTTTCATTTGTTGCCATGGAAACCAAAATGCAAAAATAGAAAAATACCTTAAAACATCTCCCCAGAAACCGTATGCTGTATGAGGCAGAGACTTCATAGACATACTTATCATATTAACCTTTACAGATTTTATGTTTTCCATTGTCATTGTCCAAATGACAATGTTGGCATGACAAATTGTTATGGAAAAAAATGTGAGTCATTGCTAAGCCATTGTAGATATTCTGACCTAACAATTTCAGACATATTCCTAGAGTGGTCTTCTGTCAGCCCAATGATCTTTCTGCACACTGCCAATTTTCATGGTAAATAGCAAAAATCCATTGAAAGATAGCCTTTTTTGTTGTTGTTGTTAGGGCAATCAAAATGTGGAAAATAGTTATATATTTTGTTATCAACTCAACAGACTGTCAGACTGAGACTTTGTAATTATATATTTTATATTAACTTGTACAAATGTGACAGCAATTTTGAGCCTGCACAAATGTGATAGCAATTTTGATCTAGAGATCTGCTGAACTTTGAAGCCCATGTGCCTCTTGCTTTTTCTTCTTCTGAAGATTTTTACCTGCATGTTTTATTTGCCAACCTATTCATTTTACACAGGAGCATTCAGAGGAGTACGATGAAAAATGACATTTGCGCCCCGACACGACAAAACCAACAAAGTGGTATGTGCGCCCAGCGAAGACTCAGATCAGCCTGGGCATTTGCCCGCTCTGGTCAGAGTCTTCGCTTTGTGATGGGTGCTAGCTTAGATCTTAAGCTACCCTTAAGGCACACAGCGAAGACTCTGATCAGTCTGGGTGGATGCCCAGGCTGATATGAGTATGCGCTGGGCGTGCATGCCACTTTGTTGGTTTTGTCGTGTCGCGACACATTTGGTATTACTTTTTTACCATTTTTTAGAGGTTGTACCATTTATCAATATCTATCCTGATCGAAAGCAAATTAGATTCGGCGGCGAGCGAGAGAATGCCATTTTAGATGCTAGAAGCATTTTGGATGGCTAGACCATGTTAGATGATGTACAGACGTATGTACATCATCTAAAGTGGTCCCGCATCTATACTGGTCCTGGCCTCTATTTTGGTCCTGACTAGCCTTTAAACTGGTCCCGGCTAGCATCTATTATGGTGCGATAAGCAGCCTCTAAAATAAGCCCAGTTACATGTATATACCTGATAACTATGCATAGTAGTGCCTTCTTCGAATGATTTGTTATTGCAATGAGTAATGTGGATCTAGCTAAGCCTCAGATCAGCCTGGGCATGCGACCAGTGTGATCAGCAGCGGAAGTAGTTTTGTGGCGTTTTCAAAACGTTCCGCGTCATAATAGGCACAGCTTAAAAGAACCTTTCGAAGCATTTTCTCCAAAGTTTTCGAGTGTCATAATATTTTATGCAATTCATAATAGCAATCAAACATGCTTTAATGATACATTTATATCTGCTAGGCCCGTCGGAAGGCGTTGAATCCCCCACCTTTCAGATCCGGGTTTTAATGGGTTTAGACCGGTGCAATCGACTAGATGGTCTCAATAAAGTATTAAATACTTCGAAACCGTGTCTATGATTTTTAAGTATGAGTACAGGTCTCCAGGACAGCTAGACTATTTCTCTAGTTAGTCCTGCATTTCAGCTACTGAGTAAGTAATATAATCTTCTGGCAACCGTTTACAGTCCGGGGTGTTAAGTACCTTGTTGCAGATAAACATACAAATATACGGCCTGAATGTCCACAGGTGATAATGCATAGAAAATCATGGTTGATCCCTAGATCCTACATACCTCTCTCCCTGTTTTAGGCGGAAATCTATGTGCGCGCAATCCACAGTCTGCTTCAGCATGTGAATACGCATATCGTGCAGAGTTTTTCATGTCCATGCAATATGTTTTTCGTGTTACATTTTCGTGTATGATGATTCTCATCATCAAATCAAACTACAGTACACACCAAGAAAACATCATGTCGCGGTTGCTTGAAGCTAAATTATATAGCCAATGTCTTCTTATACCTTGCATTTTATCCAAAATAAATGCGAAAAGATGAAGCATTCGCGGTGAGAGAATGAAATTATTTGTAAGCGCTGTATATGTTGCACATGAGATCCAGTGAGAGAACATGCTTCATACTTATTTACATGCTTAATCGAACACTTTTCGATTTGATGCGGAGATGGTTGGCAAAAGCACGAGGCGCGGAAACATGGAGCTGTCTTAATAACTTACTGGAATTTCAATTTTCTATGCACGAACTTAGGCGTTCAATATTGAAAATAAAACGGCATAAGCTTAGGAACAGGGGCGGGGGCTAAACTAGCTCCCTCCCCCCCCCCACCCCACAGCCGTTAGAAGCAGTTTTAGCCAAAAAAAAAACTATTCGTTTTTCATATATTTACGTTATGCGCTCAGGATCATTTTAGAAGCAGCTTATCGCACCATAATAGATGCTAGCCGGGACCAGTTTAGAGGCTGGTCAGGACCAAAATAGATGCTAGGACCAGTTTAGATGCCAGGACCACTTTAGATGATGTACAGACGTATGATAACCATCTACACTGGCCCTGGCCTCTAAACTGGTCCTGGCATCTAGTTGTCCCAGGGCGTCAACTTTTGTCCTATATCATATATTTGTCCTATATTTTGATGGCTGTCCTATATTGTCCTATATGTGACTAGGTGTCCTATATAGTGATAAAATGTCCTATATCTTCATGAGATGATATAAAAGAAAATGATAATTACAGTGAAATTGTAATAACAGACTGTTGGAAGATGGACAATTAGAGAATTATTGTTCTGTCAGGATCTTTGAGGACTTCCTGACATCATTCCAGAAAAAGGAACCTCAAATTCTTCAACTGTATGATGAGATGTGTAGTATTGTGAGAATATTATGCTTGAGGTTCTGGAAAAAGGAAATTGAAAAGGAAAGTCTTGTTGTTGAGCTGGTACATGTAGATGTCGTTTGGTCAAATCAGCTATCAGATGATGAGATAACTATTGAAGATACTACAAGGAAAGAGCTCAAGAAGATGGATAGAGATGTACAGAAGAAGTGTTTCTGGGAATGAGAGCCCTCTTTAGTTCCATTGTGACATACCTTCGGAAGGCAGTGCCTTTGGAGAACAAACTGCTGAAAAGTATTGGTTGCCTGAATCCTCAGGAAGTGAAAAATTTTATCCACATGACTTAGGATCTGTAGCAAAGAAATTTGATCTGACAGATACATAGGTTGCAAGGGTAACTGATGACTGGAAAGTCTTCTGTATGGCTGATGCACTTGAATGCCCACCTCCGGAGAGGCGTGAAGACCCATTACTGGAGAGATGTATTCAACATCAAACAGAATGATAATAAGTCAAGGTACCAACTCTTGAGTAAAGTGGTCAAGAATGCTCTGGTTTTGCCATGTGGTAATGCAGATGTAGAAAAATCATCATCAGAATTCTGTTGTTACTGCAGACAGTATCTCTGTCTGAGAGCCATAAATGGTTTAAGAGTTGTTAAAGATACAGTGAAATTCTCTGACCCAGAACTTTGTAGGCCTGAAAAACTTACTCGGAAAAAGAAAGGTCTGTCGGCTTCAAGAAACTCACATTCAGAATACATGAAAAGATTGTAGTTAAAAAAAGCAAAATGAGGAGGAGTTGAGAAAAGAGAGAGAAAGGAAAAAAAGCTGAAGATGAGAAAAGGAGAAAAAATAGAAATGAACTAGTGTACCAGAAAGGTTCAGTACTTGAGAAAGAATCATGCCTTGAAGCCGAAGAAAAAAATAAATGAGCCCTTGAATTCAACATATGACTTGCTGCAAAAACTAAGAAAGGAACTGAAAACAGTGGAAGAGTGAAAGAGAAAGTTACTAGACAAAAGTATTGAAACCCAAAGTGCCAAGAAACTTAAAACTAGTGAGCTATAAAGCACATCCAAATCAAGTGAGACTGGATCATCTTCCAAATTTTAGAACACAGCAAAGTGTCTGGAACTTCAGGTCACAAATGTAGTCAAGGCAGCACCTCTGAATCCTCCAAACAGAGTGGAAAGCCTAGTGACAAATCACCACCATAATAGCCATAAACATTTATTATGATCAAAGATCAGCTAATTTTTGCCGTATTTCCAGGAATGTTTTACTATTTAATGTTAGCTTGATTAGAATTGAAAAATGATAACATACACTGAGATGGTGGGTCTTGTACTTAACATTTAGCAAAAATTTCTTTAAATCATGTCAGAAAATTTTCTACAAACTGTGGGAGCAGATCTTTTTCATATTCAGGCAGATACCTTGAAACATGCTCTTTTTATTTTAAGTCCATAAGGATATTATATCTGCCACAGGCAATTCTGTTAAAGAGCTGTTCAAGCTTCATAGAGACTACCTATTGTCAAATCATCTTCCTAAGACTGTTTTAATTCTGCCTATTGTTACTTACATAATGTATTTTCATTTAATGTTTTAATATAATAGCTGAATTGAGAATAAACAATTAAAATATGGTAAAGGTATGGCTATAGGAATGGTGGATGCCATCTGTTATGTCCTATATTTGTCCTATATTTTCTCTCTAAAATGTCCTATATTTCTATATATTTTTCAAAATTTTGAGTAGACGCCCTGTAATGTCCTGAACCGCCTCCAAATACGTTCCGACTGGCATGTATTATGGTGTGCTATGTCCTGAGAGCGAAATAAAAATATATGCAAAACTAATGGTTTTCCTGCTTAAAACTGCTTCTCACGACTTAATTAATGTGCGTTTAATATATATACTGAACCTCAGAAATAACGCACCACTTACTTTTCAAATTGTAGACTCTGAAACGAATACTTTAAATCAAAAACAAAAATACAGCTTTAAAGTAAATTAATTGATTTCTTCAATGACACTATGTTTCATTGAATTGAATCATTAAGTCAAGCATGAAGAGAACGCCAAGGTATGTTTCCTTGAAAAAGTAAAATCACAGGCTATTGACACGAACTTGGGAAAACTGGTATGAACTTCATTGGTAGCAATGCTTTTTAAGCACTTCTGATGAATCCTGAGGCTTCCAACGTAAGGGGTGTACAGAAACTGTCAATGACGTCATACATCATACAATAGTAAGTGGATCATGTTATTTCTGAAACTCATTCGATCGAATGAATGTTTAGACGATTTTTGTACTTGTCTTCGTAGCCGGTATAAATTAACTGACATGAACTTTATATAGGTAAACAATAATGTAGCACGGGCAGAAAAGCTGTTAAACCAATTTTACAAGTTCCATTTCTCGCATGACTGAATTCGGATTACTTTTCACTTACGTCATATATGTCATGCATAGGCCTATCAAATTATAGATAAACAAAAAAAGTATTAACTCGAAACATTTAATGACACGATAAAAGTGGTGCGTTATTTTTGAGGTTTAGTATATTCAAAGCCTGGACTATGACCACCTTCCGTTGGGCCTCCTGGGAACATTGTTATGAGAATGGAACAAACACAACAACCTCATAGCCTGGACAAGTGCCATTTTCAAAAATATTTCTCGTATGTGTGTGTGGGGGGGGGGGGGGGGGTGGGAGGGGAGGGGGGAGGGGAGTAGTTTAGCCCCTCTTCCTACGACTGTTTCGTTTTATTTTCAATACTAAACGCCTATGCTCGTGCATTGAAAATCGAAATTCCTGTAAGTTAATGAGACAGCTACATGTATCCACGCCTCGTGGCTTACGATGATTGATTTGTTGCTTAACGTCCACGGTAAACAGCTATGGTTATATCGGAACGGTCAGTTAACCTAACCACACTATTCCTGGGCAAGCTTAGACCTCCTAAGCGGTTAACCAGTACTAAGTGCAAATACTTTCGACAGTAACTGACAACTGCCCTTCTTAAATCAGCGGAAGGAGAAACGAAACTTTGTGGCAGACCGGGTTTCTAACCCAGGACCTCTGACTTATGAGTCAGGTGCCCTACCGTTTGCGCTTCGCGGTCCGGCTCGGCTTACGATGATTTCATTCTCCATACGTCATCCTCTTTTTACATTTATTTTGGATAAAAGCAAAATACAGAAGACATCGGCTGTATAATTTGGCTTCAGGCAACCACGAGATGATGTTTTCTTGTGTTGTAGTTTGAGTCAGTGATTGGAATGCTGGAATACGAAAAGAAATTTCGTGGACATGGAAAAGTCTGCGTATTCACGTGCGGATGCGGACTGTGGACTACGCGCTTATTAATTGATTGCCTAAAACAGGGAGAGAGGAAAGATATAATATAGAAATCAAACATGATTTTTTACCCATTAACATCTGCAGGGCCCGAGCAGCCCGACATTCTGGTCCTGTAATTAGATGTTTATCTGCAACAAGGTACATTACTTCTGTGAACGCTTTCCAGAATATTTTACATACCCATTAGCTAAAAAGCAGGACTAAATCCGAATAATATAACACAGAAATAGTCTAGTTGTACCGGAGAACTTTACTCATACAAAACAAGACTTTCGCAAGCGGCACATAATACGCCCTTTTATAGCGTCATGGAGTGAGTAGGGAGCTTATGCAGTCGTAGTTAATTCAAAAGTAAGCAAGCAAGAGTAGTGGTTCCTTCTCATCATACATCGCCCCAATATCATACACATTTCTAAAAGTTTCATTGAAATATTTCAAATAATTAAGGAAGTACAGGATGAACAAATTGTTTACAGAAGGATTAACAGGCAGACAAACAGGGGCAACAACTATGTAATTAATGACAGCATCTTTAGTAAAACATTTACCAGATCAAAAACTATTGGTATACCAAAATCAGCTTTTAAAGACAGGGATGGTACTATATTAACTTCCACAGTGTCATTCTTTCTCTTGATCACACAGTGTCAACACCTCCAGTCAGTCAATGAAATCATCATGACTGTTAATTCTGGTCCACTGATTGGTTGACTACATTTTCACATCTTTACATCTTTACCTGAACAGGTAGCATTGCTATGTACTGGGAAGTTGGGAACCAGACCCCCCCCCCCCCCCCCCCAGAAAAGTTCTCTCTTTAAGGCGAAGCAGCGTAGAAGTTGAAAAATGCCGGTCATCCACGCTAGCCTATCTAAAACAGCGAATAAAACACATTAGCTATTCAGATCACCCAGCGCGGAAGCGCAAGCTGATTTGCCCTCTTTTTCCGGATATGGCATAAAATAGGATTTCTTAAGACAAGACTCGTTATTTTTATGAAGTATGCCATAACAACATCTCAATTTCCCATGCCTTTAATACACACGTATACATCATCTAAACTGGTCCTGGCATCTATTTTGTCCTGATCAGCCGCTAAATTGGTTTTGACTGCCATCTATTATGGTTTGCTAAGCAGACTCTAAAATGCCCCTGAACTCAAAATATATATACAAAACTAGTAGTTTTTCTGCTAAAACCTGATTCTCACAGCTTAATAGATGTGTGTTTATGTCAAGCCATTTACAAAAACATTTCTCGTTTGGCTGCATGTATGCGTGCGTGCGTTTGTGTGTACGTCTTTGTGGGAGGGAGCTAGTTAAGCTAGAGCCCCTCTTCTAACTCATGTGTCGATTTATTTTTAATATCGAACGCATATGTTCGTGCATAGAGGAATGCAGTTCTTGAAACAACTTGTCTATCAAGTGCTCGCATATTTCAGTTGACTGTTTCTGTCTACTAAACATTGATTTGTACAAATGTCTATCTTACGTTTTTGTGTTTTTTTTTTGTGAAAACAGAATGCGTATCCTCCTAAACTCAAATGGAGCTGATTCTATCTAAACAAATGTGTTCATAACAATGTGATAACAGTTTCTTTACGTTTCTCTCTCCCTGTATGTCTTGATTTTTCAGTCAAGCCAATATTTTACAGGACAAACACAATTTTTGTATGTAGATATTCACACCCGCGAATATTAAAAACCGCGAAAATTAATATTTATGCTTTTGGGCTAAATCCGCGAAAGTTTTGCGACGCGAAAATTTTCGCATTATCCGGTATTAGGCACATAGGTGAGAGTAGAGATGTTCGGCCTACTGGTGATATTTGAGCACAATAGCGAGAGACACATGGCCACTAGGTGTTCGTCCGGGATGGGCACATGACTCATAGGTGACAGTACAGAAACTTAGAGATAAACATTGGCTTATAGATGACATAAAGAATCTCCGGGATAGACACTGTGCCTATAGATGACATTAGAGTAACTTAGGGATAAACACTGACACTGATAGTAGAGTAACATTCAGTCTATAGTTGACATAAGAGTACCTTAGAGATAGACGATGTTCCTATAGGTGATATAAGAGTTTTTAAGTGATAGGCACTGTTCCTGTGGGTGACAACAGAGTACATCAGAGACAGACACTTGGCATATGTGATAGTAGAGTACCTCAGGGATAGACGGTGGGTATAGAGTTGAAACTACAGACACAGGGCCTATAAAGTCGCACTGTAATAGAAGAGTACCCCCCCCCCCAAATCCCAGCGACAGGCACATGGCCTTTATGTGAAGGAAGAGTAACCCAGGGACATGCACTGGACTGACAACCGGGACAAACCTTGAGTACATAGACCACAATAGGGTGTGTCAGGGATAGCCACCAGGGAAATAACCTCTAATTATTACATACTTATGCAAATTTACAGAGAGAAAAAAAATGAATTATATAACAATATCAAAAACGACAGTTTATTTGAAGAATTAAATATAGGAGCGACAGAAATTAAGAAAACAACAACAACAAAAATATATTTACACATGCCACTGACTTTCCTTTAAGGTGGTGATTTATGGTAAATGTAAAAATCTGCCTAAAACCATAAAAAGTTAGGTATCTCCCTAACAGTTAGCAGACTTCTTATCTTTGTTGTTCTTTACAGTTTAGAATACAAAATAGATGTACATGCTGCTTAAAAAAGTGTTTTATTAAGGAAAGATCAAAGGGTAGTTTTCTGCGCAATAAACAAAAAAATAACATCGTTATTGAACATTTACGTAGTACTGAATGTGCGTTATTGCATAATGAAGAGCAACCTAGCAATTATTTATTCCAACTCTTTCTCAAATTGTAATGTAGACCAGATGATAACGGTAGCTTTTTCTCAAATGTTCAACCATGTACAAGGTAATGTACACTGGATGCATTTATTAAATATAGGGTAGGCAAACATACCTATGACACACCTACAGTATAAATAATACATTACTTACATGATCACTAGTGTGTAGATGAAATTGTTCAACCTTGTTAAAATAGTCTCACCTGTCTCACCTGTCTGTTTTGACAAAACAATTTGGACATAGACCGCATCTTTTTTCATCTGCTCAGCCTGATAATGTGTGAAAGAGTTTGAAAAAATAATTGTTAGCTCGCTCTCCATTATGCAACAAGGAACTCTCAGCACTAAGTATATTTTCAATTACAATATTATTTTTTCAGATTATTGCGCACAAAATTACCCTTTGATCTTTCCTTATAAAAACACTTTTTAGCATTAACAAATGCTGCATTTTGGGAGTCTGAATTGTGAGAAACAACATAAAGAAGGCATATGCTAAGTTTTGGAAAGATCAGTGGTATTTTGAGTGTTTTATGCAGATTTTTGTCTTTGCCCCAAATCAGTGATTATCACCACCTTAAGGAACCCATTTCGATCAACTGGCTTCAATTCTTAAATCAGAAAACGATCAGTAGTCTAATGACTAAACAAACGTATCAGGGCTGCAAAAATATGTTTTAACTGACTGCAAATGCATGTGAGTTTGGAACGGACTTCCCAAAACGATGACGCATTACTGTATCATTACAATTGTAACAGAATTATGAAGGGTACAGTTTACAAATAATGATTGTGGCTTAAAGCTTTGATTTGTCTATTGGAGTGTGCCGCCAGGGCTATGTCTTATTGGTAAATCAATTACTTGGCTTGTGGCCGCATTGCTAGAATTATTTCGCTCATCGTTTTCATAATCAGCTATGACCTGCAAGGCATCCTCAATTTGCTATGATGCATGCACCAGCTCCTCATCAGAAGCGGTATCAGAAGGACCTCTGACAGGCTCACTGAAATTAACTCCATTACTTTGAACGCTATGGCTAGTTGACGGTCCTTCTGTCACCGCAGCTGACGAGGCACCGTTCGTGATAGTTCGTATCACCACTACCACCATGAACAATGGTAGACATTTCAATTTTTTTTGTAAGTTGACAGTATTGTAGTGGTTCAAAGACATCAAGTTCTTATGGCCAGATAACTGAGCAACTTCAGTAGGTGGTATCTTGGCATCCAATAAATTGGTTATGCAGGTCTTTCTGCCAGAGTGATTAACATGCCTTGCCGTAAATCCTGCCTTTTCGATCATAAACTTTGCTATTTGTCCAAGTTTGTTTTTCCCCATCGGACCACTCAGGAACCACTGACGACCATTATTGGATTGATGGGGGTTTGTAGCTAGATAAAACCTTGACTCTGGTTGACACATGTCCTCAGGCCACTTATTGGAGTAGGTTTTGTAAAGCTCTACAGGGCAGTAAGGGTCTCCTGGAAATAAATAAATAAAACGTCACCAATAATTTAAATTTAAATTTTATATAAAGTAGACAGACTATTGTTTATACTTGTAGAATGATCAGTAATGAAAACAAAACGCATAAGAGTATTTTAATCTTATGCGCAGTAAATATGTTCAAAGTAGAGAATAGAAGCAATAGGGATTTGAAACAATCAAATTCCGTACACCAAACGCACATGTCAAGTTGCCAGCCTGGCTGTGCAAACATTTTGGTGACACATCGCCTTGGACCTTGAACACCGGTCCTGGTTTTCGACGCCCTCTCTGTGAAGGCAAGATACTCTCGACCAGTGGAAGTTACGCCCAGTTCCAGGTCTCCCCACAACATGTTTATGTGTTCTTGTCTTCCCTTTAGCCCGAAGTGAAGGGTGTTGTTCATCCACATTGAACTTATCAACGCTTCTAGAGTATCTGAAACAGACATACATATTTTAATCTAACGATAGTTTTTTTTATTATTATTATCTAATGCGATAAATAGTAAAACTATCCTCGCCAAAGAAGTTCCCCTCGCCAGGAGGTGAACGACACATAATGATGACGTCACTAAGCAGTTAAGAGTTATCTACCGTTTTTTTATATTGGCAACGCTTGTTGTCATTTTTCAAAAGCTGTCAACTTAAGCAATTTAATCCGTTTTCAGCTAATTTTCCGTGTAATTCAAGCATTGCTGAAACGCGTTATTTACTCTAGTTTATGTTAATAAAATTTTGACAGGTTATATTGATTTGTTTATGAGAAACTGTCAGAAACCCCGTTCAGGTCTGTGACCCTCGACACACTGAAACAAAAACGTACCTTTCCCCAGAAGATTTTTCTCTTTGAAGATTTGTATCTCTTAATCAGTGAATGGGTCTGCTCTTAGAATTTTATTCCCTAGACCCTGCTGCTTCAACGCCTTTCGTTTTGAAGTCAGAACATCCCTGGAGTAATTGAATACCTCATCTTTTAAAATGTTACCACTGCACCGCATGTCTGTTAGGTAACGGTGGATACTTGATTGGAACAATTTAAAGGTGTCAGGTTCATTCTCGCCTTCTATAGCTTTTTTTACACTAAGGAAAAAACGTGCAAGGAACATGTCTAGCTCATTTGGCTGTATATTTTCTATGCTTCTTTTTTGCCGACGCCCACAAGCCATTCATTGAATTGTTTTCATCTTTGTGTTTGGATTTTTCATACTGTAAACAAACTGAAATGTTTCTGACTCTGAAACTTCCCGAAATCTTGAGAAATTTCTCTCCTCAATCTTAGTATCTAGGTCTAGAATTCGATCATCTAAAGATTCCATCACCTTCTCCGCCATTTTGAATTACCGGACAGACCGCGAAAAATGCAGCGCGTGAAATGACTTGACCAATTAAAAAGAGGCAGTGCAAAAAATCCATATTATATGGAAAATTGGCACAGTCACGTGACTGTGCCTTTATGGATCAAGAGAATATTAGCGGGAGGCAATAAGAAATTTACCACGTAGACCATTTTAAGTATGTAATAAAAAGGTTACGATATGGCGGAGGTGTGCCTCTAAGTCATATTGGCACTGGATAGCAATATTGGCCCGAGGGCTTCAGTCATATTGTTGGCACTGGATAGCGATATTGGCCCGAGAGCTAAAGCAAAATTGCTGGATAGCAATATTAGCCCGAGGGCTTTAGTCATATTGGCACTGGATGGCGATATTGGCCCGAGGGCTAAAGCCCTCGGGCAAATATTGCTATCCAGTGCCAATATGACTTAGAGGCACACCTCCACCATAAAATATCCTCTAAGTAGAATAACGCAGGCGCAAGCACCGTGTCTTTTGTCCACAGTAAAACACCGAAGGGACAAACATTGGACATGGACATGTGAATACCACAGATAGACAGATCCCTGGATTGGTAGTCCAGCGCGATATCCACTACACTACCGCCGCTCCTTTCAACTGGGGTGTGGGGAGTTGGGAGAGGGGAAGGGAGCGGGCTTGGAGTCACTTGTTGTATAGCTTAGGCTGGGGAAGATAATACTGACTTTATTTTTGAGACGAATTTACCCAAATCAATTAAGTGCCAATCCACTTCTGGCCGTCTAAGAAATACATCTACGTATTATTATTCGGTCATACTATATTGGGCAACAAATCACTATAAGCAAGAATCCATTTCTTAGAGAAAGCCGTCGACTGTGGAAGCCATCAAATTGCGTGTGCGTCTGCCGAAGACTCAGACTAGGCAAGTCATCTGACTAGATCATTACCGTGAATCAAAATGATACGATTTCTCTTCCTGCGGACAGCGATGACTCTGATCAGACTAGACGGATGCCTAGGCTGATGTTAGGCTTCGTTAGGTTCGAATAGTTGTCAGTTATAACTGGGATCATCTGAGAGTCTGCTTAGTGCACTATAGTAGATGCCAGCTGGAACCAATTTAGAGGCCGCTCAAGACCAAAATAGATGCGAGGACCAGTGTAGATGCAGGACGACTTTAGATGAAGTCCAGACGTATTTGAAAGATAGATAAAAAAAAACTGAGATAACGAAGTCATCATTTATGATATAGCGAATCACCGTTCAATCGAAAGAGTTACGATCCTTGTATAAAACTTTGTCTCGTTCTGATTTTATTGCTCTGAGATTATCCGTGGCTGATACGAATAAAGACTGTTGTCGACTTACTGCTTAAGGTTCCTCTTAACAGTTATATTGCAAAATTTCTAAGTGAATTTTTTACTGTTTTCCATGTCAAAACCTGTCCATATTATTTACCAGATTAATTGTCCAGAACTGCTGATAAATTTGAAGCGGAAAAATTATTTTTAAGAAATCACTATTTAGTGAAATTTTACTTTTTTCAGAGTTTTCGGTAAAAATGTTACTTATCTCCCTTCACTCACGATCTGCAAAATAATGATGTAAAAATGTTTGTTATGCTTGTATTTAAGGACTGCCACATGAGAAAAGAACGAAAATAGCCAAATTACAACGAAAATGGATGATTTCCAAAAAAAATCCATAAAAAAATTCAAACATCATCCATGTTGGAACTACTTTATCAGCAATGTAAACCAAAGTATGGTTACCTGAATGCACCAACAGAAATTGTTATTTTAACTGAAAAGTTTTTGAACATGAGTTTATTTATTGATTTTGATACAGCAAGTTCTGAAAGGTTTGTAAACTAAAGTTTAGATATTTTGGAAGGTTGGTTGGTTGATTTGATGCTTATCATCCACGGTAAACAGCTAAGGTCATGTTGGGATGGTCAGTTAACCTAACCACACTATTCCTGGGCAGGCTTAGACCTCCTAAGCGGTTATAACCAGTACTAAGTGCACATAGTTTCGCCTGTAACTGACAACTGCCCTTCTCGAATTAGCGGAAGGAGAAATAAAAGTATGTGGCCAGACCGGGTTTCGAACCCAGGGCCTTTGACTTATGAGTCAGGTGCTTCACCGATTGTGCTACGCGGCCTGGCGCATATTTTGGAAGGATGACAAGAAACACAATTTATATTGGAAGCCAAACACATACCAGCAGGCACATTGCCAAACACATACCAGCAGGCACAATACAAAACACATACCAGCAGGCACATTGTATCGGTAAATTTACTGGAACGGACCGCAACGGACTGACTTACCGGAACAGACCCGTTTTCCCTATCTTCAAGTGATATTTGTAATATTTTTATTAAATACTTATTTATTTAATATTTAAACGTATTCTGTATGCCCTCTAGCGCAAAACCAATTAGAGATATCAGTCAAAATACTCTTTGAGCATTTTGCGCCATGGGTAGGCCTCTTAATACCCCATGCATATGTGTTTCATATTAAAAACATATAATCTTATACAAAACATCTGGCTATCTTTCGTCCAAGACTAAGAGAGAATGAAAAACACGAAGATTCCTGAATTTTTGTTCCATAGTATCATGACCAACATTTCATCCATAGACAATATGTAGCTCTATATGTATCAAGTAGGTGGATGAAATCAGGGATTGCTAGTTAAGATGATACATGTTAGTCACAGGTAGGGCCTGGAATTAATCTGCGCGTGCAGATTGTAACGAAATATCTAAAATAAAATGGCTGGAAATATGAATAGTATGGGTCCGTTCCGGTCCAATCCAGTAATTAGGCCCATTCCGGTAAATTTACGCACCGCATTGCATCGTAATGACACTGTACTGATATTGATGCCATGTAATAACGTGCAGTGACATCATTATGACATCACGTGCCTACTGGGATATGACCGATATAAGGTAAAATCTTTTCAGTGATCGTTTTTTTCCAAGCCTTTTATTTTACTTCTTGCCACCATGTGTGCACTTGATAATCACAACATTGTCCAAGTTATTATCTTTGAAATGATATGAAAACTGATAGCTCTTTCGGCCAAGACATAGGTATTTTTTTCTTTCTACGGTGTCTTCCCCTTGCAATTCCAAACTTATGTGAGTTTTTCTTAAGACTTGCCATGATAGTACACCCAACTTATTCAATATAAACCAAATAAATTATCAAAATTATTTCTGAAATTCTTCATGTATTTTCAGTGATGGTCTGATTCTCGTTGGCCCCCATATGTGAACAACCAAAAACACATGCACAAACACATTTTATTATTTGTTATTATGTCTTTAGTGGAACACAAAATGGACAACACTTACCAATGACATTACAAATCTAATGAAAAAAGTGGTTTGAAAAAAAAATACGACCGCTACGTCATCAAAACAACGTTTGACAGGTCAGCTAGTGAATCTACAAGATGAAGATTTGAATAATCGTACGAACGATCAATCGTTTTTCACACCTACCAATGTGTAAATAGGTCAGAACTCGGCAAACACTTGATGTAAACTTCACATCAGCCAAGGTCAGCTTCAGCAGCCAAGTTTTTAGCTCACCTGAGCCAGCGGCTCCGGGGGAGCTTATAGGATGGTAAGGCTCCGTCGTCCGTCCGTCCGTCCGTCCGTCCGTCCGTCGTCCGTCCACAATTAAAAATGACTTCTCCTCTGAAACCGCTGGGCCGATTGTAACCAAATTTCATATAGAGCCTCCTGGGACCTTAGGAACGAAAAGTTGCTCAAACGGTCCTGGTCACATGACCAACATGGCCGCCATGCCCATATATGGTAAAAACCTGAAAAAATCTTCTTCTCCAGAACCAATAGGCCGATGGCCTTGAAACTTGATATGTAGCATCGGGTACGCGAGTACTACCAAGATTGTTCAAATTATGACCTTGGGTTGACCTTGACCTTTTTTACGATAAGGTCAAATTTGCTTCCTTATGCTTTTATATGGCAAGATGCTACAACATAAGATATCTTGGAAACTGTTGAAGATTTTGGGCTAAAAATTGGTATCTACAGTCATCTCTAATGACTACATGAAGATTTACGAGTACAAGAGGTCAAGGTCATTCTTTGACCTTTGACCCTGAACTCTCATATTTTGATAAGTTCTAACAATCTCCTCAAAAGCCACTGGGCCAATTGAAACCAAATTTCATATAGAGCCTTCAGGGCTTGAGGGAACAAAAATTTATTTATACGGTCCAGGTCACATGACCAACATGGCCACCACGCCCATATATGGTAAAAACCTTTAAAAATCTTCTTCTCCAGAACCAGTTGACCGATGACCTTGAGACTTGGTATGTAGCATTGGGTACTTGAGTACTATCAAGATTGTTCAAATTATGAACTTGTGTTGACCTTGACCTTTTTTACGGCATGGTCAAATATGGGAAAATGCTAGAACATGAGATTTCATGATAAGTTTTGAAGATTTTGGCCTAAAAACTGGTATATACAGTCATCTTAATGGGTACTAGAAGATTTGTGAGTATAAGAGGTCAAGGTCATTCTTTGACCTTTGACCCAGAACTCTCATATTTTGACAGTTTCAAACATTCTCCTCAAAACCACCGTGCCAATTGTGACCAAATTTTTTATAGAACCTCCAGGGGTCGAGGGAATGAAAGAATTTTCAAACGGTCCTTGTCACATGACCAACATGGCCACTATGCCCATATATGGTAAAAACCTTTAAAAATCTTCTTCTCCAGAACCAATTGACCAATGGCCTTGAGACTTGGTATGTAGCATTGGGTACTTGAGTACTTTCAAGATTGTTCAAATTATGACCTTGTGTTGCCTTGACTTTTTTTACAACAAGGTCAAATATGGGAAAATGCTAGAACATAAGATTTCATGGAAAGTTTTGAAGATTTTGGCATAAAAATTGGTTTATACAGGTGTCTTAATGAGGTCATGAAGAATTATGAGTACAAGAGGTCAAGGTCATTTCTTGACCTTTGATCCAGATCGCTCATATTTTGACATTTTTAACCATTTCCTCAAAAGCCAAAGGGCCAGTTGTAAACACATTTCATATAGAGCCTCCAGGGGTTGATTGAATCAAAATTTGTTCAAACGGTCCAGGTCACATGACCAACATGGCCGCCACTACCTCTTATGGTATAATTCTTTAATATTTTTCTTCTCCAGAACCAATGCACCTATGGCCTTGAGACTTGGTAAGTAGCATGGAGTATTAGAGTACCACCAAGACTGTTCAAATGGTAACCTTGGGTTTACCTTGACCTTTTTTGCGGCATGGTCAAATATGGGGAAATGCTATAACATAAGATTTCGTGGAAAGTTTTGAAGATTTTGGCCTAAAAATGGAAAAAATGGTTGTCTTAATGAGTATATGAAGATTTATGAGTACAAGGGGTCATGGTCATTCTTTTACTTTTGACCCAAGACTCATAGTTTGACAATTTCAGACATGATAAGAAAAAGCCACCTTGCCAATTGCCCAGGTGAGCGATTCAGGGCCTCATGGCCCTCTTGTTCTAGTTTCTGTTTACGACCGAAGAGCATTTCCGCATAGAAGCAGAAATGCTTGAGCTAAAAAGTAGTTCCAAAATAAATTTGTCATTTCATACAATTACGGATAGAATAATTTTTGTAGACACATTAACTAGTGTTATATGTAACAATAAATCAAAATAAATCACTTTCAACAAATAATATGAACATAATATTTATATTTTCAATACAATTAGTTCGGTTAAATTTTACGCGTACGAATCTTAGTTAATCGAAGACGAAGCAAATGTAAACAAATACATGTGGACACGATTCTTTCCAAATATGACACGATACTAAAGCAAGAACGTTTAATCGATTATGTGTTAAAAGAGGGCTTTTGTATCGAAGTTTCAGAAAGTGTGTCTTGATAGTTGGCTAAATGTAAGATCTCATCGTAATTTTGTTCGAAAAATGGCATACCATGATTTTCCCAGTTTTCAAATATGGCCGCCTCCAGAAAGCATGAGAGTGGCCAAAAAAAATCTGTTTTTTTCCGTATTCGGTCGTTTTTTCACAATCAAAATTGGTAGGAGTCGGTAGTGAGTGGTATAAAATATTGGTGTGCATAGTTGTAACAAACTTTAAACAACTGTCAAAAGAGCTTTAATGTTTTTCCTTTCAAAAGTGAAAATCTTTGATAACTATTTTTATCAAAGGAAAACACAGTGTTCTTGTAAATTTAATATTGTGCAAACACAACCAAAAAAATCTTAAGCACTTTTTCTGAGAATATGGATAAAATGGAGATAATCAGGGACATAATTTAGGTATTGGTATGATGCAAATAATGGTCCTAATTTTTTTTTTTTTTCCTTGCAACTGTGAAGAGGAACCTTAACTCTACAGAATAGTTCATTGATTACCTGCCGGGCCGGGTAGCGCAATCGGTAGGGCACCTGACTCGTAAGTCAGAGGTCCTGGGTTCGAATCCCGGTCTGGCCACATACTTTCGTTTCTCCTTCCGCTGATTCAAGAAGGGTAGTTGTCAGTTACTGGCGAAAGTATGTGCACTTAGTACTGGTTAACCGCTTAGGAGGTCTAAGCCTGCCCAGGAATAGTGTGGTTAGGTTAACTGACCGTCCCGACATGACCTTAGTTGTTTACCGTGGACGTTAAGCATCAAATCAACCAATCATTGATTACCTAATTTTTACCCTCTGGTCCGACAATAACTGAGAAGTAAATAGTCATTTGTTATTGCATAAAAAGCAGTGCCGAGAGATATTAACAGCCGTGCATCAACAGGCGAAAAGCCGTGTTTCAACAATGGTTTTCTCGTGCTGTTGAAACACGATGACAGAACTTTCGTTATGCTTGTGCCGGGCCACTAAAAACCGCCATGCACTCTTGCCTCTCCCTTTTCGGTTAATTTACAATAATTGGTCGCGTGCTAACTATGTTTTCTTATGACGTCATCATGCTTTGTACTCTTATTACGTCATAAAGTACAGACACGGATTTCAAAGCCATGTTGTCTTCATTCTTACGATGCCAAATGGAGAGTAAACAAGTGTTAAAGAAAACATGCATCCTAAGCTTTCAGTAATCAAGAACTGCAGGATGATATATGAATGGATCAGGCTTGTTCTGCATGGAAATTATTGCTCAAGGTATCTGCTTTTTGTTGATTAATTTACCATCTATTTTGCATCAAATACAACGCCATATTGGAAACTTTTCCGAAATGAGGTTGAATAGGATGATGGCAGCCATTTTGAATAGAATGAATGCTCTCGGGCCCGGAAGACGAATATTAGTAAACAGATGCACCAGCGTGTTGGCTGTTAAACGGTGACAAAATAGAGTGCCATTTTTTTTCTCAAATTTTAATGAATAATTCGTTGAATTATGCAATAACAGCGATCAAACATTTGTTTTCAATGCATTAACATTTGCCAGGTCCCTCGGGAGATGTTGAAAACCTCGGCCTTCGGCCTCGGTTTCCAACATCTCCCTCGGGACCTGGCAAACGTTAATGCATGAAAAACTATGTTTGATCCCTATATTGAGACATTCTGCATATTTGCTTTTGATGACTGCATACTAAAATCGAGATTTTAACGAAATATACGCTACTATTTGCTCATCAGCCAGACAAGTTCTGTCATCTATACAAAGAAACAGCTATCCTTATTCCGATTGTCACTGTACAGTAGAACGACTTCCGATTTGTTCCATGGTACGGTTATACATTGTGATTTTTATACACTATGTGCAAGTTGTACCAGGCTTTCATGCATCCGCATTCATTCAACTGGCTAACGTAAATAACAAGTGACAAATGCAGCTATGTATGCCAGCTTGTAGCCTGTAGCTTCTCATTAATAACAAACTTTAAGGATTAGCTCTTACTCATGCTTATTCGCCATTTATTGTTTCAAGATAACAAACTAGTAAACATGTTACAGGTTGAATGAATGAAAAGCGAAGTTTCAAAATATGAGGAAATTAGCGTTTATCTATACTATATTTGTAGTCTATTTGATATACCTCCGAGGTAAGAACAGTTATATAGTCAAAGATATACACCCGCATACTTGTATATTTAAATAAATTTCAAACTTCTCACGACAAAATATTTCAATGTCATGATAATGATCCATATATAAAATACTTTTATAAACCAAAGGGCCTGGTATGATTTTGGCCATATCAATCCCCATATTTATGATTTTTTAGAATTATATCTTTCAGTCTCTGTTAATTATATTTGAGTGTTGAAATGATATTATTAATCTAATAATAACTGATTATTATTAATCTAATTTTCTACATTCTTGCGATTTTTATATTTTTCTGCGCGTCTACTTGTATCCTACTCAGTTGATATTTGGCATTTTCGACATTTTCCGCCAGCATTTAGGCTATAAAATATGTCAGCCCAGTCAAGTGCACAGCTATTTTTTGCACAATGATGCATTTTAATAATGTCAACAATATGTGAAAAATTCAGCTGTACACTTGACTGTACTGACACTTAATCTTATACTTTTTACCAAAAAGTCTTGCAGTTTCCTGGACATTTTACCAGTGATCTCAACATAAAAATGCCCATATCTCCGCTCATAGACAAAATAAACATAGTATGTTGTGCGTATGCATTTTCTTAATTAGAACACAGGGAAACTTTTGGTACACATTTTATTTTGATCCGTTAAAATAATTTTGGTTAGCGTCTTTCGACTTGCTGAGTTAGTGGGTGGGGTACCTGGACAGGCCTTGAACAGTACACATCTGTTTAGCAGTGTTGTAACACTTATTAGTGTACCACCAAAATCTATTATCAAGACTCTCTGAAGCTGTATTAGTAAACCTGTATAAATGCACAGGAATCGCGGATCCGCAAAATGAAATAGATGGCAAAGGCCTAGCCCTTGTTGTGCTTAACCCGGATATATCCAGGATTGAGGGTAGGTCACTTTGAGAGCCTGCCAGACACGCTACACATCAAGTACACCCCACCAATTGCGGTTGTCCTGTGAAAGAGGGAAAAAGATTATACCCACATTATTGGTATTGGAGATTTGTAAACACCAAAATTACGTCAAAGTCCTCCGATTTAGTCACTCATCAGATTTTAAAGGACATCCTTACTAGGTTGAACCCGATTTTTTCGAAACTAGATTTCATCCATCTAAATTATTTCTCTTGTTGATCAATGTTCATCAAGAACACCGGGTCCCAGACGAGCAATCAGTTTCTGCCTACAAAACATACACTAAACGTAAATATATTATTCTTTTTTTTAAGTGTCTACATACGGAAATCACTTGACCATTACGACTTCTGGGAATGGATGTTGCACATCTCGTCGGCAACTGGGAAAAATTCGCTCATAGCTTGTGGAAATTATGGCTTCTGAGGTAGGGGTACCCCCCCCCCGCATTTTAGGATCACCTTAAAAAATATTCAGCATGACAAGGGTTAACTTGTTCATGGTCTGACACATTTTTATCACACCTGGTTAACTATGTTTTCAAGGCTGGTACATGTATGAAACGAAAAAGAGCTCTTGCGCTTCGAAAAAGAGTCATAGTTACAGAACTACTTGGTCATCGACCCAAACCAAAGTCCATCAGAAAAAAAAGAATTCAACACGTTTTATTTTACACTCGGAATCCCCTTTGACAACATTCATGATTTCTAATTCATCACACCTTCTCCGACTATAGAATTCCGACAAGTATCCCGACTACAAACTGTTTACTATCTCTTCCAAATCGGTGAATGGGACACTTTTCTCTGAATTTACGGTACGTTTTGGGGTTTTCCGGTTTCTTCAAACCGGGTGCATCACATTGTGGTTCTTATTTTCTACTTTAGGAACTCCACTTCGGTCATGAAATGACTCCACGCTCATACTAAAAATAAAACGTGAAAACCTGTAACAAGGCATTATACACCCATGGTCATAGTGTCGTGTATGAGACAATGAGCTCCCCTTGTATAGTCGTTTTGCTGTTCCATTGTTCATTCTCAAACTTGTTATAGTCTACAGCTGTATTGCATTAAAAACTTTAAGTCAACATTTTTAAAGGCCTATATAAACATTAAGCGCTGCAGCGGGGCTATAGGCAGAATCTCTAACAGATATTAGGACGATGTGTTGTGAACTAGATCTACAAGTTACGTTTGAACGGCTCCTGAGTTGACAAAAACGGGTCTTGTGCCCTAAAGTTTGAGCATTATAAGATAGGTTTGCGAAACTTCACGACTTGGTTTATTTTTTTTAGACGATGTGTCAAGATCAAGGATAAAGCACCATGATCGAAAGCACTAGGCAGGGGAATACTTTTCCCATGGACTTGGTTTATTTTTTTTAGACGATGTGTCAAGATCAAGGATAAAGCACCATGATCGAAAGCACTAGGCAGGGGAATACTTTTCCCATGGACTCTTTACTTTGTCTAATCTCAAATTTATTTTTGGCAGTGGAGCAAGCTAAAGCGGGTGAGTGCTGTCTAACATACTATGATGCATTAAATACGTACTACGGTGAACAATGGTGTCCGCACTACTGCTGTCAGGACGCCAGTGGTCGGCTCTACTGCTGCAGTGATCCCTGGAGAAAGGCGCCAGGAAGATATAGATACGGCTACTGTTCTGCCTGGTGGACTTTCAGACATAACTTGTGAGTAGACTCGCTTTCAATATTAATGAGCCGCGATACGAGAAACCCAACAAAGTGGTTGTGCGCCCAACGAAGACTCAGATCAGCCTGGACACCCACCCAGTCTGATCAAAGTCTTCCCTTGACGCGTAAATGATAGCTAAGAGTCTAAGCTATCTCCATGCTGAGAGCGAAGTCTCTGATCAGACTGTGCGGATGCCCAGGCTGATCTGAGTCTACGCTGGGCGCACAACCAATTTGTTGGTTTTCTCGTGTCGTGGCTCATTCTTTATGCGTTTGTTGGCAGTTAAAATAAACTAAAACATATGACTATTCCTTTCGTTTGCAGTTTCGACTGGATGGTTGTTGTGGGAATTGCTGTGGGCGTAATACAAAAATACGTACTAGCCAAACACCTATCAGTTCACAAAAATGTTTTGAGAACTACTTTCTTTTCCCGCGCAATAGTTTGGCATGCGTATGCAGAAAGTGGAACATTGCGAATATAGCATATATCGTATGGAATATATCGATTTATTGCAGATAATGACTATTGTGTTTTTGTCTAGAGTTTCTAGCTACTCAGACAGTCAAGGCCTTTTTTTTTTTTTTTTCATGCTGTTTATCACACCGGGTAGGCGGCAGTCAAAAACGCTGTTGACAGTCGATTAACGCGGATCAAAAACCGTTAGTAACAGCGTTTTCGATTGCAAATTGTCGCCAATTTGCAATCGAAAACGCTGTTACTACCGGTTTTTGATCTGCGTTCGTCGATTGCACGAGCGTTTTCGATTGCCGCCTACCCGGCGTGTTTATGGCTCATCTGGGAAATTTGTGGAGCACGATGCAAAAATAATTTTCAGACGCGGGGAAATAGTTTATGAAAAGTAATAATAACTTAAACTTGGCAGTGAGTACAATTTACTAACTACTATCCCCCACCCCTTCCCCTTTCCCTTGCATACTAAAATATAAACAGATTCTTTACTGAAGCAATATTTGAAAAGTGTTGAAAAGATGTGTTTGAGGATGTAATGTGTTAAATTTACAAGGTATACGGACTTCAACCAGTATTTTCAATGTGAGGTCGCCTGATATATGGCTAAATTCTAAACAGCAAATACCGATTAATTGGCTTAAGTCGCATATGCGGATGGTTTAATTGTCATTAACATCCCTAAATGAAATGCAAACCGGAACTAAGGAGATACCACACTTGTCATAGCTAAGTAAATACCACACTTCTCATAACCAAGGAGATACCCCAATTGTCAGAAACTAAGGAGATACCACAATTGTCAGAACATAGGAGATACTACAACTGTCAGAGGAGATACTACAAATAAGAAGATATCACAATTGTCAGAACATGGGGGATATCACAATTATCAGAATTAAGAAGATACCACAATTGTTAGAACCAAGCAGATTCCACGATTTTCAGAATGGCTTCATGCAGTCAGGAATGTTTTTCCTAATTAAATCTAAGAATTATTGTGTAGATTAAACGGCGAAATTTAATGTATGGAAGACACCATTATGATTTCACCCCAAAGAAGGTCGGTTAACTCTTGATTGCTTCCAATTCGTAACTCGTTATTTTCCGCCTTCGGCCGATAATTTTTAACGCAAGATTTGCGACTAGCAAAATCGCAAACAACTAAACCCAGTCTGATTTGGTGTATGACTTTTGTGGATGTTGTTCTCGTTATGGCAAAAGTGTTTGTACAGAATAAAATACAAATCAGCTTAGAATTATGATCACTTGTCATAAATTGATAGGACAGTGTATGAACAAAAGCTGTATGTAAACTCTGATCAGACTGCATTATACTTGTAAAACTAAATATCCTATTATTCTAAAAATTGGGACACTTAAACTAATAAGACCTAGTATTTAAGAGCATAGAGGACTTGCGACTGGCAAATGCAAACAACGAAACCCTGGTCAAATTCTTCTTAGAGCAGTCTGCTCCGGGTGTATGCATATTTGTACGTAGGCAGTTTTTAATGCTATGGTAGAAGCGTTTGTACAATATGAAATAGAAAACAATTAAAATTCTAGCACCTCCTTACAATCAGACTACAGACGTAACGTCAGATGTTGTTGACAATTTCATTTTCAAGCCATCTTTATATTTTCCCTTGATACATTATTTCTAACGGACGAGCAAACGCAATAAATTTTATACCATTTAATAGGCTATTCTTTGAGTATTTGGATAAAAAGAAAATCTTTATTTATGAGACATAGAAATAAATGCATCGTCTTGAAATAACGAAAAACGTCAGTTTTTACGCTGTAAGACGTTGCAACGCACTCGCAATGCAAATTGATTATTTCAGCTTAAATTGAAAACTAGAGCTTAAAAACCGACACAATTTTCACCGTCGATGCGACTGAAGTTATGTAAACTAACATCGGAGCGCCAACAAGTTCAGCCTTTCCGTCTAGAAGAAAACTTAAGATTAAGCGATTCAAGGAAAAAGTAAACTTCAGATTTTTCGCACTAAAAAGCGGCACCCGACGAAGATCAAGAGGCCACTAAAGAACAATACGAAGCAGAAGCAGAGTAGAAAAGCTACTGGCATACAATACCTATTTTGATTTTTTGAACTGTGAAATCAGACTTCGGAATGTATGATCCGATTTAAAGAAATACCAAATTTTCCAAATCTAGCAGTTTTGTCCGCAACGCCAGATTTCTTTATTTTGCATACTGGGTGGTAATTTCTGAGCAAAAAAATCGCATCAAAAAGTAATATAAAGTAAATTTAAATCAGGCGGCCATGAAACACCTATTCCGAATAGTTCTTTACCAGGAATGTTTTTGATATTCATTTCTAAGAGCCGATGTAAAGTACGAGTAAGCAAATCTAGCGGTTTTGTCCGCAACTGTATTTGTACGTTGGTTACGTTTAATTGAAGCCAATAGATGGGTGGGTGCCTTGCGCTTTTACGTCTTTTTCATCAGTATTTCAGTCATATCAGGACGATGAGATGTTGATAAGGAAAAAATGTGTGCAGTGGAACCCCGCTTTCGTTTGAAAAGATTTTCGCCTCAAGAGGGGATCGAACCCGGGACCGCTAGGTCAGCAGGTCAGCGGCAAAACTACGGCATCTCTATTTAAATCGAGCAAAATCGTAAACTGTCCCGAATATCATTTACCTTCCGAATATATTCTGCTGGCAGATGCAGTTGGCAATTAAATTCACATTAACTGAGTATTTATTTAGGAAATTATTGGAGAAATGCGCTGTGTCCGTTGCAGTACACTGGCAACAGAGATCAAAATCTGACGTTTTCTGACGTTACGCTAATTGACACCAACATCTGACGTTACGGCTACAGTTCTTAGATGTACATGGATGCGTGGGCTTATCAGATTTTTTTTGTAGGCATTACTCTGTGATAGAACCGGAATAATAGGAGAATAAATAGTTGGGCGGGAACCAGCAGTGCTTGCAGCAGGTGCAGAATGGGGTTTTCTGTTTTTTTTTTTTTGTTTTTTTTTTGTTTTTTTTTTTTTTGTTTTTTTTTTGGGGGGTGAGTTTTTTTGTTTTGTTATCCTCTATCCTCGATCTATCACTTTTTTTTCTCTTCCTCTGTCTTGGTGACGGCTCGATATAGACTGAAATTGTTATAGAGCCGTTTAATCCAAAACAACCAGTTATCCTGAGAGGGAATTAAATGCAACATTATTTGTGCCAGTTTCTCAGATTTTGAGATACTTTCTAACTTTAACATTGTTTTGCCAGGAAACGAAACGGTGATTTTTTTTGTCTAATATTGTAACACACAATGTAACTTTTACTGAACTAATATGCATAGGCATGCCCCATCGATTAAATATAAATTTCATGAATTTTTACATGTTATTCAATTTTCTTTCAATTTTAAATAAAATGTAAAAAAAAAAAAAAAAAAAAAAAAATACTTATCAAGATAACTAATTTTTCTTCACCATTTCATTTCAAATATCCTATACAATAGCTTATATGATTTGCAGAAATTGAAGTGCATTTTTTTAAGAAAACAGAATGGTGAAAACATTTTTTTTTCTTATCCAAATGTTTTATATCCCTTTGTGTTATTTAGCTGATATAATGATTTGAATGCCCCGCCAATATCTTATTCACTATTCATCTACCTTAAAAGAAAGCAATAATTAACCCAGAGCATACACGATGTTGAAACACTAAATAAACGTTGATTCATGACGCTGAATTAACATTTATTCAATGCTGATTCAGCGTTGTGTGCATATTGGGAAAGCTCGTCAAAGGGCTACTTAACTGTTGTTGTTTTTTTCACCTAATCCACAAATAATCCCAATTAACATGTACATGTATATGTGAGAGAAAAGTAAGGTCTCAGGTGAGCTTCAGGACCATTGGTCCTCTGGTCTTTATATAATGACTTTACTTCCGCGATTAAGATAATTGATTTCGTAATTAATGCACAGCTTCAAAGGAACGTTTTCGAAATAGTTAAATGCATATCATTGAAAAGCTGATGTTAGAAATGTGCATATAAAATTTCAGCTGATTTATTTGCTCATATAGGGGTGTAAAAGTACGAGGGGAGCGTCGGGCTGGGGTTGGATGTGGGGAGAGGGGTCATCGGTAGCCATTTTGACTGCGACAAAATATAACACTTTCCGTTGCTACGTGATATTATATCCCTACTTCTTGGGGCTGCGTTCGAACTGATAGGTCATACGGAGAGGAGACCTCGGTATAAAGTCCCATCCAAAAAACCGAAGAACAGGTGGGAGAGTAGGGGGGTGGGGGCGGGGCAGGGGCGGATCTCCAATTCCTGAATTGGTAGTGTTGTGTTTTATCTACTATACTACGTCCGCTCCTCACAAACTGCGAAGACTCCTTCATCAGGAATGGCATGCTGAATTCTAATAAGTACACTTTGTTTACCTTTCAGATGGGCGCCCATTGTCGTCGCCATAGTGCTACTGGCAATCTGCATTGGGATCTGTGTGTGCTGTTTTCGCTTTTGTTGTGTGTGTTTCTAAAACACCTCATCAATATGATTACTTCATGAAGTATTTAGTCTATCCAAATGTCTCAGGAAAGAAGAGGTCTAGAAAACTGATTCTTCATTCGGTTCAACTTTGAACCGTGACGTGATAAAACCCATCGATTCCAAGTGGCATGTGCGCAGAGCGAAGACTCATATCAGCCTGGGCATCTGCCTAGTCTGATCAGAGTCTTTGCTGTATGCATGGAGCTAGTTTAGACCCATAGCCAGCCTTTAAGCGCACAGCAAAGACTGATCAGACTGGGCGGGTAACCAGGCTGATCTGAGTCATTTCTGGGCGCACGTGCCAATTCGTTGGTTTTGTCGTGTCGCGGGTCAGTTGAAGCCAGTTGTATATATAATTTATTTGATGAAGGAGTGACTTACGTAGACCTGGCGCAATTTACGCTCTATTGTTTGATTATTTTGTGGACGTTCATAGGGTCCTACAATAAAGTCTGAGGTGAAATTTGATGTTGTTCCCATTCTCGAAACCTGGCCCCGAGGTTATAAAACTTTTTTCATGCTCCACTCAGCTGAGCATGAAATTTAAAATGCCCAGTAATATAAAAATATCAAGAAATTTAGCATTTTTCAGGCTCAGATAAGCCAAGAAGGCTATTTTTTTTGCTCATAAATATTAAAATGCCAACAATTGTTGGCATTTTAAAATTTATGAGCAGAAAAAATTTCATGCTCAGCTGAGTTGAGCATGAAAAAAGTTTTATAACCTCGGGGCCTGGGTTCGAGGTAATAAAACTTGAGCATAATCTCAAACTCAAAATAAAGCACACTGACTGGCTGCTTCCGAGCATGTGCTCGGAAGCAGCCAGTCAGTGTGCTTTATTTTGAGTTTGAGAATGTTTTATTTTGAGTTTGAGAATGTACTCAAACCTCCGGGCCTGGTCTCCAAGAGGCTCAGCGGAACGGATCCTTGGCTGCACCTTCTGACACCGAGTCTCTTTATTTATGGTGAAATGTACCATTTAAAATTGTTTATGAATAAATTATTGATTGAAATACTATTCTAACACAAACATTACTGAAGCAGCAGAAAGTGTTCGTGTTCTCTGCAACAATTCACTGTTTCCAAGCGCATGAGTCACTAGCGATTCTTGTGACGCCCCTTTCCCCGAGAAAATAAATAAATAAATAAACAAAAAAACGTACGTTTATCTGTGTTATGCCCAAGAATATTGGTAGGATTATGCACGCAAAGACGAAAGGGTTTTGAGAATTTGAAGGAAAAGAATATTGTTTCTTTGTTTTTGAGTGGTGTGGCGCATGCGTCAACTTCGGACGCTTCCGTTTTTCCGGAAACCGATTGGATTTATTTTAGTGACTTTTTAGTGATTTTCTGACGAAGTTATCCAGCATTTATTTACAAGAGTAACTTCTAAAGGTGTTCATGTGAGAATTTGAGTATTCCCAGGTGTTTTCTACAGAATTTTTGTGTTTTTCCCTGGTGGTAAGAATTCCCTTCCCATAAGCCATCGTTCAAATATGGCTCCTATACTTCCGGTTGGAATGTAATAGGTTTTCGTGACCAGCGATTTGGACAGATATTTGTCCAATTTGAGGTGCTAGACAGTATAGTCTGACGTATTAATAATAATTGTGTCTATATGCTTCTTTGACAGAACTAGTCATGAAGCAGTGGGTATTTTCATTGCTTTTCAGTGCAGCCTTTGTGGCCTTCAAGATTCGTGCTTGTTTTGGTGAGAAGGACTCGCATTCTGGCAGTTTTCACTTATTCCCAGTGAAGCTGAGTTACAGTGGTAAGTCCTACTGTGAATTACAGATGTTTGATAATCTGCCACACTTGATGGGATCATGTTTGTGGAATAATATGAGAAGGTTCAAGGATTTTCAGAAATCCCCTAGAAAATTGATCTACTTGTACCTGTTCTTCATCATTATTTGCAATTCATGGGATACTGAACTCAATCCTGGTCCTACATCCCTTAGTTCCTCACATTTCCCATGCGGTGTATGTGAGGCCAGTGTTGGTTGGGACGACCGGGCTAAAGTTTGTGACACATGTAATAAGTGGTATCACATTGACTGTCAGGGTATGGATTCCAATATGTATTCAATTTATAATCAGTCACTGGATAGGAGTTTGGCATGGGAATGCCTGAACTGTGGCATGCCAAACTTCTCAACTTCTTTGTTTGACACATTAGGCCTGATTGATACGAGTAATCGTTTTGATTCCCTCTCAATTCCTGACAGTCCAATTCCTACTGATCTAGGCACACCAACAGCTACTTCTTCCCCAGTTGGTCTGCAACAATCAAAACCCAAGCCAGGCAAGAAGTCTGTCTTAAATCATCCACTTCGAATCCTGATTATGAATTGTCAATCGATTAAAAATAAGAAACCTGAACTTCAGACCATTGTCGATACAGCCAAACCTGACATTATCTTGGGTTGTGAATCTTGGCTCTCTCCAGACATCGCCAACTCAGAAATATTCCCTAATGGGTATGATGCCATTAGGAAAGACCGGGCGGGTGATGCTCATGGGGGAGTTTTTGTTTGTTTTAAAAAGGATTTGGTTTGTATTGAGGTACCAGAACTTGAGACTGAGTGTGAACTTGTTTGGGTTAAACTTCAAATTGTTGGCTGTAAAACTTTGTATCTTGGCTCCTTCTACCGACCTCCAGATATCATTGATCCAGAGTATTTGGATCATCTAAATGCCTCTCTAGGACGAATCATGTCATGTAAAAACTCTTATGTCCTTCTTGGAGGTGACTTCAATTGTGGGGACATTGATTGGAATAAGTTATATGTACCCCTGGGAATGCCCAAAAGGCAGGTGCAGTCTCAATTAGTAAACATTGTTCAGGAGCACTGCCTCTCTCAAATGGTTGATATCCCTACAAGACAAGAAAGGACCCTAGATATCCTTTTGACTAACAACCCCACCCCTGTCACAAGAATTAAGGGTATGCCACCAATTGGTCGAGCTGACCATGATATTGTCTTGGTGGAATATGACATAAAAGCGAAAAGGGTCCTTCAGTCACCACGGAAAGTTTTCTTGTACAAACGGGCTGATATGCAAGGTCTTAGAGACCATATGCTTGCCTTTGCAGACCGTTTCATGTCGCAGAACTTTGCTCACGTTGATGTTAATGAGATGTGGATTGAGTTTAAGACGGTCTTACTAAATGCAGTAAACAAGTTTATTCCTTCTAAAATGACGAAAGGAAAACTTGGCTATCCATGGATAGATGCACGCATTAGGGCATTGATTAGGAAAAAAGAAAAATTGTACCACAAAGCTCGCAGGGCAGATAACGAGTCCCTGAAGAGTCGTTATAAACGACTCAGAGCTCATGTCCAAAAAGAAATGCGTGATGCCTATTGGAGGTATGTTTCTGATATCTTCAATCCCTCAGATACAGACACTAATATAGAAGACTGTATCCAAAATGATCGGCTGAAAAAGTTTTGGTCCTTTATGAAAAACTTAAGAAAGGATTCCACGGGTGTGGCCTGTTTAAGGGAAAATGGCATGTTGAAAACTGCTAATAAGGACAAAGCAGACATATTTAACAGACAGTTCGAGTCTGTATACACCCGGGAACAAGTAGGTGACCCCCCATCGAAAGGACCAACCCCCTACCCAGATATTGAAGACTTATACATTGACCCTAATGGGGTCAAAAAACTACTAGACCGTCTTAACCCCCATAAATCTTCAGGTCCAGACGACCTAAGTGCACGTGTGTTAAAAGAATGCAGTGCTGAAATTGCCCCGGTCCTTGCCTGCATTTTCAACCAGTCCTTGGCCCAGTCTAGAGTACCAGATGACTGGCTGCAAGCTAATGTGGCTCCCATTTACAAAAAGGGAGAAAAATATGACCCTGCCAATTACAGGCCGGTCTCCTTGACTTGTATCTGTTGTAAGTCTCTTGAGCACATTCTCGTGAGCAAAATCATGCGACATCTATCGGACCATAAGATTTTAGTTGAGTCTCAGCATGGCTTCAGAAGTGGTAGGTCATGCGAGACTCAACTGGTCCAGTTCATTCATGATTTGCAGGCAAACCTAGACAGAGCCAATAATAAAGGTCACAAACAAACAGACCTCATTATTATGGACTTTGCCAAGGCTTTTGATAAGGTCCCCCATAGACGATTGATTTATAAACTGGAGTATTATGGTATCCGAAATGATATCCTCCGGTGGATCTCAGCCTGGCTATCTGGAAGGACACAAAAAGTTGTTCTGGATGGTGTCTGTTCAGACCCTCTCCCCGTGTTGTCTGGTGTCCCCCAGGGTTCTGTTTTAGGGCCCATCCTGTTCTTAATCTTTATTAATGACCTGCCAGACAACATAAGCTCCACAGTCCGCCTTTTTGCTGATGACTGTGTACTCTATAGAAATATTAGACGGTCCGAAGACCAACAGATACTCCAAGATGATTTAGATAAATTGGCACTTTGGGAAGAGGCATGGCTCATGAAATTCAATGTTGCCAAATGTCACTCTATGAGGGTGACTAGGCACCCCCCTCCAAAGCAAATAATCCATGGTTATACATTGCATAACCAAGTCCTAGAGAATGTATCGTCAGCCAAATATTTAGGAGTTGAAATTACGGATGACCTCGAGTGGGGTCAGCACATCAATGAAATTACCAGTAAGGCTACTAAGACTTTGGGTTTCCTTCGTAGAAACTTGACTTTTGCATCGAAGGAAATCAAGGCTGCTGCATATAAAACTCTGGTCCGGCCCAAATTAGAATATGCAGCGCCAGTTTGGATGCCCCATCACCAAGTTGATATTAACAGAATAGAAAAAGTACAGAGGACTGCTGCCCGTTGGACCTGTAGGCGCTGGCGCAATCAAAGCCATGTGGGAGAAATGTTAGAAGAACTCCAATGGCCAGACCTGCAGGAAAGACGACAGCAGGCTTCTCTGTCTCTATTCTACAAAATCCATAATAATCTTGCCATTGTAGATAAGAATAAGTACCTATCTGAGGTCGGTGAAGGGAGCAGGAGAACTAGGTCCCACCCATTCCAGTACCACCGTCCAAACGCTTACACGGACGGTTTTAAGAATTCCTTTTTCCCCAGGACAATTGCAACTTGGAATGGCCTTACAACCGAAGCTGTCTCTTCGGAAACAGTTGATGGGTTTAAGGCCAAAATTTAATATCCTAGGGTAGGGCAGGGGTTAGGCATGGAATGCCTGCCCCTGAGGACTTCTTGTAAATAGTTTTAACCTGCTGGTGGCTTTGTCACAAATTCATTTTTTTTTTTTTTTTTTTTTTCATTTATTTATTTATTTTTTTTTTTTTTTGTGACAACTTATGCGCCACACCAGAAACCTGTCATCATGGTCATGATTGACCGAGACAGTATAGATAGAAAGAAAGAAAGAAAGAGTGTATGTATGATTACAATAAGAAATTATCCGGTCATTATTCAGATTTTTTCGGTCAGGTGTAAGTGGATATATCACTCGAGCTTGTGATATGATTCAGTGACATCCAAACAGTGAATTTATTACTAAACAATTCACTCCTATGCTTGATTCTATTTCTTAAATAAAGTTGAACATCCTCTTTTCAAGAATATGCATTTCTTTTTAACGAAAAATGATTCAATTTTACTCTGCGCAGCCGAGTATAATTTTACTTTTGTTCCATATTTCACAAGATTTCATTGGTCAAATAACGCGTACGTCAAAATCTAGCCAATAAAATCAAAGGTCAATGAACATTTAATCTTCGTTTTTCCCGTTGTACTGCACTGCATGAATACTAACACTCTGTCAGATGTTAATTCAAAATGTTTCTCTTGTTGGTAAATTTACGAGTATAATTTAAATTTTATCGAAAACAGACGCAGATATTCAAAACTTTCTTCTTTTTTCCGTAAAGATCTACTTTCGATTTCTACCTTAAGTTTACTACACAAAGACAAACATTGCATCATCTTGGTAACTGTTTCGGCATCAGGTCAATCTCAAGATTGACCGCGTCAGGCCTAGGGTGGATGATCACGTGCTTTCTTCCGTTATTTTCTAACGTCATTCTGAACAAGGGAACCCCGGGAATTCTTCACGTTTTAGTTAATAATTTCATTGTTTCTGTATACATTCTTTCAAATTGCAGCACAGTGAATGCGTAGTCATGAGTATTTTCAGACGATATTCGCGATTTTATAGTGTGTTTTATAGTTTTTGTTTAGTTTATAACTCTACACCTACTTGTTACACCTATTGCATTAGAAAGAAGTTTGAGGTTGCGCATATAAAACTATTTTAAGCCCCCAGTAGTTCAGCTACTGTGCATTCCTAGACGCAACTTCTGATGCGGATCTCGTTTATTGTATGTCTTGAATTGTGGTCGCCTGCTCAGCTCTGCAATTTGTTTCCTGTGAAAATAGGTTATAATAGATGTTTTATATGTTTTTACTGTATCATATTTTAGTATGGTTCTCAGTGTTGTTATTATGTACAGATGCTCTTGGTTGGACTGGTCGTGTCTCTGATTGAACAGGTGCTGTTCCTTTTTGTCGCATAACAGAAAATTGAATTATTGTTAGTCTGAATTATAGGTTTGAGAAAACTTTACTCTTCCATTGTAAGAATTTCAGGTATCATCCCACTTATAATTCGAGAGGAGCGTGTCATTCATTATATGCCATGCTCCTGTCGCATTATGAGTAAGATCACGTCATAGATCTGTTACCATAGCAACTACGGAATGACAAACTGCTGTGCTTTGTATATTGGCAGAATGATGTCTCGATGATGTTAATTACACATCAATATGAACTCTTAGTTGCTGTGGTAACAGATACATGACGTCATTGATTCTGGAGCATACGATGTTCGAACAGTGGACACTTCCAAAGGGTCATTTGCAAAAGAAATCATTTGTTTTAAGCAGAAACCATTCATGTTATACATCAAATGGAAGCTAAAACTCTGCAGAATATGACTGTGTAAATTTCAATTATTTTAAATATACCATTTTAAAGAGGGACGGCAAAGCTATATGATTTTCAGTCCAAAATCGCATGTCCATCGTTACATTTTTCGACCACCTCCAATAATAAAATGATGAATGAACCTCATAAAACGCACGAGAACATATCAACTTTTTAACAGATGTTTACCATAAAGTACGTTTCAGACAATTTCCGTTGTTTTTTCCATAAGGGCGTCTTTTACGGTGAGAAAAAATGAAGTATAATTGTAAATAGAAAATGTCAATCTACAGAAGAAATGTTTCCGTCCTTTTAAACAAATACATATAAACACGGAAGGAAAAGGAGGATGGGTAAGATTAAAATATATCTTAAATGCACAATGGTTACTCTTTATTGTGAGATATATTTTGTTAAGACTGCTCGTCGAATAAAATTTTTAAGATGCCGGTTTCAATTTCTTAGTAATTGTCCCCTGACGTAAAATCGGCGTCCCAATTTATGAACTGCTCCAAGAAAACTTAATTTGTCAGGTTTTGAATTAACATAAATGAATTCGTGAAGTTTATAGGAAATGCACATTGTTTGTAGATTACAGAAATATGCAACTTTCTGCGTTGCGCTTTAAATTTTAGAAATAAAGACTATCATTTTGATTTCTCATAAACTGTCCCAGGAACGCGATTTTAGCTCTTATGACGCACATTCATTCCGTATTGTATGATAATTTCAGTATGGATGTACAGCCGCTGACATATATTAAAAAAAATCACCGAAAAATAATTCATCAAATACAAGTGACATTAAACATTTTATCAGAGATATTTTTGTTCATTACCAGCAATAACTGTTAATTAGGAAGTAGCGTAAATAAGGGCTTGTATTATGGACAAAGAGAGAGAAAATAAAGAATTAGATAAAAAAAAAAAAAAAAAGACGCTCACTCAACATATTAGACGCCAAATTGCATAGGTGGATACACTTGCCGTTCGGTATACATGTGCAGAAATGCCTGATGATATCAGATAATATCCACCAAGTTAGGCATCTTCTCTGTGAAGTAAAATGTGCGTTAAATCTGTCTTTATTTAATTTTTATAATCATTAAACCAACAATCAGAAAAATCAGATCAAAAATCAATCAACACAGACACCTCTCAATATCTCAAAGTCGAAGATCATCTAAAAATACTGATATCTCGAAGTAAATCGTCTTTTCCCAGGAAGGTTACTTTAGTACCAGTAGTTTGAGATATCCGAAGTTGAAATGGAAAGACAAAGAGAAATGTGTCCAATCTATATTCTTCGTTAGATGAGGGACCTTTGAGATATCAGTGTTTTGAGATTACGAGTGTCAGCTGTATACCAGCCTGTCAGTCATACAGTCAATAAATAAATATGAATGAATGAGCAAATGAATGAGTTAATAAATTACTGAAAGGAACGATAAAATAAACGAACGAAAGAATGAATTTCTTGGCGTGCTTAATTTAATTCTAATAACCACAACGTCATTTTAATGTAACGCTTTACGACGAACATCGTGCGCGACGTCATATGGCAAACATTATGGCAAACAATCATTGCCATATTTCGCCAATTTTTTGAAGAAATGGGATTTCTTTTAAGAAAAACTCCAGATTGACACAAACAATTATTATCAAATCATTTTATTCTGTGTTGTACGCGTTTACCCCGTCTTCTTTCGGTGTCTTGGGTGGGCTGTGTTTTGTGATTTACGGCTTTTCCTGGCTAATTTCGTTATAATATGAGCTGCGACACGAGAAAACCAACAAAGTATTTGTGCGACTAGCGCTGACTCAGATCAGCCTTGGCATCCGCCCGGTCTGATTAGACTCTTTGCTAAGCGCTTTCAGGGTAGCTAAAGGTCATACGGACAGCGAAAGCTCTGATCAGACGGGCGGATGCCCAGGCTGATCTGAGTTTGCGCTCGGTGCACAACCACTTTGTTGGTTTTGTCGTGTCGCGGCTCATATTTCTGTTTTCTCCTCATAGTCAGCTTCTGGTGCCAGAAGGAATGTATGGAAATGAAATTGGTCATTTCTTGTAGAATGATGCATATTTTTATCAAACTACAGCATGTGGTTAAGAGTTATGAGCAACATCACTCACTGACTACAGCGGAAGGGCAAACGGACTGATGGACTTGCACAGCGATTAAAGTGCACACCTGTTGGTCGTGCAATACTGTTTAGACTTTCGTCACCGTTTTGCATGCCGGTGGCTAGACAATGTTGAAATACATAAGTATACAAAATTTGAACCATATATACCACGGGGTTCAAGAGTTATGAGCATTTTCACTACTTGACCGTAAATTTTCAACTTGTGCTCAGCAAAGCCTCGTCCATCAAAAAAGACGGTTATGCATGCTAGTCGTTAGATAATGTTGACATGTATAAGTATGCAAAATTTTATAAAAAAAATTCAATAAAAGAGCTCGACCGGCCAAATTGATGCTCCGTGAAGCCTCGTCATTGTTTTGCATACCAGTGGCTGGGCAATGTTAAATTACATAAGTATATAAAATTTGAAGCAAATATACCAAGCGGTCCAAGAGTTATGAGCATTTTCAATAAAAGAGCTCGACCAGCCAAATTGATGCTCGGTGAAGCCTCGTCACTGTTTTGAGGGCCTCATGGAAGATTGGGGCAACCCAAATGAGTAACCCTCTTTAAATAAAGAATTTACTTACTTACTTACTTACTTACTGCATGCTGGGCTATGTTAAAATACATAAGCATACAAAATTTGAACCATATTTACCACGGTGTTCGAGAGTTATGAGCGTTTTCAGTAGTTGGCCGTAAATCTTCAACTTGTGCTCAGCAAAGCCTCGTCCATCAAATAAGGTTGTTATGCATGCGAGTCGTTAGACAATGTTGACATGTATAAGTATGCAAAATTTTGTCAAAATATCCCATGCGGTTCAAGAGTTATAAGCGTTTTCGCTAACTGATAACGGTTTTTGCTATCTGATAACGGACGGACGGACTCACACAGTGATTATAGTGCAAACCTGCGGGTTGTGCAATAATATAGCGATTCTCTAGACGTACGATAATCGATTAATCCACCAGCTTTAAGTCTACCATATACACCTCGCCAAAAGTTTAGCATAAAGAAAAGTAAATTAAACAAGACTATTAGAGATAATTACAATTGAATTTTAACTCTCTGTGGAACATAATGTTTCCTATCATCAACACCAATGACACCATCGTTAAATTAGCGAGTTTCAATTGATAATGAGTAACAGCTGCACAAAGCGAGCACAGACATTTTGGGAGAAAAAGATCATTGTACATTTGAATGAAGCATTATTTTCTCTCGACAATGTGCATTTTGGCCGTAAATTTAAATCTATACTCGCTTTGTTCGCTATGAGGGACCTTCGGAAAGTTTTGCAAATGATGTAACTTCTTGGTAACCATCATAAAGACAGAACTTCTGATAGCTCAAAAACATAAAACTATGATATGCCTAGACAAGTCTGTTACCACGGTGTATTTGTTTTAAAGGATTCATTTTTATCCCCCGACCGAAAGGTTCGGGGCATATAGCGATGAGCCTGGCGTCCGTCCGTCCGTCCGTCCGTCCGTAAACACTTTCTTGTCCGCTCTATATCTTGAATACCGTTTGGAATATTTTCATGATACTTCACAGTTATGTAGAACAGGTCATGACGATGTGTCGCGTACAAGAATGGTAACTCTTGCTATTGTACTTTTTGAATTATCTCCCCTTTGGTGATTTTTTGGCAGATTCGTGTCCGCTCTATAACTTGAATACCCTTTGGAATATTTTCATGATACTTCACAGAAATGTAGAACAGGTCATGACGATGTGTCGCGAACAAGAATGACAACTCTTGCTTTCTGACTTTTTGAGTTATTTCCCCTTGATAGTTTTAGGTGTGATTTTTTGGCAGATTCGTGTCCGCTCTATAACTAGAATACCCTTTGGAATATTCTCATGATACTTCACAGATATGTAGAACAGGTCATGACGGTGTGTCGCGAAAAAGAATGACAACTCTTGCTTTCTTACTTTTTGAGTTATTTCCCCTTGATCATTTTAGGTATGATTTCGTGTCCGCTCTGTAACTTGAATACCTTTTGGAATATTTTCATGATACTTCACAGATATGTAGAATAGGTCATGACGATGTGTCGCGAACAAGAATGACAACTCCTGCTTTCTTACTTTTTGAGTTATTTCCCCTTGATGGTTTTAGGTCTGATTTCGTGTCCGCTCTATAACTTGAATACCTTTTGGAATATTTTCATGATACTTCACAGATATGTAGAACAGGTCATGATGATGTGTCGCGAATAAGAATGACAACTCTTGCTTTCTTACTTTTAGAGTTATTTCCCTTTGATGATTTTAGGTGTCCGCTCCATAGCTTGAATACCTTTTGAAATATTTTCATGATACTTCACAGATATGCAGAACAGGTCATGACAATTTGTCTCATACATGAATGATAACTCTTGCTTTTAGACTCAGTGAATTATTTCCCTTTGGTAGTTTGAGCTGCTGTTTGAGTCTCTGCTCCATAACTGTATAACCCTGGCCAGCTCCAGAATTTGAATAACCGTGTACCTTTTAGAATATTGATGATCATGCTGTGATATCTTATCAGTGTTCCTAACTCTCTCTTACCCCTCCACATTCCCGTGACCCCTCCCGCACTACCCCCCCCCCCCCCAACAAAAAAAAAAAAAAAAAAAATTTTCCAGATTTGGATTCTTTGTCCAAATTCACTTACTAGAGAGCTCAAATTTAGATTTGTAGGGCTTGTACTTTAGAAGTTATTCACACATTTTGAAAGTTGAATGTATCGTATGCTATACATTTGTGTATATGGTGGCTGTTTGAGATATTACCTCATTTTAGCAGTCAAGCATACTGTTTTAGTCTGAGTATCAGATAATCATGCATTTGTTAACAGTTAATGGTAATCAGAAGCATAAAAGAATGACAACATATTACTAATATGTGTTTTCAAGTGCACCCTTTTTACCAAGGCCCATGGGGGTCTTAGGTCGGGGGATTTGCCATCTCCTCTGATGGCTATTTTTAACTTCTTTGAAAAAGGTATACCCTAAAAGCACTGCAAAATTTTCTTTTTGTATGCCGTAATTCATTTATGAGCAGTCTCAGATTTTTTTTATCTTTGCAACTTAAAGACAATGCCAAGGAAATGTTGTCCTGTAAATATCGCTGAAATTATCTTTAAAGTAGATACCATACTGTCCCGTGAATATGAATCCGTATTTTATGTAGCAGCAAATTATCACTTTCTAGTAAAGTTATAATGATTTTGTAATGAAAACAAGTGTGTAAGCATTCAAAATCTTTTGTTTCCCGTGATGATACATGGATGGGTAAGGTCTGAACAGCTAACAAAATATTTCGAAACATTGCAGAAGCTGATGGCGAGGGTTGGAATGTCGTAAAACTTGCCCACAGTCCACAGCCCTCACCCCATAGTAACTTACTTCTGACCGTTCGAAGGTGTATTGCTGTAGCTCTTTACTGTTAAGTGTTCTTGTTGTCTGTCAGTGCGTTCGTTCACCTGTTGTCAGAAAAAAGAGCTTCCCGTTCAGGAAACGGCTGAATTTAAGAAGTTTACAGCAAATTCTTTCTACATGTTGAATTGTCTCACTTATCGGGAAGTGAAAGGCATAATTTGGATACCGTAAATAAAAAAAAAAACCTTTGAATAAGGATATAAAAGACAAAACAAATTAAACACTATCGATCGAAAGAAAAATGTCATGTTTAAAAATCTACCAGGCAAAAATCTTTTATTTTATAGTTGCCTCATTTAAAAGTTATTTAATTTCAGAGTCAAGCGTTTTCATCGGTTTGGCCTTGCTTCCCGACTGGAAACATAGTTTCTCGATCAGGCAGCAAGTAACTGAATGAAGTGTTATTACTGGTCGTTCGGGAAGCATTTTTTTTTCAAAATGCTTACTTATCAAATAACAAGCACACCTTTAAATCAGGTTTTGGTAAATATTCAAAGCAAAGAAGTTTAATGCAAATTTGACTACTTTCAGGTTTCAATGAAACTTAATTATTGCAGCCATTTTGAAAAGTTAATAAGTATTTTACATTCAAATGGGAGTTCCTGAAGGTTTCATTAAAAAACATTGCAGTTTTTAAGCAAAATTAAAGCTTCTACTTTCGTTTACTAATATTTATATCAAGTTTTCAAAGTTTACAGTAGCTAAAATAGAAATCACGAGCATCCTGAAGATCTATAGATGATTTCGCCAAAAGAACGGTATCACCGACAAACGATAAAACCAAATGTTTGAGAAAAATAAACATATTATTTTGTAATACTTGGCTAGGACAATACACACAGATATCATTACAACATGAACTTAAACACATTTTTAAACATTTAAGGGTACAGAAAAATAGGAAGAGCGATAGACTTTAACACTGTTTTATAATCATAGGGAAAAACACGGATGTAGCACCATTTCGAGACTTGTTACTGTTGTATTTATTTATTTTTTTTATTACTATAAAATACTTATCGGTAATATTTAATTTGATACATTTTATAAAGAAGTCCGTTCAGCAAGATGGAGTCCAAATCCTCATTTTAAGTCAATGAAACCGCAGAAAGTCCTTCATATTGTGAAAAGGTTAATAAGGACATGTTGTGAAACATATGATCCGTGGCCGAAAAGCCTTATCTGAAACCCTCTTGCACTTATTTTACCTTGTCTTTTTTTTCTGGGAATTTTTGCAGTCTGCAAAATAACCGACTTCAAAACCTTACTCATGTAGCTCAACAATGTCGTAGGACGATACTTTGATGGACCCTTGGTGATGCCTTTTTGTTTGTTGATGGATATATTCCTACCGACTAACCATGTTTCTGGTACAACCATGGTGTTGAGTACAATATTGAACAATTTCACGTATAATTTATGTACATTTGGAAAAACAAATTTATTGCTTTATTTGTTCATGTACGCTCAAATCTATCCTATATGATTTATTGTTACCTAAACATTTTACTGTCTTTTTTGTATTTCTTTTAGCATTAAACATACGTGTAATTCTTCATATTCCATTACTAGAGACGGTTCCGGGATATCATAATTATTTTCGGTATCACTTGTATCTTGTGCACACTTAAGGAGATTGAAGTGCTCATGCGCATAGTTTGGAGACACATTTACAACGCCCTTCTTTTTACCATTTAATATTTCCAAAATATTATTATTTTATTTTTGCATTCTTAGATGCTGTACTTTGATCGTGTAGAGTCCTTTTATATGCCTTATTTGACATTTGTAATGCGCGTTTATTTTCTTCCGTTCTACGTAGTTTGTATCTGGGTTTAGCGTTCTGAAATTTTAATCTTGCTGTTTTGCAATTTAAAAACCATCGCGGTGTTTTGTGTTGTGGCAGATACAACTGTACCAAATCCGAGAATTTTCAACATATATACCGTTCCATAAATCACCTGTTATTCATATAAGATACGGACTGGAGCCAGTCTAGCTTTTGCGGAGGCCCACATCTTTGGTTTTCGCTAATGCTCTCATTTGTAACTTGGCAGCTCTTAACATAACACATTTTAAGTATTAACGAAACAACATTGTGAGAATCGGGAAGTAACTCGAAAGCACATGGAGTTCAAAGATTGAAACAGCGGGATTTTTCTTTGGAGATGGCGAGAAATTAACAATTGTGCGGATATTTGAACATGTAGTTTACAACTCTCAGGATTCTCTCTACCATTTACAATGTATATTTTAAAGTCCTTGCAAGTCAATCAATTTGTACCCATAATTATTAACAAATTTATCAATATTTCGAATGCGTAATCCTACAGTGGACCTGTGGCTAAGTAGGATGATAATTAAAAATACTTTCTAGACATTTTCTTCTTAAAAGTATGGTACAAATTTCACACCCCAGGGTAAGAAAATTCCTTGTAGTCATGTAATCGCCACACTTTATGATAAGCGCACCCATTATTTACCTCATACAGCAACAGACAATGACATTAACCTTTCATTCAAAGGACCCCTGACAGTATCAATGCATATTTGCCTATTTTTCGACAAATTACTGCACCTTCCTCGGGCAGAAAAAGTTTAAATATTTGGCATTAATATGTAGACTTGTGTACTATAAAGACATTTTAACAGCGATTTTGAAAAATTATCATGCCTCTAGACTAACTTAAACCGATTTTATCAAGAGGGGTGCGTGAATTTTTCAATCTCCGAAAATAAGTCCATTTTTTTGGTTTTCTAATATATCGAAATTTTAATTGATAACTATGCTTAAACTTACATACACACTACTTTTACTGATATTAAGCAATATCTTTTCAATAATAAGGACATTAGACTATTTTTAGATATAAAGGGTGTAAGTACCCCACCCACTTTTTCAGTTTTTCAGCTGTAGACTATCTTTCCCCCCTGTGCCTCAGCAAGCCACTCACATATAATGTGTATTAAGATAGTACACACATACATGCGAAGTGGCTAGCTGAGGCACGGGGGGGAAGTATCTTTAATAAACTTTTCCTGTTTCCATTACGTTTAATTATAAATTTGGTTTTTTCCACCAAAAATTGAAGTCTATGTGCTAAAAAATCAGAAATTAAATTCATAGCCAGTTAGGGGAAGTTGAAAACAACAAAGTTCAAGAGAAATTCTTGGGTATTTTTAAAATTTAATTTTGACTAATTTTATAGGCAAATTAACATTACAACCGTCAGAGGTCCTTTCGACAGAGTACAACTAATAATTGTGCCGGTTATAAAAAAAATGTTCATATTCTCCGGTCTGAACATTTTGGCGCAAAAATGCACGTGATGCAATGGACGCGAAAGTGATATAAAAAAAAATTTACTCATCAACCTTGAAAACTCTGTCGAAGAGAAACATGTTCAAACAGTTGAAGACTGACACGTACTCCCGGAGTTGTGCGAAGCCATGCTCTGCGCGCGCGAAGCCATGTTCCTTCCTCTAGCTTTTGTTGCTATATTTTCAGTACGACAAGCCAAGCAGGCTTAACTGGAGTGACACAGAAATCATCTTCTACCCAACAATTTTTGATTTTGGTTTGTTAAATTCGACGTGTCTTTCATCCAATGAAAATAGAATCCGGCGAAAATATGCAGACGATTGCGAAAATTATGCAGAAGATAATGAACACGCTAGGAAACGCCACCCGTGACACCAAGTCCACTCGCTTTGCAAGATAGTCAGCTTCTTTCTCCGTCAACTGGTTATCCTATAATGAAAAGAATAACACTGTAATTTGTCATTCAGTATATAATTACACTTATACATTCTGAACAGAAATATAGACACATCTTTTTGACCTTAGGCTGGTTACCCACCAATGGGGCAGTTTTGTTCCTTACGATTTTCATGAAGAAACTTGTAACAAAAAGAACCAAAACCTTCAAAGTATATGATTTACGAAAATAGCCATCGGTAACATATATGATTGATCGTTACGACCAAAGGGCCACAAGAAAACTGGCAAGAAGTGTATTCACTCATAAAGTCAAAAATATTATGTGCTGCCTATAATAAACACGAGTAATCGGGGCAACTACATATGCCCCAGGAGTATCCACCTGAGCTCGTGCATTTCAATTCGCTTTTATACTAAATGCACGGAATTTAAAGGTATACTTCCTCGTATTTCGTTGCGAAATATTCACAAAATTATGAAACTGGTTAGTTGTATGTAACATAATTAAGACTTGTACAAAAAATCTTCAGGGAAAATATCATTGTTACGGAGGCAGAGATGATATACAAGTGCAAAGCCCTCTTGAATATTCACGAATATTCTGTCGTCATAAATTGATTGACTCCCACGCGGCGATATAAGGCGTTTCTGCAAGCATGTTTTGAATTTTTTGATTGGTGGAGTAAATAACTTAACAATAGCATTAACCTCTAATCCATGCACGTGAGTTCTTTTCAGCCAATAACTGTCTGAGTTCGATTAAAGAAAAAGATTAAAATTATTCATGATATAACTATACCCTGATTAACTATGATTGCTGGGCGTATCCAGTCTTTATTTTTGGCGGGAATGGTTTCCCGTCATTCCCGCCGATTTATTTATTTTATTAAATTCTCCTACTTCCAGTGACCATCACAAATTATAAAAGTAAAAAGTATGCAAAGACCAGGAACTGAAACAATCAAAATCCAAATCCAGCCCTCAAACCATAGTTGGAAACAACTAAGATTACAAATAATCAAGATACAGAGAACATATGGCCAACCGAGTGAGCAGCTTGTTCCCAAAAGGTGGCCACTCAGCAACCCAAACCGAACCAAAAACAATAAGAACATACATAAGGTAAAACATCACAGAAACTCTGACACCAAAAACAGGCAACAGAGAACCACAACAGAACTACCGCCTTGGAACGGTCAGTAATGAATTACTGGGGGGCTTAAATCGATTTTACAGGCCCAACCTCACCCTCAGTTTCTGAAGTGGTACAAAACATTTAGTTGGTTGATCGGTTCGCATGATAACTATAAATCTGATAGATAAAAGTTCTTTTACTAGCGACCATTCTTATGCTTAAGATATAGTTTTTCGTGAGAAATTTAAAATGTAATAGAAACATTGAGGGCGTATATCTTTAAAGGTTTAGCATTATTCAGTACACTGTATTCAGAAGGCACAGATGAATGCGGGTACCCCCAGATTCCAAATTAACAAGAATTTGCATTGTATTGTGGGGTAAGTTTTAGCATTTTGACCCAACGCGGCCACTGCCATGCAGGAAGAGTGTTCATTTCGACATAAATCTGATTCTTCAGTCATTTGCTTTAGTACTGAAATGGTTTTGCTCACGTAAATTGGATTTTTTCACATATAGTGACGAAATGCTGAATTTTTGTGAATTTTAAAAATGAGATACGTGTGTTCATCGAAGTAGTTTGGACGTTATGTTAAGAGTTTTGTCAAACCTTTTGATGGTTAAGTTGACTCACACATCTGCCTATTTTGGAATGCTCATAGAAATGTAAAATTATTTGGGGCTTGAAGAAAATCGACAAAGTGTAAGTAGCCGGTTAGAACATTTGGCTGGTATAGTTCGACAGAACCAAAATTTCACACCAGTTTAGGCTACAAATTCATCAATTCTAAGGAACGTAGGGTTTGTTGTTTAAATTCCTGCAGACATCAATAAATGATGCTATGATTGCCTTATGTTCGTGCCAAAGTTCACTGTTCGATGCTGGAGAAATGCATGTCAAACTTATTTCATATTTTCGGACGAAGCTCTTCTCGTGTTCCTTGAACCCAACAGAAATCGATATAATCTACTTGCATAGTGCTGTAATAGTAACAGAACCTACCTCTTTCTTTAAACCTTCGTCCGGTTTCCGTCGACCAACTACATTCACGTAGGCAAATTCTAAAAGTGCCGCAAAAACAAACAATAAGCAAACAAACATCCACACATCTATAGCCTTTGCGTATGACACAGGTGGAAGAGTCTGTCGTATACCGGAGCTTTGTGTTGTCATGGTTAGAACACAGGTTACACCAAGAGAGACGCGTGCTGGAACTGCACTTGCATCCACCCAAAACGAAAGCCAGGATAACACAACAAGGAATATGCTTGGAATAAACACTTGGAGGAAATAGAAACCAATTTTGCGTTTCAAACTTAGTTCTACTTTCAGAATAGCCCAGCGACCAGCTGCAAAAGAAAAGAGATATTCGAGTCACATCTATTTGCATATACAATAACGGTCTACCTACCTATTATTTTTTCTCATAGACGTAATACAAAGTCACTATACAATCATATATTTGATGTACCGTCACTTTTAAATAAACTTACATTTTCGAAAGAAATTTTCTCTCACGGAACAGAAACATATCGCTTCAAAATAGACTAACCATCATGGATGTCGATTCATTTTCTCCTTAGAGCAAGGAATTTCAGGAAAGGCCATACTCAATGCTTATCATTTCTATAGTAAACTTCAACAGAAAGGAGCCATTCCTGTAAAAGTTTCGCAACAATCGCCAGGCACTGGAAACATAAGCAGATAGTTAGTAAAACTGAGGATACTGTCTACAAAAATCCGCGTATTGCAATTGCCATTTCCTCTTCGGTAAAGGTATTTTACGAATTTTAAAAACTGTTGTCACTTTCCAGTTCAGTGGTGGTAAGGTTTTTTCACTGAATCAAGATGTCACACACCTGTATGGTTTGGCATACTTTGCATACGCAATCAGTGCACTGTCCAAAATCTCTTACCGGGCTAGTTGTGCGTATATGCATAAAAGATAATAGAAATGTCCAGGGTTTGCCACAATCACAAAGCGTAGCCAACACTATACTCCAAGGAAGCCATTCTATGACTCCTAACCATGAATGTACACACAACTAGCAAGATAAGAGATTTGGGACAGTGCACTGATTTAGGAAAGCTAGAAATAGGCTAAATTGGGGTGCATTATTCGAATGCTGAAACTGCCGTTGAAACAAGTGTTTCTAAACTCAAAGTAGATGTTTGTGGAATCTGGATATAAAGGCAGCTTGAATAAATAGCATACAGGTAATACTATGGCAGTTTAGTCTTCCGGATGCTAATTAATTATCTATCCATCTATCTCTCGATACAAAGACGACCACTTTCTGATCAACACCTGAGGTAATGATCAGAAAATGATCGTCTCAGTGTCGAGAGATAGATATATAGATTGTATATACATAATTAGATCCTGATATCGTCCCATGACTGCCTGTCTTGTTCATTGAACCGAAATCTTTGGTAATCGTTCATGTTTATTCCTGGATGTTCACTAACAAGATATAACAAGTAGCCCAAAGGGCAACAATTGCTCACCTGAGAGACATTGTAAACCTATAGGGATATTTAAGATGCTCAAGGGCAGCTAACTCCACAGTCAGCGGTCCAATCAGGCTGAAAATTAAACTCATCCAAAACATTATGTATGCCCTCATTTAATATATGCAAGTTTAAAAAGTATCCGATCAAGAGCACAATAGACAGAGCTGTCAAGAGCAGCTAACTTCGTAGCGGTTGGCCTGATCTGGCGAAAATTTGAACTTGTTTAAGATATTATGCATTTCCTCATTACCTGCAAGTTTGAAAAGGATCGGATAAGTAGAAACTAAGAAAAAGTGGCGACATTGATTTTTTGGATGCCCATAGTCAGTGGTGGGATCTAGCCGAAGTGCTAACTAATCCAAGCTTTTATGCATATCCTCATTACCTGCAAGTATGAAGAGGATCCGATGAAAAATGAAAATGTGATGACATTGTTTTCTCCATTATAAGACTTTGGGATTTTTTTCAAACGCTCAAGGGCAGCTAACTCCGTAGTCTGTGCTCGAATCCGGCCAAATTTCGAACTCATCCAAGCTCTTATGTATGTAATCATTACCTGCAAGTATGATAAGAATCTAATCAAAAAACCTTGATTGCAGAACCCTGAAAGTCAAACTTGCTCGAGATATTGTCATGCCCTACATTTGTGTGAATTTATTTCAAAATTCGTTGAGAAATGTAGGTGCTAGAGCAATGACAAAGTTTTTCTAAAAATAGCAACAGTGACCTTGACCTTGGGCACAGCATCTTGAAAGTCGAACTTTCTCGCGATATTGTCATACCCTAAATTTGTGTCAAGTTATTTCAAAATCCATGGAGAAATGAAGGTGCAAAGGCGATGACAAAGGTTTTCTAAAAATAGCCACAGTGACCTTGACCTTGGGCACAGCACCCTGAAAGTCGAACTTGCTCGAGATATTGTCATGCCCTACATTTGTGTGAATTTATTTTAAAATCAATTGAAAAATGTAGGTGCTAGAGCGCTGACAAAGTTTTTATAAAAATAGCCACAGTGACCTTGACCTTAGGCGCAGCACCCTGGAAGTCAAACTTGTTCGAGATATTGTCATGTCCTACATTTGTGTGAAGTTGATTTAAAATCTGTTGAGAAATGTAGGCGCTAGAGCGATGACCGAGTTTTTCTAAAAATAGCCACAGTGACCTTGACCTTGGGTGCAGCACCCTGAAAGTCAAACTTGCTCGAGATTTTGTCATGCCCTACATTTGTGTGAAGTTATTTTAAAATCTGCTGAGAAATGTAGGTGCTAGAGCGCTGACAAAGTTTTTCTAAAAATAGCCACAGTGACCTTGACCTTGGGCGCAGCATCCTAGAAGTTGAACTTGCTCGAGATATTGTCATGCCCTACATTTGTGTGAAGTTATTTAAAAATCAATCGAGAAATGTAGGTGCTAGAGCGCTGACAAAGTTTTTCTAAAAATAGCCAGTGACCTTGACCTTGGGCGCAGCATCGTGAAAATCATACTTGTTCGAGGTATTGTCATGCCCTACATTTGTGTGAAGTTATTTCAAAATCCGTTGAGAAATGTAGGCAATAGAGCGATGACAAAGTTTTTCTAAAAATATGTGATGACGTTGTTTTCTCCATTATAACACTATGGAATTTTTTTCAAACGCTCAAGGGCAGCTTACTCCATAGTCTGTGCTCGAATCCGGCCAAATTTCGAACTCATCCAAGCTCTTATGTATGTCATCATTACCTGCAAGTATGATAAGGATCTAAGCCAAAACAGTCGAGAAAACGTGAAGACGCCATTTTCCCCATTATAACCCTATGGGATTTTTTTCAAACGCTCAAGGGCAGCTAACTCCGTAGTCTGTGCTTGAATCCGACCAAATTTCGAACTCATCCAAGCTCTTGTGTATGTCATCATTACCTGCAAGTATGATAAGGATCTAATCAAAAACAGTCGAGAAAACGTGATGACGCCGTTTTCCCTATTATAACCCTATGGGGGCTATCTGTTGCCATGGAAACCAGAGTTCTGAGCTGATTGGCACCAAAACCTAATGCAGCCTTTCCCCCACCCAAATGATGCTTCAGATAAAATTTGATTGCGATCGGCCCACTGGTCTCTGAGATATTTATGTTTGAAAGTGTTGACGCACCCACCCACGCACCCACTAACCCACGCACGGACGGACGACGGCTCGACTCCCATCCTATAAGCTCACCTCTGAGCCTTCGGCTCAGGTGAGCTAAAAATACAAGTAGAAAAAGAGCAAATAAGTATATCTTATAAGCAAATAAATATTCTGGAGTCGTCTCAAAGTTGTCATACCTAAATAAACATTGGGACTGGAATGTCTGAGAAAATACTGTATTATTTTATCATTTGATGGATTAAAAGACAACAATACATCAAGCCTGTCCTACAAGCAATTTGACTCAATAAAGCAGCCACAGAAATTAAACTTTTGACACTACAGGCGGTCCCAAAAAATGTATTACATCTACCATGGCCAATGAAATGAAGCCTTATCTAGCCAATGTTTTTGAAAATAATCACAACTATAATCTCACTGTTTCTGTGGAACAACAGCAACAACAAAAATCAACAAAAAACACTAGAAAATATGTTTGTAAAACACTATGCCCCTAACCATATGCCTGACACTAAGAGGGAATGGTCTGTACAAAATATATTGACGGAGATTGTTCAAAGGTTAATCAGTCAATTTACATCTTATTTCCAATCAACAGACAAAGTTTCAAGTCTCTAGCTCAAATACTTTTTTAGAAAGCTTGCTGACACGTTTGAACTGCTGGAATTTTCAAAGGCCTGTAACTCCGATTCAATATGCGGAATCCGTTCAAAAGTTAATCAGTTAATCTTTATTTACTTCCGATGACCAAAAAAGGTCTAAAATGTGGTCTTGCCAAAATGTTTGTGATGCTTTTGTATATCTTCTAGATAACATTTTCATCAGATTCGGTACTAAGTTACACAGACAAATTATAGGAATTCCGATGGGTACTAATTGCGCTCCTCTTGTAGCAGATTTGTTTTTATTTTGCTATGAAAGAGACTTTATGATGTCTCTTTCTGATGATACTCAAGCTCATGTCATTGAAGCATTCAACTCAACGTCTAGATACTTGGACGACCTTTTAAATATTGACAACCCTTATTTTGAAGAAATGGTTAGTCAAATTTATCCTGCTGAGTTGCAGTTAATTAAAGCAAATACTTCTGATACCGAGGCCCCATTTTTGGATTTACATTTATCTATTTTAGATGGATTTGTTTCATCTAAAATTTATGACAAACGCGATGATTTTGATTTCGAAATTGTTAACTTTCCGTTTTTGGATGGTGATGTTCCCCGCACCACTTCTTATGGTGTTTACATTTCTCAGCTTATTCGCTTCGCTAGGGTGTCTAGTCATCTGGCTGACTTCAATGCTCGTAATAAAAGTTTGACTGCCAAGCATTTACAGCAGGGGTATCGGTATCATAAACTTCGGAAAGCTTTTTTCTAAATTTTATCGTAGACACTTTGAATTGGTTTCTAAATATAATATAGGGTTAAGGTCACTTTTGCAACAAGGCCTATCGGAACCTGAATTTTATGGTGACTTAGTATATAAATTACGCAAAATCGTAGGGAAAACAGAATTTCCCGATCAATTTAAGAAAATTATCATACGATTTAAACGCATTGGCTATAACATAGATGTAATGCGACAGTCTGCATGCTTAAGGGTTAACCCAATCACGGTTGACAACTTTGCTGTCCTCTTTAATTGCACGCCGGTGGGTCGGGGTTCAGACTCTATGATAGCCCCTACATAAAGCTATATATTAGTTGGTTGGGTCCGGATGTTAGTCAGTTTCTTGGCCCACCGGGGTTCAACTGGTGGTCTTCTTTTGCTCCAGTACTCCAGTGGTGTTGCTGACGCCCCAGGGATCTCCGGGTGTCTCAACACGTTTTGCTGTCGAGTCCTCATCCTTGCTTCAAGGCGGTACTTTTGTTGCGGTTGCATTTGTTTTATGTTCGGTGCTGTTTAATTTATTGTGTTCTCAGTTTAATCCTTCTATCATAAAAATAGAAAATAGGTAAAAATAACTGTTAAATGTTTTTCATATAATTTGCTTAGTCCGTTGTAACCCGTCTGTTGGTCTAAATTATTTAGTTCAATAAAGATAGCTGAGTTGCCATCTACTTGGGAAAGAGCTGCTGACTCGGCTTATCACTTGTAATTTATTGTTTGTTGGGATGTCTTTGTCAATCTTTCCCTTTGATGTTGGGGATAGTGTTTGGGGTCTGATTCAGTCAGTTCCTGAAGTGTAGTTACTCTTTAAATTATCATCTCCAATCAGCTGATCAAGTTTCAAGACCCTAGCTTAAATACTTTTCAAGATATCTTGCTGACAAGTTTAAAATGCCGAAATTTTCAAAGGGCAATTACCCCAGAAAAATCGACGGATATTGTTCAAAAGTTATTCAGTTCATCTACTTCTCATCTGCGATGCGCTGGCAAAGTTCCAAGCCCCTACCTAAAATACTTTTAGAGACATCTTGCGGACAAGATTTCATTATGGTTTTTCCAAAGGGACATAACTCCATAAAGGGAGACACTTTGGACAAAACAAAAAATAAGTATCAGCTATACTTTGATGATAAATCCATATATGAAATTTCATAACTCTAGCATGCACCGTTCCTAAGATAAATGGTATGCATAACGAACGGACGGACGGAAAGACGAGCGGACAGACGCACGCACGGACAACCCGGAAGCAATATGCCCCCCCTCCCCTCAGTTTCTGCGAAGTTGGAGGCATAAAGAAAGAGAATACGTCAGTTGAACTCTTGAGTCCAGCAGCAAAAGAATCTCTGAGTCAGCAAAAAGGTACCATATTTTTGCTAATAATTAGAGCGGTTTTGGTTTACACTGTAGACAGACAGGCAGATAGACAGACAGACAAAATGGTTTGTTCGTAGCTCATGTCGGATTATATGACATAACAGCAATAAAACCTACGTTCTGATGCATGATTGATTCAAGTAGGGCTACCTATCAGTTGTAAGTAACGAGAAGCATGACGAATAAATACGGTACGAAATCAATTAAGGCTTCAGACAGGGACCTCATAGCCCCAAGGAGACACGCGTCAAGGCACCCACCAGAACCGCCTCGATGAGGCGGCTTCAGTGCGGCGCCACGGCATGCTCCCATGAGGAACCTACAGAGGCCACCTGAAACTCTCCCAATCTGGAGCACTGTATGAGAAAGAAAAAGTCCAAAAAATATGGAGGAAAGCAATAAGGAACCGTAGATATATATTATACAAAGCCAATACGCCTTGTAGTTATTCAAAGATGTATTTAAAAGGATTATTTTAATCATTTTGCACATATTTCCAGAACTTGATTGTGTATTGTTTCGATATTAGGAAATGAGGAAAACTACATGTACAGCTGACATCACTCGGTTTATCTATCTGCCAGTGTAATCCTCAGATGAAAGCGATGCAATTCAGAATGCTCGGTCTTATTGAAGCCTCCTCTGTGAATATGACATACATAAAGCCTACTGGTCCAATAAAGCAGACCAATTGGAGACGAATCATGGGTATCATCATTTCCACTTCTGTTCAGTTTAATAGTCTGTAAATACTATAGAGTACTGGCTTTTAAAAAAAGCGTAAGTCTTCAAAGATCAAAGAAAATGGATACTTATAATTTTCTATTTGAAATTACATAAAAACATGAGAACATAAACGTAAAAAAGATTGGATAAAGATAAGGAGCATTTTAACTGATTTGACAAATTTTATTTGAAAGTAAAAAATCCTGTATTTCCTTGCAGAAATCGTTTGAGTCAGTGAATAGTTTATATTCTAAGCGAAGAAATAAAAGGATTGCTTGTCAACATAAACATGCTATTTGCCAGTTCTCTATAGGATTTATTTTCTCCTTGGGAAATAAATCTTGGTAGATAGGTTACTGTTTTCATAATATTCGGAGATGGCTATTAATGTACGACCGGTTACTGATTTTTAAATACTACTTTCGAGAGCTTTATCTTTATCTTTTATCTTTAGTGGCAGCTAAAAGGCACCATCGGAGTTGCCTTTTATGATCCTGAGAAAACAACAGACGCTGAACTACACAATGTCAAACCTGATAATTAACGTTGTTGTATATTTCTGGCGTGTGGACATGAGTGATGATTTTACAAATTTGTTCACTTTAAATGGGATTGCATTGCCTTTCATCAGATATGCTCCGCAAAGTGCAATTAGAAACGTTTCGTTCAGCTCATAGCAGACTTTCTTTGAGCCTTTGATCGCCGGGACCAGTAGCCGTACCATGGTTTTAAAGGCATAATGCAGGTTCCATAGGCCAGTATATTTTTCTTATCATAACAAACTATGGCCCTTTCTAAAATCAAAAATGGCGTTCAAAACAATTCAATTTTATTTATCCTTTCGCGCTGTTGTGTACAGGCTCTCGGAAGGACCCTTAAAACATAAAAACAGATGGTAATATTCTTTAAATGCAAGACATATGAATGTAATATAAAATTTATTAAATCATCCATTTAAAATACAGGATTTATAAACCTTAGGAGGTTTATAGATCCGATAAAGAAACTAGTCATTCAAACTCGTTTCTTTATCAGATCTTTAAACTTCCTTTGGCATTTAAATACCATACCATAAATGGGATGATGAATTAACTATGAACTGAACAAAACTGCAAGATTTTTTTAATAATAATGAAATTAAATCATTTTACCCGCCACTAACTTCAAAGCAAAGACTTTTTTAATCTAGAGATGGCCAAGTGGCCAGACCGCTTGACTTTGGTGAAAAGGGTTTAGGTTTCGAACCCCATCAGACTGTCAAGGGTATATGATTTGAATGAGGCAGCTAAAAGAGTTACACATGGTGTGAACTTCAACAACCCATAGCCTCTACGGCCTCAAGGATCCGTGAAACAGAAAGCTCATCTGAGGCGACTTAGTTTAAACATATTTTATTTCATGAACATGACAATATACAACATTTCATAATTACAAGTTTAAGGATCAGAACGAAAGCAATAATACTTATTAGTTCTTTTCCCTAACAAATATGGTCTGTTGATTCTTAGGCGAAAGACATTGTTCGAATTTGTAAAGATTTTGCTCACAAAAATGTCCAAAGAAGTACGTGCTTAAGTCATAAACGAGAGAGAGAGAGAGAGAGAGAGAGAGAGAGAGAGAGAGAGAATACATGTGAAGGTGAAGGAGTTGGAGAAGCCCTGTTAAGATTAATTATGTTGAGTACATTCTGAATTAAGCTGTGTTTTGATAAGATCTTCATTAAAATCGAAAAATAGCTATAAAAACCTTAACAGGGCTTTTTACTACTAGCTAAGAAGAAGAGTAAAACAGAAAGAGGTTAACAAGAACGAAGAAAGAAGCAAAACAGAAAAGTCTGAAAACAGAAATACATTTATACAAAATTACAACAGCACAGAGGGGAATGCAACAGCGGACTGGCCAGTGAAATCCAAAATCTGTCTTGATGACCTATAGCGACCAGTCGCATGGCAGACTACATATGGTTGCAATCGTATCAAAATCGTTTAGTGTCTCTGATATATTTCTGTACTCTTTCAAATATCATAACATTACTATTAAAAGATAGGGAAGCATTACCATAAAGTAATAGATTAAGAGATAGTGTCCCAAATTGAGATAACGAGTCCAGAAGTTCGGCTCTTTGTTCAAAATAGAGAGGACATTGCAACAGGAAATGTTGGGTATTTTCAATGCTTCCACAACTACAGAGAGGTGAGTCGGTTATGTTTTTCAAATATAAGTCATTATTTAGAGAGCTACAGTTTGTTCGAAGACGAGTATGCAAGATTTGGGATTGTCTAGAACCAACGAAATAATGTTTTGGGACAGCTGCTCTGTTTCTATTAAGATGATTTTTAAAAGTTATTAGAGAATCAGATTGGGCAACCTCTATTGGTAGGCTATTCCAGTTTCTGACAGTTGATGGAAGGAATGAATTGGCATATTGAGATGTTCTTGCATGTATAGTCTGGAGATTTTCGGAGTTTCTGAGGTTATAATGAGAAATGTTGCTAATGGTTTGAGGAATCAGGTTGGATAGATAAGTAGGTGTCATATTAGTTTGCATTTTGTAGAACAGTGTGAGTTTGTGGTCTGTCCGTCTTTTCTCCAAAGAATCCCAGCCGATTTCCTTGTAAAGATTATTCAAAGATACAAGTTTAGTGGTTCCTGTTACTATTCTCGCAGCTTCATTTTGGATTTTTTCTAATTCTTGTTTTTCATATTGAGTGCAGTTGTCCCAGGTTACGTCAGCATATTCCAAAATTGGTCTTATAAAAGTTGTATATATGATTTCTAAAGATTTCCTGTCGATTTTAAATTTTAATTTTCTCATAATATGTATCCTGTTCCAAGCTTTATTTTTAATGTAGTCAATATGGGTATGCCAAGTGCAGTCATTTGAAAAAAATATTCCTAAGTGTTTGTGAGTCTCTACTTCAGAAATTTGCTGATTTTGCATATAGATTGGTGGATGGACGGGGTTATTTTGTTTACGGGAGAGGAGAAGAGATTCAGTTTTAGACGGATTGAAGGACACTAGCCAGGTATCAGCCCAGTTTGAAATTCTACTAAGATCTGCATTTAGACATTCTGCTGCTGTTACTGGATCCTCTACAATAATAAACAGACTAGTATCGTCAGCAAAGAGACGTATATTTGCTCCAATATCATTGACAATGTCGTTGATATAAAGCAGAAATAGTAAAGGCCCAAGTACGGACCCCTGTGGGACTCCGGCTCGAATATAGGTCCAGTCAGAAGAAGCTCCTGGAAGAACAACCCTTTGTTGTCTGTCGGTGAGATAACTCTTAAACCAGTCAAGAATTTTACCAGTGACACCAGCTGATCTGAGTTTGTGAATTAGACCGGCATGCCAAACGCGATCGAAGGCTTTAGAAATGTCACAAAACACAACACGAACCTCTTTTCCAGAATCGAGTGCATGACAGAAGGTGTTGTACAGGTAGGTTAATTGGTTCACTGTTGAGTCACCTGGTATAAAGCCTGACTGAAGCGGAGTAAGAATATTATTTTCATGCAGGTGGTTATACAAGTATTTAAAAACAAGTCTCTCAAAAACCTTATCTTCAGAGTTCAGCAAAGTTATTGGGCGGTAATTGCTTGGAAGAGACGGATCTTCTTTTTTAAAAACTGAACAGACATTTCCCTTTTTGTACGAAGAAGGAACTATTCCAGTTCTCAGAGATAGGTTGTAGAAAGAACACAGTGGTTCAGAAAGCTCTGTTGCCAGTTCTTTAAGTATGCGATTACTCAGGCCATTTGGTCCTGTTGCCTTACCAAGTGGTAATTGGTTTAAAATAGAGTGGACGTCAATAGGGGTGAGGTTGATAGAGTCAATAATGGAATTCGTTTCATAAGGGATTAGGTCCGGAAGAGTAGCATTTTGTTCATTTAGGAAAGTCTGACTTTGAAAGAACTGATTGAGAATGTTGGCTTTATCTAGTTCATCAGTGTATATATTTCCGTTACTTTCAAGAGGAGGAATAATGGAGTTGGAGGTCGGTGAAATAATTTTCTTAAGTATCGACCACCAATCTCTGGATGAAAGTTTAGTGGATTTTAGTTTGTTTGAAATACCGTCGTAAAAGGAATTTTTGGAATCACGAATTAGTGCAACAACTTTATTCCGTAGTTTCCGAAACTTTGCCCACTTGATAGGGGAGTTAGTGTGTTTAGCTTTTCTATACGCTCGTTTGCGTTTCCTTATGTGGCGTTTGATATATGAAGTTATCCATGGCGGATCGGATGGCCTTACTCTGATAGTTTTATTTGGTATACATTCTTCGGCAATTGAGATAATATGAGAAGTTATGTTTTCTGCATGTGTGCTTATGTCGTCGTCGTATAAAGATGTCCAGTCTGTGGAGGCTGCTTTAGTTCTTAATAAGTCATAATCACCCTGATCGTATTTCCAGATATGTCTTGTAAATGATTTTTGTTTGGGTTTGGAGAATTTGAAAATTCCATAGATTGGACAGTGGTACCGTACTTCTTGGTTCAAAAAGGGGTCAGCAACTCCACTTAGCAAAAGATGGTCTTTATTACTAACAAAAATGAGGTCAAGTAGTGAAGAAGAAGTTTCTGTGAAGTGTGTAGCTTCATCTATATACTGATATAATGCAAATTGATTACAGAGTGATTCTATCTTTCTTGAAGTTTGTTGGTTAAATAAGTTAAAGTTGAAATCACCTGTAATAATAATGTCTTGTATACCCGTGTCAACTGCAAGGTTAAAAGAGTCTTCTATAGATGAATAATAAACAGAGTCGGAACTTGGCGGTCTATAAAAATGTCCAAACAATATATGTTTCTGACTGTTTGCAAGTTCGATCCATATACATTCAGTATGTACTGGCTCTAGATCCTTCCTTCGTCTGTAATGTAGTCCGTCTTTAATATATATGATCAAGCCTCCATATCTGTCACCAATCCTGTCCCTACGTTCAGTATTATAGGATGGAAGAATTAGATCATCACTAGGTGTTGTAGAACTGAGCCAGGTTTCAGAAAAGGCTAAGATGTCAAATTCAGACAGTTCAGCGTGTAAGATGTCCAGTTTAGTAAGAATACTTTGTACATTGTAATGAACAAAGGATAAATGGTGGTTGGTGTTAAGAGAGTTTAGAATTGAGGTCGACAAATTTATCGATGAGTCTGAGCTACAGCTGCTTGATATTTCTGACAAGGGTCCTGGGTTCGGATGTACATCACCAGATATAATCAACAGGAGAATAGACAGCCATGCTAGGAATAGAGAAATTGTGAAGTAGAAAGAAAGATTTAGCGAAAAGGTAATATTCCTACGTAGTTTTAAAGAATTACATAAAGTTTCACATATATTTCTGGGAGTTGTCTTCTGTGCTAATACAGCAGTATCTTTAGCTGACGTCAGGATCGAGAAACTAGAAAAGAGCTGGGCATGTATGATATGAAAGATCAAAAGATGCATAAGTAGCGAAAACCTGCACACACGACGGTACATTGGCATGACAGTGACTTGACACATGTTTCTGGTGCCGTATTTTATCATGTAATCCCTGTCATTAACAACAGAAACATGTCAGTCACTATCATACCAATCCCATTCCAAGTACCATTTTGTGCAAAACATTTGGCCAGCCGCTGCGCATATACCCTCTCTATAGAAAACAGAACAAAGAAACAATAGAGAACAAAAAACAGATTGAAATACATAAAACAATATAAATATGGAGGAAAACATATGCAAATTGAGATTGAAATCATGCAGTAACATCAATGTGATGGAAGTCAACCATCGACCGATCGGTCTCCGCATGCGATCTGTCCCCCAGCCTATCACACCACCCGACCAGGGAGAGGCCTCTCTAAACGTTCAAGATGAGAATGTATGTATTTGTTTTCACTTCAATAGTGCAGAGAACCCTCTGCCTGCCGAGTAATCGACAAGAAGGAGGCAAGAGTCACGCGCATCCTACGAGTCCATCCGAGTTCACTCCCCCCATCCCCACCCCGGCACACTACGTCGAATCAACATTGAGTCAACGTTGATTCAACGTCGTGACGTTGTATCAACGCTGAAGCAATGACGACCTAACGCTGTGTGCCTGCAGAACTTCCATCACATTACAGAATACAATATCATGACAACATGTGACATATGACCAGTTATATATGACATAGAACAGACTTGCAGGAGTCGGCTCGTCAGGCCCGTATCAACTGTTTGCTCAGATCGAAATAACAATAATCGGATGGGTCTGTAGCGTTTGGTAAACGTCAACACAAGGCTGAAAGAACGTCCATGACGTTTGAACAACATTGGGTAGGCGTCTTACCAGCAGCATACTCGTTTGGAATATTTTTGAAAAAAGAAAAGAAAAAAAACAATCATCTTATCGAATCTCTTGAAGTAGCAGAATATAAGATAGTAAGACGTACATCAATCGGCGAAGACACAGAGAGCAGTTTTTAACAACATCATTTCTAGGTACCACAATCACTCAGTCTTAGCGAGTTCCAGCTTTTGCCAGCATTCTTTTATATTGACTCACAATCAACAAAAAGATAGTATACCTTGGACCTTTAAAAAACCTCGAAAACTGCAAAATAAAGAACTCGTCAAACCAAAGTGATCCGCAGTATCGAGTTACGTTTCAAACACAATAGCAAATAAATATTTGTGCATGTATGTATGTATGTATGTATGTATGTATGTATTAGATACTAATATAATGTATGATGACTGGTGAGTCAAGGAGATAATTCTCAGATAGCTAACAACTAGGATACCTTAGGCATAGAAAACATAATGGATTAGCAAGCGGGCATAACTAATTCAGTCAAGACAATTTAATATACATGAATAGCTTCCCTTGAACTTTAGTTAACATAACAGTGGCGTTAGCATTCGGACAGGCTTAATACATATTTTGAATCAGTTCTTTTCCTATGTGTATATAAAAAGGTAATGACTCGTAAGAAATACAGATGAAAGATGAGATCATAAACAGGCAAAGGGTACGGGAGTTCTCACATCAATATAATATTATACTACCAACAGCATTAGGACACCATTAGCAACGGACAAATAGAGTTTTAAGCTGTAGCGGGCAGAGTTCTTGCATTCAACAGAGAACTAGAATGCGTAAGCTTGTAGCTAACGGATTATACGTAGATTCTGCCTTCCCACTGAGCGCACAATATTGAAACAACATTCTACCAACATTGACCAACATCGTTGTGTTGAATCAATGTTGATCAAACGTCCCTTCAACGCCGTGTGATCCCTGGGATGTTATTTTATAGACCGTGAAAAATGACCAAAAATATGTCAAGTAAATGCAGGCAGAATTCAGGCACAATCAAGCAGTATAGGTCATGATCAAACACACCTTAAGGAGTATTTCATTCGTATATGTGCAACGTTTGTTTAGGCACTTCTTCCCGAGGGCACACACCGCTGAATAAACACTTAGTCAATCCTGACCCAACGACATTCAAAGCCATGCCGCTGAATCAAGGTCGATCCAATGTTGATTCAATGCCATCGTGCGCCCGCTGTGTCTGCAGTCCGTATAGTCAAGCATAAACCGAAATTATCAGGAACAGATGTACCACTTCAAGATATAAGTCCCAATACTAAGGATCATTACGGTATTAACTGTAAAGGTAAGTTAATTGTTCATGCGCTCACTGTGACGTTTTAGGTATACTGTTCAAGGAATGAAGGCTACTTTGGTCAGAAATATTTAGTCAGATATGTCTTGTCCTCGCGGATCTAGCGGCATGTACACTGGTAAGTCATTCTCACTTGTGATTTTCTGCACAGAATCGTCCAGATGTTTAATTAAGATAGTACCGTCGAAAGACCATGCGCTTTTCAACTGCTTTGATTTAACTCGTCGACGCGCCTGATAGAGAACCTTGCCTCTTGTCTTTGTTAGGTGCTCATTAACATAGACGCCCCTGAATCCACGATCTTTGGTAAGTACCCTTGCTTTGTAAAATTTTGCCCGAGTTCTGTAAGTGGCAAATTTGACAATGATATCACGCGGTTTTGCGCGATTCTCCGGCTGAAGCTTGCCCAGCCTGTGTGACCTGTCGATGTCTTGGAGAGTGATATCGACGCCTATGTTCTTGGCCAAGTTGATAACATAATCATCTGTATCCTCATTGTCAGCCTCTGCAGCACCAGTAATCCGCAGGCAGTTACGGCGACTATACTGCTCTGCTATGTCTGCTGCATCTTCAAGACTCTGCACTCTCTGACGAAGCTGCCTGTTTTCGTCTTCAAGGGACGCTATCTTCACATTCAGACCAGCCAATACACCAGTTACAATAGAATTCACCAAGTCTGTCACAGCCTGTTGAAAAGTGTCTTGGAGCATCTGAGCTACCTGAGGCTGGAAAGATTCCTTCATCAGGGAAGCTATTTTCTGAAGGTGCGCCTCCTCAAAAGTGAAATGAGCTGCCGCATCACCGAGACCAGCAGGAGCCTCTGAAGATACCACGTTGGAGGCCATTGTCTCGGACGGAGAGAGATCTGAAATATCAGATTCTGCTATGGAGTCTGATAATACACGGTTCTTCTTGATATCGCTGTCGAATTCAGGTGATGATAACTCACGCTTCTTACTATCTTTCAAGCCTATAGGAGTACTGGATGCCTCAGTCATAGTATTGTATTCAGATGTCGTTATTAATGTTAAACAGTATAGTTGAAAATTAATCCAGCGTGGGTCGTCCAGAAAGTCATTTATCCATTTATAGAGTCAGTTTACAGTTAGAGTTCACAATGTAAACATTAGTAGATTTTTATAGATAAATACTGATGAAAACTGATGCAAATACCTCAAGTCTCCACAGAATTTGTTATTCCTAGTATCTTATCATGTCACTGCATGACTAATAGAGACAGAAATCTAAGGAAAATCCTCCAGTCTAACAAAGAAACACTACATTTTAATTTTTTTCTGAGAGCGACACAAAAGTTCAGGCATCCGCCATTGTCACGTGACCATTTTCCCTTACATTACTTTATGGAATTTTAGTGTTTTTCTTATTTTGACAGGGTAGCAGGTTTGTTCATCTAACTTCCTATAAAGTTTCTCACCAATCAGCTCCAATAATGCATTACATCATTCTGATGAAGCTATGGCTTTTTTTTTACAATGGATGACTGTGTTGAAGGAAACTGGGTAGGAGAAGGGTGTGGGGTACAGGGCACGAGGGCACCTGTATCTTACAAACGCATTTTTTTAGTTCCATTTTCAGTCACACTTGTCGGACGCGAATAATAACTTCCACTTTCCTTTCGCGTCTGTTCACAAAATTTCGATTTATCGTGAACCTTGTCTACATTGTAAAACTGTACTTTTCAAACAAAGGACTTCCAAAGGAAGTACATCTGTATTAACTGTCCTGTGAGATCCCATCGGCATTACAGTTACAGCTCATAACATAACTTGTGATGCTCAAGTATGTTTGCGTGACTGTTTCTCATTTCTATTGGCAGATCGTTTAATGAGGTTTTTGAAGCTCTCTTTTGTTTAATATTCCCCAAGGTTGACCGGTTTCTTCGATATTGCTGCGGTATCTATATCTTTATTGATTACTTGGATTCTTGACAGAGACCCATTTGAAAATCATATTCGCCAGAGTCGTCAGGTGTGTGTGAATATATTTTAGGTAGGACTACCTTGTCAAAGATTATCTAAACTAGCTATTTTATAATGGCTGAAGGTAAACGTGCTAGAGAACAGCGTGACGCAATACCCTGATAACTCCTCTTATTATCAGAAATAAAACGCATATTTCGGAAAGAAAATTGCGAAACGGCAATTTTACTTAAAAAGACCTTGTAACTTCATTAATAAAATTTTGTAGTATTTGTATTCATTATTTTTTAATAGAACATATGGTAAAAGAGTCTATCGGATGAAAGGAGGCCGATTTGAGAGAAGAATTCAAGTACACTCTAAAAACGGAGGTAGAGGAGGAAATGTTTTTTTCTATCAAGAGGACAAGTTTAACGCATATTGCCGGGTGTTGGATCTTATACTCGAAATAACGTAAAATGAGACGGTTTTCAGCCTGGTTCATCATGTTTTTATGCCCCCGTGACGATAGTCAGGGGGGCATTAAGATTTGCCCCTGTCTGTCCGTCTGTCCGTCCGTCCGTCTGTCCGTTCGTCACACTTTATGGTATAGAGTTTGTGTAATCCACTCCTCCCATAGTTTTCAATGGATATTTTTCAAAGTTTACATACATGTTGTGGACATATTGAAAATGTGCATGTAAATTTTTGATGAAGCTAAAATTGATTTTGACAGAATTACGGCCTTTTGAACTTAGTCATTCTTAGGCAAATTTTTGCATTGTAGGGTATAAAGTTTGTTTAAACAACCTCTCCCACAGTTTTCAGTGGATCTTTTTCAAACCTTGCATACATGCTGTGAATATATTGAGAGTGTGCATATGGGTTTTTGTTGAACCTAGAAATAATTTTGACAGAATTACGGCCATTTGAACTTAGTCATTCTAGGCAAACTTTTGCATTGTAGGGTATGGAGTTTGTGTTATCAACTTGTCCCACATTTTTCAAACGTTATATACATATTGTGAACATATTGAAGATTGGCTTTAGGCATTTTAATCTAGAGTTAATTTTGACAGAATTATGGCCTTTTGAACTTAGTCGTTTTAGGCAATTTTTACATGGTAGGGTATGAAGTTTGTGTAATGTTTTCAATGGATTCTTTGTAGATGCTGTATTGATATCCACATGTCATGTGACAGGCGCTGTACGGGGGCGTCATTAGTGTCTTACAGACACAATTTTCTTTTTTTTTTTTTTTTTTTTTTTTTTTTTTTTTTGAAACAAGACTCACTCCATGTAAATAATTTCTGGTAAGAAATATGCAGCGATTATATGTTTTCAGGAAAGTAATATCACTTTTTGCATACTGAGTGCTATCCTCTTTGAGATTTTTTGTTCAAGGAAGTGAAATGGTTCCCGGTCAAATCAATTGACCGCCGTATTTGAAAGTCATGTGACCTACATCTCATTTGCTAAGCTGGTGGCAAATGCCTTCCCTAGAATGTGTGAAAATATGAGCAAAGTGTATTGAGAGGTAAGAGGGTAAGTAGGTAAGCAAATAAAGCTTTAGCTTCTACAGCAAAATGATATGGAAACTAAATGAAAGAACTCAGCTATATATCACTTAAAATTTAGAATGTAGCATTTGCGTATACTTACTTTCATAGTTTTCCGTAAAATCGTCAAGCTGGACTTCTTCCGAGAGGCTGAACTGAGGCATTTCTATTGCCTTTAGTATGATAGCACGGCTTTGTCTCCAGTTTAAGTCAATGTAACTGTCAGAGTATCCAACTGCAAAAGAAAAAAGATGAAATCCGAAAGAGTTCCTTCAAGAGCAGAGCACACATTCAAAAGATGGAACATGGGCCATACTTCCAAGTTTCGGCTATTCAAGCCTCATCTGTGACCCTGACAATGTCTGGTTACGAAAGCCAGAGAAAAGCATACTGTAATTTTTTAATTTCAATAAGGCAGTCAATTCAATAACATTAGTATCTAGAAGGGCCCAAATGAAAAGGCGATGGTTTAGAATAAAAGTCTAAATCAGTCAAAAAATCTGATTTCTCAGAGTATATCCTCTGATCCCAAAGAGCAAAAATAGCATGTATTCATGTTACCGCCTGTCTCTCTCTGGTAGACCATTGACACAATGACAAGCGAAATAATACCAGCAATATCTTTGGAAGCGGAAACAATGAACACAGATGGCAAACCCGTAATTCCATTCCCACTTGTCTAGTTTTAGCAAAAAGTAAAAAAATAAAATAAGCTAAAATATAATAATCTTACTTTACTCATATGTACGTAAAGCAAATTTATGCATTTCAGCTTGAAAGGAAAAGAAATGTTGGAGTTGTCACAGAACTCAAGAGAATGGCCAACCAGAAATTCAACCAGTTATTTTACTTCGAATCAATATTATACGATTCAAATTGCTTCAAATTGCTTTTGGAAATGATTGACGTATTAATTTCTAGGTGGGAATGGAATTGCACTCGTTTACTAGACATGACGTAGACCTGTTTTCAGCCCAACTCTCATCAACTTAGTCAATGTCAGTTCTGGTCTCAAAAATGATGAAACCTAACATTTGACAGACTTTGACGGAAAACATTTTATTCACAACATTGCTTTTTCCTATTCTTTCTTTCTTTTTGTAAGAAATTTACTGACATGTGGGCCGCCAAAGCAATTCAGATCTGCAGATAGAACAGAACATAACAGAACAAAACTTTATTCGAAATCAATTCTCAGGCTATACACAGATGGCATAGGAGAAAAGAATAAATAATTTCCGTCAACAACATGTATACAACATCATACAAACTGCACTGTTGTTATCATCATCCCGAGAAAAGGCGCCTTAGTTCGGATGCATAGAAAAAGTAAAATACCTGTCATTCCTATAGCCAGGTACATTGAAGGATGGCGGCTATGGCTCCGGTCAGTCTGCGATAAATACGCAGGATGATCCGCGCCCCGGTCGCTCGTAAAAATTAGGAAGTCAGGTATACCTTTTCACGATACATACCAGGATTTTTTTGACAAAACCTAGTTTACTGCGTTTCCACCTTACCAATGCTGTCAGTGGAACAGCGCATATTTTCTATGCTTGCAACAGAGAAGAGTAGAGTCTAACACAGCTAGCTCTTTGTCCCAACCTTGTTCTGTGCATACATCTGTGAAGTCGTGTTGGTGTGCTATTTTTGTATTTGATTTAAGTGACCGTCTTACATCACTTTTCCGTTTATCTCACAATGTTTAGAGAATTCGATATTTCAATTTGCCTTCTCAGTCAATAAATCCATTTTCGTCCAAATACAGGACCAACAAGCCAAGTATAACAAATACTGTCATTTTTCGGTGGTTATATACGTATATCCCCCATTCTCAAAAAAGGAAGATCGTCGCTGTCAAAAATATCCATTTCAATTGCCTGACTTAAATGCCTAAAAATATGTGTACACTTATACTACACTCTAAAGGCCTCTGTCACACACAGTTAAGGAACAGTATTATGTTTACCAGTGCATCTGTCCCGTACGTCCATCCGCACTTCGTTTTAGCTCGCATTTTTAAGTAAAGTAATTTATCATTTGTTGTAACATTTCAGCTATGATTTTGTATATCTTGGACGGACACACGGCGCCAAGTGCGTGCAACTATGGTTACGTACCGCTAAGCCACTTGGGGAACGTCGTTAGAATTGAACTGAACTATTGTTTGTCATGTTTGCCACCTGTACGAGGATCACCCAATAAGTCTTGCAAACGGCCAAGTTTCAGGCAAATGATAATTAAAAGCGAGCCAAGCAATCCACATTCATTTATTGCATCTTCCCTTCTTTCCAATCAATATTTTCCAGAAACGCCAAGACCTTGCAAATGCCGTTGCTAGGCAACTGAAGAATACTTACATTAGGATGCGGCAGTGGCTTCTAGTCGTCTGTATAAGATTCCCTAGCTAAGTTTAGAACGCTGGTAAATATCTGCAGTTTGCTGGGAGATACGAAATATAATACTGCAGTATGTACATGGTACCAATGTTACGATATTGCCGTCAGTCACAATATTATAATTTTTTTATCCAAGAAAGATCACCATGATCAGGCAGCTACAATATCATTAAAATGAGTATTTAAAGAAGATGCGTTCCCAGCAGATGTAGTGTTTCGTAAACTGACGTGTATCTGTTATCAAAACTAGTCGCGAGATGCTGAAATGTAATAAATAAAGAAAATACGTATATGTTTCGAGTCTTGTTCAATCTCGTTTGCAGCCTTCAGAAACTAGAGACAAATGTCCAAAACTAGAAATTTGCTAAAATTCTGCAATATTCTTTTGTTGCCTAGTGACCACATTTGTAGAGTAATGTGAAATGATAACTGTCTCTTATTTAAGTTTTTTAAATATAAGACGATCACTTTATAACATGAATTCTAGAAATCTGAAATAGTTTGGATCCTTTTGAAACTAATCAGTCTTTGAATCGACTGCCCAATTAAAATTAAGAAATTACAGTATGCTTTTTTGTGCTTTCGTCACCAGATATTGTCAGGGTCGCTGACGAGACTTTATTAGCCGAAACTACGTAGTCTGGCGCATGTTCCTACTTCTGTATGTATTCTCTGCTCTTGAAGGAACTTTTTAAAATTTGAATTAAACATATATATAGGAATATTCTTCCCCTCACCTCTCGTAAAAGCGTCGTGCTTGTGCAATTTCACCGCCGGTATCGCTTACACCTTTACATTCAAAACCTCCCATTTCTGTCATAGTTACCAAATGGCCAGGTCATTTGGCGACTTTAACTCTTTTTCGTTTCGTAACAGCTCTTTTACATTTCGTAACTTCTTGTAAACATAGTTGATCAGGTGTGATTATGACCAAAAAGGGCTACGGAATTTACGAAAGGATGTAAAGAAGGAAGACAAAACGGAAGGACGGAGAGATGTAAGAAGGGACATGACACATGAACAGATTCTAACTGATATGTCTATTCTGAGAATACACAACACGAAAATATGGCAGTACTTTTCTCTCTATAAATACGGTTGTTTTGTCTAGTGCTCAACTGAAAAGCAATGTTTTGGAAATATTCCTTAAAAGCAAAATAAGAAATGAGAAATCTCATACTCACAGCTTTTCATTACTATAGGACACACTTGACTGTCAAACGGGTACTTGTGGAGAAGCATTTTGCAAGACAATGTTAAGGCAATCCTAAAAACAAAGCAAGACATTTTGATGTTTAGTCGAACACCACACATAGAAACATCAGAAGGGAGCAAAAGTGCTGAATGACAAGAGCAGATAATAGATGTGTATTGAAATTTTACTTCTCTCTTATATCGAACAGTGGTAGCTTTATGAAATGTATCAATTTATATAAAAAAAGATGGCTCCGTTTCAAAAGTCTGTACATAATGCATCTTTGCCGTAAGCAATTTTGGTTCTAATATGCTATATATCTGACTTAATATATAAAATATCTTATGTTACATAAGATATTTAAATAGTATATAGGCTACGCTTCTTTGTTTCTATGTAGTCCATATTCAAAACCGAGTTATTTTGTGCAAACATATGGCAACGAGAGAATGGCAACTAATACGCACCAGTATAATTAATTCTGCTGCTAGTGTCATTGCAGTATTTGTTGTTATATAAGTTCCATTTCTGTCAGTCTGTTTATTGCAATGTTTGTAGTGAAATAAGATTGAATTGAACAAGTCTAACACTGCTGGTATGTATGTCTTATAGCTATATTAGTTGTGAAATACAAATTAATTGAATAGTTCAGCTCCTGTTGGTATATTTCATTACTATATAAGTTGTCAAATAAAATTGAATTAAATACTGCTTATCCTGCTGGTGCGTTTTCTTGCAATATTTGTCGTCAAATAGAATTGAATTGAATAATTTTGATACTGCTGGTATGTTTTATTGCAATGTAAGTTGTCAAATAAAATTCAAACGAATAATTCTGCTAGTATGTCCTATTGTAAATATAAGCTAGATTTATTATTGAATGGTGGATCAGAACTTAGTTACGACCTCAATAAAACAGTTATACTTGCTGCCTTAAAATATATCAAAGATACTCGCAGGTTCACATGAGCTGATATCCTAATCTCACCCGTATTAAATTCCATGTTACCTGTTAGTTCAAAGAAAGTAGCTTTTATGTGGAACAGAGCATTGTTGAATGTTACAGAGTAATAATAAAAATGTATTTCCGTTCAAAAAAAAGTATCATATTTACCATTGTACCATTTGTAGATTACTTGTCACATTTAGGGAGAGGAGTATATAATGTTGTGTATAACTTGTGTCCAATCCCTTTGTCTTTTTGCAATAAAATATGTTTAATCTAAATATAAGTTGTCAAATAAAATTTAAGTGAACAATTCTGCTAGTAGGTCTTATTGCAAATATTAGTTGTCAAATGAAATTGAATTGAATAACTCCGCTGGTATTACCTTATTTCAATATTCGTTGCATAATAAAATTGAATTGAATAATCCTGCTGGTTATGTCTTATTGCAATATTAGTTGTCAAGCAAAATTGAATCAAACAATCCTGCTGGTATGTCTTATAGCTTATTAGTTGTAAAATAAAACTGAATTGAAAAATGCTGCTGTCAGGTCATATTGCAATATTAGTTGCCAAATAAAATCGAATTGAATACTTCTTATCTTGCTGGTGTATCTATTCACATCTTTTTCAAGAGGTGAGAAGAAGAAAATTATTGTGTATTGGTTTATAACTCTTTCAAATAATAAGAATTCGTGTTTTAAACTAATTGCCTGATATTTAAGAACACAAATAAGTGATATGTATTATTTCACATTGCCAAACACGTGTCGTTGCTAGGCAACAAAAGAATATTACAGACTTTTTACACATTTCTAGTTTTGAGTGTTTGCTCTTGGTTTTCGAAAGCTGCAAATGATAATAATTGTGGCTCTCCGTTTATATTTTCTTTTATATTTACATTTCAGCATCTCGCTAGTATTTTTTATAACCAATACCTATCATTTTAGGAAATACTTCATGTGAACGCATCTTTTTGAAATACCTATTGTATGATGTTGTAGTTCCTCGAACAACATGGTGATTTTACTTGGAAGAATAAAAATGTTTTGACTGACGACAAAATCTTACTTTCGGTACCGTATAATAACTTTGACATTATTTTTCGTGTCTCCCAGCGAAACTCAATATGTACATATGTTTAGAACTAAGCCGAAGGGTATTTGATAGACGACTAGGCCCCACCGCCGCACCCGTAATGTTAGTATTCTTCCTTTGCCTGGCAACGGCTTTGCAACATCATGCCAATCCTGGAAATTGTAGACCGGAAAGAAGGGAAGATGCAATGGCGGAATGTGGACCACTTGATGCGCTATTAATTAGAATTTTCCTTAGCAGGACTTATTAGATGACCCTCGTATTAGCAGCCAAATAAAACTGAACTGAATAAATCGGCAAGTGTGTCTTATTGCAATATCAGTTGTCAAGAAATTATAATGCTGCTGGTATGGTTTATGCAATTGTAGATGTCAAATAATTTTGAATTGCATAATTCTGCTGGTATGGTTTATTATATGCAAAACTAGTTGTGAAATGAAATGGAATTCCATAATTCTGCTAGTATGTCTTATTGTAATAAAGTTTTCAAATAAAATTGAACCTTATAATGATGTCAGTATGATTAATTGTAACGTTAGACATCAAAGAAATTGAATTAGATAATCCTGCCGACATGTTTATTGTCATATAAGTTGTCAGAATAGAAATTTGATTTTGAAACAAAACCATATGCCCTCTCCCCCCACTCCCCCACGCCTCTCCACACCATCATCTAAATTCCACACATGCCAATCCACTCCTAGCCAGCCTCTACCTCCAGCTGTGGATATCCAAATTTTGGTAATAACGAAGTCAATCAATGAAGAGTAAGTTTCAGAAAAATGCCTTTTCAAATCTATTTTGTATAGATTTTCATGTACATGGCCTTGATTTGGGTCCAGGCCTGCGGAAACATTAAGATGGTAACAAAGCTTCTGTCTCTTTGATCATTTGTCTCACCAAGCTATTCCAAGCAGTACTGCATTTTATCTGATAAAATTGTTCAAAAATGCACACTCTCAGTATTTTTATTGAAAAGCCCTATGGTAAACCATTAGAACGTAACATTTGTAGTTTATACTGTAATAACTACATCGGTTCTCGTGATGTTACATGGCGCTCAGTGACGTCAAATAAAGCAAAATGACCTTGCCAAAATATCAAATTCACCCCAGCCCCTAGAGGCTCTCCATGAAAGTTGGTTACAATTTGCCTAGTGGCTTTTGAGGAGATATTTGAAATTGTCAAAATATGAGAGCCCTGGGTCAAAGGTGATTGTATATACCAGAGTTTAGGCCTAAATCTTTGAAATTTTCCAAGGAATCTTGTGTTCTAGCATTTTCCCATATTTGACTTTGCCGTTGAAGACCCCAAGGGCATCATTTGAACAATCTTGATAGTGCTCGATGCTACGCCCCAATTTTCAAGGCCATCGGCAAATTGGTTCTAGTGAAGAAGGTTTTTAAAGGTTTTTACCATATATGGGTTGGCGGCCATGTTGATCATGTGACCCTGACCATTAGAAGAAATTTTCGTTCCCTCAGCCATGATATTTGGTTAAAATTGGCTCAGTGGCTTTTAAGAAGGAGTTTGAAATTGTCAAAATATGAGGATTCAGGGTCAAAGGTCAAAGAACGACCTTTATCTCTTGTACTTCATGTACTTTTACAGATGACTGTATTTACAAATTTCTAAATCTTCAAAACTTTCCATGAAATTTTATGTTCTAGTATTTTCCCATATTTGACCTTGCTGTAAAAAAGTCAAGGTCGATCGAAGGTCATCATTTGAACAATCTCGATAGTACTTAAGTACCCATGCTACATACCAAGTTTCAATGCCATTAATCAATTGGTTCTTGAGGAGAAGATTCTTTAAGATTTTTACAATATAAGGGAATGGCGGCCATAATGGTCATGTGTCATGTGACCCAGACCTTTTTTGCAAATTTTTATTCCCTTCACCCATGAAAGTTTTACATTAAATTCGGTTACAATTGACCCAGTGGCTTTTGAGGAGATTGTTTGAAATCGTCAAAATATGAGAGATTTTTGTTCAACGATAAAAGAATGACCCTGACCTATTGTACTTCAAAATCTTCGTGTTATCATTTGGATGCCTGCATTTAACAATTTTTAGGCCAAAATCTTCAACAGTTTCCAAGAAATCTTATAATCTAGCATTTTCCCATACCTGACCTTGCCGAAAGAAAGGTTAATGTCAACTCAAGGTCACCATTTGAGCAATCTTGATAGTCCTTGAGTACCCAATGTTACATACCAAGTTTTAAGGCCATCGGTCAATTGGTTCTGGAGAAGATTTTTTTTAAGTTTTTTACCATGTATGGGCATGACAGTCATATTGGTCATGTGACCCAGACCATTTTAATAAATTGTCATCCCCTCATGAACACATAAAGAGCATCTGACATTTTTGTACAAATGTCAAAGGGTCATTATTTTGAAAATCTTCAACACATAAGGGAAAACATCTGCACTTTTTGTACAGAGCGTTATCACTTTAACAAACTCTATTGTATACAAGAACGCAATGCTGTATACCAAGTCTCAAACGTCATCAGCTGGTTGGTTTGAACCAAGAAATTTTCTATTGGCCTTAGGTGCGTTTACATGAACGTCTGACACAATTCTTTACTCTTCAAACCTTTTATTGCAATGATACTAAAAATGATATTCGAATTTACAAAGACAATTTAGTAAAACGCAGCCCTCGTGGCTATCTTGGTCATGTAACCTCAGCTGATCGGACTAAAACCAAGGCGGTACTTCTCTTGTGGTTCCTCAGTGTTACTTGGTCTTATGTCCGCTTGGTCTCCTAGCAATATGATTACCTGTATAGTTGCCCACTTTCCTTCCTATTTTGTTTTGTAATTTAAAATAGAAAAATAGGTAAGACTCATGTATTTCATATAATTTGTTCTTGTCGTCAGGAATTAATACAATCAAATCCCACATCTCGCCCTCAAGACCAACAGGGAAAGAAGCACACACACACACACACACCGTAAAATTGATACAAGTTCACGAAAACCGAATGAGCAGCTCTTTCCCTAACAGGTGGTCAATCAGCTAACCTAATCAAAAAAAAGCATCAACATCTATTTTATTCTATTTAGTTTTAACTTACAAAACATAACAAAACAAAAGGCAGATTGAGTAACAAAACAGGTGACCAAACTGCCAAAGAACATAGGCAAGCGGACATAGCGCAATTTAACATCAAGGAACCACAACAGAAGCACCGCCTTGGAACCTTCTTTTATACTATATCTTTCAATAGTTTCAGAGAAATCTGTTGTTTAAGCAGTTTCCTAAACAAAAACACAAGTAGGCAAATAAGATCTTCCTACAAAAGATCAATGCTCAAGGTAAGGTCTTTATTTGAAGGTAAAGGTAAAGGTTTCCGGTAGCCTGGCGGCTGTAAGGGCAGTGGGGGTAGAGGCCCATCGTATCTTGAGTACATCATATAAAGGCGGAGCCCATCCCTCTCCTTTCGCTGCATTATTCGAAAACGGTATCCATTCACTGCTTGGTTGAAAAAAAGAGTGTTCCAGTCGCCGGCTGGCCCAACCCGGATTCGAACCCGCGACCTTCTGCACAATAACCGGCCTCTCTAGCCATCCGACCACGGCGCTTCTTTATTTGAAGCTACTTGATAGTACTTGACAGACATTCTTCATCAACTTTCAATGTCAATGCCTTTTGTTCTTTTTGTCAATGTTAATGTCAATGTCAAAGCCGTTTTAAATGACTGATTCTATCAGTCATTCAATGCTGTCACAAGCGTATTTTGGAAAGAGGCTTTCACAGCCGTATTCTTCCGCTCAGAAATGAAGTGATCGTAAGGTCATTTCGCTGAAAAACGTCTGGAATTGAAAATAAGTTTTGTACAAAGTTGAATGAGAACTTATATAACGTATTCTTGTGCAGGTATAATTATTTGAGTAGTTTTGTAATATAAGATGTGGTTGGTTGGTTGATTTGATGCTTAACGTCCACGGTAAACAACTAAGATCATGTCGGGACGGTCAGTTAACCTAACCACACTATTCCTGGGCAGGCTTAGACCACCTAAGCGGTTAACCAGTACTAAGTGCACATACTTTCGCCAGTAACTGACAACTGCCCTTCTTGAATCAGCGGAAGGAGAAACGAAAGTATGTGGCCAGACCGGGATTCGAACCCAGGACCTCTGACTTACGAGTCAGGTGCCCTACCGATTGCGCTACCCGGCCCGGCTGTAAAATAAGAAGTATCCAACTAATGACATCAGCGGTCAAAAAATATAACGAATACAAACTGAATATTAAAAATCAATCCGCCAATTACCGTATTCGCCCCCTCTTCAAGCGCCCCTCATACAATAATAAGTAAATTAAATCAGCTGCCGCTGAAAAAAAACTGTTTTACAGTTGTAAACTTGCCTAAAATAGTATTCCGAGCCCGTCTATCATTACAGAGAATGTAATGTAAAAGAAATTCTGTAGGTTTATCCCGTTATCTCGCAAGTGTTATACTGGACATCATACGGTAATTGTGTGTTTATCGGAGGCTATTTATAGGATTGCCATATTGTAAACACTGGAGTGGACATCCTCGTGGTCCATAGGTAATGCGAAATACCGCAAACACTGAGTGCTTTAAAGTCAGAATGCAAATATTACTTGTGTACAAGAGATAGAATTTTGCAGGTGCATGAAGTGATTTGCGCTGAATGAGTTATTTACATTAATGGAGCTGGACCATTAACAATAGGACTGAAGTTTGAAATTATTTTGAGCCAATGTAGCATGACTTTATCCTGATAGAATCTGTCATTTCAGGGCTGTTGGCCCTTTGATTTTCCTGGAGAAGAAGTTTACACATGCATAGGCGTGTGTGGCGTCCATCTTGGTTATGTGAACTTAACGGTTTGGATAGGCTTTCTTTCCCTTGGCCCATGGAGGCTTAATATGAAATTTGGCTTCAAATGGCATAGTGGCGTTGAAGCAGAAGATGTTTGGTATTATTGACATCTGAATGATGTTGGAAAAAGGTAAAAGAAGGAAATTGGCCTTATTGTATTGCCATGCACTCATTTGGTTGACAATATATGTCAATAATAGAATAAATAACCAAACTATCAAATGTTGTCCCTTATTCTAAACGCCTTTTTTAGAAATATGAAAAGTAGAGCTTACCGCATACTGTAAACTATAGTTCCATCTTTGTATATATGCATTAGTTTATTCGTTGTCGTCACAGAGTGAATTGATGCTCTTCTTTCATTTGAAAAATATGTGTCAGGTACCCAGACTTTGTTCATTGTTTTTGTGTCCAGTTCTAACTTTTGTTCCGTTGTATTCCATTTACTGTAATCAAGTCTGTCATCATTCCACCACTGGCGCAAAAGCAGATCCACAGAGTATTCCTAAAATATAAAGCTGATTTTCTATTTCGCTGTATTTAGGTAAATATCCTAATTATGTGTATTTTGATTCTCTCACTTACTTGATCCCAGTGTGCCAAACAGTCAGTGACAAAAACATTGCAACTTTTCCATATTTGAGCCGCGACACGAGAAAACCAACAATGTGGTTGTGTGTCCAGCGCAGACTCAGATCAGCCTGGACATCCGCCAACTTTGATCAGAGTCTTTGTTAAGTGCTCAAAGGGTAGCTAAAGGTCTAAGCTACCTCCATGCGGACAGCGAAGACTCTGATCAGACTTGACGGATGCCCAGGCTGATCTGAGTCTGCGTTGGGCGAACAACCACATTGTTGGCTTTGTCGTGTCGCGGCTCATTTTTACTTTTCTCGATAATGTGAACTACATGTATCATGATGGAGAAAATTCTTGACAATTCAACGACCACATGGGCAGAACCATGGAAAGCAATAAAATACACGAAGTGGGCCTTCGTGGTCTACGACCTGAAGAGGGATGGCCTCTGCAAAATGAAAGAGCCTTCGATACATAAAAATGATAACATGAGAAATATAGTAACATAGTAAGTCCACGCCGGAGTCACAGCCTAGGCTACCGGAGAGCACAGTAGAGTCCTGAGTAAGTTACGGAAATATCCCCAACACAGCAGTATCTCGATCATGTGTTCATAGAGTTTAAAAATGTTTCTAATAGGGTATGAAATGCAGCTCTCTGGGCCACGATGAGATTAAACAACATCTATGAAAATCCAGTGTCGAGTCAGGTAACTTCGGACAGTGGGTAAATTCGGACATACCATTGCAAACAGTAAAAATCCAAATGAGACGGCTCATCGCCGATGAGCCGTCTCATCATGATTTTCACTGTTTGCCCGGTGAATTTTATTTTAATTACAAACAACAGACATATAAAGGGAATGATGCCACTGTCCGAATTTACCTGCTGTCTGAATTTACCTGATGACCCTAGTTCGCACCATACAACAATTGTACATGTAGGCTAAGGCCAGCAAAAGAGTAGATCGTTGACTGGTTCTACACACCAACTGGTGTAAGATACATACTCCTTCTTGACCGTTACCCCTTAAACAAACCTTGTTCGAAGTCCTTGATAACCGTGGAGTATTCGTCGGACGGATTATGAACCTGCGCATTGCAGACGATCAAAGAGATCAGAGCAGGTTTGATCAAGTTCTTAACCAAACGTCCTGGTGTCATTAATTAGCAGGAAAGATCGGACAGTTGAGACAACAACAAATCCATCAACCTTCCTCTTACACCTGCAAGCACAGCCAGCCTTCACCCTGCTATTATCCAAATTAGTAGGACGTCTCAGCACTGAATGTTAAACAGAACAGTCGCCCGATCCGACCACCCAAGAGTCTATAAAAAGTACTTCGATCCCCACAGTGCTTGAATCCCCATGCCTTATGCTGAAACGTAAATGCAGCCAAATGACTTTCGACATTGGTTGTCTTAGTAGAGGGAGAATAAAATACTTCACAAGAAATGAGTTAAAGATATGAGATTATTTATTTATTTATTTATTTATTTATTCATTTATTTATCTATAAGCTTGTTTATGAGTTGTATTTTTCAATGAAAGAGTGTACGCAGGATCTCCTTAAAAGTGATTTAATGTGATTGCTCCTGAAATCAGTTTTTTAGGTATACATACATACATACATACATACAAATACAGAAACTATTGTGTAAATTGAAAAAAAGAAAAATATTGTCAACTGTAAATTTGTAAATTAATTTACACGAAATGTAAAAAAAAAAAATATGCGGTCGGGCCGACAAAAATATTTAGGTACAGAAGGAAAAGGTGACCTAAACTTTGAAAACAATTGTAAATTATGAAGCCTGATGTCACTAAACTGGTCATGGTTTAATACACTACTTTATTCTGCTCTATTATACCTCTAGGTACAACCTCGCAGAATATCCTTCAGTCAAGGTTGCTATTTTTAGAAACACCAATACTTAATTGGCTCTAAAACCTTATTGTAATTTTCAAAGTGTAATTTTATAGTTTTTATGCTAAATTCACAACTGCAGCTAGTATTTGGCGATACAGTCTATCATCATGGACACTTATTCAGTGTTTGTTTAAAGAATCAAATTTAATGTCTTGCTGCCTAAAATTGTTCCAAAGTGTAGTTTGTTCCCTAAGGTATATTAGCAAATTACTGAAAGAATTTTTCTCGACATAAAGTGGACATTTACTCTTCATTATAAATGTTATGAAGACTTCAGTTTGAAAGTACAGAATTAATTGGATATGTAGGAGTAATGGGGGGCAGAGGTTGGGAACGCAGCCCCACAGAAGCTGAGACAATTTTTTAAATGAATACTGATAGAAAATTCTTACCCCCCCCCCCCCGTATGCATAACAAAATATTTGACCCCACCCCTCCCCCACCCCATACTCTTTGGCTGATTGATTTTGACACCCCCTCTCCCCAAGTAAATCACCAAAATTAATTCCGACCCCCTCTCCCCCGGAATGTATCTACCCCCACCTGATAATAAATGATTTGTCCTTTACACGTGGGTATTAATGAGTATGTTCTATCAAATCCTAAATTTGCATGTTAGGGTAGTGTATAAGAAAAAAAATGACATTGATGATATTCGTTCAACGCGACAACTAACAGAGGGCTAATATGTGTCAGTTTGTACATATTGCAGTTTTCGAAAATCATAGAGTACAATACTCTGCCTGTGGGTGAGGGGGGCTATTGGGCAGAAGAATTTTAAAACCCTGGGGACAAAATTTTATCACGACAGAAAGCTTATATTTTTTTATAAATTGTTGCAAGTTCTGATAAGTTGTTGATAGATTTTTTTTTTCGTGTTTTATACATGTATACAGCCCGGAGTTGGTGAACAAAATTCTGCTTGTAACAGAAAGCAAATATTATTTCAATTATTTCTGTGAAATTTATCAAGCTATTTCGAAGTGTCAAGGAATTACAGACCAAAGACACTTTTGAGACATAAACAAGGGCAATAACACTCTCGGATATCAAAATTTTCCTAAATGGTCCCAAATGAGATGGTCAAAAGACCAATGCACATGCCAAGATTGGAGAAAATCTACAAAAAATACTCGTTATCGAACGGAAAAGAATTGCTCAGGGACGGACAGACAGACGCACGAACAGCAAACTAGAAAACTTGGTATAAAAAGATGATAAATGCTTCGTTAGATTTGAAATTCATGAAACATGTCAAAACGTGCGATATTTCAGGTAAACAACATGAGGCCAATGAGTAAAACGTCAAAAAAATGTTACTATGACAACCCTGCATATGGAAGAATAGCTCGACGTTTAACGGTCCAAATGCAAATGAGGGTACCCAGGAAACATAAAAATAACAAAGAGCACAACTCATGAGAAACACGAACTTGTTTCTTGCGTGCCACGTCTTTGTGAAGATTGAGGACTAGTTTAACTGCTTAGTAGAAGTAAACACGAATACCTACCATTGAAACCTCACTTATGGAATGCATGTCTCTAATAGACAATTGTACAGCGACCTGGGTGGCATTATCTGTAAAGAGAAATCTACAGCTTCATTTGGCAAAATTATTCGAGCCGCGACAAGACAAAACCAACAAAGTGGTTGTGCGCCCAGCACAGACTCATATCAGCCTGAGCATTCCCCCAGTCTGATCAGACTCTTTACTAAGCGCTTAAAGGGTAGCTAAGGGTCTAAGCCACCTCCATGCGGAGAGCGAAGACTCTGATCAAAGTGGGCGGATGCTCAGGCTGATCTGAGTCTGCGCTGGGCGCACAACCACTTTGTTGGTTTTGTAGTGTCGCAGCTCATTTCAGGTGTGTTGAACACAGCATCAGTAATCAAACAGTCAGCTTCATCTTGGTGCTTACTGGCATATTGCGCTGAATGTTTTACAGCTCCCATGTGTACTATACACCTCGTCAGCAGAACCGCCATTATACTGCCAATATGTCAGAACCGGTTTATGACAGTATATTAGAAGATGTTAGTCACCTGCACTTTTAGAAGCTTCTCTACGGACTCTTTGTAAAATTTAGCTATTTTCAGATCTATTGACACAACTATAAGTGATCTATTGCACAAGAACATTTATAGACAAAACTGCCATTCAAATATAATCAAATTAAAATTGCAAAAGCCCACACCAGTGAGTGTCTGAGTGCCGTTGTCAGTAGGATCTCTGGAAATAATTACTCCTCGGCCATTTCTCGATCTTCAAATCATTTCCATTTTCTTTAAATGAATTTCTCCCACCTTCTAATACAAACATGATTGCTCCTTTCGCTTTAACTGAAATATGTAAAATATATATCTGTTTTTATCCCACGGTGATCATAAGCCTTATAATCTAATATGAAATAGGCACCACCTATATTCAACCAAACAGCATTGTGACTGCAACAATGAACACTGTGACTTTGCAATTAGCATACTATACATGCTTAGTAACATACTTGACCTTCCCGACATGACCTTAGTTGTTTACCGTGGACGTTAAGCATCAAATCAACCAACCCAAAAATAGTAACATACTTAACATGCTTAAATACATGTGCAAGGGCCATTTAATTCAAAACCCCGGTAAAATTTCGGTGTCTTACCACTGCAGTAATTTATCATCAGAAGGATGTATGGAAATTCAATACGCAATAAGTCCTATATACTGTCCACTACGATAGAACATTTATGCATGCATAAGAGAATGCACAAATACTGGCTTTGTACTATTTGCTATGTACTGTAAATTGTAACTGTTTACGATCTACTGTTTAGTCATGCTTATTATCTTATATTTACATTATCCGTGAATTTATTGAAAAGCCCTTTAGTAAACCATCAGAACGTAATGTAGTTTATACTCCAATAACTACATCGGTTCAAGCGACGATACATGACGTTAAGTGACGTCATAATAAACAATGGTTCTCCAATCTGACTGGACGTAGGCGACCTTATGACGTCGTTGTTACGTCTTTGACGCTGTTCCGCTTTTAGTAGAAAAACTGCGTAAAAATGTTGTTGTTTTCTTCAGCTCCTAACGCACATTTTTGGTCAAATAATAGATAGAGAAGAATGTAAATATAACGACGCAAAAACTACGCATTTAAGCAATGAACTTAATTTTTCTGGTGTTAATCGAAGTAAAAACTACAATGGGTCGCTAGCAAAGTTTACATGAACCTCTTTGGGGTTCACTTTCTTTGCTCGCGACCCCATGTAGTTTATACTTCGATAAACATCAGAAAAATGAAATTCATTCCTTAAACGCGTAGTGCAAACTAGTTTTTGCGCCGTGCGGGAGCATGCGCGAATGCATTTAGCTTTGCATGTTGTGCAAAATCGATGTCGCAGTTGACAGGACGCAGTAGACCGTAAACAGTACAAAGTACACATTAGACGACAAACATGACATTGCCGAGAGTATACAGTCGGTATATGTGCATGCTTTTGGAATGTAGCAGTCGGTAGAACACATTAAGAACAGTATTGTTTTTTCTTTTCTTTTCTTTTCTTTCAGGCTAGATCCAGCTTGTTTTTCAAGACAAATCAAGGCTATATTATCATTACTATACCCCCGCTTTGAAAAAGTGTGTGTGTGTTGGGGGGTGGGGGTATACTGGTTTACATCTGTCCGTCATTCCTTCCGTCCCTCCGTCCGTCCTTCCGTAATTCCGTGTCACTTTTTCGTCAAAGGTATCTCCAGAACCATGTCAGACAGAAAGTCTGTATTTGGTATATAGGTTGACAATGACAAGCTGTATTTTGGGATCGAGAACTAGCCTTCTCCTGTTTGTTCTTCCTTGTATTTGTTCCTTTTTCTTTCTCTCCACAGTTTTTCGTCAAAGATATCTCCACAACCATTTAATATAGAAAGTTTGTATTTGGTGTACAGATTGACATGATCATGTTGCATCGTTGAATAGAGAACTGGCTTTCTCCAGTTTGTTCTTACACGTTTCTTACTCTCCATGCATTCAATACTGCAATTTTTCGTAAAAGGTTTCTCAGTAACTGTTCAAGGTAGAAGGATGATATATGGTATATGAGTTGACAATGACTTCCTTAATCGTGGGATCAAAAACGGGCCCTCTCCTCTTATTCTTCCCTGTTCTTTTCATTCTTTTCTTTCTCTCCACATTATTTTGTCAAAATATCTTCACAAACATATACGACAGAATGTTTCTATTTAGTAAACAGGTTGACAACGACAAGTTGCGTTGTGGGGTAGAGAACCTGTCTTCCCCTGTTTGTTCTTCCCTGTGTTTGTTCACTTCTCTTCACCATGCGTAACAGATTTCTCAGCATCTGGGAGATGGTGGTCGAGCGAAGATACTGTTTATAACTTCCAATGCCAAGCTGCCTACTTAACTGGATAAAAGTAGACAAAGGCGGGTGCGGGTAGGGATACAGTGTAGCTTGGATTTTTTCTCTCATCTCTCATTTTTCTTTTCTTTCTCCCTCTCTCTGGAGGACGGCATAGACTGTCTTAAAGCGCTGTTAAACAAAACAAAAAACAAAAAAAAAACAAAAAAACAAGCAACCAACTCAGCGTCTGTTCAAGGTGAAGACTCATATTTGGTATACGAGTTAACAGTGACTTCTTCTATTGTGTATTGTGGGATATAGAATCGGCCATTTCCTCTTATTGTTTTTATGTTAGCAAAATTCTTAGAGGCTGAAAGGTAGAATGTTTATGTTTGGTATAATTGAATTGACAATGACATGTTGTACGGTGGGACACAGACCAGGCCTTTCTCTGCCTTTTCTTCATAGTATTTGATTAACTTTTTGTTCTCCATGTATTGAATTATGAAATATTTTGTAACAGACTTCTCAGCAGCTGTTAAAGGAAGATCGATCATATTTGATATATGAGTTGACAATGACTTGTTGTATCAAGGGACAGAGGACAGACCAAATCCTGCTTAATATTCGATGTAACTTTCCTTTCTATCAATGCGGTATATATACAAGTCAAAAGTTCTAATCGGCCACTTAGTTTTTATCATTTTTCCTCAATGCTATTAGAATCTCATAGTTCAGTTTACAGCCACAAATAGGCGAATGTGTCGGTAAACCATGCCACTAAAAGGTTAAGCAATATTCAGTACAATGTATCCAGGAGGCACAGATGAATACGGGTACCCCCATTTTCAAAATTAACAAGAATTTGCATTGAGTGGTGGGGTAGGTTTTAAAATTTTGACCCAAACTTTGGCTAGTATATGAAACGTTTCATTACCGAGTTCTCACACAGTAGACTGCTCATACATGTACATGGTAGATCGTTTATTTCTTGTTTTCTTCATACAAGCTATGTGCATTGGAAATGCTACAGCGGGAGTATAGTCAGATTTTCTGACAGTTTTAGTAAGAATCAATATTATTATCATCATCATTTTTCATAGAACAGACACCACAAAGCGTACCAAATGATGGGAACCTTCTAAATATTGGAATTTATTGCTTCAAGGCTTTTTTGTAGTTTTCTTATCCCCTAACCTTGTCGAAGCCCCACCTCTACCTACCTTCCTAAACAGAAATGTGGGATTCTCTTTACATTGGAATATATTGCTTTATTTTCTTTTCATAGTTTGTCAATGAGGACAATCTAATTTTCTTCATAAGATAGATTTATTTGGTTTTTATCGGTTTCCAAAACCATAGTTCAAATCAATTACTCACCAACTAGGATTTCTTTTAGAAGACATTCGCGCAGCTTCTGGCACATTTAAAGCTCTTTAAGCACCAAAAAGCAGACGACAAAATTTACGTCTGCAAAAATTAAAGCAATGCCTTGTTCAAGACATTTCATATTGAAATTCAAAGACTAGAGGGCAAACAGTGTAGATCTTGATGAGCCGCCTCATCAGGATCGTCGCTGTTTGCAAATTTTGCTTATTTCGTCACTGGTGCTTAAAAAGTTTTAAAAAATGCCTATATCTCAGGTCACAGACAAAATACACATTTATACGTTGTGGATATTCATTTTCTTAGTTAGGACACAAGGAACGATTTGGTACACATTTTATTTTGATATGTTGGAAATTTTTGGTTAGCGTCTCTGGACTTGCAAACTGAGCGAGTGGGGTACCTCGACAGTCCTTGTGCAGTGTGCAGCTGGTTAGCGGTGATATCCAAAGTATAAACATTTCCCCAAAAACCTATTGCTTTCAAAAGGTATTTTTACTATTATATTTCTTTAAAGGAGAAAAAATATTAAACTCCATTTTTTCCTTGCGATTTTCCTTAATGTTACTGAAACAAAACAGGCAAAGTCGGAATGTCAGAAATCATGCTATTCCGGGAAAGCACAAAAACGGAACATGTAATTTCTGTTTGGTCCCATACACACAAATGATTAGCAACAGAAACTATGCTATTTTAAGAGAATTTGTATGGGGGCCAAAAACGGCCTCTATCATACCAGGTCCTTTATTATTTTTGCAGCCGTTTTAGAACAAATGATGTTACTGGAAAAATCTTAATCTGGAAACATATTTTTATTATTTTTTATTATCATTATTTTTTTTATTTATTCTCTAAATATTAGCCAGAGTAAAAAGATACCTAAATTCATCACACCAAACCAACCGTTTAAATACCTCTGTATGCATTGAAATCGTGGAATTTTATAAAGTCAAAAATAAGAACTTTTCTCCAGTATTGCTTGTAAATACGTTCTTCGTGCATTGCTTTCATCTTTTAACATTGCACAGGTACACTAAATTAATTTTTGCTTTCTGTTTTGAGAAATAATGATGTATGTCTCAGGACTGAAGTTAATAATCTCACTATGTTCGGTCCTCAATCAAGAATCCGGGAGTCAGGGTTTCGGACAGTATGAAGCTAAACTCGGATCATTTCTGCCTTCCGTGCTCTAGGTCACTTCTTCGTAGGTCACGATACAACTTGGTTTAAACAATATTTTATTCAAAGATTTTATACATACATATGAATAATAGAGTGAAGCAATACAGGATCTGACAGTAAGCGTAACGCTTATATGTAAGTCATCTCCTGAAACTTGATCTGCACGTTTTATGATGGGTTGGTTGGTTGGTTGGTTTGGGTTTAAAGGTTCTTTGAGACAGTATTTCAGTCTTTATCAAGCCATGTCCCAGAGAGAAGGAGAATGAATTTCAACACTCAAGGGCAAGTAACTCTAAAGTGAATACTTCCATCCAGCTGAATTTTGAACTTGCCCAGGTTTGCTGCATACCTAGCTATCTGCAAGGTTTTTATGATGATCCACTCAAAACCATATGTGTTATGCACTCAAAGGCAATGTGGACTGAAAAGTGAACTTGTCCCAGAGTTCATACTTCCTATTTATCTGCAAATTTCATGAAGATTCGATTAGTAGTAAATGGGCCATACCTTGGACAAGCTCAAACAGAGCCTTTTTTCACACACAAGGGCAATTGATATATCGCTAAGGTGAAAAGACAAATCGCCAAGTGGTATAGCAATAGGGCTAGTTATCGAACTTGTCTGTTCTAGTTATCTGCAAGTTTCATGAAATTCAATAAAACGAAATTGGCTTTGTCGGATACGTGGTCGCATATCGGCTTTTCCGGCAGTCATGAGCGAGTCACTCGTGTATGAATGCTCCAATCTGGCTGGATTTCGAACTTCGAGATTTTATGCCTGTCCTGTATAATTAATCAATTTTATAATTTATGTATCCACGAACTGTGCCTTCTGAAAATGGTCCAAGTATAAGGCTTCGGGTCCTTTGGAATCTACAGGACCAAAAAATACAAACTACACTACAGTGGAGTTTAGACTAGATTCCAAAGGACCAAAAAATACAAACTACACTACAGTGGAGTTCAGTTCGTCACAAGCCGATGCTAGATGGCATGAACTGTGTTGCATTTTTCATTACTGATTATAAACCAGCCTCAATCAAACGGATTTTTCAAGCTTCCTTTCTTTGATGTGCTCTTTGCTTTCAAAAGATTCCTGTTTAACAACATATTTCATCGCCATTATTGAAAAAGGTTTTTCATAGTTTTTTCGGAGATAGCTGAACGAGGATATTTAGTCAGTGTTGTCATGTAAAGCTGTACTTAGCGGGCAGAAGTTTAGAAACGAATCTTAACGAATAGTTGATACATTTACTAACGCCATGTTGGCGATATGAATATTAGACGTACAAAAAAGAGAGAATTATTGATCTATTTGTAATGTCTAAGTCTAGGGAAATCACAACCTCTATTTGTCATATGACCCTTCTAGACATGATAAAAGCTCTAAAAATGCAATTTCTTAGATTGTATAAATAATAGTTAATCTCAAGCATTAGTAATTCTACAAAGCATAAAGCTTGTCATTCTGATGCGCTTGAGTCTAAAAGATACAGAAAGATATATTGCACTGATTAAGCTAGAATAATGCCTGTATTTCTCAAGAGCTATCGCTTAAAGCCATGATTAAACGCTATATGATACGTTTTACAAAATAAGAGATGTTTGGTGTAGAAATATGGAAGATTTGCGATCGATTTTAGAGCCTTGGATGTACAGACGAATTAATTTTAGCTCAACATTTTTATATTGTATGTACGACTAAACAAATAGTGGAATGGAACACCGGTGCCACTGTGCTTACTCGAAACAATATTACGTCATTCAATTCCTTGTACCTGGCAATTAAGACAATTAATTTTGAGTCATGGTGTGTCTGCTGTATCAGCTCCAGATAAGCTCGTGAAAGCGCTGTCATTTATATAATAGTGTTTAACAAGCTCCCTTGGTGGACACAGGAGGGGGTTATGACCTGTCGATAATAACCGGTTAGCCTCACATAACTCCAAGCCTTCCTTGGACTGACATAGGAGTAGGCTATGACCTGCTGATGATTCCCGTTGGTGGGTAGTGGTCGTCCGTCCGAGGTCGGTGGTTTCCTCAATGTACTCCGGTTTCCACAAACTGGCCATTATCCGTGCCATCGAGAGTGTTTGAAAAAGTTCGCGTGAGCTTTCAATGAAATCGATGTAAAATTACTAAAGTTTACATTAACGACCTGCTGATGATAGCCGGTAAGCTTAAAAAACTCCAAGCTCCCTTGCAATTAACCCCAAGCTTCTTTGGAGTGACACAGGAGGTGGCTATGACTTGGCGATGATAACCGGTAAGCTTCAATTAACCCCAAGCTTCTTTGGAGTGACACAGGAGGTGGCTATGACCTGCAGATGATAACCGGTCAGCCTCACATAACTCCAAACTTTCCTTGGAGTGACATAGGAGTAGGCTATGACCTGCCGATGATAATCGGTGAGCATCACAAAACTTCAAGCTCCTTTGGAGTGAGAAAGGAGGTGGCTATGACCTGCTGATGATAACCGATAAGCTTCACATAACTCCAAGCTTCCTTGGAGTGACAAAGGAGGTGACTATGACCTGCCGGTGATAATCGGTTAGCTTCACATACCTCCGACTTCCTAGAAATCACACGTGAGGTTGATATGACCTGCCGGATGCCCGGATAATGTAGTGGATAGAGCACCCACTTTTTACCTCTGCGGCCCGTGTTCGATTCCCGGCGTCGTTATGTTGGTGGGTAGTGGTCGCCCGTCCGAGGTCGGTGGTTTCCTCAAGGTACTCCGGTTTCCACAAACTGGCCATTATCCGTGCCATCGAGAGTGTTTCAATAAGTTCGCTTGAGCTTTCAATGAAATCTATGTAAAATTAATAAAGTTAAAATTTATGACCTGCTGATGATAGCCGGTAAGCTTAAAAAAACTGCAAACTCCCTTGCAATTAACCCCAAGCTTCCTTGGAGTGACAAAGGAGGTGGCTATGACCTGCCGATGATAACCGGTTAGCTTTACAAAACATCAAGCTTCTTTGGAGTGATACAGGAGGTTGTATGACCTGCCAATGATAACCGGTTAGCTTCACAAAACATCAAGCTTCTTTGGAGTGATACAGGAGGTTGCTATGACCTGCCAATGATAACCGGTTAGCTTCACAAAACATCAAGCTTCTTTGGAGTGACACAGGAGGTGGCTATGACCTGCCGATGATAACCGGTTAGCTTCACAAAACTCTAAGCCAGAACAGCATCAAGTTTGATATGGATCAAATGATGGAACAAATACTTCACAAGCATTCAAATCCGAGATAGGTGGAAGATATATCCCCATTGACATGGATCTTGGATTTAGGTGCGTTTTGCTAAATTACTAAGTAACCACAAGGAGAACAATTTTGCCAAATTATTATGAAATCCATGTATAAATATAGAAGTAAAAGACCTGACAAGCTCAATTATTACCATTTTAACATTTGACCTTCAAGGGAGACCTTGACCTTTCAACTATCTGAACAAATGTTTCAAATGGTACTTCTATTCATTAAGGAGAACAATTGTGCCATATCATTTTGAAATCCATGATTAAATGTAGAAGTTATGGCTCAAACAAATCCGGATGGACGGACGAACGCACAATCACCGAACTGAAGTTGTAACAACTATGACTAGCGGGCTCGACAAAAATGATCTAGACCTCTTGTACTTACTAATTTCATGTACTTATAAAGGCGACTGTATAAACCAACTATTCTGACAAAATCTTCAACTTTTTCTAGCATTTCCCCGTATCTGACCTTGCCTTTACAAAGTGCCAAGGTCAACCCGAACTTTCTTATTCTTTTTTTTTTCTCATCTTAGCGCGACTTTGCGAAGCAAAAACGGACTAATGCAATACCCTTCATGTGTGTACGTTGTTAGCATTAGCAAATTATGTGTTGAGTTTAGCTCAGTTTCCAAGTAACCACAATGGGCTATAATTTTCAAACTTGCTCCAAAGATATATCTGGGGAAGATCTACAGAAAGTAGCGATGCATATCGGGTCATGGCGTATATTTCACGGTTGTTTGAAACATAGAGAAAATATTCACCTGTTGCGTTTTCCACAGTTTCTGAGTTTCCACAAGAGATAGATTCTTCAAACTTGCTCCATAGATACAACCGGGGAAGACCTACTGAAAGCAGCGATGCATATTGCGTCATGACTGTATTTTATGGTCCAGTGATTTTGCCTTATATCTCGAAGAATGTTTAATGTGTAATATGAAAATCATAGTTTGGCATAATAAGTCAGTAAGACTTGATGTTTGATCTCTTGATGTTTGATCTCAAACTATAAGTAAGTCACAGTGACCTATATTTCATGGCCCATTGATTTGGCCTTATATATTGAAGACTTTTTGATGTATGAACATGATAGCTTGGGATAATCACTAAGTATGACCAGATGTTTGACCTAACACTTCCAGTAGGTCACTATATTTCATGGTTCAGTGATTTTGCCGTATATCTTGAGTATGAACATGATTGTTTAGGGTAATGACACAGATGCTTGACCATAGAATGAAAGGATATCACAGTGGCCTATATTTATGGTTCAGTGATTTTTGCCTCATATTTCTAACACCTTTTTATGGATTTACCTTATATTTGGATTATTGGTTTGGGTTAACAATGTGAGTAACTTCATACTAATTGTACATACGATTGACGTATACTTCATGGGCCAATGAATGTGTCTCATATTTCTACCACTATCACTATTTTATGGATTTTTGTTCATTATACTTGGGTTAATCCATTTGACACTATGAGTGACCTCATACTAATTGTAGGTCAGTGTGACCTATAAGTCATGGTCTAGTGATTTAAGCGAATATCTATACAGTATTTCATTGGCTTGAATTATACTTTGGTGTAATGATACATTCAGACATATCGATTGACCTCATATCACTTCTAGGTCACTGTGACCTCTTTTAAAGTCAGTGATATTGTCATGTCTCTGGCGATATTTTAGAGGTTTAAAAAATTTAAATACAAATACCCATTTTATTGCCCGTCTCCATGGTAACGGGATTTATAATTTTTGACCTGAAACTCTAAAAATACCATAAAAAATTGACTATTTTGCACAATTACATTTTGTAAAATTTATACAGTTATTATCATGATTTGGGTTTCAAATATGGCTCAGACTGAATTCTATAGCGATCTATAATATAAATTCAGTCGTCTGTAGAATCACGCTTATCCTTTACGATGGTGGCGTACTAAGATATTAAAATTTGTCATTTTTCGTTATTTTTATCCCCCCCCCCCCCCCGTCTTTTTTCCCCATGTTCCGCGGGAATTTTGACATATCTTCACATATTCACAATGACAAATTTATCTCTTTTTTGCACTAATGTATGGAGTTTATGCAACTAATTTCTCTTACAGTTTTCAATGGATTGTTTTTAAACTTTGTACACCTTTTGGGAACATAATGAAGCTGTGCATGTGGCTTTTTGAGGGAAAAGAAATTAATTTGGACATAATTACAGTATTTTGAACTTAAGACACTTTGGGCGGCTTTATGTTCTAAGGAGTTTGTATAATCAACTTTTTCAATGGTGGGCACTAGGTATTTTTCAAAGTTTGTACTCATGTTGTGAGCACAATGAAAATGTACTTGTGACCTTTTGATATAGATAAGATTAATTTGACAGAATTATGTCCATTTGAACGTAAGTCATTGTAAGCAACTTTTTTGTACTTTAGGGTATAGGGCTTGTGTATTAAACTGTTATCACAGGTATGAATAAAAGTTTTTTGAGCAGTTGCATGAACTTTGTATACATGAAGCAACTAATCATGTGGCTGAAATAGTGTATATTGATATTATACAACTTTATTATGTGCACAGTCTTGTGACAAGCACCACACGGGAGCATCAGTTGTGTCTAACAGACGCAATTATTTTCTAATTGTGATGACATAAGTGCTCTTGTGCTATCATTGGCAAAAATGCATGCTTTTTTTTCTTTTCTTTTTATGCCCCCAATGTCGGAGAAGTTGAGGGGGCATATTGGTTTAGGCCTGTCTGTCCGTGCGTGGTCTAGCCGTCTGTAACGCTTTTCGGCAGCTGGGAAACTCAAGAACCGGCTAGTCTAGGGTCTTGAAATATCATATGTGGCATGTACATGAAAAATAAGCGGACCGTATTTTCTTCTTTTTTCTGCCGGTCACGTTTTCCAGAGTCATGCCCCTTTTTCGACTTAGTCTACATAAACTTATGAATAAAATATCTCGAGAACCCCTGAAGATATGATCATGATTTGTTGCAGGATAACATTTCACAAGATGTAGATGACCTGATAACTTTTTTTGAAAAATCGTGAATTTTTGATTGAGTAATGCCCTTTTTCAACTAAGTGCATTGTTAGCCTATGGGCGCTTGTAAACAAAATATCTCTAGAACCCCTGATGCTAGGATAATGATATTTTGCAGAAAGATATTGCCCAAGGTGAAGATGCCCTGATTGAGTTTAGAAAAAAAAATCGTGAATTTTGCCGAGTTATGCCCCTTTTCCCTTGTTCCACTTTGTGCATTATAAGCCTATGGAAGCTTGTGAACAAAATACCTCGAAAACCCCTGATGCTAGGATCGTGTTTTGCAAGAAAATAGTGCCCAACGTGTAGATGAGTTATGCCCCTTTTTCGACTTATAATTAGTGCATTGAAGCCTATGGTCAAGAACCGTAAGAGATAAGAACTAGAAATTTTATATGATGCATGAACATAGAAAATAAGCAGACCCATATTTTCCTTTTTTTTTCTGCCGGTCTGGACATTTAGGAGTTATGCCTTTTTTCGACTTTGACATTTTATATAGAAACAACCTTGTGAACAAAATATCTGATTAACCGCTTAAGGTAGATAGATACTGAATAAAAATATTGGTGGGACATTCATTTAATTACACCAGCTGAATACCCCAAAGGGCTATAAAACATTTGGATAAGAAAAAAAATCACCATTTTGTTTTCCTAAAAAAACAAAATTTTGTATTTCTACATACATTTATACATGTACACATTTTTCATTTAAATTCATGTCTCCAGCACACGAATGCATTTTCATTTCTGCAAACTATATAATCTATATTACACTGCATAGGATATTTGAAACAAACTGTTAAAAATGCAGTTGTCTTGATGATTCCTACTAGTTTTGAGTTTCTAAATCAACCAGAGTTACATTTTGTGAACCGATATCAAATCAGCGATCAAGAAATACTAAATGTCGCTCGCAGAAGCAACCAGTATAAGGGTTAATCTACAACAAGATCCATCAATTATTTATAACTCATTCTTGGTAAACGAGCAGCTTTCTTGTGGCATATCAGACTATTGATTTTTACCAAATGAGAAGAAACGTGGAATTATTACATAACCCCGTAAGGCGTTAAATATCAAAACCGATCTTCAATTACACTGGTAAAGTGAAGCAAATTACAATGGTGCCGGCTGGGTCGCGCTGATATAGCTATATAAAATACAGGTGCCCGTTTAAATAACCGAGAAGAAGATATTTCTTCGACCTCGTATGTATGACAAGAGAAATAGATCAATTAGTCAATTGCCCTCTACATTCTTCTCTAGCCTTGATAATGATGTTAAGATATAAAAAAAAGTCTAATCAGTCTAAGCTATATTGCTCCAAAGGGTAGAGTATCATCATATGCTTATGATTTTCGCTAAAATATTAATTTTGCACGAAAGGGTGAATTTCACCGGACTTCTATGTTCTCCTATGACCTTGAAACTGAGATGAACTTCATCAAAATCTGATCAGCCCTTAAGCTAGTCTCAATCATACCTTTAAGTATTTTTGTGGGATTTACCTAATTATCTTTTTGACCTGTCACAGTGATACATCCAAGCAAATTTGAGGAAAATTCACCAGTTGGCTCAATAATATTTATTTTCATGGAAAATTCAGCGCATGTAAATTGATGTTTGATCATGAAAATGGGACCAAGGTCACCAAAACCAAGAAAATCGTTAAAGTTGATCCATGCACGTTTGTTCGACGAGGCAATAGCTCAACTCAGTTGAACAATTTTGAATGGAGATGTTCATTCGAAGAAGATATTTTTCACTTGAACGGTCAAATTACATATCGACCATCTTGTATCATGGACCGCGCCATTTGAAAAAAAAAAAAAAAACGCCCGTTCCCTCTCCCAAAAATGTCACCCACCCCAAATCGACCCAGCTGGATTAAATAATGTTGACAGTCTCGTAAAATTTCCAAAACATTGTCGCCTTAAACTCTCGTTGAAAACTGCCTATGAGACAACTGTTTATGTGATGTTCAGCAGTCCCGGTAATATGTCAGTTATTTTCTTTTCCTAATCTCCTGAACTCCGACATCTCCAACAAAGAATTCGATATTTCCCTAGTCGCGCTGTCAAATCAAAGATGTTACAATATGTGTTTGCTTCATATAGAATTTTTTTGCAAACGGCGAATTCGCTGATCAGACTGCCCCGGATATGTACCTTATTTAGACTGTTCCACTACTTTATATGTTACGCAGACATTATTAGGCTTTATTAGCCGAAACTACGTAGTCTGGCCCATATTCCTACTTCTGTATGTATTCTCTGCTCTTGAAGGAACTTTTTTAGATTTTAATTGTACCTCACTGCAGCTGGTGTTGTGCCGTGTGGCGGCCGTAAAACGTCTCCCCGTACATCATCCATAGTGCAGATTATATTTTATTTACATCCTTTGAGATCAGAGGATAGATTCTGAGAAATCTAAAATTTGAGGTCGATTTAGACTATTATTCTAGATCATCGTCTTTTATATTATTTGGGTCCTTTTGAAATTAATCAGTCTTTGAATCGACTGCCGAAATAAAATTAAGAAATTACAGTATGCTTTTTTCTGGTTTCGTCACCAGATATTGTCAGGGTCACTGTCGAGGCTTTATTAGCCGAAACTACGTAGTCTGGCCCATATTCCTACTTCTGTATGTATTCTCTGCTCTTGAAGGAACTTTTTTAGATTTTAATTAAAAGAAAAAAAAACTTACTTAAAGAACTAAAACTGGTGGAATGGCACAAGTAAGCATTACTACAAGCTCAAGCCCACAGTCTGCATGTAAAAACGCTTACGCCGAATGGTGTCTTTTTATTTCCATAGTATGGACGCCGCTGCATAAAGAACCTGGCGTGAAGAGCCCCAAATCTTATTTTATGTCAACAGAGAAAACATTTGTAAAATCAAAAGCCTGTACTAAATCGTTTACGAGTAATCTAGCAATGAATGACGCGAAATAGCGGCAATTTAGGACGTTTTACGTGGCACGTCAGTAACGTTTAACGGCATCTGAAGATAATGTTTTGGACTGTTTCGATAGTTTGTTTGCATGGTATTTGTAGAGAAAGCTTATTTACAATAAAGAATGTCACAGCTGCCTTGCATTAATATTACAAAATTACTCAAGGGTGGATGGAAGGAAGGAAAGATGTGCATTCCTGACATTGTCTTTTTTTCTAAAAACTTGATACGTTGGAATGCTGACCTTGAAATCTACATAATAAGTCTTCCTAGTTATATCACCTATTGAGTTTGGTTAAAATAAGTTAAAAGAAAATTAACATTTAAAGTTACCCTGTGACCTTGAAAATGTGTTCAAGGTCACCAAAATCTAATCATCTTTTAGACTTGGCCCAATGCTTGAAGCCATGCAATTTTGGTGACAATTTAAAATCTGTCAAAAGGTTTGAGGGATATTTAATATTCACTCCTGTGACTCTGAAAATGATTCAAGGTTGTCAAAATCTATCAAACTCTTGTGACTATCCCAAAGAGAGATCTCTGCAAGTTTGGTAGGATGCCATCTATTTTGTGCAGGATAAAGACGAACGCAAAGCCCAACGCAAAGTATAGATAGATGGAGATCGGGTGATCCTGTGACCTTGAAAATGTGACCAAGGTCAGCAAACCCTACTTTTAAACTTTTGAGACAGTCCAACTTATAGCAAGTTTGGTGGAAATCAAAACCTCTTGTCCAAGGTTTAACGCTAGGGTCGAGATAAAGTGTATTGAGATTAACTCGCTGGGACCTTGAAAGTGGGGTTACGGTCACCCAAAAATAGTAAACTCTTAAGAGTATCCCACTGATATATCCCTGCATGTTTGGTGGAAATCCAGCCATTTGTTCGGAAAGAGATGGATTTAACGCAAATTGTGGACGGACGGACGGACGGATGGACAGAAAAACGGAAACCTATATCGCACTTTGCTAAAGCAGGTACGACAAAATTGGTCAAATATGGGTTGCCACAACAGGGCGCCGCATTTAAGTGGTTCCACATTATTATCAAAATAAAAAGAGCAGTTTCTCAAAGTCTTGATGATACCATACCATTATGACAAAATAGTTTCTCCTTTCCCTGCTTGAAAATTTTCGAGGAAAGCCATGAACAACCCTTTTGTTATAAGTATTTTAATTTACGATCTCGTGTGGCATTAATTCAAACTGGGGCACGTGATGACAATGTGGTCGTGTCGTTGGCAACACTAAACATTCAGTTTAGAACTGCGACCTCTAAGTTTGACTTTGGCCTTCGTGAGACATAGCTTAAATATAAAATCTGCAAATTGTCCTGATATGACCACTTTCAATAGTTTTTTCCAGGATCCTTGGAAATATGGAGCAGACACGAAAAGTTAACGGGCAGAAGGACAGTCTTACCGACGGACGGACGGACAACACCACGACATGATACATCGTGTTTTCCAACGGGTGTTAAAAAGTACACATACCTCTTTCAAAGTTTGGTTTTATACTAGGGTCATACTTGGAATCATTCAACATTGTCAAGAGAATTTCTTGCCTGAAAAAAAGTGTAAAAAGTATATAGCAAAAATAACAGTGCGTCTACCCAAGGAGGCATTCACTGCTTTACTTATCATATTTGCGCAATGCTTACTAACTGGTCCCTAATGAGGGCCGATATAATAGCGTGAAAGAAAATAAACTGTCATATATCCTTCACTTCCTGTCACTTCCAAAAGGTTTATACTGTACTTGGTGAAATATTAGCTAAGTGTTTACCAGAAACTTACGGAATGTGATATGATGTATAGCCAGTGATGTCATAGATATTGTTAAAAGCCTCTTCACGTCTATAATAAGGTGCGTTGTGCCCCACTCTCTCACAAACCAATTAAACTTAGAATAGAATACAAATGAGCCGCGACACGAGAAAACCAACAAGGTGGTTGTGCGCCCAGCGCAGACTCAGATCAGCCTGGGCATCCGCCCAGTCTGATCAGAGTCTTCGCTGTCCGCATGGAGGTAGCAAAGACCCTTAGCTACTCTTTGAGACTTTAACAAAGAGTCTGAGCAAACTGGGCAGATGCCCAGGCTGATCTGAGTTTGCACTAGGCGCACAACCACATTGTTGGTTTTCTCGTGTCGCGGCTCAAATCAAGTATCTCCTACCAGAAAGGATCGTGCAGTTTTATAATATTTGCCATATGAGCCACAACACCACAAATCCAACAATGTGGTTGTGCGCCCAGCGAAGACTCAAATCAGGCTTGGCATCCATCCAGTTTGATCAGACTCTTCGTTAAGTACTCAAAAGATAGCTAAGGGTCAAAGCTACCTCCATGCGGACAGCGAAGACTCTGATCAGACTGGGCGGATGCCCAGGCTGATCCGAGTCGGCGCTGGGCGCACAACCACATTGTTGGTTTTGTCGTGTCGCGGCTCATATAAAGGTTTGCCTACCAACTGTGAAATTCGATATTTATAGCCCCGCTTAAAAAAAAGTGGTGCTATACTTGGTCTGTTCGTAATTCCATAATGCCGTATCTCCGTCAGTCCGTTATTCCGGAACGCTTTATTTTGTGTCACAGTTTTCTCAGGAACTATTAAAAAAAGAATCTTGAAATTTGTTATACATATGGACAATGGGTCCTCTCAGGGGCTGTGCAAGCTAGAATATTGCAACGTGTTATACATATTAAGTATTCATGATTGTATCGTGCTATTGAGTTTAGGTCTCATTGATCTTATTCTTTCATTTTTATCCATTTTTCTTCCTTTCTCTATTTTGTCGACATTGAAATTTTGTGTCATAATTCTAAGGAATTATTGGAGCTAGTAGAATCTTTAAACTTGGTTTACTTATGAATAGTGAGTGATTGTATTAATTGCTTTTATTTTTCCTTGTATTTGTCCATTTTTCTGTCTTTTCAAGGTAATTTTTGTCCCAGGTTTCTCAGGAACTGTGCAAGCTAGAATCTTCGAACTTGGTATACCTTGATTCAAATGAAATGTCAGGGCGGTGACAAATATGCGCTGCCAATATCTGTCAAATTCGATCAGTCCACCAGAAGATTCGGTAGAATAAGTTTTGCACGCTTGTTCAAGTTCACTAAGCATAACGCATAGGTATTTTATCTCATGTTACCACATTTACTGTCATATATGAGAGACTATCTATGTTAATACAAGAAAGACGGTGCAAAAAGCCCATTGCGTACATGAATACATTTATGCACTGTTAGAACATCATGTATGCACAACCTTAAAATAAGAGTCAGCATAATGCAAAAGTCGGACACAGGCTACAAGTAAATACCCACGACAATTTATTTTCGCTTATATTTGCGAATCTCTGTTGGCTCGCAAACTGAGACATTTCACGAATATTGAAACTTAGCTGTACTCTTAAGGTGTAAACTGCCAAGAGCAAGGTTGAAAAACGTCGTATCAACGTCTAGGCTTAAGCTTGAAAACAATGTTGTGTCAACGTAAAACACGACGTTGTTTCAGCTCGTCGGATGTTCTGCTGCGAAATTCTGGAGCATACTGTAGTAATTAAGACACGCCAAAAATAATGTCATTCATACAATGTGCAGATTATCGATCGGTGTAACAGCGAAGACTCAGATCAGCCTGCGCATCCTCCCAGTATAATCATCAGCTTTTTTCTGTCATGTAGGAGATGGATTCAGACATATCACGTTGACAAAAGCCTCTTCTTTTTGTACTTTGAAATAGGGACTCAGTGGATCATGGGAACAGTCGTTTCCGTTCAAATAGACAAGTTTTTGATCATGAGGAATAGTGAGTATGGTCACACGGGCATAATCATCATGATCAGGATTTGGGCTTTACATTTGCCAAGAGAAAAGGCACGTATATCATGTGCGAATCGCGAAGACTCAGATCAGCCTGTGCATTCTAATCATCCGATTGGGTTTCGCAATCTATCCCAACGTTTTGTGGTTTTCTTCAAATTACATTCAAACATGTCTGAAGGAGTCATCCAAGAGAACTGAAAATGGTTGATTCATGTGACCTCTTAACACATGTTCGTTTGCACTGAAGACCCCCCAAAGGCAGATGACCCTTAACAGAGGTGACCACATAAGCAGGTTTGACTGTATTTCGTTGCGGAAAAAGGGTAACTTATGAGAAGTGTGAACAACCTTATTCCATGTGCGAAAATGAACTACTCAGATTAACCTGCGCATCCGATCAGTCTTCCTTTTTGCTCGCTGCACTTGTACAGATAATATGGCTAGCCACGTGCGTCTATTGTTGACTATACCGCATGTCAAGGAGTTGCATAACGTTACATTGGAATAGTACGTTTTGTTACAACAGAGTAATTTTTGCTATCGATGAGTGAGCAGCGTGTATGTCCCATGCTCCTTTTGGTACAATGGAAAAGTCTAGGGGAAGGTATAAAGATAGCCCCGCCCTGACATTTCTTTTGGATCAAGGTATATACATATGTAAAATAAATTGCTTTGAAAGGATGAATAAGAGCAATAAATCCTGTTTGTCCAGTCTTCTTTCTTTCCATATTAAGAATGTTGAAGTTTATGTTACAGTTTTTCTTTCTGCAAACTTGGTGACATATAAGTAATGAGTTGGTGAACTGTATATGATAGAGACTGAGGATCCTGGCTCTTATTCTTCCTTTTGCTCATTTTCTCAGGATCTGTGTGTTGGCTTGGCTAAGTGATTTCAATATTTATTGCTCTTTTTACAATGAGTTTGTTACTAAAGCAGTGCAGCGGGGCTATAGTCAGATTTTCTGACAGTTCTAGTTCATGTCAATTCGAACCTACCTACACAAAATTACTAAGTATAGCCACCTGCACAGTATGGTGTGCCGGTATTTTCACAAGTGCAGTCTGATTTTATTCTAAAACAGCTCCAAGCCAAGGAGAAAGGCGGTCTGCAAAGTTATTTGTAACGGTTTGTTGCCATCCTCTTCCCATTCAGTAGTAATGTTTCGGTCTTAGTTGTTTCGGTCGTTGGTCGAATTTTAGTTGGGTATGAAATTAGTTTAAACATATTTATTTCACTTTTCCATAGACAAACATATATACATACACGTTCAAATAACATATAAGTACAAGCTAAGGGAGTAGAACGGAAGCTGTATGCTTATAGAGTTCTCCTCTCTATGAAATTAAACAACCAAATTCGCTGAATTTATATCCCCGGCCGAAGTGGCTCTGATTTGTTTATAGTTTATTTCCAGTTTTTTTTCTTTTTTTCTTTTTAATTTCGTTTACTAGCCATTTAGTACATAGTTGATAATCTTAAATAAATTCAATAGCAACAACTCATGTATCTGCGAGGCTATTCTGACAAACATGCGTGTATATCATTGCAATAAGATGATAAATATTTATATTCAGTTTCATGAAATTTCGTTCACTGTCCAATTTCCAATCAATGAAAGCGCAATAACTCCGCCTAGCCATTCAATAACGCATGCACTAATGGTGTCATTATAATAAAACTTGATGTGCACCACAATGTTATGATGATATATATTAAGGTATTTAGATACACAATAACTCTGTATTGACTTGTTAAAACACATAACAGAGTTATTATTCATGGTGAAATCAATCAACTATGGAATATTTACACACTTACAATGTCTACCATAAAGATCCTAAGTTTTCGGGCAGATACGTCTGTAAAAACAGTGGAAACCGTGATCAGACTGTTCCTTAGGAACCAGAATGATCAAGGTCTTTACAATTTCAATTCCATCTGCGCATTTTTGAGGCATTACTCTATGGTAGACCCAGAACAACAGGAAAATAAATAACAGGACAAGGACCAGCTGTGCTAGCAGCAGGTGCAGTATTTGGGCTTTTGGGGATATTTTTGAACTTAAACATTGTTTTTCTAGGAAACAAAACGGTGAAATGTTTGTTGTTTTTTTGTTTTTTTTTATTCTGTATCACACAATGTAAGTTTTACTAAAACAATATGCATAAGCATGCCCCATCGATTGAATATATTTTTCATGACGTTTTTCATGAAATTCAATTTTCTTGCATTTTTTTAAAAAATGTAAAAATATACTTATTATCAAGATAATTGCAATTTTTCTTACCAGTTTGTTTCAAATTCCCTATATTAAAGATTATATGATTTGCAGAAATGAAAGTGCATCCATGTGCTAGAGACATGGATTTTAATGGAAAATGTGTAAAAAAAAAAGTATGTAGAAATACAAAAGTTTGTTTTTTAGGAAAACAAAACGGTGAAAATTTTTCTTTTCTTATCCAAATATTTTATAGCCCTTTGGGTTGTTCAGCTGGTATAATGAAATGAATGCCCCACCAATATTTTTATTCACTGATCGTCTACCTTAAATCTAAGTTTCATGAAATTCCGTTCATTGTTTACTTAGTTAAAGGGCAATCACCTCAATGTTCGTGCGCATACGTTTTGACGCAGCCTCATTGTTTTCTGCCATGGTTATCATGACGTTGTTTGCCGTAAAGCTAAAACGTTTACGTCACTTCCGAAGACAACATGGCCTCGCACCTGAATGGACGCTTTGTTGAAACAAAAGTATGAGATTTTTTGCGACAGAAAAATGGTTATTATATAAACCTCGACAAAAAAGTGACGAAAATGGGGCTGAAGAATTTTATACGGAAAAGAGAGCGCCAGTTGTTTTGTCGTAGTGTGTAAATTTTTAGGAACTATCTGTCAGGTAAAGAGAGGATTGAAAACTCCAATTGCGTTTTGAATTTCGTAACTACTTAATGCAAGCATAAATACAAATAAGGACTTAATACCCTTGGCTTGAGGCATGAAATACCTATGCAAACAGTGAAAGCGCAGATCCGACTGAGCATATGCGCTGGCCGATAGCTTTTACTGTTGAGTCATGTCATCAGGGTAAGTTTCCACAATGCGCAGGCTGATCTAAGCATTTACTGGCAGATTTTTATGTTATTTTATTTTTTTTTATTTATTTAATTTATTTTTTGCTGCAGACCGGTATGCATGCTCGGAGAGAACCTTTCCAAGGAAGTAACTCAGTATTCAAGCCTTCCTCATGCAGCCTGAAAATTACGACGTTCCAAACGCAAAAAATTGTGATGAAATTATTCGACCATAGCCCCCAAGTCACATGCATGTTTACAGACCATGAAGATGAACCCTGCAAAGTTTCAGAATGAGTCTGAGAAGCGTAGCTAGGCGGCGAAACTCTTATTATTCACTAGTTGCCTAAGACTTTCCACAAAATTCATAAATTTTCCATGCGAACAGGGTAAAATCTCAGGCTGCGCATCCTCGGAAATTGGTCTTCGCACTAATAATAAATTGAAATCATGCACCATGGACCAGGCTTTGCTGATGTTTTCTGTGAAAAGTACATGTCGGGCAGTGGCCGGGTCCAATATACAATATTCGCATATGAGCTTGTTTATCAGATATACATGGAATATAATCTAGACCCTGAAAAAAGTTTGAATATTCTATGAGAAACAACAATGAACATGCTGCCTAGTTTCAGTCCTTGGAATTTCTCTAATTAATGTGTTGTCTGCATACGAGAAAACTTTACAGGCGACAGTTTAATATAGACTATATGTTTCAATACATAAGGCCATTGCTGAAAATAAATAGGAAATTACATTGCATAGGTATAAACAAGCATCGGAAGGCAGGAGCGTTATAAATATGACCGTTTATGGCGCCAAATAGAAAGCGACGTCAACGCATAAAACATTGACATCAACGCGCTTATATGAAAGCCGTGCGAAATAAAAGTGGATTTCCTTCCATAACTCGAATATTTGGCCGATGACCTATATTTTTATTTGCTTATTTGCTCGGGGTTGATCTTCCCTTTACTATATCAGAAGTATATAAAAAGTTCAATTGTGGAACTTTTTACATTGAAGAAACTCCACGTTGTTACCAATAATGGAAAATGGCGGGAAATTAAAAAACTGAAAAATAACCTATATAATGAGGCATACGATGACAACACATTTGATGTTCAAACAAAGAGACAAGAAAAAAAGGATAATTAATCTTTATTTCGAAACGATAGGTCATCTATTTTCTGGGATCGAGTCTTCGTAATAGACATAGCAATGCTTCACACAGGCATATAGATGGCGCTGCATTAGCTCAAAAAGTAGTACCGTGACCCTATCTTTTTATTTCATTTTTTCAACTCAGCATATAATATTCTACCCCTGTATGAAGTTTCAACAAAAACTCAATTGCAGTTTTTATAGGGTGATTTCCCTTTAAGTCAACTGTAGCGATTTGAGATAGATTCAACGGCAAACTTGTATGCATTACTGAAATCAGTCCAACAAAACTTGGTGTGCACCATTGCGTTATAGTGATACATAATTAGTTTACGTTTCTTGAAATTATTTTCATATGTAACTAAGGAGGACCTCCCAGGGGTTTTGGGGAGCTGGAAAGAATAGCCATTTATTTTCAGGGAGCTGGGGAGCACAAGCAGTTATTTTCAGGGAGCTAGGGAGCAACCTCTTAATTTTGGGGATCTGGGGAGCACTGTCAAAATGTGATTTTCTAAATTGTTTTTGGCTTCTGGGCCAGACTCCCCATTCATACATATAACCTATACCATTTTAGTCATTTATTTGCATCAAAAAAGACTTCGGGCGGCCATTCAGTTTTCCCACTGCTAGCATTTTGGGGTCAATTCCGGCTAGAGGCAGAAATGACTTCCAAACAATTTTTGGGAGCAGGCTTAAATAATTTTAGGGAGCTGGGAAGCAGCTGAATTACTTTTAGGGATTTGGGGAGCAGTAGCAGAATAATTTTAGGGAGCATGAGAAAATACTTTAAGGAAGCTGAGGAGATTTGGACATTATTTTCAGGGAGTAAGAAAGCATTGACCCTCCCCCCCCCCCCCCACCCCACCCCCACACACACACACCCTTGGGATGGTCTCACTAAGTTACGGCTCAATTTGTTAATTTTAGATCTATTCAAGGGCAATAGCTAATGCATTGCTGTAGTCATTTTGACCAAACATGACATGCAAACTCATGTATAGGCTATTTGCTATCTATAAAACAGGCCGCTTTGCCAAGTATCTCTAAAACTACAACACATATCACCAGGAAGAAACGTGCATCTTAAATGTCTATATTTTACATAACTAATCTATAATTTTCTCGAAAATTATATTTTGAAACAAAAAAAATGTTTCTTTTGAAAAATGCCTCTTTTTTCAAAGGAGTAAACCTATCGATGTAACAGCCTTTAGAATGGTCAACATTTTCCAATGCAAACAAATAAAAGCATAGTAGTTATATTTAGTGACACCAGTATAACCGTTAATCTTCTTGGTAGTGATGCATAAAATGGGCATGAGTTGTGGCTGTTTCATTAAATTACCGTACTCCCCTTCTCTTGAGCTTAAAATTTTATATTACGTTTGATAGACAAAAGCAAAAAAATGACCAGATCAAATTCTGAAAGTCAGTTCCTAGTTATGCATTATGTAGAAAATACCAGCGGAGAAAGATAATCATTTTCATCCCAGTAATAAATGAGAAAATCTAAACAAATGTCTTGTTTTATGGACAGCAAACAGCCTATACCTATAATACATGTTTATTATAAGTTTCACTGGTTACACTGTTATGCCTCAATTTGTGGATTTTTAATTTGCAATTTGTTGATTCAAAGGCAATAGCTCCTGCACTACTAAAGCCATTTCAACAAAATTGGACGTGCATCACCATTTTATGATGAGTTTCATGAAATTCCGTAAAAAAATTCTTAATTAATCATGGCTCCGGACGGACGCAATTTAATGATTTAACTCATTTCAAGGGCATTACTCATGTACTTCTGAAGCCATTCCCACTTGACATGCATCACCTCTTAATGGTAATTTGTACTTAACAAAGTCTCATGAAATTCCGTCAAATGGCAGTTTTAATTAAGGCTCCGGACGAAAGGACGGCGAGATGGAGATGGACAAAACTATATCCCACCGCCTTTGGTGGGGGATATAGATTTAAATTGAATATTACATTATGACTGAGGTCATATTATTTGCTAACCGAAATGACATACAGTGTATTTTCGAAGTCAGAAAGTTGAATAAAATGGTGACAATACAGGCGTTGGACCCCCTTTAGTGCAACGCTTTTGTTGATGTAACTTCCTTGACGGGAAACGTGAAAAGGAAATTATATTTTGTGGAGCGATTTGTCATCTTTCAAAAACATGTCCCCCTTCCTTTTTTCCAGTTACATGCACATGACTCATTATATGCAAGCAAGCCCACATTTTATCACCAAACGTGAAGGTTGAGCCGTTTTTTGATAATTTGTGTATAGACGTTTTTAATAGGGAGAATTTAAGCAAATAATATCAATTTTGTCCTTCCCTGTATAGTCACAATACGTTTCTGATTGACTGTAATTATGTACTCAGACAAATAAGTGCAGAAATCTTGGTAAGTTTCAGAGACAAAGCAAATTATACCAGCATATTATAGACTGCATACAGCTTGATTATCTCGACTAAACTTTCGAGTTTGAATCAGTTTGTAGACTGCTTATAGACATGCATGTATCCAAAAGTTATAAAGAAAGTTCGTCAAATGAGTCAAACCAAAGAATGAGAGACTATTCTCTGTGTGGTCGTGGATGATTTCTCTAGATGAGGCGAAACTGTTGGTTTTACAGTAGGCAAGATTTTTAAAAAAAAGTGGCATAAAACTGACCAGAGAGCTCCTTATAAATGATTTAATCTTGGTGTGTATTGTTCGCTCAGATACTTCTTTACAATATATGCAGAGCCATTAGACTACAGAGACGTTCTCAGTTAAGCTGGGCCATTCGCGGACAAAAATGGCCATATTTACAACCATTCCAGAATTCAAGAAAAAATCACGAACATAATGCTTATTATATCTGCTTCAAATCTTTAAAATATTTTCAGATAATAGTTTTAGATAATGGAATACTAACCATGTTTAGAGACATACCCTAACAATTAGAAACGGCGTATTTTATGACGTTATTAAGATACGTTGAAAGACTATGACGCATACGATTTCTTTGACATGCGTAGCATTGCACATTTACTAATCTACTGACATTTGATTATTTTGGCTGGTGTTAATTTAAAAAAAAAATTTTATCTTTGCTTTTTTGGAAGAAAGGGGTTTTCTATGAAGCGCTGCTTAATCAAATGACGTCAACGCTTTCATAACGTGGTCTTAGTGACGTTGTGACGTAGGTTACGTGTGACGTAGGTTACAGTGCACACATTTTAACGTTTTTATATCGTTTAATGTTTCAGTGCATAAAATCTAAGCACACCATCTTGTAGCTGTTACTAGGCAGGATTTTGCACATGAGTTTCAGAGCGATTGCTTTGCTCAGTTTTAAGAAAAGCCCGTGACGTAAGGTTACATTCTTACAGAAAAATGGTGGGGTAATTTATTTTGAAGTCGAGTAAAATATACAAAATTGAGCAAATTTGCACTAATGATATAAGATATTGAGGAACACATATTTCTTTGTGTGATCTTGTAAGTTTTATGATGCCGGGCCATTTTAGTTAATACATGTACATGTATCACGAATTTACCGCTGTGACGTAGGTTACATAAAATTTGCGACATTAGCTATCAGTCTCATTTCGTAGCAAAACCTACCCTTTAGATATTGTTTAAGCGGGGAAATGTGTAAGAAATCACCTGAATTTAATAATGGAACTCGATTTCTATCAGTGATTTATCTTTTTTTAGCCGTGCGGCGTTCATATGTATGCAACAGCAATATTGCGACATTTAAAAACGTCGCATTTTAAACCAGGTTATCATTATTCGAACCAGTGTTAAAAATGTCTAACAAAACGCATACATGTCTTGGTACTTTTATCTCCTTCTTTAGAGAGAGGGCAACTTGTCAGAGGGTAAACAGGACCGTTATTTTGTAATTTAAAGAAAGGAAATACAAAGGACAAAATTAATAGCTAATGGCCCAGCTTAACTGAGAACGTCTCTACAGTGCTACTGGATGAAGCTTGGCAAAGATAGTTTAAGCCGATATTAATTTATAGAAAAAAAACTAGACAAAATTTTGCGGAATGTTTTGTCGCATCTGCCTTCCACTTCCAAAGTAGTCAGAAGAAATTGTATGCAGGGTTGATTGTATTTATGGCAAAGAACTACAGAGAATATTGATGGCTTATAAGACAGGAAGGATGAAATTTGAGATGCATAAATAATAACAAATTTTATGCCATGTTCGATGATTCAATGTCGTATAGATGAAAGAAAGGACGATGAGAGGCTGACAATGAAAGACCGTGTGCAATGGAACGCCGTTTACGGTTGGAAATAATTGCGCCTCCAGCGGGATTCGAAACCGGGATCGCAAGATCAGCAGGCCAACGCTTAATCGACTGAGCTACCGAGATTCCTCCATGGCCGGCAGAGCATGGTCGTATATATCTGGTGTACAAATAAAAGCAGCATGCCATAACTAGTGAATTGATTTCAGGTTCATGTAGTTCGAGAGAAATACATTTTTGGTGTTTGTGCTTGGTTTTAAGAGCGTAATGTAGAATTGACTTAGTTAATTCCTGATCATTGCCTATCTTTTTACTTTTAATATGCTAGAGTCAAAGTAATTTTGGATATATTTTTTCGAAGTCAGCAGCGGATGAAACAGGATAGAAATAAGAACAGCAGTCCTCGATAAAGTGGGTCTATACTTGGTCTGTCCGTAATTCCGTAATGCCATAACTCCGTAAATATCGTAAGTCCGTAATTCCGGAACGCTTTATTTTGTGTCACAGTTTTCTCAGGATCTATTTAAGCTTGAATCTTGAAATTTGGTATACATATGGACAATGAGTGACTGTATTGCAGGATTGAGAATCTGGCTCACTGCTCTTATTTTTCCCTTCTCTTGTCCATTTTTCTGTCTTTTACGCATACTTCACACCGGATAGGCAGCAATCCTGAACATACGCGGCATTCCAGAACGCGGATCAATAATTTACGGGACTGTTTAGGGTAGGTCAGTTTATCCTATTGTATTTCATTTTAATAACAATATTATTATAATTCAGAAGCAACATGTCTGAAGATTTCCCTCAAGAAGAAGTTATTTCACAAAGTCTTTAACTATATGTCGTATTGCTAACTTTCATTTTACCCATGACAGTTCAGAATATCAATTCAGATATCTGGTGTTTATTCTGAATTATTCAGGTTTATATTAAGAATACCATATTCCTCTGGTAAACTTGAATTTTTTTCACCTGTAAAATTTCTAGGAATTACGTTACTTTTTTAGCGTGTCAGGAGGGAGATGAAAATGCAAGGGTGAAAAAGTTTGGCAATTGAAAACGTATTTTCCTTAAGTCAGTTGCAATCGACGAAAGAAGGGCATGGCAATCGATGACGAAAATGCTGTAAAACCAATCTGTTTCTGTATTAAGTTATTCTGCAATATTCTACTTTAAATGGCATTTACATTCAAGATCGAGTGTTTCATGCTAACAGACATAAAATTGCATATACATTTATGCATTTCTTGAGGATGAGTAACGCCTGGAACATTCAAATATATTATATACGGACATAGGTGTTTTACTTGTTTTTGTTGGTGAAATTCTTCTCTTGATATTGACTTGCTGTGGTGGCTGACGTTATTATTGTTATCGTTGTTTCCGGTCTTTCTTTAAATATAACTGTCAAAAACCACAACGTAGAGATTTGCTAATGATATACTTTCCCCCTCATTCCCCGATATAATACAGAGTACACTATCGTTGCTGATGTTATTATGTCAGGCTCTCTCCAAAATTACAACGTGGATCAATCTTCGAATTCCATGCATCGGTTTGCTATTTACGGGATCTGCCTTTCATTGAATCCAATGGAAGATATTCGAATCCCATACATGGTATTGCCCAATATGGTATCAGGTAGCATGTGGTTCACCATTCGGCAAATCCAGTGCATGGTATTTGTATCCCATGCACTCTGTTGCCCTAGAATGTTATTGGCTAGCATGGGATTCGCCATTCGAAGAATGCCATGAATGATATTCGAACCCCATGCATGAAATTGCCCAGGATGATATCGACTTTCATGGGGTTAACAATTCATGGTATTCGAAATCGAAGTATGGTATCGCCCAGCATAGTATTTTATAACTTGGAGTTCACCATTCGACGAATTCCCTGAGTGGTATTGCACAGAATGTTATTAGCTTACGTGGGGTTCGCCATTTGATGAATCTCAAGCATAGTATTCAAATCCCATGCATGGTACTGCACGGCAAGGTATGGACTAGCTTTGGATTCGTCATTCGATGAATCCGATGTATGGAATTTAAATCCCATGCATAGCATTGCACAATATGGCACTGGGTCGAATTTTTTTCTTTTTCTTTTTCCTTTTTTTAACATCGGATGAATCCTATGCATGGTACATGTACCCGAATCCCATCATGGATGGAATTGGTTTGCAAGGTGTTGGCCTTCGACGAATCTCATATATGGTATTTGAATCCCTAGCATGATATTGGCAGACACGGTATTCGCCATTGATAGAACTCATGCATGGTATTCGAATCCCTCGCAGGGTATTGCCCAGCATGGTTATGGCTAGGATGGGGTTTGTCATTCGACGAATCCCATGCATGGAACTGAATCGCATGCGCAGTGCTGCCCAGCATGATTTTGGGTAGCCTGGGATTCGCCAGTCGATTGTTGTTGTTATTGAGTTGTGGTTTAACGTCCAGTGAATAATATTTTGGATGATTCTTGCCAGTTTCGCCTCTCGGCGTATCCTATGCATAGTTGTTCCACATGCAAGCCAGTAACTTGCTGCAAGCATGGGTTTCGTATACCATTCATGGATTCGCTGAATCGTGAACTCCATGCTAGCCAGTACCATGCTGAGCCTTACCGTGCATGGGATTTAATTAACATGTTTGGGTTTCATCGAACTGCAAACCCCACGCTAGCCAGTGCCATGCTGGTCAATCCAATTTGTGAAATTCGATAACCAGCATAGGGTTCGTCGAAAGGTGAACAACATGCTCACAATACCTTGCATGGTAATTCCTAGTATGTAATTTGAATGCCATGCATGGGCATTCGTAGAATGGCAAAGCTCGTGCTAGTAAATACAATGCTGGTCAATAGTATGCATAGAAATCATTAAATGGCAACACTAACATGTAAATACGATGGTGGGCAATACCATGCATGGGATTCGAATATTATGGAAAATCTCATAAAAGCCAATACCATGCTGGCAATACCATGACTGAAAACGGAATATCATGCGTGAGATTCGTCTAAATGCAAGCTCCAAGCTGGGAAATTACCGGTGAAGAATTCGTATACCGTGCATGGGATTCGTCAAATGCAACCGCTTACTAGCCAGTACCATCCTGGGTAATATCAAGCAAGAGATTCAAACCTCGTGCACGGAATTCTCAAATGGCGATCCCTTTGCTAGCCGATTCCAAGTAAGCCGATCCCACACTAGACAATACTGTGCAGTGGATTCGAATATCATCTATAGAACTTGCTATATCTCTTCAATTCTTTGTGTGATTTTAACGGGAAACCCCACGTTAGTCAATACCATGCTTGGCTATATTACGCTGAAATAATATGAATGACGAATCCCACGCTGGTCAATATCATGCATGCGAATCGGTAAATGGCAAACCACATGTTAGCCAATGTCATGTTGGGCTATACCATGCATGGGGTTTTAATAACATGCATGGGATATGGGATTCATTGAACGGCAAACACCATGCTATCAAATACCATGCAAGGCAATACCATGCATGAGATTCGAATATTTTTCATAGAATACGTCGAATGGCAAATCCAGTGGTAGCCAACCCATTCTGAGCAATGCCATGAAAAGAATTTGTCAATTCATGCACAAGCACAAAAACTATGTCGCTGTAGGAAGAAAAAGGTAAAGAGTAAACAGGATACAAATGAAGTTTAACAGTTGTTAGTAGACAATGATCTCGTTTAAAGATTTAAAACGTTTCAGACGGATGGACGGACAACCTAAAACAATACACCTCCCACCACACTCACACACACAAACGCAGTTTGCGGAGGATATAAATAGTTGATGGGCGGGCCTTGGCAGGCAACTGACATCCCTCTCTGAGGCACTTACTGACGCATCGCAACTGCAGGCATCAGATAAGATACGCTTACCATTTAACACCCCGTTATTAAAATATTTAAACAAGAGATGTCAGAAGACAACAGAGCGCGCCTGAAGACTACTTGACTTCTACGGTTACCGTAAGGTATCACGACTCCAAATCATGTTGTTCAATTCAGTGTATAGATGGACAGCCTGAGTGAGTTGTTTCCTTCTCATTTAAGGGAGGCCAAAGTATTATGACAATCACCAATATGGGCATGGACATATATCAAGAATTAGTGGACCGTAAAATGCAAGTCGAATATGAAACTTTCACGACTCTGTCAACTATATACATCTGCTAATGAAGAAGTTGCCAGCGTATCACGACGTCAACCTGACTGGACGGCATAATACAAATAATAATAATAATGGCGGCGGTCAATACAAAACTTTCTTGCGTATTTTTTTTTCAGTTTGCCAGTATGAAGTTTATATATTCATAGCTTAAAATAAAAACTCATATTCTATTTTTCGACGTTTAACGGGTGCTGAAGCTAGTGGTCGACACCAGAACTTTGCTCATCATGAAAATTTAATTCCTCATACTAGCTTAACATCGATAAAAAAAATCAGTTCTTAAATATTGCTAGTTTGTAAGGGGATGCTTTGTTGTTATTTCAAGATGCACATTCGGTTAATCCAGGCATTAATCTTGCATCATTAATTCTTACATAGCATTTTAAATTCTTGTAAATAATAGGTAATTAAGCTTATATACGAAGCACTTTTAGTTAAAAAAAAAAAAAAACAATGTATAACTTACCTTGTGATACTGGGAAAAGTGAAATCTTTCAATTAAAATACATACTAATTAGAACACTACACTACACACACACACACACATACACACACATGTTTTCAGAATTTATTTACTATTTTATTTATTAGAATCGAATTAGTACAGCTGTTACTTGTAAAATAAATCATTATTCGTCGGTCATTACCTATATCACTCGCGCTCCACGATTGTTATATGATCTATTTAACAACTAAATTCGAACTAAACTACTCATCTTATAACTGTTGGAGCGGGTATATTTCTCAAATAAAATTGTATACTGGATGATAAATAAAAAAAATGTAGTGAATATGCCTACAGCAGTCAAATGATTGAGTTACGAACTTTGAAGTTGATAACAAGAAATAAACTAGGAAATTTGTTTGTTAAACGCTATATGCCTACCCCTAAAGGTGACTGGTCCGTACTAAAGACATCGACGACAATCGTTCAAAGAATCATCTCCAGTCAGCTGACCAAGTATTATTGGTCAAATACGTTTCAAGATCTCTTGCTGACAATTTTCAAATGCTGAAATGTTCAAAGGGCCAAACAATAGACGGATTGTTTTTAAACTTAAACACTTTATATACTCATCATCTCCAACGAGCTATTCAAGTTTAAAGTCCCTAGCTTAAATATTTTTAGACAACTTGCTCACAAGTTTAAGAAGACAAAAAACTTTCAATGGGTCATAAAACGGAGTTTGATTTAAGTTACTAACCATCTCCAATCTGACAAAATTTAGAGTTCCTTGCTTAAATATTTTCCGAGATATCTTGCTGACAAATTCAAAATCCCGAAATTTTCAACGAGCCGTAACTCTGAAATGAATTGACGGAATTCGTTCTTTTCTAAACCATTTTTGAGAGATCTTGCAGGCCATAAGTCCTTATGATTTTTTTTACAAAGGGACGTAGGTCGAAAAAGTGAGACAAGTCGGAAAATAGTAATGATAAAAAAAACACGGATCAACTATTTTTGATAATGAATCTACACGTGCGTTGGATTAATTTAATACCTATGCAAATTTTTCATATGTCTTACCATATCCCCAAAGTGCATTCTAGTTTCGGCTGAAAGTCTTTGTTGTCAAAAAATCTTACACTTACCATGGGAGTAAATGAAGGGACACTGCTAAGGATTCCAGATGAGTTTGCAGTATGGAAGATTGCAGAAGTGCTATTTGCAACCTATCAGAGTTATCTTAACTATATTGACCGGTGCTGAAACTCTTCCACGTAGTTTATGTCTCTTTCGCAGTGTACAAATATGGTAATGAACAACCGAAATCGCCTTTTCAGTAATGAAACCCCGGAAAAATACTTTTCTGCAAGAAAATATTATCCTTAAAAAAGAGCCAGACGGGACCTTCTTTGGAGCTAGTTAGTATAGGTCATGTTGTTAAAACAATTAGTCTTGCTTTAGTCATTTAATTAAATAAATGTCTATTTTATCCTATTTGCGAACTGTTGAAAGAATTCTTTTTACGGCATTTTGACACTAACAATGGGAAAATAGGAAAGAAGAGGGTATGGACACAGTATACCTATGCAAGTGTTTAATACGTCTTATCAAATTCCTACTTGTTGTATTACAGAGTTCAAAACTGACGTGCTGTCTCCGATTCTTTTTTGAATATATAAATTTTTCTTCCTGTTAATGTTTTAGCAAAGCAGAGAAATGAGTTTTTAAGAAATTTAGCAACCTAGCATAGAAACATATGATGCGTCTATTTTTTTTTTCCTATTTTTATCGAAGCAATGTACCCACTAGCAAGCATTGTTCACCTCCTTTCGCAGTGACTAAAATGATGAATGAAATCTCCTGGTCAGTGTTGTTAAATGGTTAAGACAGGAGATGAACAACGCAAACAAGTAGAAATTTTAGAGTTTCTTGAGCAAAAGTAAACTACCCAACCCCTCTCTTCTGTCATGTTTCTAACTGTCACAGCCTAACCGCAATCGAAACGACACTAAAAAGCCGTGTACAAGCGGTTTGCAAAATAGCTCGCAGATAGGAAAGTAGAAGTATTTTATCTATTAATTGTCTCAAGCAATCTTTACTGTTTCTAGCACAGGAACTACACTAGTTTTCTCAAGAGACAGTCCCGTCTTGCACTTGTTAAGGATATTTCTTTTTCATGCAGAAAATATTTTTCCGGGTTTTCGTTAAATAATACTGTCTGAATATCTGTTACTGAAATGTCGATCTCGGTTTCTCATTACCATCTTCCTGTACACCGCCAAAACACTTTAACTTCGTGGAAGCGTTTCAGCACTTGTCAATATAGTTAAGATAACTGACAGGTTGCAAAATCGCTTCTTTGCAATATTTTATACGGTCAACTCGTCTAGAAGTCTTAGCAATTTCCATTGATTTATTTTCATGGTAAGTGTGAGTTTTTTTTGTTTTTCTTTAAAGAAATTAAGACTTCTAGCTGAAGCTAGAATGCAAGTGGGGGTATGCTTAGACTTATGAAAAATTGCATAAGTATAAAATTAATGCAAAGAAGTACCTGTATATGCCAAATTTCAAAACTCTAGCATGCACGGTTCTTAAGATATGGTATGCGTGACCGACAGATAAGTGCTTGGGAGTCTTGTCTTTGTTGTGGTCAAACATACAACCAGACGCCATTAAAGTTAAGGCTTTCCATCATGTCTCATGCTTCGGACATGTGGTGACATGTTATGGTAAAAAGTTAAATCAGTATGTTACGATTAATCATCAGTTCTGTTCATTTGGAGTCCATGGTTAACCATCATTAATATGTGTTATCGATAGCCGTTAGTCTGCGTCCACTCAATCCCATAAATAGAAATTGTGTCACGTTTAAAATGGTGCTAAAACTAGCATTTCGTTAGTGTTTTACCGTTAAAGCGGTAAAGAAAAGACAGGCCAGCATGACTAGTCTGGAATGACACACCTATTTAAATCAAACAAGTAATGTGACTCTAAACCAGTAGAAGAGACTTACCGGAACTGGTTGAACTTTAGAAGTTTATTGCAAATTGATACTATGATTAGAATTTGCTTCCTGATTGGGAAGAAAAATGGCATACTTTGGGTACCTTCAATTAAAAGTACCTGCGCATTTTTATATAAACATAATGAGTATCATAGACTGAAAGAAAAATGTCATATCTAAAAATCTGCTAGGATCCACTTTTTTTTTTCAAGTCACTAAAATTTAAAATGACATTAATACTTACGCAAATAACATAAAACTACGGTAACTTCTAATGCTAACGAATGCATACCTAATCGATACATCAAAGTTAAACCTTCAGAACCGCCTTGGATTAACTCGAACATTAAACGAAATATTAGAAAACAGAAACGGGCATACAGGCAAGTTTAAAGAACTAATTTAGAATCAGACTAGAAAGAAAAAACTTTACGTTACAAAGTTGTCCAAAATATTCGAGACTCTAAAATATTATTTTATAACAAAATTGCAGCAAAACTTACGTCTGAAACACTTTCTTCAAAAGACTGGTGGTCTACACTAAAACTTTCATCGCTCTTAATTACAAAACAGACATTCCACCGCTCGAATTTATGATGATATATACACTGAAGAAACTGAAAGGGCTAACTTTTGAAACAATTTTTCCAAAGCCTTACGATTTTAAACGAACAGAACGCCCTTATTCGAAACCTTCCCCCTGCTACCTTAGTACATCACTAAATAACATTATATTGTCTCCATTAGAAGTTGAATTGGTTCTTAAAACTCTGCCTGCAGCCAAAGCCACATGTTTTAATGGCCTCAGTAATGATCTTCTTCGTGAACTGTCTATAGAGCTTTTATCACCCTATTGTTCTCTCTTCAATCAGGTCACTACGCGAGGGCTAGTTCCTTCTTTATACAGAGAAGCCAATGTTTGCCCTATTCCTAAAAAAGGTTTCCTAAATGACGTTTCCAATAATAGACCCATTTCTTTGCTCAATTCGGAAGGCAAAGTTCTGGAACGACTCGTATTGAAGTACTTATATAATCATCTACGCCTTATATAATCATCTACGTGATAACAATTTACTTTCTTCTCTACAATCTGGTTTTCTTCCTGGACACTCAGCCGTCGATCAGTTAACATTTCTCTACAACACCTTTCGCCAAGCTCTCAATTCGGGCAAAGAAGTACGGGCTGTTTTCTGTGACATCAGCATAGACTTCGACCATGTGTGGCACGCTGGTCTCCTTGCTAAGCTTCGAGCAGCTGTTGTCTCAGGAAACGTTCATGCTTGGTTTGTAGATTATCTGTCTGACAAAAACAACGAGTTGTTCTCCCTGGGGTTGTTTCTGATTGGACTTATATTCGCGCTGGAGTACCCGAGGTATCAATCTTAGGCCCACTTCTTTTTCTGTTGTATATTAATGATATTGTAAATAATATTGGATCAAATATTCGATTGTTTGTAGATGACACCATTCTCTTTAATATTGTAGACGATTCATTGACAGCAGCCGGATGCATCAACGCAGATCTTGGTTACATCTCTGCTTGGGTTTCAATTTGGCTTGTTACCTTCTATCCCTCTAAAACTGAAGCTTTACTTGTCTCTCTTAAATTAAATCGACCTCTTCATCCACCTGTTTTTATGCAAAACCTTCAGATATCAGAAGTTGATTCTAACAAACATCTTGGTCTTTACTTCTCTAATGATTGCACTTGGCATTAAAACATAAAATATATTTCTGATAAAGCTTGGACTAGAATTAATACTATGAAAAAATTAAAATTTTGATTCGAAAGAAAGTCCCTAGAAACTATTTACATTGCCATTTCTGGTTCTTTAATGATTTTTTTAAAAGATACCTTTGTTGGCTTCCCACTTTCTTTTATTCTACTTATTTCCCCGGTCTAACCATGAACAGCTAATTTCACCATACAGTTCTAACCATAACATAGCAACCCATTTCAAGACCCGATTATTATTTGAGACTCTGTTCCGTTATTTGAAATATTTTAAATCCTCCTTACTTAGAATTCAGACGTTTTGAAACTGAATTCTTTTTCACTCAATGCCATTTTGTGATTTAAGCTGTGCGGACGACAAAAACTGATGTCATCAGTATAATCTGACGTCCTTATGGCGTCATTCTTTATTAAAGTATAACAATATTAACAATCTTTACCTCTTTGAAGGAATATCCTTGTGCTACAACCATACAAATTTTTAAAAAGTTTCCTTGATAATAAAGGGTTTACAGCCATTAAAAAAATCCACGTTTTTTCAGACACCCTGTAGTTGAATACCCCCATCTTATAGAGCCACTTTTCCTCCACAAAACTTTTCGCCTTACCAAAAATATGGTTATTGAAGTACTTGGTATATAATGTGATTTCCGGTTCTCATCATAGCTGAATACACATATAGAACACACACAAATATACAATGGATTTAACTGGATTCAAACCCTCGCCCTCTGCCTCTGCAGAAGTCCGAAACATTTAGTTAGCTAAAAGTTCTCTAACCACCACTGACAAACAAAATAGTATATCAAGAATTCCTCGGAATGCTATTATACTTCTGCCTCGAACTCCCACAGTAGTCAGAACGAAATGCTTTAAAGCAATTTTCTTAAATATACGTGTTTTTTCATTGTAATAAAGTAAAGTTGTTTGTGTTTTGAAAAGTTTGAAACAAATGACTTAAAATGGAAATGAAACCAAAAAAATACACAGTTAACGTAAGACACAGTCATAAAGTGGTGTTGGAGTTCATTATTTTCGATGGAACAGGCGGGAACTCTTATATAGAAGGCTTCATTAAGTTCTCATCATAAATTTATGTTAAACTCTGTAAGTGATCAAATTTGCATTCAAATTCCGAACTTTCATTACTTTCTAAAACTTCTTTGAAGTCATGCCTGTTTTATTTAATGAGTCAGCCATATGAAAAGTCAACAAAGTTGCTACCTAAACGCGCAGTAATAATACTGCATTCAGCCACTTGCTGTCTGATCGATAAACTTCATTACAAAGTCCGACTTTGAAAGTTAATAACTTGTGAATGAGGCAATTTAAACAAGATTGTCCCCGGTAGTTTTTTGGCTTTAGCCGTATAACTTTACTATTGACCTACATTTTAGATTCCATTGGTCAATATAAATACACCCGGGATTTTGATGTACGTAGCTTACTTTAGCTCTCTCTCTTTCTACTTACAGTTTCATCTGACCGTTAGTCTATAAACCGTGTCGTGATGAATCTAGATATTTCGGCCCAAATCGCTTTTTGCCAAAGAACATTACGCCTGATATGTCGATCGTGTAAAATATGTAAAGCATGTAAGATATGAAACCAACAAAATAACTTGACACAGAAATCGAAGACGAAATTAAGTAATTGTTGCTGGCTTAGTTGTTGAATTTGTGTTGGAACTGCAACACTTTTGAGGTTATATATGGGGCGGTCAACTAACCAATCCTTATTGCCATGTGCAGCACAGACAGAACCCAATCAAAATTCAACAGCATTTCCGAAATCGAAACCCCAACACCAACAACAAATATGCATATCAACATGCGAATCCGTACAAACTGATCAGTATAATCGATATCTTACATTTACCCGACTCATACATATTAATACACAGTTCTATTTAATCTAAGCTGATTATCTTTTTTAAAGATATTTCTTGTTTAGATGACATTTTTCTTTCACCCGATGTTGTTCATTATGTACTATCTTTTATAACCTTATGCACAGGTCCTTTTTATTGAATGTTTTCTACATGCGCCATTTTGCTACCGTTCTGGAAGCAAATTCTAAATATAGTTACAGTTTGTTGTAAACTGAAATTCAACCGCTTGCCGAACGGAAAGTTTCTTCTACTGTTAAAGTTTATTAATTGGCCACTTTTCAGTCATCCGCAATTGTGTTTCCAAGACATTCCACAATATCGGGTTTTCTCCGTTCAGTAAATAAATTACCTTGTATCAGAGAGCACAGTTTCCTGCAGAGTAAACCAATACAGAACTCCTATAAGAATACTTGAAGACACGTCAGCCACCGAGACAGCCTGAAATAAAGAAAACTATAATCACATATTAAGCAATAATTACGAGCCCTAATCAGATAATTCCATGACAAACATTGACAAACTTTAAAAGATTTATGATTTTGACCCATGTTTGTTATTTATAGACATAACTATCATTCTGAACATCTCCAAATATACCTCTAATATTGCAATAACTGTCACCGCAACATTTTGTAGAAATTCTGTAAATGAGCATTTTCTACATAGCAATATAGTTCACACATTTTAACCTGCCTTTCTGATCCCTGATTTAACTATTACTATCGAAGGATCCGACTGTACTCTCGCTGAATAGCTTCGTGTAAAAATCATTACATGAAGCATAAAGAGAAAGAACTCAATAGCCGATTATAATACCTAAACAGCCTACTTTGAACAGTTTTTATCAAATATATTTTAAAAAATGTTGCACGAAGACAGAAGAAAAACTAAGAAGTACTGTGTAGTATAAGATATAGAAGGTTGGTTCTTAATCTCACGATACTGTAAGTCGTTTGCAACCAAATATGACAAATATTAATATTCTATCTGTAACAGTTGTTCTGATTTTGTTACTTAAATTTCATTGTTAAAATTATAGAAAGAAAAATGAACAAACAAAGGAAAAATAAATAGGAAAAGGCTGATTCTCAATCCCACGATATCGTATGACGTTGTCATTCTGTGTATGAAATATCAACAGTGTACCTTGACAAGCTGCTGTGAAATCTGTTAATAAGATTTCATTGCACCAAAGCATGGCAACACTTGTATCGCTTTATGCTAGCCTGGCAAGTGCTACTCGTATATATGTGCCTGCCGAAGCTCCGCGGGGACAGGTGTCTGCGAAAGGCTCGTCTGTACATAGGTTCTCCCACACAGACCCGGGGCACCTGGTCCCCGTGGAGCTTCGGGGCACAAAAGCCTGCGAAGAGTACTTGCTGGCTACGGATATGTGTTTAGCCATGTAGTATTCTCTGTTTTAATCATTTTTTGTTTTCATTCCTTTCACCTGATTTACTTGTTTTCTTTCCACCATTCACGTATGTTGCTGTATTCATATTGTTTCAGGAGATGATTTAAATAAGCTTCAGCTTTCTATCAGATCCTGTACTATATAATATTATGTACAATTGTATAGCAACTTATTTGAATAAAATATTGTTTAAAACAAAGAATGGAGAGAAACAAAAACAATAATAAACAAATCTCAGGAAGAATTAGAGGAGAATTAAAATCTATAAAAGTTCCTTCAAGAGCAGAGAATACATACATAAGTAGGAACATGGGTCGACTACGTAGTTTCGGCTAATAAAGCCTCGTCAGTGACCCTGACAATATCTGGTGACGAAACCAGAAAAAAAGCATACTGTAATTTCTTAATTTTAATTGGGCAGCCGATTCAAAGACTGATTAATTTCAAAAGGATCCAAATAGTATAAAAGACGATGATCTAGAATAATAGTCTAAATCGATCTCAAATTTTAGATTTCTCAGAATCTATCCTCTGATCTCAAAGGATGTACATATCAAAGTACTGAAAGTACTAAAAGGCGGGCATTTTATTCAAATGGTTTAGAGGAGACGTTTTAAAAAAGTTAACGCACAGACATATAATGGATTATGACAGAGGCACACCATTCCATCTGCTACCTTTTCGGGATGAAATTTAGATGAAATCCATTTAGAAAACAGTAGGGTTTTGTCAAACATTTAGATTATTTTATTGAATACCAGAAATCACAATTGTTAAGCAAATAAAAAAGGTTCTAAAAAGTGTTGTTTTTATACAGCAGGGGTGCTATTGTGATTGGTTTCAGTTTTGAATTGAATGGGTGGAAGACATGGTGCTTGCATTTTCCTTAATCCCTATTATTTGTTCAATGACCGTTGCCTTATCTTCTCAACCGTAACACGGTCAAGGTTTGAATAATATTTGAGGCAAAGTTCTTCTCGACTGTAGACGGTGCTCCATTGCAAATTTCACCAGCAATTGATTTTGACGACATTGTCAGAGTCCGTATTTAATATCTGTACTGTTTGTTATTCTTAATAGTAGCAAGGGTGCAGGCATGTGCATTCATCCATTTTTTTATTCATGGGACTCCACATACCGCAAGGTGAGCATAAGAAAAACATACAGGATAATAATTATCCACAAAATATTGACATTTGGCAGACTGAGTTATATTAGTGTCTGACTCTTGTGTGTGTTTGCCAATGGATCACTTAGGCTGGGCCTCTGTGCCATGGTCTGGCAATAGCCGCTTTTTAGGTAATCAGCAGTACAGCAATACTTATGAAGTGCTTTGTTGGCATTTAGTGCGTAAATTTATGTTGTCTTGACTGCATGTTCGCGGTTTTCTACATTTGTTTCAAATTAACCAGAAAATGACATTAGGCAAGCTTTTTACTGCATATAGAGTAGTGGAATACTCCTGGCGGACCACGAAAGACTCTTCACTGACTCCTAACGATAAAAGAGCGACCGTAGTCTGTCTAAACTGGTTAAAAGCTGACTTCAGTCACTCTGCAAAAGACTAAATATCCCTTGAATCCATCTGCAAAAGATCACTTTTAACTGCAGTCATCTGTAAGATACAAAATGATGACTGCTGTCTTTTTCATGTTAAGTTAGATCAGTTAGGCAAAATGAAAGTCAAAACAACACTGTCTAGCGGCCACAACCTAGTAATCTCATCCTTAATGTCACGTCAGTACAACCAGTCAGCTTCAGCTATACACTGCATAGCACAGCAGATCTTTGCTTTGGATTCTTTTTTTAAAGAAGCCAACTTGTATTCACACATCGGCGAATAATTTACGTAATGTATTTATACGCGTTGATCGCTGGGATAGACATTGATTTAAGTCGCAACCTGAAGCTATTTTATTTTCGATTCGAATAAATCAACATTGATTATGACGAATCATTCTGCCTTATTCAATGGGCTGGATTTTCGAAACTATACAGAAATATCAGAACTATTTTCTCTGTTTCAAAATGTAGAGCGCGTAGCGTAGGCTTACAAAAACAGAGATAGGTTAAGACCTCCGCAAAACCGTTTTGACAACCGTAGCTATAGACGGGCTTACAGCCCGCCTAAAAATATAATCTGCACTATGGATGATGTGCGGGGAGACTTTTTACGGCCGCCACACGGCACAACACCAGCAGCAGTGAGGAAGGCTAATTCTTAATCTCATTATACAATTAATTTCTGTTAACCTATTTCTATATATGAAGCTTGAACACTTGCTGAAAGTCTGTTACAAAAAAAAATCATTTTTGAGGTGGAATAGCACAAAACCAAAATTTTCAGTTTTCGTATTAAAGGAACAATTAAAAGAAGTTCAGCATTTTTTAAATCACAAAACGATTTTCTTTTAGAATTTCTTTTTCTATGACGTTGATGAAAATGTTATTGTTAGACTCTTTATGTAAAATAAATAGCGTTAGATTATATATGACTTTCGCATTAATTTTGCTTTATTTTGTGCTAGCCGTCAAAAGGCCTTTATGGATGTGTTGCTACTTTTTCCAAATATTTACGCATTTTGTGCTGATTTAAACAAATATGCCCTTTCACTGGGTTCTGAAAAACGTCCCTTAAAAATATATCTGAAATTTTTATATGTTTTAATGGAATACGTTTACATGCAATTTTTTTTAAATAACTTAAAATTTTCACCTTGTAAATTTTTCACAAAGTAGATTTTTCCTCCTTACTTGTGTTCAACTACTCCCTGTTCCGATTATGTCGTTTCTTTCAATGTTAAAGGGAGATGATTCCTACGCACGTTTACCGGTAAATTTTAAGATTCGAGTGAAACATTTATGATTTGTTCTGGATGTTATAATTATACGAAAAAAGAAAAGACTGAATGAATATCTTATTCTGTTTTCCAGAAAGGAAGGTTTATGCCAGGGTTTAATTTTTGTCATGATAATTATTTTTCGTAATGTAATCTTTCGTTCGTTGAACTCTTACGAACCTCGTATTTTGCGACGTCAACTTAGTACTTCCGAAAAAGCAAAACCGGGAATAATGAACACTACCTGTTCAAACTTTTCTGCCTAGAATATGGAATGAGATATTTCTTTATTTTTTCCTGTTTCATTATGATACATTCTCCAGAATAATTCGACAATGTTTTGTCGGGATTAAAAGATATGTCGAAAACCGCTCTTAGCGCCTTTCTCAGTTTGACGCAAAAAATCGATGTTATCTGAATGTTTGCATCAATTCACTCGTTATGCGTAGAGATTGTGCAGAAAGTATAGCACAGCTTTATGAACCTCTTAATGGCACATGCTTTGGTATGGAACTTATATTAATACTTAAACGGACTGCAGAGCAATGTCAATTTTTAAAGGTATCTGAGAGCTATAATTTTTGCGCAAAAAATTGTCAAATATAAACGTATCCATACCAAATTTAGTGCGACTGACGCGCGTTTCTGTATTTAACTCCTTCAGTGTCGCTAAACCCCAAACGTTTGAAAGAAAAGAGATGATGGGCAGGTCTCGGCAGGCAATGAGCATCCCCCTCCGAGCCACCACATTTTCACGACGTCATGGAAATTAGAAATATTTGTTTAAAATTCAAAAGAAAGTCATTTAATGATTCACAAAGGATAGAAGTTTCTGATGATATATTGTTTGACTAGAAAACTGAAAATTTTGGTTTTGTCCTATTGAACAATAACGTATTGAGAGAAAGAAAAAATAAATATCAGGAAGCTAATAAGGAGAATGTTGATTCTCAATCCCACGATACAATAAGTCGTCATGAACCTATATACCGAATATGACCAGTTTAGCTTGCACGGTAGTGGAGGTAACTTTGACGAAAAAATATCATTATTCAAACCACGGAAAACTGAACAAATATCGGGAAGAATAAGCAGGAGAAGGTTGGTTTTCAATCTCACGATACATCAACCTTTCATCAACTTATATATCATATGTGACTCATTTAGTTTCACGGTTGTGGAGATATCTTTGACAAAAGTTTTGATCAAAAAGGTTAAGGAATTATGGAAAGTCGAAGGGATGGAAGGACGGACGGAAGGACAAACGGACAAATGTAAACCAGTATACCACCAATTTTTCAAAGCGGGGTATACATATATTAGTTAGTTCAATTGATTTTATAGATCTATTAGGGTGCTCAAATATATTGTGCTTTAATCCTAAACTATCCTATTCTATCCCACAGTCTTGGAGGGACGCTTGGGTACCACCGATGACCATCCCTGTTCTCAGTTGCCCCAGCTGTGCAGTCAAAGTCCATTCATGTCCACTCACACATCTCCTTCTGTCTGTCTTCTCTCCTTTGTCCTTTCATTGTGCTGCATAAGTCGTCCTTTTGTATCATTTATTGGATCATTTTTAAAATCTTTAAGCATAAATAAGGTGTTAGAACACTATGAACGAAGCATTATAGTAGCAATTCAATTTCTTTTCTGGAAATATTGTGCCTACATATAGAGCGATAAATGCAGTGATTATGAGATACCTTCCATTCAAACACCTTCATTACTTTAAAAACATCAAATTTGGGGAACAGTTAATAAACATATGCTTAGCGTAAACCTAGCCTTCTGATAAAGGCATATTCGGTATAACTATCCTGGTGATCTCAAGCCATATTCTTCTAACTTTTCAAAGAGATTCGACCACACTGACTCAAGTAAACCCTCCTATCAGAGTCGAGTAAATCAGGAAATTTTGAAATCAAAATTGCTACCAGCAAACCCACTATGTGGGCAGAAAATGTATCTGCTTTACCGCATTCAGTCAAAATCACCCTGAAAATGCTAAGTGGGGTTACTCCGTTTTTTTGTTTTTTTTTGCCGAATGCCCTCACTCTTTAAATAAATCTCAACATACTCATGACATTATATCCATGAAATGTTCGTTGGTTTTTACAGTGCGTAGCGTTTCCAATAAAGGCTGTCATAATTAGCCTTTAAAGCGCCAAAAATTAGAATTGTTGAATTGGCAAACAGTGTAGATCCAGATGAGGTGGCTCATAATGAGACCTTATCTGAATCTACACTGTTTGCCCTCTAGTATTCAAATTCTCAATATGATATTGCTTGGACGAAACATTTTTTGAAATTCTGCAGACGTAATTTTTGTCGTCTGCTTTTGGGCGCATTAAGGGTTAAATGGTGCTCAATGTTACTAGCAAAAAGAAATAGTCTAATGCAGTTGCTTTGTCCGCATAATACAGTTGCATCATCTGCATATTAGTTTTCAAAACTAGCGGACCATATTTACGAATGGAAACAAGAAAACAGTGATGCAAAGCATCAATACACATGTTTATCTTATGCAACCTGAGACAGTTGGCATATATTTAGGAATGTTAACAATAGCAAAGGTCATCAGGAGTAATATGGTGTTCTCCAGATGATTAGGGCTTGGAGGCTTTCATCTGAGGGTGAGGTTGGGCCTGTAAAATCGATTTAAGCCCCCCAGTAATTCATTACTGACCGTTCCAAGGCGGTAGTTCTGTTGTGGTTCTCTGTTGCCTGTTTTTGGTGTCAGAGTTTCTGTGATGTTTTACCTTATGTATGTTCTTATTATTTTTGGTTCGGTTTGGATTGCTGAGTGGCCACCTTTTGGGAACAAGCTGCTCACTCGGTTGGCCATATGTTCTCTGTATCTTGATTATTTGTAATCTTAGTTGTTTCCAACTATGGTTTGAGGGCTGGATTTGGATTTTGATTGTTTCAGTTCCTGGTCTTTGCATACTTTTACTTTCATCTACTGTTCTTTTTTACCTGTCACGAAGGAGTGGGGAGCTGTTTAATAATAATTATGCATTCTTATGGTGGAATTAAGAGCTGCTCAGGTTTTTAGCTCACCTGAGCCGAAGGCTGAAATGTGAGCTTATAATAAAGGCACGCCTCCGACGTCCGTCGTCGTCCACACCCTTTTAACTAAAGTGGAATTAAGACCTGCTCAGGTTTTTAGCTCACCTGAGCCGAAGGCTGAAATGTGAGCTTATAGTAAAGGCACGCCTCCGACGTCCGTTGTCGTCCACACCCTTTTAACTAAAGCCAAGTTTCATTTGAAGCTTTTACGGATTGGGGAAACGAAAATTTATTTAAATGGTTCTTGCCACATTACCAAGACGGCCGCCATGCTACAAACCTTCTCTAGAATCCGCCATGATACAAACCTTCTCTAGAATCAAAGGGCCGATAACGTATGTAGCATAAGGTACACAAGTACTAGTAAGTTTGTTCAAACGATGGCCCTAAGTTGATCTTTGACCTTTTTGTGTGTGCGGAAAGGACAGTTTTGCTTCCTTGTGCTTTTTAAACAGTTGATTTCTCAGAAACTGTTAAAGACTATAAGATAATAAATGGTATTGATAGTCAAGTAAATGAGTGCATTAAGACTTGATGTTACCAAGGGTCATGTCATTTTTGACCTTTGTCCAAGGTCACTGAGATTTCAAAATCAAATACGTTCTTTTGAAAAAAGCCACTGACCTGATTCAAGCCTAAACTCATATGGAACCTCCATAGCACATCGAAATGAAAATTTATTTAATGCTTATGGCCACATGACTAAGATGGCCGTCATTCCCAAATATGGTAAAAAAAAATACTATTCTTCAAAACCAAATGGCCGATGTCCTTGAAATCTGGTGTGAACCATAAAGTACACGAGTACTACCAAGTTTGTTCAAATGATGACCCTTTGTTGACCTTTGACCTTTTTGCCGAAAGGTCTACTTTGCTACCTTATGCTTTTTATGGGAAAATAGGTTTCTGAAAAACTATTGAAGTCTGTTATATAATAATTCGAATATATAGTCAACTAAATGACTGTATGAAGACTTAACGTACGAAAGGTCAATGTCATTCTTGGACTTGTGTCCAAGGTCACTATGATATTATGGCAGACATACACGGTAAGCAGAGTAAAGTTATTCCTGGTTGCAATAGATCACTGGGCTTATTGCAAACATATTTTATTTGGAATCTCTGTGGCACATCGAATTGAAAACTAATTATGGTTATTGCCACATGACCAAATTGGCCTTCATGTCTGTATATGGTAAAACACTTAAACATCCTCTTCTTCAGAACCAAAATGTTGATAACCTTGAAACTTGGTATGTAGCATGAGGTACTCAAGTACTACAATTTTGTTCAAACGATGATTCACCAGTTCTCACTGACCTTCTTGCGGACCGGTCAACTTTGTTTTCTTACTCTGTTCTGTCGGAAAATGCTTAAACAGTGTGGAGTCTGTGATACAATGATTTGTGTATACAGTCAAACCTGCTTATGTGGTTACCTCTATTAATGGGGGTCACCTGTCTTTAGCAGCCACCTTTCCAGGGCCCCTTTAGCCAAAATATAGTGCAAATGAACCTGTATTAAGGGGTCACCTGTTTTGAGCAGCCAATTTTCGGGCTTCCCTTGGGAGACCCCTTAAGACAGGTTTGGCTGTATATTCAACTACATAAAGGGTTAAGGTCACCAAGGGTCAAGGTCATTGAGGGTCAAAATTAAAAACTGCTGTCCTTAAACGCCACTTGGTCGACTGAAGCTATATTATATAGGTAGTCGACATGGAACATGAAAATGAAATTGTACTCAAATTTAGCATTATCAAAATGGGAGACGTGCCAATATATACTGAAATGATTTAAAAACTTCCGCTTTTTATTGCTGGCTGCTGATCTGTTCACTCATGACGGTGTTGAATATTTAACGGCAAAATGCTTGAAACTTATCAGATTTAAAGATTACGCAGTTTATTTGTATCATTTACTTAAATGACGTCAGTAAAGGAGCGTTACGTCACTGAAATGCATAAGGCGATGCCGGCGTTATCTTATGCAACACTCTTTTCGACCATTTCGTACTGTCTTGATATTGTGACGTTATCCACGTTGATTTGCAAGTATCACTGCGGATGATGCTGTCGCGCGAAGCCTATTACGGAGCCGGCGTCGACGTTGTTAACGTCATGCCCTCTGGTTTTGAATCTCGGTTAGGTGCTTTTCTGACGGTCTTTTGAGCTTTCTGTAAACGGTGCATGTCGTCTGAGATTGTAAATTGCCGTAATTAACGCATACAATTCTACCGCGACGTCATTTTTGAAATTTCAGCATTTATCTGGCCCAAAACTCTGCGCCTGTTTGCGATATTTAGGCGCGGTAGGCTAAATAAAGCCACTGACCGAGTTCAAACTTTTAAAATTCAATTTGATATTGTAAGAGAAATGTTTCATCAGAAAACTGTATACATGAAGCTGTTCATGTTTATGCAAACGGTTCTAAGAGCACGAGGAGTACGTGCATGTTCCTGACCGATTCGGTTGAACGATTTCAGATTCGGTGTATTGATATAATCAGGTATAAGAGAATATATATGCTGTAAAATTTTGGTGGACGTAGCTGCATTCATTTTTGAGAAATTCAAAATTAATGGGTGGAAGTTTTTAAATCCTTTCAGTATATGATAAAAACCTTCACAAATCTTCTTTGTCAGAACCGAAAGGTTGATAATCTTGAAACTTGGCATGCAGCGTCGGGTAATTACTTACCACCAAGGTTGCTCAACTTATGACCCTAGGTTGACCACTGACCTGGTTACTTCTTAATGCTTGTATTGGGAATGATTCTCAGAAACTATTAGACTCTATTATACAATAATTGGTATTTACCGAGGTCTTTTAAGTAAATGATACTAATACACTGCGTATCTTTAAGTTTGATAAGTTTCAAGCATTTTGTCATAAGATGTTAAACGCAGTCACGAGTAAAATGATCATCAGCCAGCAACTGAAAAGGGGAAGATATCTAATCCTCTCAGTAAACATACATGCCTAAAATAATCACTACTTTAAAAGACTGTACTCTATAGCATCCTACTAGCTCAAAATATTTAAGATATGGACAATCTAGAAAATGTGTTGGTAAAACACTATGATTAAAAGAATGCCTGACCCTAGAACGGACAGGTCACTGAAGGGAATGGTCCATACAGAAAAATGAAGTCATATTCACAAATACTTCATAGTCTACTCTTATTTATAGCGAACACTCGCTTGCAGGCGCATAGCGTCTGAAATTCAAAGCTCCCCCGGAGCTTTGAAAGAGCTGGAACTCTATGGTATAAAATTGGTAAAGCATAATTTTGCCTACAAAATACATTACTTTCAATAAAATTTCTTCCGTTACGACACCAATTTCCGCTTCCGTATCATCCAAATAAACTGGTTTGAATAGAAATCCACAAAATAAATAAGAAATAGAGGCAGGACAGTCTTCCTGTCACTACGTGAATGACGTCAAACGTTCCTTTTGAGGAAAACAAAATGGCGTCAACTTTAACCGCTTCTGTGGCGGTACATCACTACATGGTCAGTACACAAAATGCAAGGAGCATGAGCATCAGGTGAAATATAAAGGAATCAAAGAGCAACGTAGAGAAGAAATGAAAAGAATTAAAGCCCATTTCCGTGGGGAAATGCTACTAGGGAAAAAGTTTTTCGCTGACAGTTTCTCATCAGTTTGTCAGACGGGAATCCGCTGCTGCTGAGTTGCAATAATTTTATTGCAAATTTCTAACGACAAAAACACCACCTGTAGGGAAAGCAATGCTGTACAAGAATTTATGTGTAAATTCTGCAATGAATAAATAATACAATTCTATTACTCTACTCTGCAACTTTGGAGAGCATTGTAAAGAGCTATGCGCTCGCCTCGCAGGGCTTATTTCATATTACTCGTATTGTCTTCAGTTTTTGTTTCAACGTGGACACTTCAGTTATCCAATGAAACTGGCATACTCTGGCAATGATGAATGCAACTTAACGTAACCAATACCAGATTGACTGACACATCACATACTAACAGTAAGCTAAAAATCAGCTCTATTTGTCATACGGTCCAAAAGCATGCAAAATGCCTAAGTCAACAAAGGGTCAGTTCAATCCTATTGACAAAACCATATTAGAACAGATTTTGCCTTGAATATGCTCTGTATCTGTATAAAGGTATACTAATTCATGCAGTAGAAATTCGAGCTTTTTTGTCATGTACTAAATTGCATGTGCAAACAGGAAAAGATTAGATTACCTGCAAATTAGCTCACTCTGATAGCGATTTTCCTGTTTGTATGAGTCTTTTATGACTAGCAATCCATAGCGGTGAAAACAGAGTTTCAGTAGAGGCTCTGTAGAGAAACAGCTGAGTAGTCTTAGTCTTCGCCGTTTGTACATTGCGTGCAACTTTTTTGGAATCCCACTGACTGGCTCTATTGCGATTTGTTGCATGATAATAAAAGCAGTGACATGTTACACTGGATGGGCATCGCGGCTCATATGAGGCATCTTATGAACAATAGCCAGAAAAAAGTGACATGGCCGGACCGCTGACGAGTGTTTTGTAACTATTAAGTGTTCTTTTCTTATTTTTAACTGTTTTTTAATTCTGACTAAATTACAACATGAGAACAGCTTGCCAATTTTAAATGGTTTGCGCACAGGCACAGTCTGATTTGATCACACATGTTAAAAATATTTTGGTCAGAAATTCGGATCAGTTTGGTTTGAGCAGAAACGCGGGTTAGGTTATGTACAAACTAAAACTAAAATTGACAAATTATTAACTGATCATAGACTCAGACCAGTGTTTCGCAAGTGCATAAGTTGGTCTGAGTCAGTTTGCATATTGATCAATTTATACTGTGTACTAAAATATATATTGAAAGTCATGCCTGAAATTCATAATAACTAATTCTATAATTTGAATATTACAGCTTTATATTTCTTAGCATTTATCTTTGTTCATTTCATGATGAGTTTATTAAACCTTTAACAGGATGACAGTTGCGATAACTGCTATGAGGTAATATCGGATTTTATGATCGATAATCGATTAATGCACGTGTAATAAACGGGTTACTTATACTGTATACTATAGCGTATTATCAATGTATACAGATCAGCTTGCGCCAAATGATCTAACACTGTTCAGTCTTATCAGTTTGCACATATCAGAGGTTGATAAAATTGCGCAGATAATCAGGCTTTTTATCGTAAATACTTATATTAGCAGAAATACCGAAAATAGCCCGAAAAATTATCTTTAAATATTCCTTTCAAGCTTCACTTAAAACATTCATATATTAAAGGGATAAAGTTTCATTCTGAGCAGAAAAAATACAAATAAAGTTAAGGATAAAAATAGTGTTATAGCCTTGCAAGAAAAATGTTTCTTAGCATTTTTTCGAATAGCGATTAATCCTTACACAACGTTACGAGTGAAACTTTATCATGATTTAGTTTCCTACAGTCAACAGTTTTCTCGACAGTACAATACAGTGTATGTCTCTCCATGTCTCCTAATTATAAATGAGCAAATCTGTCAGTTAGCTAGTCAATACAAATACGATTCTGTGGATTCTAAGATTCTACCCTGGGATAGACAAAACATATTTCGGTTTTTTTTATAAATACGCCCACCACACTCAAATAAATTCCAATCAAAACTGTTAGCACAAACATTAGCAATAATATAATAACTAATGGATTGAATTAACATTACCATAAAAAATGTAATCATTTGTTTAAAAAGTTTTCTCCTTTTTTTCTCTTTTTTTTTTTTTTAGCTTATTAAGATTTTGTTTTAACTACAATATTACATTCCAATGTAATATTTTACAGCAGGGGTATCGGTGTCATAAATTTCGGAAAGCTGTTTTTCTAAATTTTATTGTAGACACTTTGAATTGATTTCTAAATATGATACGGGGTTAAGGTCACTTTTGCAACAAGGCCTATCGGAACCTGAATTTTTAGGTGACTTAGTATATAAATTACGCAAAATCGTAGGGAAAACAGAATTTCCTGATCAATTTAAGAACATTTGCTCCAGTGTTTCAGTGGTGTTGCTGACGCCCCAGGGATCTCCAGGTGTTTCAACACGTTTTGGCTGTCGAGCCCTTATCCTTGCTTCATCACAGTCTTTTCTTGATTTTAATTGTTGCCCGTGATGACGCTCTGATGAGTTAGGGGACCTCAAAGAACCGAACTACCAACTAATTGTGTGCGCCGCGGCGGAGGGTGAGGGTGAAGGTTAGACACCCAGTAAAACGGGTTTAAACCCCCCAGTAGTTATTACTGACCGTCCCAAGGCGGTACTTTCGTTGCGGTTGCATTTGTTCTATGTTCGGTGCTGTTTAATTTATTGTGTTCTCATTTTAGCCCTTCTACAAGTTTAGCTTTTGAAAAAGCTTGAGAGGTTATCCCTTAGCAATGAATCTACAGGAAGCAAGTTGTAAAGTAGAAAATTCGCAGCAATACGAGTTAGTTTTATTGTATTCTTTGACTTTGTTGAAGCTATTCATAAATGGCTAGTTTGACAGTTTTACACTCTTTATCGCACTGTACAAACTCATTTCACACACTTTCCTATACTTTTGTTTCAGCTAACCCCCTTCAGCACTTTGTTCGCCGGAACCCGTCTGACGTCCCGCTCGGGGGTTAAGCCGTAAAGGAAGATAGATAGATACTTGTCTTTGAACTTGAAGCCCTCTAGCGGGGAAGGAACTAGTCTAAACGAAACGGCGCACACTCGAGTACAACTTATTATTGAGTAACAACTCTTGGTAGCTGAACTGAACCGCGGGTGATTGCTTGTTTAGGGTCAGATAAAGTATTCAAGATACGCTATAAATATCATGCATTAGCGATGCTGGCGAGAACCCTGTTGCAGGGTGCGCCAAATGTAGAAGTACCGGGAAATAGTGTGACCCGCATAAAGCAAAACGAAACGGCGTACATTCGAGGCTAGCCTACAATCGAGTACGATTCCTAACTTAATATGGTTATCCCTGAGGGGATAACCAATAATAAAAATAGAAATTAGGTAAAAAATAGTTGTTAAATGTTTTTCGTATAATTTGCTTAGTCTGTTGTAACCCTTCTGTTGGTCTAAATTATTTAGTTCAGTAAAGATAGCTGAGTTGCCACCTATTTGGGAAAGAGCTGCTGACTCGGCTTATCACTTGTAATTTATTGTTTGTTGGGATGTCTTTGTCAATCCTTCCCTTTGATGTTGGGAACAGGGTTTGGGATCTGATTCAGTCAGTTCCTGAAGTGTAGTTACTCTTTAAATTTAACTACAATTAGTCGATTAACTGTCTTTTCATGTTTGATTGTCACGTGTAGGAGTTAATTGACTTCTTTCTCTTTTTTCCTTTCTTGCGCTCGTTCGTTCATTTGTAGGTTCGTTTATTCGAAAAAAAAGTCAGCCATTTGCTGCTGAGATGACAAAGAGAAATTTCCAGTCGTCGGATGGCCGAACCAGGATTCGATCAGCGACTTATGGAATAAATACTCAAGTCGTGTTTCTTTTTTTTTTTCTTTTTTTTTTGGGGGGGGGGGGGGAGGTTGGGGTGGTTGCCTTGTTTTTTTGTTTTCTAGATTGAAGTTACATGTATACATATTTGAGCGTCTCTAACTATTCGACCACGGCGCCACTCTTGAGTAATAACTGTAGTGCAAAAGCCACATAAAACTCCTTACTAACGAAAATTAATTATATCGGCTAGACAGTCTGATTGTAAATGACAACGATGACGGACGATGGCAATGCGTTGTAGCACGCGGTCGCACTAAGTAGATCACGGAGACGGCAATTATCAGGACCCGACACAATCGTTTACCACATCCTACCAAATCAGAAAGGAAAAAAAGGAAAAATAAAGACGGCGAACAAATCAAAACAAGACAAGAGAAAGTCAAAAGGTTAGATTTTTCCTAGCAGATGGTCGCAAGACCACTCTAATTAATGTACGAAAAGAAACCCGCTCACTGCGCACAAAGTTGAATCAATATAGAATCAACCTTGATTCAACGTCGTTGAATCAAGGTTGATTCAATATTGATTCAACCTTGTGTGCCTGCTGGGCGACAACTAATGACAATATTAGTAGTTTAACAACAGAAGCGCCGCATTGGAATGGTCAGTAAGTAAATAATTGGGGATGGGGTCTTACATCGATTTTACAGGAACACAACCCTCGCACTGTATTCTGGTTTGGAAGTCCGTGTGAAGGACTTCTAACCCATCAATGGACCAAAACAGTAAAACGTAAACCGCGACAGGAGAAAACCAACAAAGTGGTTGTGCGCCCAGTGAAGTCTCAGATCAGCCTGGGCATCCGCCCAGTCTGATCAGAGTCTTCGCTGTCCGCATGGAGGTAGCTCAGACCCTAAGCTACCCTTTAAGTGGATCAGAGTCTTCGCTAAGCGCTCAAAGGGTAGCTTAGGGTCTAAGCTACCTCCATGCGGACAGCCAAGACTGAGCAGACTGGGCGGATGCCAAAGCTGATCTGAGTCTGCGCTGGGTGCACATGCCACATTGTTGGTTTTGTTGCGTCGCGGCTCGCATAGATACAGGATTAAATACTGTGATGAAAAAAAAGATGAGTACTGAACAGCAAGAACAACACCAAAACGCTGGGGCAAAAGAAGTCCAAGAGTTGAACCTCTAACCCCTTACACTTCTTGTAGTGCTTATAGGCGCAGATGGGCTATAATAGGCTTTTGACAGAAAAATGTAATAATGCGGTTGAAAATATATTGATATTAGCCCGTAAAACAAGCAAGTATTTACAGATACAACACAGGTCTGTAATGATTTAGTACTTACGGCATTAATGGTCTTCCAAGAAGCCTCGAAATGCATAAACACATTTTTGCTTGCAAGCTTATCAAAGAATATAATTACATCATGCTCGATTTAGTCACCACTTGTTTTATTGTCGAACATCTGTGCACCAAATTATTGCACAGCGGAAGATACATTAAATAACATATCAAGAAAACATACCTTCATTGCTTAAAATCCTTAAGTGTTTTCCTGATGAACCGATTTCAAGTAATTCTGAAAGACAAATAATCATGCGAGCGCTCGCTGTGAGTGAAAATATCTATAAACCATCAATCTCTAGTGGGAGCTGAGAAATATATAGAGACGTCTTAATACCGCCTTTATGTATTGACTTGCTTTCCTCACTTGACCCAAGACAGCATTGGGACAGGGAAGAATCGCTTAAATAGGCCGATACCAGTTACAAACAAAATACTTTTTAACTTGAATCAAGTGAACAAAATGATCTTTCCAGTTTTAAATGGAACCGATTTGTCCTCGATGCGGGTGATGGAGATCTTATTGTTGATAAAATACTTTTCAAAAAAAATTTTTTTTCAATTTAAAACTGTTTCATATAGCACCCAAGATCATATTGAGGACCTGGTTTTACATCTGGCGATGCAATTGTTTGTTTGAAGTGAATTTCCGATCTGAGGGACAAGCATGGCAAATGTCTACAAAGCCAGTTCATGGCACTGTATGACAGACAAAAGCTGTCCAGCTTTTGAACGAGCCGTGCAGAAAGAGAAAATTGTCCAACACTGGGACCAGCACTGCATAAAGACAAAGCTGTCCAACTCTTGGACCAGCCCCGCAGAAAGAAAACTGTCAAACATTGGAACCAGCACTGCGGACAGACAAAGCTGTCCAACTCTAGGACCAGCCCCGCAGAAAGAAAGCTGTCCAACATTGTGACCAGCACTGCAGACAGACAAAGCTGTCCGACTCTAGGATCAGCCCCGCAGATAGAAAGCTTTCCAACACCGGGCCCAGCACCACAGACGGACAAAGCTGTCCAACTCTTGCACCAGCCCCGCAGAAAGAAAACTGTCAAACATTGGAACCAGCAGTGCGGACAGACAAAGCTGTCCGACTCTAGGATCAGCCCCGCAGAAAGAAAGCTTTCCAACACCGGGCCCAGCACCACAGACGGACAAAGCTGTCCAACTCTAGGACCAGCCCCGCAGAAAGAAAGCTTTCCAACACTGAGACCAGCACCACAGACGGACAAAGCTGTCCAACTCTAGGACCAGCCCCGCAGAAAAAAAGCTTTCCAACACTGAGACCAGCACCACAGACGGACAAAGCTGTCAAACTCTAGGACCAGCCCCGCATAAAGAAGCTGTCCAACACTGAGACCAGCACCACAGACGGACAAAGCTGTCCAACTCTAGGATCAGCCCCGCATAAAGAAGCTGTCCAACATTGGGACCAGCACTGCAGGCAGGCAAAGCTATCCGGCTCTTGGACCAGCCCCACAGAAAGAAAGCTTTGCAACACTGAGACCAGCACCACAGACGGACAAAGCTGTCCAACTCTAGGACCAGCCCTGCAGAAAGAGAAAGCTGTCCAACACTTGGGCCAACACTGCAGAAAAAAGCTGTCCAGCTCTAGGACCAGCCCCATAGAAATCTGCACAACACTGGGACCAGCACTGCAGAGAGACAAAGATTAATAGAACAAGCTCATTTCTAGGATATACACTGCAGACAAACACATTAACAGAAGTTGCTCGGTTCTAGGACATACATTGCAGACAAACAGAATCAATGACACTCTGGGACTAGCATTACGGACAAACAGATTAGCAGAAGTTGTTGAACTCTAGGACATACACTGCAGGCAAACAGAAGCTGCCAAACTCTGGGATTAGCACCACCGACAAAGAAATTAAAAACCGTTGCTCAACTCCAGGACATACACTGCAGACAAAACAGCTGCTGCCCCTTTCTGGGGCTAACATTGCGGACAAACAGATCAACAGATCTATCTCATCTCTAGGATATACACTGCAGTCAAACAGAAGCTATCCCATTCTGGGACTAGCATTACGGACAAACAGATCGACAGAACTTAGCTCATCTCTAGGATATACACTGCAGTCAAACAGAAGCTATCCCACTTTGGGACAAGTATTACGGACAAACAGATCGACAGAACTTAGCTCATCTCTAGGATATATACTGCAGTCAAACAGAAGCTATCCCATTCTGGGACTAGTATTACGGACAAACAGATCGACAGAACTTAGCTCATCTCTAGGATATACACTGCAGTCAAACAGAAGCTATCCCACTTTGGGACAAGTATTACGGACAAACAGATCGACAGAACTTAGCTCATCTCTAGGATATACACTGCGGTCAAACAGAAGCTATCCCACTTTGGGACTAGTATTACGGACAGATTAACAGAACTTAGCTCTATGATATACACTGCAGTCAAACAGAAGCTATCCAACTCTTGAACTAGCATAGCAGACAATAGATTAACAGAACTAGCTCATCTCTAGAACATACACTGCGGACAAACAGAAACTGTCACTCTTCAGAACCGGTGTAACAGTAAGGGATTTCTATGCTTAAGGCATGAATTTTCCCCGTAATTAAAAAGTATAAGTAATACGGATTACTGACTGATTACTGATTTTGCTTTGGCTTCGTGACTATGACGTGCAGCTTGCATGACAAATGAATTTTCAAGCGTTGGTGTCTGTTTTTAAATACGTTAAATATACGTTGACGTTGACATCATTGTTAAAATTAATTGTAAATTATGTTCAAACTTATCTTTGAAATAATGATTTATTGTATTATACATAAACACTTCTTTGGCTTACATAACTTACATAACACACAAAGCTGAAGAGTTTTGACTATATGCATGTGACCGTGACCGCATTTCAAGGATAATCCTTGAAGATCACAGTGCTACTATTCACCATTCTTCTTCTTTGGCTTACTGAATATCGCCCCCTCCCACCTCCGTGACCTTGCTTTCCACTCATATACATGTTTTTTCGTGCTTGCCATGAATAAGTCTGTTGCATAAAGGAAATGCTTGGTCATTGGGTGTGGTGGGGGCGGGGCGCACTTGTATTTTATACCAAACAAAAAAAAGAAACGCACACAGTAATATTTTTGTATTTTCTTGGAAATTACAAAGCAATTTAAAAAATAATTTACACAGTGTTAGAGGTAGACAATCGGATAGTTTAATCCGAAAATTTCGTTTAGTTGTGTCTATTCAGTACTTTGTGACGCGTGTCTGAACAAGGCAGGGGTCAGTTTTCAATGTCACAGTTTTCAGTAAGAGAAGTGACCTTCGTTGGCTCGTATGCACGCCGTACAAATTGCGAACATCGAACTGATGTTAGTTCGAATCGAATCCCGAGGAATCGCATTCCTTTCTTGACGTAAAGCAGAGACCATTTGCTGACGTGTTCTGACGTTTAAAACACAAACGAAACTCACTAACAATATCCAAATACACAGGTATACTCTACAGTCCATGTAGACAGTAAGCTTGAATAAACGCATGGAAATTATTGTCAGCAATTTCTTTAATGCTTACAGTTTCATGCATATGGAAATTTCGGATACTCCTCTATGCCATTATGAAGTTTGAGCAAGATTTGATCAGAAGTACAGATTTATAGACTTTTTCTAATCATGCTATAAAATGTCAATTAAACGGGAAAATCTTACTGTGTGCGTTTCTTTTTTTGTTTGGTATATAGTTATTTTTGGCCGTTCTGACCAGAAGTATTACTATGGTTTTGCAAGATTAAATGCCAGTCAGGCGTAAGAGGAAGGATTTTTTTTTTGCTGTGTATTGTAATTTGCATGTATTTAGCATGCCTTTATGACAGAAATTATTTGAATGAATTACTGATTTCAATATTTTATTACCTCAACAAACTGAGATATGAGAAAACCTTGAATTTAGGGTAGGTGGGGTCGGCCTGGATTATCTCCCCATGTCTTTGGGTCTGAATCACAAATGATCTGATTTCATACGGCTTACATATTTGTGGAAGCTCTGCTGAGGAAATTATGCACACTTTATACTTTTGAAAAATCAAACCTGTCGTGTCGGTCTATTGGGGAAAATCCCCGCCATAGGCATTGAAGTCCTTTGATCTCGTTGGTAAATGACCCAAAGGATTACTTTATTCAACATTCAATTTTGATTCAAATTGCCATTGCAACTTATCAGATGTTATTTTTTATCAGACATGGGTCTGTTTAATGTTAACAGTACATCATATAATTGTGAAAGGATAGGATTAATAATTATAGTCTCGCGTTTCAACAAACACACGCACTAGGGAGCAATGTTAAAAACCGTTGTTCGAATAGAGTGAGCTCATATATTTGCATAATGAGGTGCCTGTACGGTTCAGTTTCTAGGCAAATATGGCAGTGTTTTGCGTATTTTAACGTCTCGTCCTAGCAGACATTAGCATGCATACGTTTGCATTAAGGTGATTCTAATAAAAAGTTGACAGTTGTATACCTAAAGTTACTTGTTGTAAAATATTGCTTTTCAGTAAGGTTTATACTGACTAAAATTAGGAACGACTCGGCTGCAAAGATTCTCATGCTTCATTGCTGAGATCTGAGAATACAAGTATTCTGTCTCACGCAGATGAGAAACTGATACTAAATCATTGAAGACTAGATCCAGGCTGAAACTGAGTCTTTGATACAGCTTATTCACAAATCTTATAATGACATTAAATGAGAGTATATACAAACTACAATTTATATGCACAATGTTACTGCTTTTTACCTTTTAACTCTTTAAGCCCCAGTGAGGAAATTAGCAAAATTTGCAAACAGCGTAGATCCTGATGAGGCGGCTCATGATGAGCCGCATCATCTAGATCTACACTGTTTGCCCTCTAGTCTTTGAATTCTCAATATGAAACGTCTTGGACAAGGCTTTTTTTAAATTTTTGCAGGCGTAAATTTTGTCGTCTGCTTTTTGGTACTTAAAGAGTTAAAAACATGGCCAACCCCATGTTATCATAATTTGAAGACTTATAATAGTGGCGTTTCTTTATAGTGACATGTGCGCCTAGCTACTTTAGATGTAATACAGATAGCACTACATGGCTACAACTTCTATTGCTTGTTTTGCTTCTAAATATCTCCAAAACGTTTGTCAAATTTCCTTAAATTCTTTTAAGAAAAAAACCAGTTTCTCTTCAGGAGACATTGCCACTACAACAAGAACTTATTTAAAATGCAATAGGATGTGTCTGGCATGAAGACGGATAATAGTGTATTGTCAGAAAGGTCACATGCAATAAAAAATGAACTAAAAATTGTGTTTGTAAAACACTATGCCCCCAACAATATGCCTGAACCTAAAAGGGGCAGGTCACTAAAAGGAATGGTCTGTATCAAAAATAAAACATAGATGGAATTAATTCAAAAGTTTATCAGTTAATTTACTCGTTATCTTGAATCAGCTGACGAAGTTTCAAATATCTAGCTCAGGTACTTTTTGGGATGACTTGCTGACAAGTTTAAAATGCTGAAATTTTCAAAGGGTCATAACTCCGATAATTAATCACGGAATTTGTTTAAAAATTAATAAATTAGTTTACTTATTATCTTAAGCCAGCTGACGAAGTTTCAAGGTCCTAATTTCAACACTTTTTGAAATAACTTGCTGATACGAATAAAATGCTAAACTTTGCAAAGAGTCATAACTCCGAAAATTGTCAGCGGAATTTGTTTAAAAGTTAATCAGTTAATCTACTTATCATCTCCAATCAGTTCATTAAGTTTCAAGTCCATTGCTTAAATTTATTATTATCTTAAGTCGGCTTACGAAGTTTGAAGTTAGTAGCTTAAGCGCTTTTTGAGATATCTTGCTGACAATTTTAAATTTTTATGCCCCCAACTTCTAAGAAGATGAGTGGGGCATATATTGCTTCTGGGTTGTCCGTCTTTTCAAAGGGCCATCACTCAAAAAAAAATTGACGGAATTCGTTCAAAAACTAATCGGTTCATCTCTTTATAATCTTTAATAAGCTAACTAAGTTTCAAGCGCGCAGTTAAAATACATTTTGAGAAATCGTGCTGACAAGATTTCATTATGATTTTTTCAAAGGGGCATAAACCAAAAAGGGCGACACCTCGGACTAAAAACATACGGATCAGCTATTTTTTGATGATGAATCCATATGTAAAATTTTAAAACTCTATCATGCACGGTTCTTAAGATATGGTATGCGTGACGAACAGACGCATACACGGACGCAACGCACACACAGACGCACGGACGGACAACCAAACCACTCAACTTCTTCGAAGTTGGGGGCATAAAAACGAAGAACGCATACGTCATTCGGCCGTGCAAGTTCAAGGTTCAGTGACATCGCATTCAGTTCTTATTGTCGAATTAGTTATCTTTACTGTTGCTACATCCGCCTTACAAGTTGTTTGGCTGATGTAATATTTCTACCGATATTTTGTAAGAAAATATTGTACTTATTCTGCCTCTGCTTTCGAAACATTGGTTTTTTTCTTTCAAATTAGCGAATGAATGTTGTGAAAGAGATTTTGAGCGAAGTTAAAACAGAAAAAGAACGAAACCGTCTTGAAAGATGCTTAGAGACCGAAGCATGAAATTAGCGCACAAGTGTGATCTTCAGAGTAAATTTAAAAAGCAGATGAATGCGAATATTCTGTTATATGAAATATAATTAGGAGTCATTTAGCATATGCTAAAGTAATAAATTCTGAGGGTGTAGATAATATGTTGGTGTAATTAATAGCTCGATTGAAATAGAAGTGGTGCCTGAAAAAATGCCAACAAGAACTAATATGAAACAAAACCAACAGGAATAACTCTGGCGCAAAAAATACAAGTTCAGATATAAAGTAAAGTATACCATTCCGTATAGACTGGCTACGTGAAAACGGGTTGAACACGACATAGTGTACAGTACAGCGAAGCTCGGCTGAGCACGGCGTATATTTAATTATATCAATGAATTCAAAGGAAAACATTGATTGAGGTAGGTCGCAATGTCATTTAGGAAACCTGATTTTCTATACTTGGAGGCTATCCAAAAAAGATGCTCATTTGTATAGCCACCAGTTTCTTTGAAATCTAAGATGTTTATCTTTAACTTTTGGTCAGTATTAAAGATCACGGTATAAATATAGTCCCCCAAGTAAAAATATTTTAGGCACACATGTCTATAAAAAAACTTGCAAAGGTTTTTTAATGGCACAACCCTGATCAGGCTTATAGGAGAACACCATCACTTTTTCAACGTCACGGTGTAATAAGGGACACTTTCCTTTAACGGTTGCGGCGGCACCCGTTAACCGCAACACCAAATGGAATATATTCGTTTGATCTGGACTCACTGAAAGTGCTGAGTTAATGAATTATGTGTGAAAACAAAGACATTCTCTAGAAAATTGCTGCAAAAAAGTTGTTTGCAGATTAAGTTGTGTTGTTCAAGCTGAGGCATCGTGCTTAAAAAACAAACGAAAACATAAGTTTTGCGAGAGAAAAAATCTTGGCATATTCAATGTATAGAAGTTAGAATAAAATGATATTCGATAATCAGTTATTTTCTGAACAGTAACTTGCAGATTCGTAGAGACTAGCCGTGCATATAGCTATGCAGGTGCACTGTGCCGTGCTCAACATGCTCAGTGCGCTTTCACGTAGCCTGTGTAAACTACACATTTAAAGCATATGGTAAATTCTTGAAAGCTGAATAATAATAAATTAATGAGCCGTGACACGAAAAAACCAACAATGTGGTTGTGCGCCAAGCACAGACTCGGATCAGCATGGACATCCACCTAGTCTGAATGGACTCTTTGCTACGCACTTAAAGGGTAGCTTAGGGTCTAAGCTAACTCCATGCGGACAGCGAAGACTCTGATCTGACTGGGCGGATGCCCAGGCTGATCTGAGTCTGCGCTGGGCGCACAACCACTTTGTTGGTTTTCTCGTGTCGCGGCTCAATTATTATATTATATTGATTTCCTATAAACTCTCTGCAACTGTGTCGAAGCTCATTCTGACTAAGCCAAATTCCAGATACCACGTAAATGCAGCGTCACTTCAATTAAAAATTAAAGTTTCACCAGGTGATGACCCTAGTGGGAGAAGCTAAATTTCCATATAGGGTAGAGTCGGATAGCTTTGGACAGCGGGTAAATTCGGACATACCCTTGCAAACAGTAAAAATCCAGATAAGACGAGCCGTCTCATCAGGATTTTCACACTTTGCCTAGTTATTTTTGTTTTCATTCCAAACAACTGACATATAAAGGAGGCAATGTCACTGTACGAATTTACCTGCTGTCCGAAGTTACCAGACTCTACCCTAGTGCGAAGTGCTTCATGAATGATTTAAGGGCCGATCACTTCATCACCCGGTAAACGTCGACAAGTAAAAATTCAATTCTTATATTAAGGCCCTTGTTAAATTCTTAGCTGCATTTATTTCTCCTTACAACTTGTATATCGAAGAATATGCAAAGTGATTAGTACAGAAAAACTTTAATACATGTACATGAAGTTAGGTTTCCGATTCACATCGAATAACCGATGCCTTAGCCGAACTTCATTCGAACATTATGACGTCCATTCGTTCCATCATCACGTCAGTTGGACGTCACAACACGTTGGCACTCGCTTTTATTGGTGTACAAGTACAAAGGTTGATGCAGGATGCAGCTAAAAATAATGCACGGCACAAGAAAGATGCTTTGAATTTTTGATGATGTAGAATATTTGACCAATAGTCCTGAATCTAATTTTCGTAGTTCGGTAAGACATGTTTATTATGTAAGGAATACACATAGTACTGTGAAATTTTGACCCAATGGCTATCATTGTACCAAATGTGAACTAAATCCAGGGTTTACATGATGTGTACATCCTCTAAGAGAAAAATAACCTAAAATTTATGCCTAACTGATAATCAGACCAGATGTTTTATCCATCCCCTAATTATCTGGACACTGCAGGTATCAGCTATACATGCTCTGTGAACTACTTTTCCGATAACTCTGGTTCCCGGTTGAAAATACAGGTAATTCTTTTATCAGCAGTGCTACTGAAACCTAGTCACGGTATTAGTGTGCCGTTTAGAGAACGCTCTCATAAAATACTCTAGAAAATCGCATATCCAATAATAAAGTTTTGTCCACTTTTATTCTAAATACAGTCAGTGTTAGACTTGCTCCAGTCGGATATATTAAATTGTCATATATATATTTTCTATCATACTTGATATTTCACTTCTTTCTTCTTTTTCATGGTCGATGCTTGGCTAGTCTAGAAATGAAATTTTCTCTTGTGGGTTTGTCTGAGATATATCCGACTTGTGCTAAGCGAACTTTTCTAGGAGAGGTCAGTGACAGCTTATGGCTATTAAAGGGTAGTCTTAAAACCTGGGCTGGGCTCATTGGACCGGGCTCTGGGCTGGGCTCGATTTTGGGCTGAGCTCGATTGTGACCGGGTCATTTCAGGTGAAAGGTAAATTTAGGTGAAATTCCTCTGCAGTAATCAGTTTGATTATACAAGGTCATATCAGTGTCTATTTATGCAAAGGTGTTAATGTTGCTCATTAGATATCCCATGGGAAGCAAGGCTTGAAACGAAATTAATGGGCTGCAGGGGATGTCTCAGTTACATGGGTGGTGACCTCACATTGGAAAAATATATGTTCTTTTATACATTACCAGGCCTATGCGGTATACTGCGATTTTTACAGCGGTAAAAATGACTTTTATTAATACCCTCAAGGGAATTGACCTGATACTAACAGCATCTGCCTTTTAACATGATACAGCAATCTTTTAGGTTACAGACTGGGTCAAAATCTGACCTTCATCGACTTTTCACCTGAAAGACCCCTGTTATCAACCGAGCCCAGCCCGAAATCGAGCCCAGCCCAGCCCAAAATCGAGCCCAGCCCATTGAGCCCAGCCCAGGTTTTACAGACTACCCTATTAAAGTGACTGCACCTAATCTTTAGATGACCAGATTATAGAACTCAGCATCAATTTGTTTACATAACTGTTCATTAATCGTTTGACAGCCCCACAACCCTGAGATATCAAGCTGATAAAATTGTTCTACTGCAGAAGTGTTTCCTCATGGTACATTTTTATTTTAATGGTTACAGAATCAATATAGGCAGTCTGTGTATTTTGTATTTGAGTTTATTCATGTGTTGAAAAAGGCTTCAAGCTTAGAAAAAAATAATTCCCCTTCAGACATACCATTTACTGGTGTAAATATGGTTGTGTTTTGTACCTTGTTTAAATATCTTAACCTTAACTCAAGATATTTCGAATTCCGGGATCTAACTGAACAAGAGGTGTCTTTAATTTATTGTAGAAAAATCTGCATTTTATTTAAAAAGCAACATCACTATATCATTCTCAGACATACATGTAGTTGCCTGCATTTAAATGAGATATACAGCTGTATTCCTCCCGATAGTAGATATCTAGTAGATACCAGTATTCAAGCATGGGGATATCTCCTTTTGCAATACTGACATCTCATGATATCTTCTTTGGCAATACAGACATTTCCATTTCACATGCTACAATCTTTATTTACCTCTCGGTCGCCATGAGTATTTATCCATTGAATATGGCAATCAACTTTGGTTTGTACCCGTTAAATATAGATATCTTTATCTAAAACACGGATATCTCTATTTATAAAAGAAATATCTGCATTTAAGTATAAATGCAGATTTCTTTATTTCATTTAGTGACATCTCTAATTTCACTACAGATATTTCTAACTCAAATGCAGATATCGAAATTTTAATAAGAGATATCTCTTTCTAATATGAAGATAGACATATCCATATTTTAAATATAGATATCTGTATCTAAATTAGAGATGTCTCTATTTTTATATAGATATCTCAACATAATTATACAATGTAATGCTCTATTTAAAATAAAGATATCTCTATATTAGATACCTCTATTTCAAATACAGGTATCTATTTTATCTTTAAATAGAATCATTTGGATTTCTAGTTTTGATATCTGTATTGAAGATAAAGATATCTGCTTTTAAGATTTCTTTTTTGCGCTTTGTGGAAACAGATATCCCCCTAGCCTGAAAAAAGTTTGAAATGTACGCCTGAGTCTGAATGATTAAGGTCAATGAGTCATTCCTATTGAGAAGACTGGTCTTGACCTGAGACTGTGTAACCATTTTTAATGTCAGATTCTATCTGTCATTCATGGTGTGCGTATTTCAATTTTCGTAATGATGTTACCCCCGCCCCCTACCTCAGCGAAACATATCCATAGCCGAAATTTCATTCAAGGCTGTCACAGTTGCATTCTTCCGCTGTGAAATGAGGTGCTCGTAAGACCATTTTGCTGAGAATGTCTGGAGTGTACGCAGTTGAATGAGAACTCTTGTGAATGTTAAAATGTTTTATGATATCCGAATAATGAAATGAGGGGGCAAAAACTATAGTGAAAACAAAGTGCATATTAGAAATCAATCCGCCAATTGGGCTTACGTTACCTTATTCGCCCCTTTACTTTTTTTTCAGGTAAAACAAATTAGCTGTCCCCTGAAAACTGTTGAAAACATGTAAACTTGCTTAAAATAATATTCTAAGTTTGTCAATCAATGCAGAGAACGCAATGTATTTTTTCCTATTTTTAAGGCCTCCCGGGAACGATTTATTGGACATCTTACCGCAGCTACATGTTTATCGGTGGCTATTCATTGAACAAAACACATGGCGCACGGTTCGCGACAATGCAGAAACTGAAACAATTCAATTCCAGATATCCCGCCCAAGACCCCATGTGGGAAAAGACAACACAAAATTATGCACCACCAAAGATATCACCAGCAGCTGCCGAGCAGCTCTTTCCCATGTAGATGGTCATCGGGCTAGCCTTAACATCACAAACAACCGATATTAATAACAAACAAACAAAGAACACATAAAACTACTAAGAAAACTCAAAACAGAAGTGCTGCCTTTGGACGGCCAGCAATGAAATAACTGGGGCGGGGTTGGGGGCTGGCTTAACAGGGTGAGGGGATGCAAGGGGGGCTTTACAGGTTTGCTGTCGATCAATCCAGGCCCTGAAATGGATACCCTCTTGTACTTTTCCATGGTAAATATGAAATGCCGGCAACGCTAATTGTACTTAAAAGTCAGTGAATACTTGTTATTGTTGTCAGGATTCACACAGTACGTACATACAGGATATAGCATTTTGGCAGGTGTATGATATGAGAGACGTTCTCAGTTAAGCTGGGCCATTAGTTTTTTTTTGTCCTTTGTATTACGTTTCTTTAAATTACAAAATGACGGTCCTGTTTACCCTCTGACAAATAGCCCTCTGTCCAAAGAAATGGATAAAAGTACCAAGACATGCATGCGTTTTGTTAGACATTTTCAGCACTGGTTCGAATAATGATACCCAGGTTTAAAAGGCGACGTTTTTTAAATGTCGCAATATTGTCGTTGCATAGATATGAACGCCGCACGGCTAAAGAAGATAAATCACTGCTTAAAATCGAGTTCCATTATTACATTCAGGTGATTTCTTACATATATCCCCGCCTAAACAATATCTAATAGGTAGTTTTTGATACGAAATGAGACTGGGAACTAATGTCGCAAATATTATGTAACCTACGTCACAGCGGTAAATTCATGATACAAGTATTAAGTAAAATGGCCCAGCATCATAAAACTTACAAGATCACACGAAGAAATATGTGTTCCTCAATAGTTTATATCATTTGTGAAAATTTGCTCCATTTTGTTTATTTTACTCGACTTCAAAATATATTACCCCAGCATTTTTCTGTAAGAATGTAACCTCACGTCACGGGCTTTTTTAAAAACTGAGCAAAGCAATCGCTCTGAAACTCATGTACAAAATCCTGCCTAGTAACAGCTACGAGATGGTGTGCTTATATTTCACGCACTGAAACATTAAATGGTATAAAAACGTTAAAAAGTGTGTACTGTAACCTACGTCACACGTAACCTACGTCACAACGTCATTAAGACCATGTTTTGAAAGCGTTGACGTCATTTGATTAAGCAGCGCTTCATAGAAAACCCCTTTCTTCCAAAAAAGCAAAGAAAAACATTTTAAAGGGAAATTATCTCAATGTTCGTGCGCATACATTTTGACGCAGCGTCATTGTTTCCAGCTATGTTTATCATGACGTCGTTTGCCGTAACGCTACAACGATTATGTCACTTTCGAAGACAACATGGCGTCGCACCTGAATGGACGCTTTATTGAAACAAACGTTTTTTTGCGACAGGAAAATGGTAAATATATAAAGCTGGACAAAAAAAATGACGAAAATGGGGCTGAAGAATTTTATACGGAAAAGAGAGCGCCAATTGTTTTGGGGTAGTGTGTATTTTTTTAGAAATTATCTGTCAGGTAAAGAGAGGATGTGAAAACTGCAAGTGCGTTTTGAATCTCGTAATTACTTAATGCAAATATAAATACAAATAAGGACTAAGTACCATTGGCTTGAGTCATGAAATACCTGTCCAAACAGCGAAAGCGGATATCAGACTGAGCAAAAGCACAAGCTGATAGCTTTTACTGTTAGGTCATGTCATTAAGGTAAGTTCCCACAATGCGCAGGCTGATCTAAGTATTTACTGTTAGATATTTTTCTGCAGACCGGTATACATGCTCGGAGAGAGCCTTTCTAAGGGAAGCAACTCAGTCTTCAAGCCTGCTAGACCTTCCTCATGCAAACTGAAAATTACGATGTTCCAAACGCAAAAAATATGATAAAATTATTCGACCATAACCCCAAAGTCACATGCACGTTTACAGACAATGAAGATGAACCGTGCAAAGTTTCAGAATGATTCTGAGAAGCGTAGCTAGGCGGCGAAACTATTATTTTTCACTAATTGCCCTGGACTTTCCACAGGATTCATAGATTGTTGATATGAACAGGGAACAAATATCCGGCTGCGCATCCTTGGTAATTGGTCTTAGCATTAATGATAAAATGAAATCATGCACCACGGACCAAGCTTTGCCGAGGTTTCTGTGAAAGTGCATGTCGGGCATTGGCCGGGTCCAATATACAATGTTGTCATATGAGCTTGTTCATCAGATATAAATAGGATATAATCTAACCCTGGAAAAAGTTCGAATATTCTATGAGAAACAACAATGAACGTGCTGCCTAGTTTCAGTCCTTGGAATTTCTCTTATTAATGTGTTGTCTGCATTCGAGAAAACTTTGAAGGCGACAGTTTAATATAGACTATATGTTTCAAGACATAAGGACATGGAATTGCTGAAAATGAATTGGGAATTACAATGCATTGCTAAAAACAAGCATCGAAAGGTAAGAGCGTTATCAATATGGCCGTTTATGGCGCCAAATAGAAAGCGACGTCAACGCATAAAAGCATTGATGTCAACGCGCTTTCATGAAAACCGCGCGAAATAAAAGTGGTTTTCCTTCCATAACTCGAATATTTGGCCGATGACCTATGTTTTTTGTTTGCTTCTTTGCACGGAGTAGATCGTCCCTTTACTATATCAAAGTATATAAAAATTTCAATTGTGGTACTTTTTACATTGAAGAAATTCCACGTTTTTAAAAACTTAATTAACCTATACAATTAGGCATACAACGCTGACACTTTTGATGTTCAAACAAAGAGACAAGAAAGAGGAGTTAATTAATCTTTATTTCGAAACGATCGGTCATCTATTTTCTCGGATAAAGTCTTTGTAATAGACAGCAATGCTTCACGCAGGCATATAGATGGCGCTACATTACATCGAAAAGTAGTACGGTGACCATGTTTTTTTATTTCATTTTTTCACTCAGCATATAATATTCTACCACTGTATGAAGTTCCAACAAAAACTCAATTTCAGTTTTTATAGGGTGATTTCCCTGTAAATTGAAACCAGCCAAAATAATCGAATGTCATTAGATTAGTAAATGTGCAATGATACGCATGTCAAAGAAATCGTATGCGACATCGTTCTTCAACGTATCTAAATAACGTCATAAAATACGCCATTTTTAATTATTAGGGTATGTCTCTAAACATGGTTGGTATTTCATAATCTAAAATTATTATCTGAAAATATTTTAAAGCTTTGAAGCAGATATAATGAGCATTATGGTCGTGAATTTTTCTTGAATTCTGGCATGATTGTATACATGGCCACTTTTGTCCGCGAATGGCCCAGCTTAACTGAGAACGTCGCCTGAATTGATGTGCGTTAAAGGCTTATTTACAAAAATCTATTTTATGTTTTAGAGTTACATAGAATACAGTAAAAAGTGACCAGCTCTATTTTCAAAGAATCTGTGTTTTTTCCAGAGCTATCGGCCCTTTGATTTGTTTACGCCTGGAATAAGTTCTTCAAGGTTTTATTTCTGATTCACATTCTTTTTCACAGGGTTAAATGACCAGGCCAAACTGACAGATATTACTTTAAAACTGTAAAATTCAGGAACCAGTTCTTATCAGCTGCAAGATGATATCCATTACTTGTCTAAACACAAGCTCATAAACCTTTCAATGCAACCACTATAGCTGTGCTGGGATGCCCTAAGGAATCTGAGGAATCCTTGCTTGTAACAAGGCTTAAAAATCAGCCCCATAACTATAGACTAATGTCTATTCAAGAAAATTTATGAAAAATCCAAATATATATTTCTAAGCCTTGGGGAAGGCAAGTCAGTGTGTTTGAAGACATATTATTGAAGTATCACACGAAAGTAAGTTTGCAATACAACTGGAACTATTTTTTTTTTATAAAGGCTGTAATCAGGTAGTACTGTTTCACTGGTTCCCGTGCCGTTATAAAATTGTTATCTAACAAAACGCTTAAATTTTAACGCAGAAATCCGTTCAAAACGCCTAAACAACATAACTTTTAACGAGGACTTCGATTTTCTAGTTTGTATCAAGATAAGGATGCGGGATATTCATGTTTTACTTTTAACTAGATAAAATCGGTTAACAGCGTTATCTTCACCACTTGGGGCACTGCTGCGAAATTGCATACGTATGTATCATTTATTGGTTTACCGGAGGATTATACGACCGGTTTCATTAGAAACACAAGTGAAATCGATACCCCGAGCAACCCCAGTTTATATAGCAATAAGTCGTCGGTCGGGGTCAGTTCTCTAAGAGCATGTACACAGCATGAGAAGTAATAAGGTCCTGAAATCTTTGAAGTAAACATTTGACGTAAAAAAATGAAATATACATGCAACCTTCGTTAAAGCCACCTAGAGGGTGGAGGGAGTGGGAATGGTAGTGTTTTCAAATCAGCCAACAATTTATGGTCGCCTTTCGTGAATTGTTGTCGGTTTATACGCCTTTCCCTTTAGGGTTCTTGGGCGAGATATGGAATCTGAATGTATATTAGATATGCATAGATTTTACATAGTATACCAGTCCTTTAAATTACTCAAATAAACATTCTGTCCTTCTTTTTACATAACTTTAAATACTTAATGAAAAAGAAAATATGTTACTTCAAATAGAAATTTCTGATTAGTTGACTAAAAAAATCAACCATGAGAGGTAAAAGCGAACAAGTTTCTATACGCTGTGTCCAAGATACAGTGGGTTTCAACCCCCACTACCCTTACGGCCACTAGCCTATGGGAAACCATTTCTTTTTATATGAGCAATTTGCTGAAATTTCAGAACACTGTACGAATAATGCAGACATATGACAGAAAGTATTTTAAAGAATACCTTAGGCGTTTTACTATCTGCAAACACATCCATATCTGAAAGCTACGGATCTGAATACTGTGGTTACAATTACGATGTGCCATGTGATAGTTGACCTAAGAATATTAAAGATTTCGGCAAAAATAAGTATCGTTTTACTTCAAATACTGTAAGAGTCTAATAAAGAACGAAAATGTAGAATCAGTATATTCATGGCAGCTGTCATTCTGCGTACGATAGGGCTCCGGAAGTTCGGTAAGGTACGGAAATATTCGGGGGGCGGTACTGTATTTTACCCCAGTGCGGTACGGTGAGGTAGCAGGTTTTAGTAACGACAGTAATCAACATTCCAAAGGAGTTACAAGTTAAATTCGATTAACAATTTAAAATCTTTTTTAGATTTAATAAAAATGTTAAACATTTTCAACAGATAAAATAATGCTATTGCAAGTTAAATTGTACACTTTTTTGTTTTTCCTGTAGTTCTTTAGCTCAGAATACAAATTTTACTAAACAAAAAATCAGGCGATGAACCCATAGAATACACAGCCATTTCCGAACACCAGCAACATTTCCAAAGTAACCTAATAGGTACGGCCACTCTTTGGCACAAGTTCCAAACAAATGATTGACTGACAGTGTCTGCAGAGAGAAGTTTATACATCGATTAATCCTGTTTATGTTACATATACATATGCGGCATTCTCTTCCGACTAAGTTTTCTCCCTCTCTCTCTCTCTCTCTCTCTCTCTTCTGTAACGAATCACCAATTTTGAAATTTCTAATAGACCTTTTTTCACATTTTTATCTCCCTTGCCTGCTACTCTTCAATGGAGGTACGTATAGCTACCTGTAAATATGTATGGGGCACTCTTATTTTGGCCTTGCAGGAGGATATGTGTTGGTGTCGGAATAGACCTTTTTCACATTGTTATCTCCCCTAGTCTCGCGCCTGTTACCTGGCGAGATTTCGCGGTACTTCGCACGCATGGGGCACCGTTTGGATACAACAATATAAATTATAAGCTTTTTAATAATAAACTAATTAAATGTTTATAATTATATAGTGATTTCAGATTACTGTTGTTCAAATCGTTTACTGTTTAATATTTATTCATTCTTAATTAATTGTAATTATTAATCTGTATGCGTTTTGCTGTTTTGAAACATCTAATATCTGACACAATAAACTGATAAATACAGTACGTAAAGAGAAGTTTTTGCATTTTCCATAATGCTGCATAGTAAATTGGTTCCATCTCTGAAAGTATCACAGGGATATTCAACAGTTTTTTTAATGATTTCAAAATTTTGGGAAAGAAAAAAATCCGGTTTTAAGGATAATTTCGTTTTTTAGAAATACGCTGTAAGATGCTGTTAAATGAATCTTTCGCATTTTTAAATCATTTTTTTTAAACGTTACCTTTATTTTAAGAGAAATCGCAATTTTGTCCTATTTAGAACGTATTTATCCCTTCTCACATTTCTTGTTTTATTTATTTCATTTACTTCATAATTTAAAAGTTACATAATTTGGAAATAAATAGTGATATTTAGTTTCTTAAATACACAAACTGCATCTTAAACCAACAAAACTGAAGGTGTTGTCAGCAGTCTTGTAAAAACATGTCAGCCGTTATTAATTCACTGTTTTCAGAAGGTGTGAAAATCATGTTGAATGTCATAACACTGCCTATCAATGCCTTTCACAATCTAATTAAAGTCTTTATGGTCTATGCAGGAAGCTGTGAAAAGAAATTTTATCTTTTTGCTTGCTATTATTTAGTTAATGATTTTTTGTATTTTTGTTTGGGATTTTTCTAAAGTTCTTAGTTTATTGAAATACGAAGAAATTAACATACTATACAAAATTGAAAGAAATAAAAAAAATTAAAAAAAGTGAAAAGTTAAATAAGTTTTCATACAAGAAAGCATTTTCCAAAAAAATACAACAACAAACAAACAAAAAAAAACTGTTTTTCTTTCCATTTTCACATTTAAATTAATCTAAATCACACTTAATTTCATATTTAATTATTACTGTCATAAAGTCATAAATAACTTTCGTTGTTGTAAATTGTTTTGGTTCTGTTTTATCACTTATTTATCTATTTACTTTTTGAATTTTTACTCTGTTATTATTATTATTATTACTACTACTACTACTACTATTTAATTCTTGGATTGCTTATCAGTAAATTCTAAAATATAGTTTTCTGATCTCTTTCATTTTCAAGATTGTACATGAATATATTCATGAATATATCCCACTGGGGCCCCACTGGTCAGCAGTGGTCACAGACACTAATAATGAGATGATTGACAGATACCTTTTATTTTTGTTATCACTTATTTATTAAAGGAGATTCGATTGGAAAAGGTCAATTTGACAGAGCAAAATCAAATAACATAAGAATTATTCTGTGTTTGGTATCTAATTTCTAAGTATATATAAAATATTGTGTATGTTAATCTCCTAATTTCAAATCAAAAACAATTCTTTCAGTTTCTCTGACATTTACATCAGGATTTCCTACCTGTTTCTGAGTTTTGTATCTATAATACTAAATAAACGAAGTAACGCATAAACTGCAAAATTGGTGGCATTTTCAAGCGTAATTTCTATACTGGTTCTTTCGCATATTGCTATCATTGATAATTTCGGTTAGCGTGTGTTTTAGTTTCACGTAGATTTAAAGAATTTGGGAATTAAATTCATCCTTCATTTTGAATTCTCCCAAGTATTTTTCTAGAAACTTCGACTATTGGTCGAATTTTATTTGTCAACAATGGGTGCGTTCGGGTGAAATTATCGTGTACTCGAATACACGTTTTAAATTAATCCGGTCGTTTCGGTTCTGCGTCGTTATATCGGCGCGCTGCTTAGCAAGTCCAAATTTAGCAGGTTCTAATGCAAATCCGACCCATGAAGGTACGTCATTTCCCATAAATAACGATTTATTTTTGTATTTTTGCTCATATGTCTAAACGGATGAAGAACTAAATGGTCATAGTCCCGACGGCCCTGGCTCGAAACGACCCATTTTCTTCCAAAACGATAGTCAATACGAGTAGCCAATCGAACTCGCCCATTGAAGAATAAAGCTCAACGCACATGGTCTTTCGAAAAGTTGGACGGACACACAGCGCCAGGTGTGTGCGGCTATGGTTACGTACCGCTGAGCCACTTGGGGAACGTCGTTAGGAGAATTCAAACTGAACTGAACTTTCGAAAAGACAAATATTAAAAATGTCTAAGGTTAACACACTTGCGCCAGGTAAGAAAGGGCATTTTTCCAGCGAAGCAGACAAATCAATTTCAATGATTCAACGAAGCTAAATAAGCCTTTAGTCTTCAGAGGGCTTGAATATTTCCCCCCAAAACGTGCCAGGGCCCAATTTTTCCAGAAAAAAAACCCAGGACAGGTCACATAACCAAGATGGCAAACATTTATTATGGTAAAAAATTTCAAAAATCTTCTCCCCCAGAACCACGCCGGGCCGCGTAGCGCAATCGGTAGGGCACCCGACTCATAAGTCAGAGGTCCTGGGTTCGAAACCCGGTCTGGCCACATACTTTCGTTTCTCCTTCCGCTGATTCAAGAAGGGCAGTTGTCAGTTACTGGCGAAAGTATGTGCACTTAGTACTGGTTAACCGCTTAGGAGGTCTAAGCCTGCCCAGGAATAGTGTGGTTAGGTTAACTGACCGTCCCGACATGACCTTAGCTGTTTACCGTGGACGTTAAGCATCGAATTAACCAATTCCAGAACCACAAATCCTATGATCTTGAAACTTAGCATGTCGCATCAAGGACTCAAAAGCTCAACAAAATTTATATAAATGATGACCCTGGGATGACCTTGATCTGTTTTACGGCAAGGTCAACTTTTGAGTCACTTAGGTTTTTCTATAGGAAAAAGTGAAAAAAGTTGATTTTTTTAGAAACAATGCAGTCTGCTACCTGAAAGTTTGTAGATGCTGACAACTAATTAGGTAAATGAAGCTTTAGTGAGTATTCATGGTAAAGGTCATATCTTCACCTGGGCCTAAGGCCATTTACATTGAAAAATTAAAACTCGCTTTTTTTATATAAACTTGACCATCATGAAATATTTCCGCGCTTGCGCGGGCTCTTTCCTAGTTGTTATATATTTTTCAAGCCATTCATCCTATTAATTAAAGTTAAAAAAAAAAAAAAAAAAACACACACACACAAACACAAAAAATGTGGCTGTGCAATTGCAGAATGCGTATTTTAGAAGGATCATCAGCTATAGTGATATTTCTAAACTAGAGACAAGTCTTCATAATGTTTGATGCATAAGTTTGCAGAAAATATATAAATAATTTAACAGTTAATAAGAAAATAAATGATTAAAACAAGTAAATTATCATTCATTACATATAAAGTCTCATAGGCGTAAAATCTGCTGCCCCATCTGTGTAAAGTCTCGCCGGTTATCGGGACATAACGCGTTACCTGAGCGGTACGCGCACGTGCAGAAACAATGTGAAAAAGGTCTTTTTTCAATGCAAAATAACCATTAAAATAGAATATTTATTGCGGTACCTTGAGTTTTTGATGGAATGTTCAATTATTAATAGCAATTCACTGTAATCACCAACCAAAGTTCGGCACGCATAGTCATGGATTTTGATGAAACTTTCTCAGCTTGTATGTTGTCACACAAAACCATATAATTGATACGTACCTTCTTCTGCTGCATGCCCGTTGCCATGGTAACGGCCTCCAAAGGTTTTGACTCAAAAATGGTCAAAAAATAAATGAAAAATTGCACTTTTTGAACTTTTATATAGGCTAAATGAAACTACATTTCATCTAAACATGAATTGGTTGAAGAAGTATAGGTCAGTATGAGTGTAAGGAAATACAAATATAAAAGTTTCATAATTTCTTTAGTACTGCTACTGGCTGCTAATTGTGGGTGGGGTATCAAGATTTCCGAAACCCCCATTTTAAGGCACTTTAAGCATATACAGAACTGTCATTTCGCCCGGTCAGCCTGACACATCTGCATATCACTACAAACTGAAACTATTATTAACTGAAGAAACATGTTTGGGAAGTTAATTTCTTCTGACCGTAACCATGGAAACAATCAGTACCCTATATAACAAACGAAACCCTGTAAACTAGCAAACATTTTCCATAAACAATGACATGCAGCATTAATTACATGTATAGTTGTTGTGAAAATTTCTGACTTACATGAATATCCACATCACAAGGACCAGTACTGAGACTCTTTTAATATTCATTTAAGGGGCTCCGAAAGGGGTTTTAACAGGCTAATTTGCACCCCCCCCCCCTCCAAATGATTGATTTTTCTCCATGCAGTTACAAACTCATAACTGTTTTCCTTTTACAAGGTTGTGAAAGTCTAAACCTAAAGTAAAAAGATACTAAATATGGTAATGGGGTACTCCTTGGTAATATTTGCATGGCGTTTAGATGACAATAGGGTGTTCTGTTACAGTATTTATAGTTCATTAAGGGGCCAAAAAGGGTAAAATCTCCTAATTTGCCCCCCGAAATCTCAAATATTCTTCATACTGCAACAAAATACATTATCTGATACTTTAAAATGTTTAGAAAAGCATTAATTATAAATTAACAGATACAAAATATGGTATTTGCCGCAAGGCCGCTATTCGTACTACTACACGTTAGACTTACAATAATCAGATTTGACGTCACTTTACATGACCAGGTGTCGTTCAGGTTTATTTAGGGAACGACTGTGGCTGGTGTAACTTTCATAAATTCAAATGGTTTAAAAAGGAATAAAGTTTAGCTTCTTTTTTTCAAATAAGTGAGTGAATCAGTTAGGCTTGACATACTTATAGGTCATTAAAGCAAACATCGGGTTCGCCAGTTTGTTCCGGGACAACCATCTAGTTAGACTTTTCTGGTACGCGCCATAACTAAGACACAGTTTTTTTTTAAATATCTTGATGAAATATAGCAATGTAAATGATGTCAAGACGGTGTGTTTCGTAAAAGAATGGTAGTTCTCTCTTACTTAATATTGGAGTTACGTCCCTTCAATTAGTTTTTTCTGACTAATTGAATATTATTATTGTGCTAGCCATAACTAATTAACTAGTTACTGCGTCGTTACTAGCTGTCACTGACTACACGTCGTCACGTGTCCTTCTTCTTGTTCTCATTCAAACTTTGAGATAACTATTTCTGAGATGTTTTAAGAAAACAAATCATATTTTATTACTAACTAAAGCTGAAGATAAAAAATGGATTCTTGGAATTTCTACATCTAAAAACATACTCGGTCCGATAAATTCGTGTAAGCACAGACTTAATTTCAAAAAGAATTTTAAAAGACGTGCAGTATTTAAGTAATAGTTTGTACGAAATGATATGGGAGACAGCCCAAACTACTACATTAAACTACTACGGAAGCGCGGACATATCTTAAGTTTGGCTTTAGCCATTTACCGTCATCTTCTTTTAATTATATATATGATTTTATAAAATCTCTATGAATGTGCAGATTTAACAAGGACTGTGTTGATTAAGTGAGATGATGTAGTTATATGACAAATATTTTCTTCAACAGAAATGTATTAACACAATGTGACACCTGTCTATAATAAGACTTCGCCGAAAAGCCACTTACGTAGTCTGGCCCATGTTTCTTCTTCTGAATGTATTCTCTGCTCTTGAAGGAACTATTTAAGATTTTAATTTTACCTCACTGCAGCTGGTGTTGTGCCGTGTGGCGGCCTTAAAGCGTCTCCCCGTACATCATCCATAGTGCATATTATATTTTATTTTCGTCCATTGAGATCAGAGGATATATTCTGAGAAATCTAAAATTTGAGATTGATTTAGTCTATTGTTCTAGATCATCATCTTTTATATTATTTGGATCCTTTGTTATATACTAATCAGTCTTTGAATTGACTGCCCAATTAAAATTAAGAAATTACAGTGTGCTTTTCTCTGGTTTTGTCACCAGATAATGGCAGGGTCACTGACGAGGCCTTTATTAGCCGAAACTACGTAGTCTGGCCCACGTTTCTTCTTCTGAATGTATTCTCTGCTCTTGAAGGAACTATTTAAGATTCTAATTTTACCTCACTGCAGCTGGTGTTGTGCCGTGTGGCGGCCGTAAAACGTCACCCCGTACATCATCCATAGAGCAGATTATATTTATTTTCGTCCTTTGAGATCAGAGGATATATTCTGAGAAATCTAAAATCTGAGATTGATTTAGACTATTATTCTAGATCATGTTCTTTTATATTATTTGGATCTTTTTTTTATACTAATCAGTTTTTGAATTGACTGCCCAATTAAACTTAAAAAATTACAGTGTGCTTTTCTCTGGTTTCGTCACCAGATAATGTCAGGGTCACTGACGAGGCTTTATCAGCCGAAACTACGTAGTCTGGCCCATGTTTCTTCTTCTCAATGTATTTTCTGCTCTTGAAGGAACTATTTAAGGTTTTAATAAAAACAAATTTACGCGATAACTTTGATTTTGACATAGTAAATTTTCCATTTTTGGATGTTGGCGATCCCCGTTCTATCTCTTACGGGGTTTGCATTTTTTAACTTATTCGGTTTGCTAGAGTGTCTAGTCATGTGACTGACTTCAATGCCCGTATTAAAATTTTAACTGCTAAGCTTCTCCAACAGGGCTATCGGTATCATAAACTTCGAAAAGCTTTTTTAAAATTCTATCTCCGACACTATGATATGGTTTCTAAGTTCAAGTTTGGATTAAAAAGTCTTTTGCAACAGGGCCTATTGGAACCAGAATGTATGATGACTTAGTCTATAAATTCAAAATAACTGCAAGTAGGTTCGATTTTTCTAGTCAGTTCAGAAGTATTATCATACAATTACAAATGTATTGGATACGACATAAATGTAATGCTGCAGTCTGCATGTTAAGTAATTAACCAAATTATGGTTGATTTATTTGCTTCCCTCTTGAATTGCACGGCTTGATTGGTCGGGTATCAAACTCAGTGGCGGGCCCGACATAAGGCTATTTAGTTTAGTTGGTCGGGACCGGAGCTTGCTCTGTCTGTTGCTTGGTTTCGGGGTTCAACTGATGGTTTTCTATTGCCCCGCCATGTCAGTGGTGGTGTTTGACACCCCAGGGATCTCTAGGTATCGCAATATATTGTTTCTGTCGAGTTCTCATCTCTGTGTTATCCGTGATTTGTTCGTTTCCTGTGATGATTCATTGATGGGTTAGGACACCTTCTTGCGAACCAAACAGCTTACTAAATGTTTCAACCACCACAGAAGCAGAGGGCGTGGTTTGAATCCAGTAAAACTAGTTTAAGCCCCCGGTAACCTTTTGCTGCCCATTTCAAGGCGGTACTTATGTTGTTCCTCAATGTTACATGTTGTAATGTCCGCTTGTCATAGTCTCTAGCAATCTGATCACGTGAAGGGCTGCTCATTCTGTAATCTGTTTTGTGTTATTTGTAATTTAAAATAAAAAAGAATGTAAAAATAGATGTTGCTGCTGTTTTAAATAAGGGTAGCTGACTGACCACCTGTTTGGGAAAGAGCTGTTCATTCGTTTAAACATAAGTTGCTTTCGTGAACTTAGTCATTTTTTGTGCGTGCCATTCTTCTTTCCCTATTGGTTTTGAGAGCGGTTGTATTAATTCCTTATCATTGCCTATTTTTTTACTTGGTAATAATGCTTGTAAAAATATTGGTTCTGTTTATGTTCTTAAACCTTAAACACAAATCTTCTCAGTACAGTTAATGGCATACACAGACATTTCCCCTGTGGTGAACATCCAGCGTAAAGTATTGTATATGGGTGTCTTGATTAAATATTTAAAAGAAGCAGTTTTAAATGTAGCTTTGGTGTTTTAAAACGACTATTTCTTAATTGCTTCATTTGTATCCATTTGTACTTAATTGAAACTTAAACTAGTCTTTCTCATTTGTTTCCGACCTAACGTGATTAGGCTTCCGCCAACAAAGTGCACTAATTTTCTTGAAACTATCAGCTTAGAGGAAATTTTGAGGCTGTACACTTTTGGAATTATGGCATAAATCTCTTACTTGGTAGCTTACTAATATCAAAATGCGCTGTCTATGAAGGTGAAATATATACTTTGCCTCTGCATGACGTCAATCTAAATTTCCACTCTTAATATTCTCTCGTATAACGAAGATGTGGATTGGATTTTGGATGACTTGTGACTTCCTTTTCAACAGTATTTCAGTAATATCACGATGAGAAGGTGTGAAAGGCTGTGTGCAAAGGGACCCGTTAACAATTGAAAAGTTGGTTAGTTGGTTGGTTGATTTGATGCTTAACGTCCACGGTAAACAAACAACTATTCCTGGGCAGGCTTAGACCTCCTAAGCGGTTAACCAGTACTGAGTGCACATACTTTCGCCAGTAACTGACAACTGCCCTTCTTGAATCAGCGGAAGGAGAAACGAAAGTATGTGGCCAGACCGGGATTCGAACCCAGGACCTCTGACTTACGAGTCAGGTGCCCTACCGATTGCGCTACCCGGCCCGGCACAATTGAAAAGATTTCTGTCTCCGGGAATCGATCTGGGGACCGCTAGATCAGCAGTCCAGCGCTTAACCCACTGTGCTAACGGGGCTCCTTTCTGTTATATTTACATTTTCTCCCTAGGGACCTCATGTGTGAACCGATTTTGATACAGCAGGGCCCGAGGTTATAGACCTTTTATATAAATGTTAAGTATGACAAGACCTTGGGTAGGTTTGCATTCCAGGGTGCTAGGGTCAAGGTCATTGTCATTGCTCTACCATCCTAATTTATAGACCGAATTCAGTATAACTTTATACAGATCTTAAGGTGGTGATAGTCTCTGATTTGTGGAGGATACAAAAATCTGCATAGAACGCAAAAATACAACATACCTATCCAGAACTCAGCAGCTGCCTTCTTTATGTTGTTTATCACAATTTAGAATTACAAAGTGCGTCATTTGTAAATATTAGAACATGCTTGTTAAGAAAAGATCTAAGTGTAATTTATAGTACCTGTGACCTTGCCCATAGCGACCTGAAACACAAAATGTGTCCCAGGGTATTGTCATACTTAACATTTGTGTGAAGTTATTCTTAAGTCGATCCATGAATGAGGCCGCTTGGGCGGTGACAAAAATTTCTAAACACTCACCTTTGCCCAAGCCCCTGAAATCTGAATCTGACTAAGGTACTGTCATACTCAACAATGTGTGAAATAATACTGAAAATGATTTATAAAAAAGGATACTAGAGCGAATAACGAAGTTTTTTTAGTGTTTTTTTTTTTGTAAATACATGTAGTAACAACAGCTTAGACCTTTATTTCCAGCAGCTTGTCGAAGATATTGTTATATCAATTGGTTGGTTGGTTGATTTGATGCTTAACGTCCACGGTAAACAACTGAGGTCATGTCGGGACGGTCAGTTAACCTAACCACACTATTCCTGGGCAGGCTTAGACCTCCTAAGCGGTTAACCAGTACTGAGTGCACATACTTTCGCCAGTAACTGACAACTGCCCTTCTTGAATCAGCGGAAGGAGAAACGAAAGTATGTGGCCAGACCGGGATTCGAACCCAGGACCTCTGACTTACGAGTCAGGTGCCCTACCGATTGCGCTACCCGGCCCGGCTCTTGTTATATCAAAGGTGGTGATTTGTAGTAAATAGTAGTATCTGACAAAAACCGTGAAAATACAATATATCTTCCCGAAACTGATCAGACTTTTCCCTTCGTTGTTCTCTACAGTTTAGAATACAAAAATAAAAGACATACCGATAGAAAAGGGGTTTACATAAGACAAAATCGAAGGGTACTTTACGATATATGGTAAGATTTAGGGAAATACATCTAACAAACACAATATTTCGGTAGCACTGGATCCGCTCGGGATGTTAAAATGATTTTTAAACTGGATATAAATGGAGAGATAATCATTAAAATGCATTTCTCAATATGCTACCTAAGCGCTTTCGCCTTTCGGCTTCTTCAGAGGTTGCAAACAATAAAAAATATAGTGAAAAAGTAACAAATATTTACATTTCGAGATAAAAATCTAAACATTTAAAAAGATAAGCTCCTAAACACAAAATGAACAAAATATTCCCCTAATCGGGGACCATGCAGTTCAAATTATGAAAACAAAATGGCTGCCCACGCTAAATGTAATACGAGTGTGTTGCACATTTGCACATACACAATCATAAACACAACGCTACAGCAATCAAAGTATAAAACATGGATATGTACAAGAGTCAAATCTCGCTGCGTTGCAGCTTGTGAAACCATGAAACTGCATAACAACTGAAGAAATGTTTGGTGAGTTGTTGGTTGTATTGGCTTTGATAGATCCCAGAGACGGCGCATTCGTTCCCACAAAGTGAAACAATGTATGGAAAGAGAAACAAAAAATTAAGAACAAAAAAATGCCGCACCTGCTGCAAGCGCAACAGGGTCTCCACTGTCTTATCGGTTATGCAATGTTCAAAGCGTACCTTCTGCAAGTATAGCAGGCACTTGTCAGTCTATAGTCAATATCGGAAAAGCGCCGCATATGCATCTATTCAACTATATCCTGGAAGGTATGCTGGAGTTGAACAGTCCTATGGGGCAGGTCAGTAGATTTCGGACTGTTTCACAGAGACGGGGAGAAAAAAAATGTCGAACTTGATAGACAAGAAGAGTTAATCCAAACAACCAAATGCCACACCTACAAGTACCAAATCCAATACAACCAACAACCCACCAAACATTATTTCAGTTGTTATGCAGTTTCATGGTTTCACAAGCTGCAACACAGCGAGATTTGACTCTTGTACATATCCGTGTTTTATACTTTGATTGTTGTAGCGTTGTGTTTATGATTCTGTATGTGCGACACAAACGAATAACATTGGTTGCACTCCACAGTTTATTCGATAGCTCAGTGACTCCACAGGGGGTCAGCCAAGCAAAGTGACATTCCAGCCTGACTGAATGCATAAATCATTCTTTCTTCTCCTTGAATGAGCTGTACATATGCCTAAATACAATTTATAGCCATTTATAACCCCTATAAGGTCCTTATATGTAGGTTGCACTACAGCAAAAAAATGCTCATTATGCAAGCCCCGCCTCTTTTGGGGAGAGCTTTCAGGAGTATAATGAATATTTGCCGGTCCCTGATTGGTTTTATTATGAAAGTTGAATATTTTTCTGAATGTTATGTTTATTTATTATTCTAAAAAATGGAGCTTATTTACAAAGCTGCTTTGCTACATTTTTGATGGGGTTGAAAAATACACATGGGTGCAGGTGAAAGTTTCGAGATTTATTTACTGCGAACTACACCCTGTCAGCACTAAAAATAGAATAAGTCAAAAATATGCCGCACAACCCCCAACTTTTATAGCTATTACTGGTAGGTAAAGTTGTTGTCTATTCAATTCCATGCCTCAATTTGGAAAGTTTAGACCAGGAGAAAATTGGCAGTGCATTGACTTTGACCCATTTTGCACTGTGCGCTATGGGATGTTTTTAGTGTAGTGCCACCTAAACCAGGGATTTCCAAGAGTAAGTTTTCTTCGAGATAACCTTGATTCCAATTGTGGAACCCCATTTTCTGGTTTTGCATGTGCTCACAGCAAACATGGATGCTTTCTGGCACAACCTTTCAGCTGATTTGCAGAAAAAGTCCAGTTTTCATTGTAGACTCTATGATTGCACTGAGTGGGTGGGGGCACGAGAACATGGTCTGTATGGGAAAAAAGTCTGTTTCTTGGCCAGATGGGACAAAAACAAAGAACTCATAGGCTGTCCTACATGATATCCAAAAAGCTTCTCCGAGACCAAATGCCTAAGATTAGTGCTGCTGGAGAACAGTTAGATGTGTCGCACTTATGTCATAACCCGATTTGCATCAAGGCCGAGCATTTGATATTGGAGCCGCATTCTGTCAATATGGAACGTATGGGCTGCAAGATAAGACAGGTGTGTACGCGGGCCCATTTTCCTGTTTGCTTACTTTAAGGTACAAGTTCTAATATGGTATAATTGTTTGTTTTTACATGCTTTTAAAGGGAAAAGAGGTCTTTACTTTCTAATACACTGCTTGCATTTCCTGGAATAACTCTTGTGATCATGTGGTAAGCAAAAGCATGATCTTATATTGATGGGTAATAGCTTATTTTTCTCATAATTTCTCTCTTCTTGATGTATTTCATACAGTTTAAGCATTTCATGTCTCCTTCTACACCTAGCCTCTTTGTACTGTTTGCATTTCTTGTATGATTTATGCTGCTCATTTATGGTCTGAATGTTTTTCAGACCTCTTGCTACCCTTGTGCCAGGGATAATAGGACAACCCAGTGCCTTGCAGAACTTAGTAATTGACTCACCAGGGATATGGTTGACATTGTGAATGGCAGTATGAATGCGACTTACATAATTTCTACGGTATGTTATATTTTTGGCTACAGTTGTACGTATAGCCCTGTTTGTACCTTCTACTTTTTGCGTATTTGCATTCTTGGGTGTTTTACTGAGCATACTGGGGCCCAGACGATACTGCACACATTGCCGCAGAAGACTCTCAGCTTCGCTTGTTTTTTTCTTCGATTCTGAAGTCATTGGCCATGAAAGAGCTTTTTTTCTAGCCATGTTTTGTCATGCTTTGGGTTTGAGCAGACATAAGAATACTTCTTGCTTGTGTCATGATCACCAAAGTAACAGTCTATGACTGCGTCCGAAGCAAATGACAAGTTACGTTTCATCGAATGAAGATCTGCACGTACAGCGAAAGCTTTTTCATACTCGGCCTGACATCTTTTCGAAAAGTCATTTGCAAAACGGTCCTTTAATTTTTTTTATCACATTGCAACCTGGCCGGCATAAGGTGTTGAAGCGGTTTCAAATTTTTCATAAATTTTCGATGGTTCTCTGACACATGTCTTGTATCCAAAAAATGCTCAGGCTCTGTATTTGTAATGCCAGCAATGTATAAGCTTTCTGCAGCCCTGTATGCACTACTGTCTGGGTCAGTAGTGATTTCTTTAACTTCAAGATTATCTTTCTTTAGGCTTATTAAGCTCTGTTTGGCCCACTTTTCCTCATTTCCAATATCTTCCTCCATATTCAAATTAGAAGAGCAGTTGCCAGGATGAGTACCAGCCTTTATGCTCAGTTTATGCTTCCTGATGTTAGAGCAGAGCTTGTTCATAGCAACAGCACTTATAATTTGATGTTTATATGTGGTATTTTCAGCCACTGTGTACGCACACTGAGTCGCAGGCCGGGAAGGTGTTTTGCCAACGCCGGAGTACAGTGCATTATTATAAACGCAGTCCGCTTGAACATTTATGACGTTTGGTTTTTCTCCTCGTAAAGTGTTTACTTCTTTCAACAGTAGCCTCTGGTGTGCTAAATCTTCTGTACTTGTTTTTTCTATCTTGATAGCCACCTTGTTTGCTGTTTGCTGCATGCCTGTTGTGGAAGGACTTGGAATGTTACAGCTTAAGCACAACTTTTGAAAGCTAACTGTACTGATAGGAGTATGAGATAGTCCTATCTGCAAGCCTATGTTGATTTTGGCTGACTTTCTCCCTCTTTCATTTCTCTCTTCCTCCTCATATAGATTGAAAAGGACAGATGCATATGAACATTCACTGCAGACTGCTTTCTCTCTCCATGCCCAGTCCCACTGCTGCTCTGCCTGAAGGTCCCAAGAAAGGAAGCCGTTACAAAAAGGATGCTGAAGCTGATGTTCTCGGAACACTGTGTTCCACATTAATGCATTCTTTTCAATGTTAACTACCCTGTTTGGTGCACTTTTCATACCTGAAAGAAAAGAACCAACCTTTCTGCTAAATTCTGAATTTACTAAGTTCAGTGTGTTCTCTCAGAACAAAATTACATGGTTTCTACAAACTGATTATTTTGTAAGCCCCCCTTTTTCATACCTTACCTCACCTACTGCAAGCACAGCTGGTCCTTGCCATATTATCATCCACATTAGTAGGTATTTGATAATTAATCTGAGATTTCCTTTCCTTTTTTCTTATGTATCCACGAAAAACATGTTGTGGCTCCTCATTAGAGCTGCCTCACTGAAGAGATTCATTAGAACTGCCTCAGTGAGCAGGTTCTAATGAAGTACACAGCTTATGTTCAAATATATGTTGTGCTGGCATTAGAACCTACTCAATGAGACAGTTCTAATGATGTTATGGCCTCTCATTAGAGCTCTCTCACTTTGGTAGTTCTGATAAGGCCACAACATATGTTTTCAGTATTGATGAGTAATTTAGGCCACCAAAATAAGCTCTATTATGTGCACAATCTGGTTCAAGTCAAATCATTCTTTTTAAGAGATTAAGCACACAAATTCTTTATCATGAGATATTGCTGCAAGCTTTTCACTCCTGTTTTATCATTATAAATGACTGATTAGCTAATTTTCAACTAACAAAATAGCTTGAGTTTCATGTAAACTGGTTTTTAAAATTGATTTGAGTCATTTCAGTTGACAACTGATATGACCTGCTTTCAAAATCATAAACTTGACTAAAATGGTAAAAATACAATGTACAGGTACAATTTTCTGTCCCTTATTTACCATTATTTTATTGTTAGTAGTAGTATTAGTATTATTATGATCCTTTTTATTATTTGTTTCAGACATAGGAAAAAGTAACTTACTGCAAGAACTGTTCAGTGTCTGCACAATGTTGTATTTCAGATCTTACAGGGCTCTTGGGCCTCAAAAGCCGTGCTGAATTTGGTCCCCCAAGACTGTTGTGGCTCACATTTTTGGTCACCAGATCAAACATATGTTTTGAAAGCCTTACACTTTTGGATATGACAGCATCAGAGTGTGCTGGTGAGTAGCTTTCATCTAACTTAACTCCTTTATTATGTGGAATATTCCCTTTCTTGAACCTATATGAATGCAATTTCTTATGTGTGCGCCCCATTCTCACTCAGCATCAGAATATTCAAGACATAACGTTGTTACCAAGGCACCATGACGTCACTGACATCACAGATAGATAAAGGGAGATGATAAGAAGTGACTTATCCAGAAATGAAGTAGTTTGGATGAGTAGAGTTGTATTTAAGGCAGAACAAATGCAGAAAAAAGTTTGTGACCAGAAATTGCTCCAAGCGGGATGGGGGGAGGGTTGCAAAAGTTAGGTTTTTTTGCCATGCACCTCATGATATGCACTTAGACTTGCAGGATACTTATACTAGGAGTAATAGTTTATCAGATACTAGTAACTATCTGTCAGCTACTTGCATGACAAAAACTCTGTGTTCTTTTCAAGGCAAAATGTAAGAAAATTTGTGTATTTTGATAGTGGCCACTTATTAACAGATACAGGGCTATAATGCTTGGACCAAAGTATGACTGATATATTATACTTTTTTACATAAGGGAATAAAGAAACAAAACACAGATTGCTGAATAGTTCAAAGACATATTTCTTTTTGTAACAAGACAAATAGTACAGTGGACTCGACAGTATCGGGTCATCGACAGTATCGGATCACCCTTATGTTATCACCCATTTTGCTCACAAATGAAGCAAATATTTTTTACCATTATACTAGAGTCATCGAGTTAAACCAATGACAAAGTGCAGGGTGAAAAAATCAGTCGAAATGTGCGGCTGTGAAACAAATCAGGGTTGTTGAAAAGCTTGACCCCTCTTCAGCGGCGCTTGCATTTTGTCTGTTGCTCGTTACTCCCAAAACAAATTTCGGTTGTTTACACAATTTTATAATTAGGCGATTGAAACCGATTTTGCTTTGTAATGTGTCCTGGCATCCCTCAAAATGCAGGCAGTCATTATTTTCGTGACATCCCAGTATTTGATGAAGCTAGAGACTTGAAAAGTTGGGCTCCAATGTGCGACAATAACGGATCATTATATAAGTTGAACTGATATACAGGCATTAGCTGGAAAACTTTATGTCAAATGCAGGCCTAATGCTGAAAGTAAGTCAAAAATCGACTACCTAACTGACTGCCGTGTCTTCTTTGAAAAAATCGGTATAAAATATAATGCAATATCCTTTTAGTAAAATATCCCCCATCTCACACCCCACACACTACCGACCGATAATGACGGTTATGAGTAGCACATCGAAGCTTCCGCTAAACATTCTGGAAGAAAAATTCGACATCAGCTCGCATGTATGTGAACCCATTAATGTTTTGCGTTCATCAGCTGGACATTTGTACACTGCATAGACTCAGATTAATGCAGCAGAACTCGTTGAATGACCATGTAGTGTTTATACTCTGTTTGCATTGATATTCCAGTGCTAAGGTGGAAAATCCCCATATATTTTTTTATCCTGATCAGACGCTACGGTCTTATCAGGGTGTATTCTTTGCGACGTCAGATTATGGTCTATACTGTTTGAGTAGTCCCGTGCTAAAGGAGCGCAGGGTATAACTGAGTTGAGAATTATTGACATGCGTGTACATTTGTACACATTCAACTGTTAGCTAACGTTGCTGGTGACGGGTCACGTGAAAAATATCGTTGAAAGGCCGTAAAAGTTTCCTCTCAGAGTTTAAAAGGTCCAGCTGTTTATGTAGCCAAATTATTGAAGCTAAGTAGTTTGACAGAACGCCTCGGAGGAACTCTCTTGTGAAATAATATCATATGATCCGATACTGTCGCAACTGATTCGTTACTGTCGTACGACCCTCCTGTAAGTCTGGGTAGGTTATCTACCCTTAAAGTAATAAATTTCGTAAATATTTTGACATGGCTAGATAGAAGGGATATTTTCCAATTGTTATGTGTAATAACATACATATGTTAGCATTCATATACAACAAAACAGGAGTTTTATTTAACTTGATCCGATAATGTCGAGTCCACTGTATGAGCAGGATATTTCATAATATACATGCCAAATGGGTTGGCTACAAAGGGCTGCCACATACTTGACTGCAAAAATTTCCTTAACAACTGATAGAAATGTTATCCCTGGTATACACGAATAATGGCAGTAAGTCTATCTTACATAATATTACATGAGGAGGCAAAAAGCCTTATTTTGATGGAAGGTATAGGTTGCACTACAGTAAAAAAAATGCTCATTATGCAAGCCCCGCCTCTTTTGGGGAGAGCTTTCAGGAGTATAATGAATATTTGCCGGCCCCTGATTGGTTTTATTCTGAAAGTTGAATATTTTTCTGAATGTTATGTTTATTTATTATTCTAAAAAATGGAGCTTATTTACAAAGCTGCTTTGCTACATTTTTGTTGGGGTTGAAAAATACACAGGGGTGCAGGTGAAAGTTTCGAGATTTATTTACTGCGAACTACACCCTGTCAGCACTAAAAATAGGATAAGTCAAAAATATGCCGCACAACCCCCAACTTTTATAGCTATTACTGGTAGGTAAAGTTGTTGTCTATTCCATTCCATGCCTCAATTTGGAAAGTTTAGACCAGGAGAAAATTGGCAGTGCATTGACTTTGACCCAGTTTGCACTGTGAGCTATGGGATGTTTTTTAGTGTAGTGCCACCTGAATATTGTTGCAGGGAAAATGACACCCCACCCACTTTTTGGGGCCAGAAAATTTCTTCAAAAATGGCATTATTACCCATGCTCTACTCAAGAGCAGGACAATTGTTGACACCTAAAGCTTACAGATTTACCTAGAAGGCTTACAGATGATCACTGTCAACTGCAACTGAATACCTGCCAGTCGTTTAGATTTTTCTGCTATTCTTCATTGAAAATGAGCACTATCATTTGCTCAATTGTATTTCGTGCTTTATCAGTGCAGCCATAGTTTCGCGTCCATGCCGCACAGCGATTGGATGGTTTTCAAGGTTGGAAATAGTTTCAGTTTTTACTTTCCTGACACATGCTCACTCAAAGGGAGGAAAAGTTTCCTGCATATAAGGAGCCAAAATGAATTTGTAGCCCAAGATACAAGCCTACCCCAAATTATTAGCATTTTTGTCCCCGGCCAAAAGTGCGAAACTGTGAATGGCAGCCATTTAGCGTGGGCAGTCATTCTTTCATGATTTTATACCCGGGGCAAGGGAGATAATCTATACAAAATGTTCTTTTAATGTTGCAGGAGGATATAATTTCTCTACCGGGGCTATCAGCTGGGGTCGATGCTAAGCCTATGAAAGTATGGTCTCATCCCAGCAAAGATTGGCATATACATGTATCTGTTAATGCAGTCATAAAATTGTTTGTTTAATAGCAGCTGTGTCAAAACAGTTTATCAACATCAAAATGCATTTTCATTGTGTGTGTGTGTGTGTGTGTGTGTGTGTGTGTGTGTGTGTGTGTGTGTTCACTTTCCTTTTGGGATATGAGCTTCATGAAAATACTACAAGCAACTTGACAAAGAAATACATTACACAAGATTGTAAAAGTAAATGTGTTCATTTTTTATGGCGCAGTCTTGTTGATATTGTTATCTTCTGTTACTGCCCTTTTCCCTGGTGTGGCCAATGTTTTGCTCCTAAGAATGTTTACACTAGCCACACAGAGCTCTTGAAAAATGCTAATAAAATAAATGATGTTTACAGGTTGGTTGCTGATAAGCAGTGAGTTTCTTCTCAGAGCAGGGACCAATGGTAAGTGGACTTACCATCACACAAGCTCTACAAAAGATTATATACAGAGCTGATAGCCCCGGTAGTGAAATTATATACTCCTGAATGTTGGAAATGGCAAAATACAGCGTTTTTTCTGTGTCTTGTCAGTTTTAAATGAAGTTGACGTTTGCAGAATACAGTGTTTATCTGTGTTTCCTCGGTGTTAAGCAAAATTGGAAATAGTAGAATACAGTGTTTGCGCATGTCTTGCCACGGTTGGACGAAGTTGGCAAAACTCAGGCCAAAAAACAGTGTTTGCCTCTGTCTTTCTAGTGTTAAATGAAGTTGGTAATGGCACACATTGTTTCTCTATGACTTGCCAGTGTTAAATGGAGTTGAATATTGCACAGTTTTATTGTTTGTCTAGACAATATTCAGGAATAGACAAGGGATGGATTTTGCTAGCTCAACTAGGGCAAATGAAGACAAGACTAAGTGGAGAGGGATTGTTGTAGAGTCATCTGTGGTGCCCCAACGACCTCACAAGGTTATGAGACAGACTAGACTAGACTAGAAATGAAGTTGCCAATGGCAGAATACAGTATTTGTCTGTATATCATGAAATTGGCAATGGCTGCATTCAGTGTTTGTCTGTGTTTGCCAGTGTTAAAATTGATCCGCGACACGGCAAAACCATTAATGTGGTTGTGCGCCCAGCGCAGACTCAGATCAGCCTGGGCATCCGCCCAGTCTGATCAGAATCTTCGCTGTCCGCATGGAGGTAGCTCAGACCCTAATCTACCCTTTGAGCACTTAACGAAGACTCTGAGCAAACTGGGCGGATTGCCAGGCTGATCTGAGTATTCGCTGGGCGCACAACCACATTTGTCATGTCGCGGCTCATTAATGAAGTTGGCAATGGTAGAATACAATGTTGATGTTCTATTTACTACAAAGCACCACCTAAAACATAAAATATCTTCGACATGCTGCTGGAAGCAAGGTCAACCTTGTTGTTATTATTTATTAAAAAAAACTTTGTAATCGCTCTAGCATCCTTATTTCGTCTGTGTTAAATAGCTCAATAAAACCTGAAACACTGTATGACTGGCTGCATTCAATCCTGAATACCCATTCTTCGTATGTGTAAAACAGTTCAATAGCTACTTATCCCACTAAAAACTCGTTTTTCGTCTGTGTTAAACATATCCATATAGAGAGAAACATTGTAGGGCCATCCACTTTCAGCCCTGAAAACTCATATTTCGTCTGTGTTAATGCGTTGAACAGCTCCATTTATTCTGAAACACTGTAAGGATAGCCCCTTTTTATCCCATGAATACCCATTCCCGTCTTTATTAAACAGCTCTGTATAGCCAGAAACGCTGAACGCCACGCTGCTTTCATACCAGAATACCCATTTTTCGCCTGTCCATAAGGTCTAAAAACTGTTTAGCTAGCCTCCCCAACCCCCCCCCCCTCCCACCCCCTTCTTTAAAGCCATTTTTCGTACATGTAAAATAGTTTCATATTGTCTGAAACACTGTAAGGTAAGCCACTTTTATCTCTGAATACCCATTTTTGTCTGTGTTAAACGGATGCATATTCTCCGAAACATTGTAAAGCCGGCCCATTTCACCCCATGAATACAATTTTTCGTCTGCGTTTAACAACGCCGTATAATCTGACACAGTGTAAAGCTGGCTACTTGAACCCAAAGAATACCAAATTTTCGTCTGTGTTAAACAGCTCCATAAAACCTGAAACACTGTACGGCTGACTGCTTTCACCCTAAATACCCATTTTGCGTCTGTCTTTAGTAGCTCAATAAAGTCTGAAACACTGTAAGGCTAGCCTCTTTCACCCAAGAATATCCATTTTTTGTCTGTTAAAACATCTCCATAAAGTCTTAAACACTGTAAGGCTGTCTCCTTTTACCCCTGAATACCTATTGTACGTCTGTGTGGTGGTGATTTGTGCTAAATACAAAAACCTGAATAAAACCATAAAAAATTAAAGTATCTATAATACTAAATAAACGAAGTAACGCATAAACTGCAAAATTGGTGGCATTTTCAAGCGTAATTTCTATACTGGTTCTTTTGCATATTGCTATCATTGATAATTTCGGTTAGCGTGTGTTTTAGTTTCACGTAGATTTAAAGAATTTGGGAATTGAATTCGTCTTTCATTTTAAATTCTCCCAAGTATTTTTCTAGAAACTTCGACAACTGTATTGGTCGATTTTTTTTGTCAACAATGGGTGCGTTCGAGTGAAATTATCGTGTACTCGAATACACGTTTTAAATTAATCCAGTCGTTTCGGTTCTGCGTCGTTATATCGGCGCGCTGCTTAGCAAGTCCAAATTTAGTAGGTTCTAATGCAAAAATCCGACCCATGAACGTACGTCATTCCCCATAAATAACGATTTATTTTTGTATTTTTGCTCATATGTCTAAACGGATGAAGAACTAAATGGTCATAGTCCCGACGGCCCTGGATCGAAACGACCCATTTTCTTCCAGAACGATAGTCAATACGAGTAGCCAATCGAACTCGCCCATTGAAGAATAAAGCTCAACGCACATGGTCTTTCGAAAAGTTGGACGGACACACGGCGCCAAGTGTGTGCGGCTATGGTTACGTACCGCTGAGCCACTTGGGGAACGTCGTTAGGAGAATTCAAACTGAACTTAACTTTCGAAAAGACAAAAATTAAAAATGTCTAAGGTTAAATGCGCCAGGTAAGAAAGGGCATTTTTTCCAGCGAAGCAGACAAATCAATTTCAATGATTCAACGAAGCTAAATAAGCCTTTTGTCTTCAGAGGGCTTGAATATTTTCCCCAAAAACGTTCCAGGACCCAATTTTTCCAGAAAAAAATACCCAGGACAGGTCACATAACCAAGATGGCAAACATTTATTATGGTAAAAAATTTCAAAAAACTTCTCCCCCAGAACCACGCCGGGCCGCGTAGCGCAATCGGTAGGGCACCTGACTCATAAGTCAGAGGTCCTGGGTTCGAAACCCGGTCTGGCCACATACTTTCGTTTCTCCTTCCGCTGATTCAAGAAGGGCAGTTGTCACTTACTGGCGAAAGTATGTGCACTTAGTACTGGTTAACCGCTTAGGAGGTCTAAGCCTGCCCAGGAATAGTGTGGTTAGGTTAACTGACCGTCCCGACATGACCTTAGCTGTTTACCGTGGACGTTAAGCATCAAATCAACCAATTCTCCCCCAGAACCACAAATCCTATGATCTTGAAACTTAGCATGTCGCATCAAGGACTCAAAAGCTCAACAAAATTTATATAAATGATGACCCTGTGATGACCTTGATCTGTTTTACTGCAAGGTCAACTTTTGAGTCACTTAGGTTTTTTTATAGGAAAAAGTGAAAAAAGTTAATTTTTTTAGAAACAATGCTGTCTGCTACCTGAAAGTTTGTAGATGCAGACAACTAATTAGGTAAATGAAGCTTTAGTGAGTATTCATGGTAAAGGTCATATCTTCACCTGGGCCTAAGGCCATTTACATTGAAAAATTATAACTCGCTTTTTTTATATAAACTTGACCATCATGAAATATTTCCGCGCTTGCGCGGGCTCTTTTCTAGTCTTCATGAAAGATAGCAGACATCTTATTTTTGTTGTTCACTACAGGGTAGAATTCAAAATAGAGGGGCATGCTATTTAAAAAAGTGTTTTATACGGAAAGATCAAAGGGTAATTTTCTGCGCAGATACGTATATAAAAACTGAACTTCTATATTGAAAATGTACTTAGCTCTGAAGGTACTTTCTCAAATTTTTTAAGGTAGACGAGATAAAAACAGTAGTTATTTCTCAAATGTCTGACCATGTATATGGTGCATGTATACTGGGAATGTAGAACAGTTCGGCAACGGACGTTTCGGCCACGGACAGTTCGGCCTAGGACAGTTAGGCCACGGACAGTTCATCCATGGAAATTTCGGCCACGGCCAAAGTTAAAGAAAAGGGGAAATGAAACTATGCTACCTTCAACAATCAAAATGACTTATATTTCTTGTTTTTTGGCACACATGGCACAAAAATGTGTGACTGGGCTCAAAATAAGTCCTACCATAATCTCTTAAGGCCAAAAAAAATGGGTGCACCGCAGATGATATTGTATCAGCCATATGTTTCCACATCAAGATATTTCATAATTGAGAAAGGCCAAAATGGCCAATGGTTGGGGGTATGCCGGACTATGCTCAAAATAACCTTATTAGTGTTTATGGTTAATAAACCAAAAAACAACACTAAACTCAATCATCAAATAAGGTCCAAGCTAAAGTAACTGAAACAATTGTTCAGTGTTTTTCCTTAATATGCTCACAATGACCTTAAAGGTGTTGAAAGTTCATAAAACATCAAGACAACAATAACAAATCATTAGCGGTTATTAAGACTAGCTCAAATTACTCATGTGACCACTTAATTTTATAATAAAAGGTAACTTTTGCATAAAGGCCGAAACGTCCGCCCTTGACAATTTCTGTGGCCGAAATGTCCATGGCCGAACTGTCCTAGGCCGAAATGTCCTAGGCCAAAACGTCCGTGGCCGAAATGTCCGAGCACCGTATACTGACTGCATTCATTAATTACAGGTAGGACAGTTATACTATATCATACTTGAAGTATAAATTATACATTACTGTGGCTAAGACAGATGTGTTAAACGAAATTGTTCAACCCTGAAAATAGACTCTACTCTGTTGTTTTGACAAATATTGGGACACAGGCTACATCTTTTTTTTATCTACGCAGCCTGTTAATGTGTGACAAAAAAAAAAGGAAAAAATAATTGCTAGGACGCTTTTTCTTTATGCATCAAAGTTCTTCAGACCTAATAACATTTTAATAGCGATGGTTATTTTTTTAATTTTTGTGCACAAAATTAACCTTTGATCTTTTCTTATATAAACCCTTTTTAACTTCAACAAGCCATGCATTTTGGGATTCTGAATTGTGAGAAACAACATAAAAAAGTCATCCGCTAAGTTTTGGGAAAATCTGTTGTATTTCAGTATTTTAAGCAGATTGTTTTCTTTGTCCCAAACCAGTGATTATCACCACCTTAAACACTTCCAAATTGTCTGAAACACTATAAGGATACCTGCTTTTGACCCCTGAATACCTATTTTCCGTCTGGTTTAAACATATTATATTACTTCTATAATACAGCAATGGGGTCGGGCCACAAGTTCTCACAACATTAGTTACGGCCCTTTCCATACGGTGCAAATTATAAAGTATATGAAAACATATACATGACAGCTCAGCACTAGATAGATATGATTAGAAAAGCCCACAGCATAGGCACCTATCACAAAATAGGTTAAAGTTAATGGTCAGAACATTCGCCTGCATGCACATATCCAGCTACAAAGGAAAGGAAAGTAAGACCATATCTTAGAGTACAACAACACCAATAAAGAATTAATAGTAAGACAGGAGAGAGAAAAAAGGAAAAGAACAAGGAAGAAAACAAGAAGATTCTTCGTTCGTCGAGGCCCCACACTTAACACGAACTTTCAAAAAAGAAGATAGGAAAACTGTCGTCTCTGTCCCGTCTCTGTTAAATAGCTCCATATAGTCTTAAACACTATAAGGCTAGCCGCTCTCATCCTAGAATACTCATTTGTTGTCTTTGTTATACACTTCCAAATAGTCTGAACCACTGTAAGCACGCATACCAATCGCTCTCATGCGAAACCGAAGGGGAGCCAAAAAGATAAACAAATATCTAACATTTGGATTCACGCATACAGTAGTTCTGTTTACTCCTTTGCGACTGACAAGGTCAGAGGCTCAAAATCAAGAAAGAAAATGTGATTTTTTCCTACATGTATATACCACCGACTGTGACCTTGAACACATGCTTCGTCGTACTAAATGAATATCTGGAAAACTGCAAGACCATATGCCTAATGTTTTAATATGTGGAAGAAGCAATCTATATGCGACAAAACAGCATTCTTATATTTTGAATAAATATTTTTCAGAGACAATAAATCTCAAACCTTGTACCGATGTCAAGTTTGTTTATCTTTTTGGCTCACCTTCTGCAAAACCGGAAACTCCTCTCATGGATTGGCGTTCTGAACCGCGATTTCGCATGAGAGCGATTGGTAGACGTGGTAAGGCTAACTGCTTTCAACCCCTAAATACCCATTTTTGTCCGTGTTAAACAGCCGGATATAGTCTGAAACACTGTAAAGCTAGCTGTTTCATCCCTGAAATTACCACATTTCGTATTTTTAAACAGCTAAATATAGTCTCAAACACTGCAAGGCTGACCACTTTTATCCCCTGAATTCTCAGTTTTCGACTGTGTTAAATATCTTTTTAAAGTCGGAAACACTGTAAGCCAAGCCGCTCATAGCCCGGAAGGCACGTTTTCTTGTGTGTTAAACAGCTCGATATAGTCTGAAACGCTTTCACTTTTCGTCTCAGACGTCTGAAACACTGAAAGGCTGCTACTTTCACCTCTGAATACCCCTTTTTCCTCTGTGTTAAACAGCTTCACATATGGGCTGAAACACTGTAGGCTGACCTCTCTCACCCCCGAATAACTATGTTTCGTCTGTGACGAACAGCTCCAACTAGTCTGAAACACTGTTAGGATTGCCGGTTTAACCCCCTCAGTACCCATTTCTCAACGGTTATTTTGCGGAACGGAATGGATCAGCTACTAGCCAGTTCCCCCCTCCCCATTCCCCTTTACGGAGCCACCTCATCATCATATTTCAATTCTCATATCGACGTTACCCCCGCACCTCAGCGGAACGAATCCATAGCCGCAGTAACGGGGCGCCGAGCGTCCGTCCATACGGAGCCACCTTCCAGGTTTCTTAAATTAGTACTTCTTGATTATTATGATAAATTTGGTCGCTAAATTATGTCCCCCCACCAAAGGTGAGGGGGGACATATTGGTTTCAGTGCGGATCCCGTCGGCGTCGGCGTTGGCGTGACAGATTCTTGTATGCGCGATATCTCTTGAACCAATGGATGGAATTTCACCAAACTCACATGGATACATCACTGGGACAAGCTTAAGAGCTGATTAGATTTTGGTGACCTTGACCTCATTTTCAAGGTCACAGGAGGACTTAGATGACAATTCCTTGTATGCACGATGTCTCTTGAACCAATGGATGGAATTTCACCAAACTTGCATGGATACATCATTGGGACAAGTGTAAGAGCTGATTAGATTTTGGTGACATTGACCTCATTTTCAAGGTCACTGGATAACTTAGATGACAATTTCTTGTACCCAATTTCTTGTATGCGCGATATCTCATGAACCAATGGATGGAATTTCACCAAACTCGCATGGATACATGATTGGGACAAGCCTAAGAGCTGATTAGATTTGGTGACCTTGACCTCATTTTCAAGGTCACATGAGGACTTTGATGACAATTCCTTGTATGTGCGATATCTGTTGAACCAATGGATGGAATTTCACCAAACTTGCATGGATACATCTTTGGGACAAGTGTAAGAGCTGATTAGATTTTGGTGACCTTGACCTCATTTTCAATGTCACTGGAGGACTTGGATGACAATTTCATGAACCCACTGTATCTCCTGAACCAATGGATGGAATTTCACCAAACTTTCCTGGATACATGTTTGGGACAAGTTTATGAGCTATTTAGATTTTGGTGACCTTGACCTTATTTTCAAGGTCACAGGAGGACTTAGATGACAATTTCTTGTATGCCCGATATCTCTTGAACCAATAGATGGAATTCCACCAAACTTTCATGGATATATCATTGGGACAAGTGTAAGAGCTGATTAGATTTTGGTGACCTTGACCTCATTTTCAAGGTCACAGGAGGACTTAGGTGACAATTTCTTGTATGTGCGATATTCCTTGAACCAATTGATGGAATTTCACCAAACTTGCATGGATACATCTTTGGGACAAGTGTAAGAGCTGATTAGATTTTGGTGGCCTTGACCTCATTTTCAATGTCACTGGATAACTTAGATGACAATTTCTTTAACCCAATTTCTTGTATGCGCGATATCTCTTGAACCAATGGATGGAATCTCACAAAACTTGCATTGATATATCATTGGGACAAGTGTAAGAGCTGATTATATTTTGGTGACCTTGACCTCATTTTCATGGTCACTGGAGGACTTGGATGACAATATCTTGTACCCACTATATCTCCTGAACAAATGCATGGAATTTCACCAAACTTTCCTGGAAACATGATTGGGACAACTTTATGTGCTGTTTAGATTTTGGTGACCTTGACCTTATTTTAAATGTCACTGGAGGACTAACATGGCTATTTCTTTTACCCACAATATCTCGTGGGTACATGATTTGGACAAGTTTAAGAGCTGAACAAAATTTTGGTTACCTTGACCTCATTTTCAAGGTCACAGGAGGATTTAGATATGTGAAAATTTCACTAAAATTGATGTATCTCTTTAGCCTTTGGCTTGATTTCCACTTTACTTTCATAGATATACCTATGGGACAGTCTCAAGAGTGTACTGTGTTTTGATGACCTTCAACCCATTTTCAAGGTCAAAAGCTATCTTACAAATGCATATTTTTCTCTCTTAAAAATGAGATGTCTTGAACCAGTTAATGGATATTCATCAGACTTGCATGAATGTATGGTTGTGACAGGTTTAAGACATGTTTAGTAGTTGGTGACCTTGACCCATTTTTGAAGGACATAGTCTTCTATGTAGGATATCTTTAGAACCAGCGGATGGATTTTGTCCAAACTTGCATAGATATTTTATTTGTACAGGCTGTATTCATTAGAGGGGATGGGAAATGGGCTGGTGGGGGGGACATCAGTTTTTCTCTGAAAAACATTTCTAGTTTACATATTATTTTATGGAATAAAACATATAGATTACCTCCCTTGTAACTCGTATACATTAACAATGCGATTTATTCCGTAAAATGTTTCTGTTCCACTCCATAACGTTCCGCAAAATACCAATAGCCTGTTGCTGACAGTTTAATATAGTCTGAAACAGTAAGGCTGATCTCATAAACGCCTTGGGTACCCATTGTTCCTATGTGGCAGACAGCTCTAGTCTAAAACGCAGTAAGGTAAGTTGCTTTATACGCCATTTTTCCCATGTGACAGACAACTCCATACAGTCTGATACAATGTAGATCGATGCAGTGTGATACGCTAACCGTTACGTCAGGCTCTACTTAATGAAATCCTACATGCAGCCACCAGGCAAACAAACACACGATAAGAAATACGATTTACGGAAAAAGTGCAGTACTAAAAGTACATTAACATATCTGCAAGTAGCCTGCAAAAAGTCCATTATGACATGTATTTGCAAGAAGGATTCAGATCAACCTGCACATTGGCGGTCTTAATAATCTCCTACTTCTTCTTTTCATAAGTTGAGCCACGACACGAGAAAACCAACAATGTGGTTGTGCGGCCAGCGCAGACTCAAATCAGCCTGGGCATCCGCCCAGTCTGATCAGAGTCTTCGCTGTCCGCATGAAGGTAGCTTAGACCTTAGCGAAGACTCTGATCAGACTTGGCGAATGCCCAGACCGATCTGAGTCTGCGCTGGGCGCATATCCACATTGTTGGTTTTCTCGTGTCGCGGCTCATTTTTGGCTGAAGGAACATCCATAAAACTAACATCGAAAACCATGATCAGCCTGAGTAGATGAGAAAGCTATTCCGATGATCCATACCAAAACGTCCTTTTTGCTTGCCCCTGTCATAACTTAACACTGGTAGGACATCTACCTGTCTAATCTGATTAAAATTTGCAGCGACTGTATGTTGTAGTGTGTAATATTTTAAGGGTGAAAGAATGCTTGATTTGCATGGCTAGTAGCAGTGTAAAAGTAATATTCAGATGCATATTTTGGAGTTATTTTTGTCAGTGAATATGTAATGGAGCTGTACCTGAATTTATCCCGAGACCCATTTATGTTTTATATTACGACCACTAGAAAGTACGTGAGCTTAACAAGGTGAGTAAAGGGGAGAGATTTAAATATTTTTGGTGTTTTTTTTTTTTTTTTTTTTTGCAGATAAGGGTTGAATGCAGAGGTCTCTTATGTGATGGATTTGGGTTTTGCAACTCTTTCAGTGTATCAGTTTTCTTTTGAGCAGATTGGAACTGTAATTTCGGCCCACCACCTTTGCATGATATTTGATCAGTTAGGAAACCAGACAGAAACTTTTCAAATTAGCTGTCAGAAACATCATATACCCAAAAGTAGACAGTCTTATTGTCACTGGGGTGGTCGGGTGGTGCGAAGGTGCTGCGTGTAACTTCCAGTGCCGGGGCGCCCTACTAAAATGAATAGTAGTAGGGCAAGGGCTTACTGTGCTTGCAGTAGGTGCGGGTGGGGGTTGTGTGGACATTTTTTCTCTCGTCTATCATTTCTCTCTTTTTTCTCCCTCTCTTTGGGAGACGGTCTGATATAGACTGAAATACTGTCTCAAAGGGCCGTTAAACACAAAACAACCAACAACCAACTTATTGTCACTTTAATTAAGACACAACTTTGTACAGTCATTTGACCTATTCCGACGCACTCTTTAATTGATCGTACGTATTTTCTTAGATATCATTCTACCAGTAAGCGTATACAAAAACTCTTACTTAAGGCACATTGCTGTCGTTTACAAACTAACTGAAACCCATAAAGAAAGTTGGCAATAACCTAAAACCTTTTATCCTGTTCCGACACCCGTTTTCACTTTCGACGCGTTAGAATATAACTAGAAATGTTTTTTGACAAAAATAGATGTCCCCTCACCTGCTACACTCCCAGCAGTATAATTTCCCTAAATGTTGCCAAGTTAATACCTCCGCCAAAATCATATCTCCCGAGTCTCGATTATACAATTGTCTAAGTTTGGTCATAATCCATCAATCTCTTCAAGAGATATGATGCAGACAAGCCATTTTTCAAAATTCTTTGCCCTTCTGTGACCTCGAAAATGAGGCCTAGGTCACAATAATCTAGTCACTTCTTTTCCATCTCCGAGTGATATAAATATATGTGAGTTTGGTTAAAATCCATCCATCCACTCAGGAGATATGGTGCAGACAAGCATTTTTTTCGACATTCTTTGACCTTCTGTGACCTTGAAAAGAGGGTCAAAGTCACCAAATTCTAATCAGTTCTTTCGCATCTACCAATGATATATCTGTGCAAGTTTTGTTCAAATCTATCCATCCATTTGGGAGATATGGTGCAGACAAACCATTTTTTCAACACTCTTTGACCTCCAGTGATCTTGAAAATGGGGTCAATGTCACCAAAATCTAACCAATTCTTTTTCAATCTCCGAGTGATATATCTGTGTCAGTTTGGTTAAATCAATTCATCCATTCGGAAGATATGGTGCAGACAAGCCATTTTTAACGTTCTTGACCTCCTGTGACCTTGAAAATAGGGTCAAGATCACCCCTTCAGGAGATAGAGTGCAGACAAGAGGGTACGTGGACGCAGACGCAAACGCCGACGAGATCCTCACCAAAAACAATATGTCCCCCAACCGACCTCCCATGGTGGGGGACAAAATTGCCATGCTGTGAAAGTAACAAAAACGGGGCATCAAAGATTTAAAGGTTATACTGTTTGGTTATACATATTACAGACCTTTATACAAACAATCTGATTGACATAAAACAATGATGTATAAACAGATCTACACTGACAAATGAAGTAGGATGACAGTGTGCTGTACAGAGATATACAAGACCAGCAGGATGCAGTGTCACTGCAGACAGATCTTAATTATCTCCAGGAATGCAGATGATATTACCCCTTACAAGTGCGAACATATCCTGATCACCGGGATAAATACCATCTGCCAATCTCTTTCCCATTCCTGTTGATGATTAAGATCTCTCTGCATGTACTGACTCTGCATGTACTGCTGGTCTCGTACAACTTAGTACAGTAGACAATCATCTGTGAAAAGTCGTACTAAAGAGGAAAATCTTGAGGGCAGGTCTTTGGTGTATACAGGAACAGGAGAGTTCCATGTACACTACCCTGTGGAACTCCAGGTGTGACTATATGGGACAGGCGTAACAGTTATTAGTTCTTTTATTTCTGCTTCTTCTGCTCCTGTTTGGATACGGTGTATGGCTTGTTACAGCGTAGAACACATAGGAGAGTGTTGGTTGAGCCTCTTAGAAGAACACACCGAGGAGAGAGTTGAGCAACTTTGAAGCTCTCGCCTGACTTCGCACAAACAGTTTCCGTATATAAATGGTTCCGCTCTACAACAGTCTTCACAACAAAATGATCTTTTTAATTGCTCAGTTCTGCAATTTTCAACCACAAAATCATCTATCATTCATAAACTATGTGTTTTATTATCATTATTTCAATTATTGTTATACCAATGTGTTCTCTGCACCTTCTCTACCTGCTGAATCTGAGTTTTATGATAGGGATGCTAAATAGGTGCTGCATACTCTAGTTGAGGGCGAACCAATGTTTCGTATGCAGCTTCCTTAGTTTGCCTAGGTGCCAGTGCCAAATTGCGCCGAAGAAATTCCATTGTCTTAGTTGCCTTACTTGATATTTCTGAAATATGTTGACCCCAATCCAAATTGTCTGTAATCATTATACCGAGATACTTGGCGGACTGAACCTGTTCCAATCTTTGCTGATGGACAGAGTAATTAAAGTGTGTTTGCTTGTTAGGGAGGTGCCGAGTCACCCTCATACATGTAGAATGACATTTGGCAACATTAAATTTCGTTTGCCAATCGGTCTCCCATTGTGCGAGGCTGTTCAGGTCATCTTGCAAGATCTGGCAATCCATCGGGGAGAGAAGATATTTAAGAAATAGATCAGCTCTTGCAGTGAATTGTTGAGTAATAATTCACTGTTTGGAGGTCAGTTGTAAAGTAGATCATATCACGAGCGCGGATATATCTCTTACAACTGACCGACAAACAGTGAATTATTACTCAACAATTCAGTGCTAGAGCTAAACTACATGTATTTCGATTCTAACACTCAAAAACACTGAAAAAAGTATTCTTTTCATTCAAATTCTCCCAACCGTCCTGTCAGCGCGTTCATGCTCCCGCCAATATTCTTAACTGTATCTTAAATAAATGTACGTTTTATGGCGATTTTAGAAAGAAAAAGACACGTTAGACCGTCTAACGTCTCAAAACGTCACAAAAGTACGTCAGTAATCGCAGTGACGTCAGTAATTAGACTCACGCGCTCCGAAACAGTGAATTGTTGCAGAATAAAACACGGAAACTTTCCATTGCTTCTATAGGCGCACTGTGTTAGAATCCTATACAAAACACAATCGTCAGCAGAAAGACGAACAGATGACCTGATGTTGTCTGGAAGATCGTTAATGAAAATAAGAAACAGGACCGGCCCTAAGACCGATCCGTGAGGGACACCAGATAGAACCGGGACTGGATCTGAGGCTTGGCCATCTAAAACCACTTTTTGAGAGCGCTCAGAGAGCCATGAAGCGATCCACTTTTGAGTAGATCCTCTAATCCCGTAATAATCTAATTTGTACTAAAGCCTCCTGTGTGGTACCTTGTCAAAGGCCTTTGCGAAATCCATAATAATTACATAAGTCTGCTTGTGGCCACGATTTAGGGCACCATCCAGGTTGCTTACTAAATCGTGGTAGAACTGAACATGTTAGATTTCGCAAGACCTCTGACTTCGGAAACCATGCTGACAGTCAGCAAGAATGCTCTCAAAGGCTAGATGCTTGTTGATGTTACTATTATATGCTCGAGGGTTTTGCAACAGAAAGCGACACCTGTCGATAATTAGCAGCATCATATTTTTCTCCTTTCTTAAAAACCGGAGCTACATTTGCTTGTCGCCAATCATCAGGTACAGCGCCCTGAGCAAGCGACTCATTGTAGATGAAGGCCAGGACAGGAGCAATTTCAGAACTAGTACATTCCTTTAACACCCTAGCACTCAGGCCACCAGGCCGAGACGCCTTATGTATGTTCAGGCTGTTCAACAATTTAGTGACCCCATTAGGGTCAACTGCAATCTCCCCCATGGGGGAGAATAGACTAATACCTTTGAGGGTCCCAAACTGAACTACCATACACCAAGACTGGACGCACCAGTCCCTTGTATGCGGACTCTTTAACTTCTTGTGGACATGCTGCCAAGTTACGTCTGAGGAAGCCAAGGGTCTTATCAGCCTTGATTGACATGTAAAAACTTAAACTTACGGGTAACTTACGGGTACCAGGCCATCTTCTAAGCAGGAACGCTTGTGTAGGCCGATCACAGCATCCTATCAAATCTTACTTCTTGGTACATAGCTTAAAACTTTAATTGTACGTTTAATAATTTCAAGAATGCTATTGGTCCGATTCACACAGTTGATAATATGCTTATCAAATTTCAGTGAATATCGCAGAAAGTTACACCTGAATCTTTTTCCTCTGACAACCTGCTACATAATCAACCAAACAACCAAGACGCGGTTATCCCAACGATACATTCAAGTTGTACCGTTTCGGTAGATAGGGTTACCTCGCATAAAGCGCCCAATCGAGCAGGCAAGCAGGCACTGGCGAAGATTTCGCAAACGAAAAAAGTTGAATTGCTCCGATGTCTCCGAATTAAATGACTTGCAACTGCCCCAGCCAGCTTTTGCTAAGGTGCCTATATAAAATAAACTAACTTTGAAGAACATTCACAACGGAGTCAGAAGCCTATAGTCGTGTATGTTTACCCTAAATATATATCAATTCGGATAGTACCAGTGCTCGTTACTGTTGTCTTTCTTTCTTCTGTCTTTACTGTCCTCGGTCAACTTTGACCATGATGACAGGTTCTGGTGTGGCGCTTAAGTTGTCACAAAAAAAAATGAATTTGTGACAAAGCCACCAGCAGATTAAGACTATTTACAAGAGGTCCTCAGGGGCAGGCATTGCATGCCTAAGACTTGCCCAGTATTTTGCATTGCATGCCTAAGACTTGCCCAGTATTTTGCATAACATGAAAACTCAACACTTCTAAGACTAGTATACACATCTATACCCTCTATTTCGAGACATCCCGTTTGAGTAAAGAGCAGACAAAACGATGTGCTGACAGTTAGACTCTGACAACACAGCATTATAGGCAGTCTGATCAGGGTCTACACTGCCTGCAGTTTTGTACACTACATGGTCATTTACAGCCTTTTTATGAATACTGTATTTACACTTAATTTTCATACAGCCTGACCTGTCTTAACAAACAGTGCCATTTTGATTTATTTCATGGCTGTTATAATTTGACCAGTTTTTGAGCTCATCTAAATGAAGCTTAGGAAGAGCTATTGCACTTCCCCTGGCTGGGGTGGGTGCCGCTGTAACAGTTTATCTTGCCCCTCTGGACAGCTTGCCCCTGGGGGGCAAGCTGTCCCAGGATATCTTGCCCCCCACCCTGGTTTTCTTTTTTTTTTTGTAATTTTATTCTGAACTGATACAATAACATAATAATATATCAAATCATGTATATCTATCATTTAACAGTTTTGTGAAGAAAAAAAAAATAGAATGAACAAGTTTAAGAGAACGAATACAGTATTAGAGAAAAAAAGTAAATCATGACAAACTGTACCTACTTTTTACTCTTATATTTTCTACCTATTAAACCATAAGAAGAAAGAAGTTATTATTTAATTCAGTATTTGTTCCATCGCTAGTGCAGAGTTGTATTAGCACATTAAAGAACACTATTTCCTGTGACAATATCAATTCTATAAAGCCGTATTATACTTATGTGGCTCTCTCTCTCGCTGCCAAGTATTTCACTGAAAGTTATATTATTTTTTTTCCGATATACAATTTAGTCTTCATTGTTAATTCTCTTATTTAAAAGCTAGTCCTATTCATATCCTAAATTTATGCATATATACATTGCCCAACACAGCGTGACGAAATACCACCCTGGTTTTCTTCACCCCCGGGGGACAACATATCCCGGCTGGTTTATCTTGCCCCCCGGGGGGCAAGCTGTCCCGGGATATCTTGCACCCGCCACCCAGGATCATACAGAAACATTTTGTACTAGTCTTTTTTTGTTTTGTTTTGTTTCCCAGGGCAAAGGCTTGTCTCAAGATCTATATACCACAAGGTCTTTTAACTCATTTATCACTTTGGTTACCATGTTTATTTGACAAGCAATCACAGCATACTATCATGCTCCTTACCTTGTAGAGGTAGAGTTAGTTCATTTTTAGTAGTTCCATAGTGGATAATGGTAATATTAATTTGTATGATTATTCATTTAAATGGAAATTTGTCACATATTCCAACAGGTTTATCTTGACATCTGAACCCCCACCTAAAGTTTAAGCTATACAAGTCATTTTTTATTATTGCCTACTGCTTTGAAACAACTATAAAATAAACAATTCATAAAATTTTTGGATAAAGGGAAGGGGTTGGGAGGGGGACCTATCCCAGCTGGTTTATCTTACCCCCCAGGGGTGAAGATAACCCGGCTGGGTTATGTTGCCCCCAACAAGTGTTAACACTGCAGTATGTGTGAGTGTTGTTAGTGCACTGAAATATTCACCTAATTTAGATATCACAGCCATGGTGACTCATGGGTGGGGGGCAACCTATCCCAACTGGTTTAAATTAGCCCCCACTTAAGAGGTTGGGTTCTCTGCACTTTTTTCATTATTCCTCCATAATGTTGTCATTTTAACTGGAATGAACAGTTCCAAGGATATAAATATGATACATACCCGTTTACACAAACGTACATTGAAGTACTTTGGATAAGGTGTCGGGGGCAACTATCCCCCTGGTTTATCTTGCCCCTGGGGGTAAATATAACCGGCCTGGGTTTCTTGCCAAAATCTGGGGTGGGGGTAAGATAAAGCAGCTGGGATAGGTTGCCCCCTACACCTGTATCGAGGTATTTCGTGAGAATGGTTGTTGTAAACAGGCATAAGACATGAAATTGAGTAGTTAGCTCATAAAAATAACTATTTAAGCACTAAACAGCTATGATCTTAAAATCACTGGATAGATGTCACTCCAAACTCTTGGGTGGGGGTAAGATAAACCAGCTGGGAAAGGTTGCCCCCAACCCCTGATTTAAGGTATTTCAAGAGATAGCTTGTTATAAACAAGCATAAGCCATGTGGATTGTGTAGTTTGTTCGTTGCAGTAACTTATAAAGCACTTTAAAGCAGTTTCAAAACTTGTAGATAGATGTGGATCAAAAATCTTGGGTGGGGGGTAAGAGGAACCAGCTGGGATAGGTTGCCCCACACTCCTGATTTAAGGTATTTCAAGTGATAGATTGTTATAAACAAGCATAAGCCATTTGGATTGTGTGGTTAGCTCATTGCAATAACTATTAAAGCACTTTAAAGCAGTTTCAATGCTTGTAGATAGATGTGGATCCAAAATCTTGGGTGGGAGGTAAGATAAACCAGCTGGGATAGGTTGCCCCCTACCCCTGAATCGAGGTCTTTCTTGAGAATTGTTGTTGTAAACAGGCATTAGACATGAAATTGAGTAGTTAGCTCTTTGTTATGACTATTAAAGCACTAAACAGCTATGATCTTAAAATCATTGGATAGATGTCGCTCCAAACTCTTGGGTGGGGGGTAAGACAGACCAGCTGGGATAGGTTGCCCCCCACCCCTGATTTAAGGTATTTCAAGAGATAGATTGTTATGAACAAGCATAAGCCATGTGGATTATGTGGTTAGTTCATTGCAATAACTGTTAAAGCACTTTAAAGCAGTTTCAATACTTTTAGATATATGTGGATCCAAAATCTTGGGTGGGGGGTAAGAGGAGCCAGCTGGGATAGGTTGGCCCCCACCCCTGATATGAGGTATTTCTTGAGATCAGCTGTTGTAAGCAGGCATGAGACAAGTGGATTTAGAGGTTAGCGCATAATAATAACTATTAAAGCACTTAAAAGCAGTTTCAATACTTTTAGATAGAGGGAGATCCCAAATCTTAGGTGGGGGGTAAGATAAACCAGCTGGGATAGGTTGCCCCCCCCCCCCCCCCCCTGATTCGAGGTATTTCTTGAGATCATCTGTTGTATACAGGCATGAAACAAGCAGATATAGTAGTTAGCTCATGATAATAACTATTAAAGCACTTTAAAAGCAGTTTCAGTCTTTGAAGATAGATGTGGCACCAAAATCTTAGGTGGGGGTAAGATAAACCAGCTAGGATATGTTGCCCCCTACCCCTGAATCGAGGTATTTCTTCAGAATGGTTGTTGTAAACAGGCTTAAGACATGAAATTGAGTAGTTAACTCTTTGTTGTGACTATTTAAGCACTGAACAGCTTTGACTTAAAATCACTGGATAGATGTCGCTCCAAATGCTTGGGTGGGGGGTAAGATAAACCAGCTGGGAAAGGTTGCCCCCCACCCATGATTTAAGGTAAATTAAAAGATGGATTGTTATAAACAAGCATAAACCATGTGGATTTTGTTGTTAGTTCATTTCAATAATCATTAAAGCACTTTAAAGCAGTTTCAATACTTTTAGATATATGTGGATCCCAAATCTTGGGTGGGGGTTAAGATAAACCAGCTGGGATAGGTTGCCCCCCTTCCCTGATACAAGGTATTTCTTGAGATCAGCTGTTGTAAACAGGCATGAAACAAGTGGATTCAGTAGTTAGCTCATAATAATAACTATTAAAGCACTTTAAAAGCAGTTTCAGTCTTTGAAGAAAGGTGTGACACGAAATCTTGGTGGGGGATAAGATGAACCAGCTGGGGTAGGTTGGCCCCTACCCATGAATCAAGGTATTTCTTGAGAATGGTTGTTGTAAACAGGCATTAGACATGAAATTGAGGAGTTAGCCCATAAAAATAACTATTTAAGCACTGAACAGCTATGACTTAAAATCACTGGATAGATGTCACTCCAAACTCTTGGGTGGGGGTAAGATAAACCAGCTGGGATAGGTTGCCCCCCACCCCTGATTTAAGGTATTTCAAGAGATAGATTATTATAAACAAGCATAAGCAATGTGGATTGTGTGGTGAGTTTATTGCAATAACTTATAAAGCACTTTGAAGAAGTTTCAAAACTTATAGATAGCGGTAGATCCAAAATTTTGGGTGGGGGGTAAGATAAACCAGCTGGGATAGGTTGCCCCCCAACCCTGATTTTAAGGTATTTCAAGAGATAGATTGTTATAAACAAGCATAAGCCATGTGGATTGTGTGGTTAGTTCATTGCAATAACTATTAAAGCACTTTCAAGCAGTTTCAATACTTGTAAATAGATGTGGATCCAAAATCTTGGGTGGGGGGGGGGGGAGATAAACAAGCTGGGATAGGTTGCCCCCCACCCCTGATACGAGGTATTTCTAGAGATCAGCTGTTGTAAACAGGCATGAGACAAGTGGATTCAGTAGTTAGCTCATAATAGTAACTATTAAAGCACTTTAAAAGCAGTTTCAGTCTTTGAAGATAGATTTGGCACCAAAATCCGAGGTGGGGGGTAAGATAAACCAGCTGGGATAGGTTGCCCCCTACCCCTGAATCAAGGTATTTCTTGAGAATGGTTGTTGTAAACAGGCATTAGACATGAAATTGAGGAGTTAGCCCATAAAAATAACTATTTAAGCACTGAACAGCTATGACTTAAAATCACTGGATAGATGTCACTCCAAACTCTTGGGTGGGGGTAAGATAAACCAGCTGGGATAGGTTGCCCCCCACCCCTGATTTAAGGTATTTCAAGAGATAGATTATTATAAACAAGCATAAGCAATGTGGATTGTGTGGTTAGTTTATTGCAATAACTTATAAAGCACTTTGAAGAAGTTTCAAAACTTATAGATAGATGTAGATCCAAAATTTTGGGTGGGGGGTAAGATAAACCAGCCGGGATAGGTTGCCCCCCAACCCTGATTTTAAGGTATTTCAAGAGATAGATTGTTATAAACAAGCATAAGCCATGTGGATTGTGTGGTTAGTTCATTGCAATAACTATTAAAGCACTTTAAAGCAGTTTCAATACTTGTAAATAGATGTGGATCCAAAATCTTGGGTGGGGGGGGGGAGATAAACAAGCTGGGATAGGTTGCCCCCCACCCCTGATACGAGGTATTTCTAGAGATCAGCTGTTGTAAACAGGCATGAGACAAGTGGATTCAGTAGTTAGCTCATAATAGTAACTATTAAAGCACTTTAAAAGCAGTTTCAGTCTTTGAAGATAGATTTGGCACCAAAATCCGAGGTGGGGGGTAAGATAAACCAGCTGGGATAGGTTGCCCCCTACCCCTGAATCAAGGTATTTCTTGAGAATGGTTGTTGTAAACAGGCATTAGACATGAAATTGAGGAGTTAGCCCATAAAAATAAGTATTCAAGCACTGAACAGCTTTGACTTAAAATCACTGGATAGATGTCGCTCCAAACTCTTGGGTGGGGGTAAGATAAACCAGCTGGGATAGGTTGCCCCCCACCCCTGATGTAAGGTATTTCAAGAGATAGATTATTATAAACAAGCATAAGCAATGTGGATTGTGTTGTTAGTTTATTGCAATAACTTATAAAGCCATTTAAAGAAGTTTCAAAACTTATAGATAGATGTAGATCCAAAATCTTGGGTGGGGGGTAAGATAAATCAGCTGGGATAGGTTACCCCCCACCCCTGATTTAAGGTATTTCAATAAATAGATTGTTATAAACAAGCATAAGCCATGTGGATTGTGTGGTTAGTTCATTGCAATAACCATTTAAGCACTTTAAAGCAGTTTCAATACTTGTAAATAGATGTGGATCCAAAATCTTGGGTGGGAGGTAAGATAAACCAGCTGTGATAGGTTGCCTCCCACCCCTGATTAGAGGTATTTCTTGAGATCAGCTGTTGTAAACAGGCATGAGACAAGTGGATTCAGTAGTTAGCTCATAATAATAACTATTAAAGCACTTTAAAGCAGTTTCAATCTTTGAAGATAGATTTGTCACCAAAGTCTGAGGTGGGGGGTAAGATAAACCAGCTGGGATAGGTTGCCCCTACCCCTGAATTGAGGTATTTCTTAAGAGTGGTTGTTGTAAATAGGCATTAGACATGAAATTGAGTAGTTAGCTCTTTGTTATGACTATCAAAGCACTAAACAGCTATCTTAAAATCACTGGATAAATGTCACTCCAAACTCTTGGGTGGGGGATAAGATAAACCAGCTGGGATAGGTTGCCCCCAACCCCTGATTTAAGGTATTTCAAGAGATAGATTGTTGTAAACAAGCATAAGCCATGTGGATTGTGTGCTTAGTTCATTGCAATAACTTATAAAGCACTAAACAGCTATCTCAAAATCCCTTGAAAGATGTCTCTCCAAACTCTTGGGTGGGGGGTAAGATAAACCAGCTGGGATAGCTTGCCCCCCACCCATCCACCCCTGATTCAAGGTATTTTTTGAGATAATCTGTTATAAGCAAGCATAAGCTTTGTGGATTGTGTGCTTAATTCAAATAACTATTTAAGCACTTGAAAGCATTGTTAATACTTGTGGACAGATGTGGGACCAAACTCTTGGGTGGGAGGTAAGATAAACCAGCTGGGATAGGTTGCCCCCACCTTGATTCAAGGTAATTCAAGAGATAGATTGTTATAAACAAGCATAAGCCATGTGAATTGTGTGGTTAGTTCATTGCAATAACTATTAAAGCACTTTAAGCAGTTTCAATATTTGTAGACAGATGTGGCTCCAAAAACTTAGGTGGGGATTAAGATGAACCAACTAGGATGGGTTGCGCCCCATTCCTGATTTGAGGTGTTTCTTGAGATTGAATGTTGTAAACAGGCATGAGACATGTTGATTGCATAGTGAGCTGATTTTAATAACTATTAAATGACTAAACAGCTATCTCAAAATCCCTGGATAGATGTCGCACCAAAATATTTGGTTGTTGCAATTAAACAGATTGTGTAAGGATGATGTGTTAAGTTATGTGCGATAAATATTACTGCACTATAAAGCTGTTTCATAATTCATGGACAGATGTGGCTCCAAAATATTGGAGGGGGTAAGATTATCCAGCTGAGATAGGTTGCTCCCAATCCGAGTTCAGAATAATTTCAAGTGATCAGTTGTTGCACAAACAGTTACTTCTAATAACTATTTAAGTCCTTGGCAGCAATTTCATAATCTATTGACAGCTATCACTCCAAAAACACTGGAAGGAGGGCAAGATATCCCAGCTGGTTTATCTTCACCCCCGGGGGCAAGATAAACCAGCCAGGATATGTTGCCCCCCGGGGGTTAAGATAACCAGGGTGGGGGGCAAGCTGTCCAGGGTGCAAGATAAACTGGGACACCGGCATTGGTGTTAGTAAATGTTAAAGTTTTACATTAAGTTTCTAAGATTTCAGTCAGGGATACAGACTAACTCATTTTTCATAGGAGCAAGCTGTGCCCCTAAAAACTGAAAATTACTCGCCCAGCCAGAAATTTAGGGGCCCACATTTAAAATGTGAGAATTTTTTATTCAGAATCTGTGCGAGGAATTGCTCCGTTTCAGTAGGCTTTAGGGCTGACTAACCATCATCCCAAATTCAGACTTTCAGGATACTATCACTAACGGAGAAACCCCTATCACGATACTCTTACATCATGATACTATCACTTTCTCTGAATATTGCAATTTCTTAAGAATTCAGATGATTTAAGTGTAAGTCCCTCATCTCTAAATTACATACCAGTGCTGTCCACTATGAGTGTAAGCTTTACCACCATCTTAACAAAGGTTTTTAGCTCGCCTGAACGTTCGAATTGGATGTTTTGGTTAAAGTTTTTTAAAGACCTATATCTCCTTAGCCCATCGATGGATTCTTTTGATACTTGCACTGTAGTTAGATATTGGTCCAAAGTTTAACAGGGTACCACCCCCACCCCACTCAGTGACCTTGATGTCAAGGTCATGGACTTAGAAAATTGGGAGTTTTTTTTGGACTGGATGTTTTGGTTAAGTTTTATAAAGCCCAATATCTCCTTAACCCATGGATGGATTCCTTTGATACTTGCACTGAAGTTAGATATTGGTCTAAAGATTTCAATAATACTACCCCCCCCCCCCCCCCCCCCCCCCTCAGTGACCTTGATGTCAAGGTCATGGACTTAGAAAATTGTTTTTTTATTGATTGGATGTTTTGGTTAAAGTTTTTTAAAGACACATATCACCTGAACCAATAGATGAATTCTTTTTATATTTGCACTGTAGTTAGAGCTACAGAATACTACCCCAACCTCGCTCAGTGACCTTGATGTCAAGGTCAGGGCTTAGGAAATTTTGGTCTTTATTAAAGTTTTGTAATTGCATACTGATTCATAATGCTTTGCAGAGATTTAGTTTATACTTGAACTGATGTTAGACACTTTTTTGAGTTTTTACAAAAACACCTTATACTTTCCCCACTGGATGACCTTGAAGTCAAGGTCATCGAATTAGAATTTTGTCTTAATGATTTTGGTTAAAGTTTAATATTTATGAAGACATAATTTCACAGTGCCACGATGACAGACTCAGTTGATACTAATACTTGGACTGATGTTAGATAATGGTTGATGGTACAGCTTAGCCTCCCCCCCCCCCCCCCCCCCCTCAGTTGTTTTTTTTACCTCAAGCTCATGGACTTTGAAATTTTATTTCATTTTTTTATTTTAATTTTATTTTAAGACTTATTTCTGAGATAGCTTTTGTTTGTAAATGTGTTTTTATTTTGGACATGCTTGCCTGTAGTATTATGCATAGCAGTCCACACCACCATAGCGGCTATGTGATGGGCAAGCACCAATTCAGGCGAGCTATGCTGTCAGGCGACAGCTCTTGTTTATGCAAAGCAGTCACGTTTCAGGTTCCTGAAAGTTAAAAGCTTAAGAAATTTCAGAATTCGGAGTGACTGGAAAACTCCGGCTTTACCCTTGAACATTGATCCTATTCGGACATTCGTAGTGTGTGGAGCTGATAGACCCAGTGGAGCTCCTTTCTCCGACGGACGGCAGTGCTTTTTTCACTGTCAGGGTCTGATGCTAAAATTTCAACAATCTGAAATTTCATATGTTGTAGGGAGTAGTTGTTAGGTTAAAATGATTAGCGTGTCCCTTTTATTGCGGGTGTCACATTGGTGCTCTATCATTCTGACCTTTGTCTTTCTATTAGTTTCGCCGACGTCTTGTTGTTTGCAAAGTTTGCATGTTATTAAATAGACAACATTTCTTGTTGTGCAGTGTCCTCTCAGAGGGAATTTATAATTGTACTATGTGCACGTATTGGTGAACACATTAGATTTGTTTCTATCATGTGCAGTATTTACAATTTATCGTAGTACAATCTTGTACTTGTTTTTGCGTCAGGCCGTTTTTGCCCGCGTGATTTTTGAGTGAGTTTTCTCGAAGAATCTGAGAGTATGTCATACCAAGCTTTGGTAAAGTTGGTGTCGTCTTTGGCACGAATAGGCCGTTGATCGTAAGGCCAGATAGTGTGATGTTTCTTTCTATACATTCCCTTAGAAACTCGTTAACTGTCTTGTTCTTGTTAACTTTGACAGATAACCCCTAGTATCTTTGTAGAGTAGGTGAATTTCTAGTGGATAGCTCCTAAGTTTTCCTCCTCTTTAGGTTTCTACGTCTCCGTCGTCCCTTGTCCGCTTTTTTGGGCGTTTGTTAGACGACTGTGTTCTGTGAACTGCCAGAAATTGACGGTGTTGTCAGAGTTAGTCCGCTCATACTGGTGCTGACTGACATATCACTGTTATTCCTTGTTGGATTCTCTGATTTGGACGACTACGACAGTGGACCCAGGTCCGGGCGCTAAGTGTGGGTTATAAAACAAGAAAGTAGTGACTGGTGACCCAGGCCTGGGTCCTCGTCGTGGTGCTTCTGTGCACCCATAAGGCTTTGCAACGTTTCTGACTAGTTTCGTCAGATTATTCTGACTCCTCAGAGATTTTCGGGATCAGGTGAGCGGCGCGCGGGACAATATAAACAAGCAAGCAACAGGCTATTTCAAACACGAAAATCTCTGAATAATCTGACGAAACTAGTCAGAAACGTTGCAAAGCCTTATGGGTGCACAGAAGCACCACGACGAGGACCCAGACCTGAGTCACCAGTCACTACTCTCTTGCTTAAGAAATTTCAGTTTGATTTTCTCTGGTTTCGTCACCAGATAATGTCAGGGTCACTGAGGAGGCTTTATTGGCCGAAACTACGTAGTCTGGTCCATGTTTCTTCTTCTGAATGTATTCTCTGCTCTTTAAGAATTTAATTCACAGTGCCTGGATGGAAAGATATACCCAGAGTCCCAGACTGATGACAGATACTGCTCCAGAATTCTTATGCTTCCTGAAAGGTGGGCATATAGTCGCCACTCTGTCCGTCCATCCGTCCTGTCTGTCTGTCCATCTGTCCTCCGTCCATCACACTTTGTCCGGAGTATATCTCTAAAAGTATTAAAAGGAACTCAATAAAATTTCACACACTGATAGAGGGCAATGAGGGGAAGTGCAGAGAGCAAGAACCATAACTTTATCGCAAGTAATTACGAAGTTAGCTCCCTTCCTGGTGTTTTTACTGTATTTTGCTTGTCCGGAGCATATCTTTGAAAGTGTCAAAGGGATTTCAGTAAAACTTCATACATTGATAGAGGGCAATGAGGGGAAGTGCAGCATGCAAGAACCATAACCCTATCACAAATAATTACAAAGTTATCTACCTTCCTAGATTGTACAGTAATTTGCATGTGTGGAGCATATCTCTAAAAGTATTAAAGGGAACTCAATGAAACTTCACACACTGATAGAGAGCAATGAGTTGAAGTGCAGAGTGCAAGAACCATACTCTATCACAAGTAATGACAAAGTATACTCCCTTCCTAGTTTTTACATTATTTTGCTTGTCCAGAGCATATCTCTGAAAATACTGAAGGGATTTCAATGAAACTTCATACATTGATAGAGGGCAAGGACAGGAAGTGCAGAGCACAAAAACTATAACCCTATCACAAGTAGCTATGGAGTTAGCTCCCTTCCTAGTTTTTCCAGTATTTTTGGCTTGTCTGGAGCATATCTCTGTAAATGCTGAAGGGAACTACATGAAACTTTATACATTGATAGAGGGCACTGACAGGAAGTGCAGAGCACAAGAACCATAAGTCCATAACCCTGCCACAAATAATAATGGAGTTACTTCCCTTCTTAATTTTTCTTGCTTGTATGCTTGTCCAGAGCATATATCTAAGAGTATTAAAGAGAATTAAATGAAATGTCACACATTAATAGGAGACAATGAGAGGAAGTGCAGAGGACAAAAAGCATAACCCTGTTGCAAATTATTTTTGAGTTATTTCCCTTATTATTTCTCATTCATTTGCTTTTCCAGAGCATATCATTGCAACTAAATTTCATGTAGAGCCTCTAGGGGGCTGGGGAAGGAAAATTGGTTCAAATGGTCCTAGTGACATGACCAACATGGCCGCCATGCCCATATATGGTAAAAACTTTTAAAAATCTTCTTCTCCAGAACCATTAGGCGGATGGCCTTGAAACTTGGTTTGAAGCATCTGGTTCCCAAGTACTACCAAGATTGTTCAAATTATGACCTTGGGTTGACCTTGACCTTTTTTACAGCAAGGTCAAATTTGCTTTCTGTTGCTATATATGGGAAAATGCTAGAACGCAAGAGTTCTTGGAAACTGTTGAAGATTTTGACCTGAAAATTGGAATATGCAGTCATCTTAATGAGTACATGAAAGTTTATGCGTATAAGAGGTCAAGGTCTTTCAGAAATGCTGAACCAGCTCCAGTGGCCAACATTACAATAACGGCTTGCACAGGCAAGGGTAACCATGATGTACCGCATTGTGCATGGTTTAGTGGCAGTTCTAGTAACTCCTCTTGTTCCAACAGCACCTCTGCGTGGCCATAATCAGAGGTTTCTAGTGCCCTATGCCAGAATTGTGGTATACCAGAAGACCCTTCCCAGATAGCATTCACCTGTGGAACAACCTTCCACAGTCTGCTGTTGACTGCACTACACTGGAAAGCTTCAGGTGCCAAGTGCAGTCCATCCACTTTCGTTAGACGCCCTCCAGATGTTTTTAACTGCACTGTATATAGTTCTTTTATCTCACCGTTGACGTCTTTACACGGCACAACAACAGTACAACAATACGCCAGAGGGGGACAGTACTTGATTGGAAGAAAGACCCTGGTCTCTCATATTTTTGACAATTTCACACATCTCCTCAAAAGCTACTTGGCCAATTGTAACCAAATTTCATATAGAGCCTCTAGGGGCTGAGGGACTGAAAACTTGTTCAAATGGTACGGGTCACATGTCCAACATGGGCACCATGCCAATATATGGCAAAAAACTTTGTCAGTTACTGGCGAAAGTATGTGCACTTAGTACTGGTTAACCGCTTAGGAGGTCTAAGCCTGCCCAGGAATAGTGTGGTTAGGTTAACTGACCGTCCCGACATGACCTTAGTTGTTTACCGTGGACGTTAAGCATCAAATCAACCAATCAACATATCTTCTTCTCCAGAACCAAATGATTGATGGCCTTGAAACTTGGAATATAGCATCAGGTACTTGAGTACTATCAAGATTGTTCAAATGATGACCTGGGGCTGACCTTGATCTTTTTTAAGGCAAGGTCAAGTATGGGAAAATGCTAGAAAATAAGATTTCATGACAAGCTTAGATTTTGGCCTAAAAATTGGTATATACAGTCATTTTAATTAGTACATGGAAGATTTGCGGGTACCAGAGGTCAGGTCATTCTTTGACCTCTGACCCATGTCTCTCATATTTTGACATCTCCGCAAAAGCCACTGGGCTAATTGTAACCAAATTTTATACACAGCCTCCAGGGGCTGAGGGAACGAAAATTTATTCAAGCGGTCTAGGTCACATGACCTACATGGCCACCATACTCAGGTGAGCGATTCAGGGCCTCATGGCACTCTTGTTTAAAGATACTTCTTGTAGGCTCTAAATTAAGCCCCCCACCCCTGTCATAAAATGCAACACCCCCAGGGCATTTAATAGAACTAATACGGTATTGATTTACATACGTGACTTCAAACAGCCACAGTACAGTAACGCCTTTGCCAAACAGAGTAAAAGCAGCTATAATACTCCTTAATGTAAATGACTCAATTTGTTTATTCTCAATTTGTCACTGTAGGACTAATTTGTACTGTATGTGTAATTAATATAATTAGGCAGAGCTCCAGAAAAGCCAAAATTTTGTGTGTAACAAATATTATATTCTATTGGAGCCTTATATTTCTCCTCAAACTATCGGCTTTGACCATGTAAGAATCATGGCAGCTCCGAGACTATACTTTATAAGGTTCAAGAAGACTGAAGAATCAGTTAGAAAGAGCTAGACCAAATATATTGCCTGAGCTGAAGCTCGGATTAGGTGTCTACCCCTGTAGTATCAAGACTATCACTTTACAGACAGTCACTTCATTCTTTGTACATATTCTGTCAGTAAAATCGGGATACTTTTCAATCAAAAGGTATTTTGTTTTATTTGTTGCTTCTCTCTCAGTATACTGTATTATTCGGTTACAGGAGGGGAGCTTAATTACCTTTCCAAAATTGCCACAAAATTGTAAATAGGCTTGTGTATACTCGAAAAAAATATTAAAGGGTCAAACTTTTACCCTGCAAATTTCTGGAACATTTCAAACATTTGATAAAATAAGTCATTTCTACCTTCCATTTTGTTCATTTTGCAAGTTTTATACACATGAAGTTTGAACCTATAGCCTTTGTCTTGACCAAGTCCAAGCCTTAAGTCAAACTACCCCTAAAATGGAAGTGTTTTGCATTCCCATAGAGAATTGATAGTGTGTCAGTTTGGTCGGGCATAACTTTTGAAATTGCAATGAGTTTTAAAATTGTTACAGCTTGCTGACCTTAAAAATGATTAAATTTGATAATTATCGAGCAATTTTGCAAAAACATCATAAATTGGCAAAATCGATAATTTTGGTGAATTTGTTCCTTATGGACTTCTGATCACTTTGATTTCGAGGGTAACCCGAATTGTAGTCTGGACTTGGTCAAGATAAAGGCTATTGTTTCAAACTTTATGTGTACAAACCTAGCTTGCAAAATGAATGAAATGGAAGGTAGAAATGATTTATTTTACCAAATGTTTGAGATGTTCCAGAAATCGCAGAGTAAAAGTTTGGCCCCTTAATATTTTTTCGAGTATAATTCAGCGATAAAATGGGGTTTTCTTTTCCAAAACAAGATGAATCTAGATCTTTGAGATTGTTTTGGAAGGGAAAAAAAACTTCTTGCTTGTAACTAAATAAATATTGTAAGTATACTGTAATAGCCATAAATTTTGAGATGCCTGATAATAAATTACTGTAATTATAGCACGGCATACAAAGTATGTTGAGGGATACATCATGTTACCTTTCTGTCTGTTTTTGTCCATTTATCTTTCTGTCCATTTGTACATTGTTTTTTTTTTTGGCCATCTACATTAACCCATTGTATTCTGGGTATTTTTTGTCATCTGCTGAATTTGTCGTTTGCATCAAAATCAAGGAAATTCTGACAGTACTGGTCTAACTAACTCTTGCAGAAATGATGTTGAAGCAACAAACAGTTTGGATCTCAGATCAGGTCCCATCTTTGTGGGGCCTGGTCTGTATCCAAACTGTTTGTCCAGATACCCCTAAAGGGTTATCCCGGATGGAATGGGTTAAGTTTAAAAACTGTGTTTGTTTGCTTATGTTTCCAAAATGCTTGTTCGTTTGTGACTAAGTTTACCTAATGCTGGAAGAGTTTAGCTAACATCATCTGGATGCTGCTGCTTACCTAAGGTCAAGGTCACAGACTTGCAGATTTGTATATTTTTTGCACCAGAATTTGTGTTCAGTTTGTATTGTTTTGAATGTCTGTCCTATACTCTTAAATGGAACTTTTTGATATTTGACTTAAGGCTTACCTCATGTTGGCTGTGATTAGCTGGCATCATCTGGATGCTGCTGATTTATGGTCAAGGCCATGGACTCACAATTTTATAGAACATTTGCATTTAAGTTTTGCCTTTACTTCCAATTATCTTGAATGAAACCAGCCGCTAGGTTAAACCTCCCATGTAAAGCTTAGGTATGTACAAGATACTGGACATTTTAAGTGTTTTTGAAGGTTCATGCATTATGGAATTTTCTACACAATACAAAATTTATTCCTGCACATGCCCAGTAATGAGATGCATTCCAATGAAGTCTTACTGAATATTGTCAGATAACTCCTATGAGGAAAGTATGGATTGATGACTTTCTGAGCATTTTGTTCCTTGGCATCTCCTCAAACATACATGAGCCTCAGTTAACTAATAAGCACTTGGTTCCTTAAAAATATAGCCAATAGCTGGTATTGTTACATTTTGGACTGAGTATATGTTTTCCTTGATAAATAAGGAAAATTATCCCTAAATTATACCTGTTACTCCTTCTTATCTGGAGCTCTGAATTGATACAGTCAATGCCAGACCTGACCAGTTTAAAAACAGTCCTTTATGGGCTCAGTGCCAGTCTACAGTGAACAAACTGGTAAAGAGCATATACAGGATAGCTTATGAAAAGGTCAGACACAAATCATAATCATGGCTGGTGAGGATCATGTCTACCATATTAATCCTAATAAATGTTCCCTGCTCTAATAAACACCTCGTGCCATTTTTCCGAAAAATATGTTATATTGTATGAATTCCTGTTAGCTTCACCAGCTCTTTGAAACAGATCTACTCTTAAAGGAAAGAATTTGCTCTTTGAGGAGCAAATTCTTTCCTTTAAGAGTTGACCCCTACTGAGAAGGGGGGGGGGGGAGGGGGGACACATAGTATATTAGTTGCTCCCTCTGAAAGTATAGCCATTACCTTTATATAGGTTATTAGGGGTGTTTTGGCAGTGGCTAATTTACTACACTTTAGGCTCTAAATAACCCTCCCTTTTGCCAAATGCAATGCCTCTGTGCATTTAATAGGATTAATACAGTATTCCCCATAATGTATAGGGTGTATAAAGGACCTCTGACAGTATCAATGCATATTTGCCTTTTTTTTTTCGACAAATTATTGCACCTTCCTCGGGCAGCAAAAGTTGAAATATTTGGCATTAATATGTAGACATGTGTACTATAAAGACATTTGCCTCTAGACTAACTTAAACCGATTTTATCAAGAGGGGTAGGTGAATTTTTCAGTCTCTGAAAATAAGTCCATTTTTTTAGCTCACCTGAGCCATAGGCTCAGGGTGAGCTATTGTGATCACCCAGTGTCCGTCGTCCGTCGTGCGTCGTGCGTCGTGTGTCGTGCGTCGTGCGTCGTCAACAATTTGCTTTAAATGACATCTTCTCTGAAACCACTAGGCCTAGAGCTTTGATATTTGGTATGAAGCATTATCTAGTGGACCTCTACCAAGTTTGTTCAAATGGTGGCCCCAGGGTCCAAAATGGCCCTGGGGCAGGGGGTCTTGGGTTCGAAACTAAAATATACTTAAAAATCTTCTTCTCCAGAACTGCTTTGCTCAGATGCTTGAAATTTGGTATGTAGCATTGCCTAGTGGTCCTCTACCAAGTTTGTTCAAATGGTGGCCCCAGGTTTCAAAATGGCCCCAGGGCAGGGGGTCTTGGGTTTGAAACTAAAATATACTTAAAAATCTTCTTCACCAGAACTGCTTGGCTCAGATGCTTGAAATTTGGTATATAGCATTGCCTAGTGGTCCTCTACCAAGTTTGTTCAAATGGTGGCCCCAGGATCCAAAATGGCCCTGGGGCAGGGGGTCTTGGGTTCGAAACTAAAATATACGTAAAAATCTTCTCCTCCATAACTGCTTGGCTCAGATGCTTGAAATTCGGTATGTAGCATTGCCTAATAGTCCTCTACCAAGTTTGTTCAAATGATGACTCCAGGGTCCAAAATGGCCCTTGGGCAGGGGGTCTTGAGTTCGAAACTAAAATATACTTAAAAATCTTCTTCACCAGAACTGCTTGGCTCAGATGCTTGAAATTTGGTATGTAGCATTGCCTAGTGGTCCTCTACCAAGTTTGTTCAAATGGTGGCCCCAGGGTTCAAAATGGCCCCGGGGTTGGGAGTCCCAGATTTGAACCATAGAAATACATAGAAAAATATTCAAAAGTCTCCTTCTCCAGAGCCGCACTGCTCTGATGCTTGAAATTTGGTTGATAGCATTGCCTAACGGTCCTTTACCAATTTTGTTCAAATGATGGCCCCAGGGTCCAATATGGCCCCGGGGCCGGGAGTCCAAGGTTTGAACCATAGAAATGCAAAGAAAATATTCAAAAATCTTCTTCTTCAGAACTGCAAGGCTTAGATGCTTGAAATTTGGTATTTAGCATTGCCTGGTAGTCCTTTACCAAGCTTGTTCAAATGGTTGCCCACAGGTCCAAAATTGCCCCATGGCAGGGAGTTCAAGGTTTGAACCATAGAAATACATAGAAAAATATTCAAAAGTCTTCTTCTTCAGAACGATTTGGCTCAGATGCTTGAAATTTGGTATGTAGCATTGCCTAGTGTCCTCTACCAAGTTTGTTCAGATGATGACCCCAGGGTCCAAAATGGCCCTGACCCAGGGGTCCTGGGTTTGAACCTTAGAAATACATAGAAAAACATTCAAAAATCTTCTTCTTCAGAACCATTTGGCTCAGATGCTTGAAATTTGGTATGATGCATTACCTGGTGGACTCCTACAAAGTTTGTGTAAATGGTGGCCCTCGGATCCAAAATGGCCCTGGGGCAGGGAGTCTTGGGTTCGAAATTAAAATGTACTTAAAAATCTTCTTCTCCAGAACCCCTTAGTGCAGATGCTTGAAATTTGGTATGATTCATTGCCTAGTGGTCCTATACCAAGTTTGTTCAAATGATGGCGCCAGGGTCAAAAATGGCCCCCCTCCAGGGTGCCCTGGGTTTGAACCATTGAAATACATAGAAAAATATTCAAAAGTCTTCTTCTTCAGAATCACTTGGCTCAGACCCTTGAAATTAAGTATGTAGCATTGCTTAGTGGTTTTTTACCAAGATTAGTCAAATGATGGCCCCCTGGTTCAAAATGGCCCCCAGGCGGTCCTGGGTTTGAACCATAGTAATACATAGAAAAATATTCAAAAATCTTCTTGTTCAGAACCATTTGGTTGCAAAAAGTTTGTTCAAATGATGACCCTAGTTTGACCTTTGACCTTTTTGCTCAGGTGAGCGAATCAGGGCCTCTTGGCCCTCTTGTTTCGGTTTTCTAATATATCGAAATTTTAATTGATAACTATGCTAAAACTGACATACACACTGCTGTTACTGATATCATGCAATATTTTTTTTTCAATAATAAGGACTTGAGACTATTTTTAGATATAAAGCGTGTTAGTACCCCACCCAGTTTTTTCAGCTGTAGACTACCTTCTCCCCTCCCCCCCGTGCCTCAGCAACCCTTTCACATAAAATGTGTATTATGATAGTACACACATACATGCAAAGTGGCTAGCTGAGGCACGGGGGGAAAAGTATCTTCTTTAAAGAACTTTTCCTGTTTTCATTACGTTTATTTATAAAATTTAGCTTTTTCCACCAAAAATTGAAGTCTATGTGCTAAAAAATCAGAAATTAAATTCATAGCCAGTTAGGGTAAGTTGAGATCAACAAATTTAAAGAGAAATTCTTGGGTATATCAAAAATTTAATTTTGACTAATTTTATAGGCAAATTAACATTACGACCATCAGAGGTCCTTAGATACTTGTAATATGCAGCCTGGACCACATCAAGATTGAACCCTTAACGGACTTACAAACTAGAAGATAGAATTTTTGCAGAATTTCAAAAATGTTTTGTCCATTGAGAATTCAAAGACTAAGGGTCAAACAGCGTAGATCCAGATGAGGTGGCGCCTCATCTGGATCTGGGCTGTTTGCTAATTCAGCTGTTAAAAATTTTTTTGTACGGTGTTGAGCAAGGAAACTACTCTGTCCTGTTACAGCTCTTCCCAGTATAGACCATTGACACCTGTGGGCAGCTGTATTGACTTTAGCAGCATACAATAAAGTAACATTCCATATGTAAGGTGATCTGGCGGATTCTACCTGGCTTGACACATTGGATTACTATTATGTCTTCTATTATACTACCACTATCTATACACCCGCTATAATCACTGGGGTTGAGGACAATATTACCTGGTTTATTGACATTACGGGGTTATTGCGATTTACTATATTTGATTTGGAAATGTTCTCAGTTCATTTATATTCTGACTGTGTTTGTTTTCATTTGTGCAAAATCAAAGGCTAAAATTTTGTGTTCAGAATATTGGTATTATATTTAGGAAAATTAAGTTTCCGAGTCGGGCATGTAACTACCGTTCAGGATAACAGTCGGTGAGTCAGGTACGCCATTTATTTAATAGTAATAGGACTGGGAAATATGATGATCTACAGTGGTAAAATTTAACAGCTTAGACAGCTATGGTTCGATGTGATATCAATACCTGAAACACTGTTCAAACTATATTAAACAAGGAAAATTTTTTAAAAAAAAGATAGTCGGCGCAGATTAAATAGAAGTGTGTTTTGTAGTATGTCTCTAGGTGATAAATTGACATTAACTTTCATGAACATGACTCAAGTGAGCTATGTCCGTAGGCACCCGCAACCGTACTTTTGAAAATGACCTATCTCAAGATTGAGCTGGCCAATTTGGAATTCCAAATGGACAGCAGTCAATCTTGAGATTGACCTGATATCTAAAACGGTTACCAGTATGATGCAATGTTTGTTTATATGTAATAAACTGAAAGTAGATATCGAAAGTAGATCTACACTGAAAAAAAAAAAGTTTTGAATATCTGCTTCTGTTTGCAATAATAAATCCATTGCAACTTTACAAACAAGAGAAACATTTTGAATTAACATTTGACAGAGTGCTAGTATTCATGCAGTGCAGTAGAACCGGAAAAAAAAATAGATAAAATATTCATTGACCTTTGATATTATTGGCTAAATTTTGACATATGCGTTATTTGACCAATGAAATCTTGTGAAATGTGGAACAAAAGTGAAATTATACTCGACTGCACCCAGAAAAAAAGACTGATGGCAGTAACCTGTGCCTGTTGGCCTGGCCTGAAGCAGCACTATTCCACATTATGGTTGGGAGCATAGAGTTTTACAATCATCTTTTCTAGTTCTATCTTGGCCTTGCATATGCAGTCAACTTTGGTATGCATTCTTCTTATTCATTAAGTTTTTTGGGTCCATGAAACAGAAAACTGGAAGACATATCACATACAGCATTTTCACTTTTGTTCAGTTTAGTTTCATTTTGGAAAACTGTTATGTTTGTTGTTCTAGGCTCAAGAAATGAACAACAGAGACAAGTACAGTCAGCTCTACAAAGATGGACTTGAGCCACCAGCAGTCCCAGAATCCTTACTCAGAAAAGGGCGGATAATACTTGACAGAAAACTGAAGCATCCTGTGACTCCTCCCCCACCCACTGCTGATGAAACAGAGACAATGATTAATGATACTATAACTCAACACAGAAAATACACTACTGCTGCAAACCAGGATTGTGTTATGCGTACAGATCAAAGAGACCTGAAAAATGATGATTCTTATCAGGAAAATGGATTAGATTATATTCCCAACCAGACACTGAATAGAAAATCAGGGTCACTTACTAACGACTTTGAAAACAATATGGTTTGTCCAAAATCATTTCTTAATGATTCTGACCCTCTTTTATATACATATAACAATAAAGAAAATATAAACAATAATGTAAGAATGAAAACATTACATCAAGACCTACCTGAAGGTAGAATAGATTTGGACTTATCGTCAGAAAAAACTTTTGATTTAGCAGCTGATTTTAATGGTATTTCAAAAGCAGAAACTGGATTATGCAATGGTAAGTGTGCTCAGGAATATATTTCTACATCAACCTATACCTCTGATTCTGTAAAAAGCATTCCAAAACTTCAGATAACAACACCAAGTTTTAGTGATGATACAAGTGCCATTACTGACAAGTTAGATAGTGCTACTTATAATTCTGGTCTGTTACACAGTGCTCTTCCACCTGACAATACAGAAATTAGTCCAACAGAACATATTCATCAGGCAGAAGTACAAGAAGTAGGTCTAGAGAAAGAAGCAATGCCATTTAAATTAACACAGAATAAATCAGTCGAGAAGGCTTCAGACTATGAAAATTCTCCAGAAATGCAAGTTATGATTAACTCTTTGAGTCCTGTATTGCTACGCAGAAATCTGTCTAAGAAATCAGCAAGAAAGACTGGGAGTGGTTCCAGTGAAAGTATTCCAGAAATTCAAAAGAAAGTGTCAGTGTCCAACAATGTGAGTGCACTTGAACTTTCACCTCAGAGTGATACTTATATGTTAGATGTGGATCAAAAAGAGCCTCACTCACTATTCATGGATCCCAAAATGTCTCAAACTTGGCATGGAGCTACTAGTGCTAATTGGTCTCAGATATATGGACCACAAATGAGGGAAATGGTGAGAAGGTTAAACTATTTGCCTGATAGAGAAACCTCGGGCGACACAGGTTTAGCTGTCAGCAGGGAAGAACAAGACCTAGCAGAAAAATCTAAGACTTTACCTAGTTCCAAATCTTTACTTGATGAAATGCATAAGAAGTTTTGTGCAGATCAGTACAGCCATAAATCAGATACAGAAATGGCAAAAGCTTTTGTGTTGTTAAGACTAAAATCAAACACTCATCCCAAAATGGGAAGATCTGGTGTTTCACAAACAAGAAGTAGTTTTAATATAAGAATGGGAACAGGTACCTCTAGCTCAGCCACTGGTACTGAATCACCAGCTTTGCTGCCGAGACTACCAGAGAGACAAAGGATAAAGACAAGCCCAGGTTTACAGTTGTCTTCCAAACAGGATAAGACAGGAAGAGACAAAACTCCGAAGATACTTGTCAGTGCCATAGATGTAAATGGGGTAAGTGTTGTTTGCATCCTGATCCCTTGCATGAATAGTGTTCCAGGGCTCTAGATAAGAGGGCGTATTAGATGAATCATGATAATTAAAGATAATTTTTCTTATTTCTCATTCAAACCATATGTTCAGTTGTGACCCCTCATCTGAACCGTCTCGTCGAGACGGTTCAGATGAGGGGTCACAACATATGATTTTATGCAGAATTAACAAAAATTATCCCTAATTATCACCAAATACTCCACTGTTCCATGGAAGATCTTATGGTCAGACATTTGACATCTATTCATCTGTAACATTTTTAATCATTAATTACAGTGAAACTAAGGTCTTCTATTGCCAGATTTTATATATACATGTATAGCATCAGAAGGACTGGAGACCAATAGCACAGGGTATAAACCAGTCAGCCAATTTTTGCTTCCTGCACAGACTGTCCAGGTACTACGGTCCTCGAAAAATGGCTTCCTGCCGAGACTGTCCGCGTGATTCTGCTTCCTGCCGAGTGCCTCGGACAGTCTCTTCGGGAAGCGAAAATTGGCGGACTGGTTTATACCTTGTGAATAGTTATTGTTTTTTTTTATACGCCTGTTTTGGAAAAACAGATGATTGTGTTTTGTTGTGGTGTTGTCTGACTCTCCTCTGTCCATCCAATGTTATTTTTTTCTTGTGCCTGCCATAACTCAGTAACCATTTGAATGTCTTGACGAAATTTAAAAGCAATATGTATGAGGTCAAGACAGTGTGTTACATAAACATATTGTTGCTACCCCTTTCTTAGTTTCCAAGTTGTGTCCCTTTGACTAGTTTTTAAGCTATTCTTGTGTATACTATGCTTGTGCATGCCACAACTTAGTAACCATTTGGAATATCTTAATTAAATTTTATAGGATATATTATATATGTGTGCTAGATTCTTTATAGCAATGTCTATCAGATTTAGATGGTGTGTTGCATATCACTTATTTATGGATTTCATCAACCTTCAAAGAAAGGTAAAGCATAACGAGGTGTCAAACTCAATATTTATATTCCCAAACCCAAGTTCAAGGTCACCATCTTAGGCCAGAGGTACTCTATTTAGGTTCCTATGTCCAAGGTCAAGGCCACAATTAAGGGGTTAGAGGTCAAATCATGTGAAAATACATAGGTGAATTTTATCAAACTTCACAGAAAAGTAAAGCAGGTGTGTCACACACAATATTTGTGTTCCCATTCCCAAGGTCAAGGTCACAGTCTGGGGGTCAGAGGTCAGATCATGTCTCAGCAGTTGCTCCGAAAAGTACCAAAGCAAATTTCATTAATATATACTACATAATGTAGTCGGTAGAAAATTTAGGTATATTTGTTGACAGTGACTTTTTTTCTCTTCATACTCCATTAATGAAAATAACACCATTTTCTAGAGCTGACAAGCAGTGTGATTCTCAAAAAGTTTGTGTTTGAAGGTAGCTGATATTGTATTAGACATATGAGAAAATGCATGTTTGGTAATGCAGCACTTCTTTTAGGACAAAAAAAATAATAATAGCGATGAAAGATGATCTTTGGTGTACCTCTGTAACCCTTACACTGCTAGAAAAATAATTCACCTGGCCCTAAACTGGGGGTAGGGGTATCTCAGAAGCCATAACTTCTACAAACTCTGATCGATTAGCTTAAAATTTTCACTCAATAACACCGATGTGTGAGCTGCCATTTCGGGAAGTTACCAAGGTCACGCGACCTGCCATATTTGGATGTCACATGATGATAATTAGTGGTAATTTTTCTTATTTCTCATTGAAACCATATGTTGTGACCCCTCATGTGAACCGTCTCATTGAGACGGTTCAGATGAGGGGTCGCAATATATGTTTTCATGCAGAATTCGCAAAAATTATCCCTAATTATCACTAAATGCTCCCTCTTATCTAGAGCTCTGAAATGAAAAAATACATGTATGGTAATGCAGCACTTCTTTCAGGACGAAAAAAACATAATAATAGTGACGAAAGATGATCTTTGGTGTACGTCTGTGGTCCAAAAATGCTAGGTGAAATGCATTAAACAGAAGATCAATATTACAAAACTGGTATAAGATCAGAGAAATTCTTCTGTTACTATTGCTGACAAGTTCACTGGGTGGGGTTTTCACCTTTCTTATCAGAAATTGTCACAATTACTCAAAGTATTCAGATGTTTTAACAATTTCTTTGAATGGCATCTTGAGAATGGGGCAGCTCTGTTTGTCATGCCAGGGACATGTTCCATACAGTGAACACCCTGATCAGCCTGTGTCTTGGAGCTGTCACATCTGGGTCTACACTGTTTGCAGGGAGACAGCTGTCCTAATATTTAGTGGAAATAAGTTACACCGTTTATACTTTTACAATCTTTGAGTAGTTTGAATGTTAAAAATAGTAGTTTGACAGTTGTATACTCTAACCCTTAAAGCGCCAAAAATTAAAATAGTTGAATTGGCAAACAGTGTAGATTCAGATGAGGTGGCTCATAATGAGCCACCTCATCAGGATCTACACTGTTTGCCCTCTAGTGTTCGAATTCTTAATATGATATCGCTTGGAAGAAACATTTTTTGAAATTCTGCAGACGTAAATTTTGTTGTCTGCTTTTTGGCGCATTAAGGGTTAAAAATAGTATACTCTAATTATAGCTGAAGATAGTTTCTGTAAATAATGTCAGATGTTTAATTTACAATGGAATATTATGTTTAGACTGAAATGGACAAGTTATGACACAAAATATAGCGGATGTTATTTATGTTTCTAAACAAAGACAAATTAGCCCTTGTTTTGTGGCGCAATCTCAAATGTATAAGGAAAGCCTTGTAGAAATTGTGTACATTTTGAGTAAGTTCAAGGAACGTTGAACAAACCTTCCTTAAATTTTAACTACCCAAAATGTACACCATTTGATTTTGTTTCAGTTTTTGGTTGGCTACGTTTTGACCACGTTTTACTACGTGTTGCTATGATTAGGGCCCCGCCAGATGAAGTCTGCGGAGGCCCTATAGTAATCACCTTGTCCGTCCGTCTGTCTGTCTGTCCGTCTGTCTGTCCGTCCTTCATCATTTCGTGTCTGCTCAATAACTCTGAAACCGTCAGAGATATTTTCACGAGACTTGGTACAAATGTAAAGCATCATCAGACGATGTGCAGAGGACAAGAACCATAACTCTGTCTACATTTTTTACTGAATTATGCCCTTTTGTAATTTTGAGTACAGCAATCGTGTCCGCTTCATAACTCTGAAACTATCAGAGATATTTTCACGAGACTTGGTACAAATGTAAAGCATCATCAGATGATTGCAGAGAACAAGAACCATAACTCTATCTACATTTTTTACTGAATTATGCCCCTTTGTAATTTTGAGGACAGAAATCGTGTCTTCTTCATAACTCTGAAAGTATCAAGAGATATTTTTACAAGACTTGGTACAAAATTAATGTAAAGCATCATCAGATGATGTGCAGAGAACAAGAACCATAACTCTGTCTACATTTTTAGCTCATCTGAGCACGAAGTGCTCAAGGTGAGCTATTGTGAGCGATATTTGTCCGTCGTCCATCGTCTGTCCGTCCGTCCGTCGTCAACAATTTCTTCAAATGACATTACTCCTAGACCAGTAAGCCAATTTCAAAATAATTTCACACAAATGTTCCTGTTATAGCCCTGAACTAAAATTGCTAAAATGGTTCCGCTCCGTTGAACAAAATGGCCGCCAGAGCTAAAAATAGAAAAACCTTTAAACGACATCTCCTCTGAAGTCAATGGCTCGATTTCAAAAATATTTCACAGAAATGTTTGACTCATGGCCCTGAACCAAAATTGCTAAAACAGTTCCACACCGCTGAACAAAATGGCCGCCAGAGCTAAAAATAGAAATCTTAAAATAGAAAACCTTTAAAAGACATCTCCTCTGAAGCCATTGGCTCGATTTCAAAATAATTTCACAGAAATGTTTGACTCATGGCCCTTAACCAAAATTGCTAAAACAGTTCCACACCGCTGAACAAAATGGCCGCCAGAGCTAAAAATAGAAATCTTAAAATAGAAAACCTTTAAAAGACATCTCCTCTGAAGCCATTGGCTCGATTTCAAAATAATTTCACAGAAATGTTTGACTCATGGCCCTTAACCAAAATTGCTAAAACGGTTCCACTCCGCTGAAAAAAATGGCCACCAGAGCTAAAAATAGAAATAAATCTTAGCATGACACAGAGGGCACAGTTTTGATCCAATGGTCATGAAACTTTGTCAGAATGTTTATCTTAATGAAATATAGCCCAACTTTGAAAGTGGGTCATGTGGGGTTAAAAACTAAGTCACTAGGTCAAATCTTAGAAAAACCTTGTGTACACTATAGAGGGCACAATTATGATCCAATCTTCATGAAACTTTGTCAGAATGTTTATCCTTATACAATCTAGGCCAAGATTGAAACTGAGTCATGTGGGGTCAAAAACTAGGTCACTAGGTCAAATCTTAGAAAAACCGTGTGTACACTCTAGAGGGCACAGTTATAATCCAGTCTTCATGAAACTTTGTCAGAATGCTTATCCTTATACAATCTAGGCCAAGATTGAAACTGAGTCGTGTGGGGTCAAAAACTAGGTCACTAGGTCAAATCTTAGAAAAACCGTGTGTACACTCTAGAGGGCACAGTTGTGATCCAGTCTTCATGAAACTTTGTCAGAATGCTTATCTTTATGAAATCTTGACCAAATTTGAAACTGGGCCATGTCAGTTCAAAAACTAGGTCACTGGGTCAGATCTTAGAAAAACCATGTGAACACTCTAGAGGGCACAGTTTTGTTCCAATCTTCATGAAACTGTGTCAAAATGTTTATTTCCAACAAATCTAGACCAAGGATACAACTGGGTCGTGTTGGATCAAAACTAGGTTACTAGGTCAGACAGTAGAAAAACATTGTGAATACTCTAGAGGGCACCGTTTTGGTTCAATCTTCATGAAACTTTGTCAGAATGATTATCTTCAAGTATGAAACTGGGTTTTGTCAAGTCAAAAACTAGGTCACTAGGTCAAATCATAGAAAAACCTTGTGTACACAATTGTGGCTTTATTTTGCATTGAATCTTCATGAAACTTTGTCAGAATGTTTATCTTCATGAATTGTAGGCCAAGTTTGAAACTGGATAATGTCTGATCAAAAACTAGATCGTCAGGTCAGATCTTAAAAAAACATTGTGTACACTCTAGAGGGCACAGTTTTGATCCAATCTTCATGAAATTTTGTCAGAATATAGATTAGAAAGTGCAAAACTGCTCCAATCGAACCATCATCAAATAGATGATCTTCTATGTTATTTCATCATAACTCAGGTGAGCGATTTAGGTCCATCATGGACCTTTTGTTTACTGAATTATGCCCCTTTGTAATTTTGAGTACAGAAATCATGTCTGCTTCATAACTCTGAAAGTATCAAGAGATATTTTCACAGGACTTGGTACAAATGTAAAGCATCATCAGATGATGTGCAGAGAACAAGAACCATAACTCTGCCTACATTTTTACTGAATTATTCCCCTATGTAATTTTGAGTACAGAAATCGTGTCCGCTTCATAACTCTGAAATGGTTAAAGATATTTTCACGAGACTTGATACAAATGTAAAGCATCATCAGGCGATGTGCAGAGAACAAGAACCATACCTCCGCCTAAATTTTTTACTAAATTATGTCTTTTTGTAATTTTGAGTACAGAAATCGTGTCCTCTTTATAACTCTGAAATTATTAGAGATATTTTCATGAGACTTAATACACATGTAAAGCATCATCAGTCGATATGCAGAGAACAGGAACCATAACTCTGTCTACATTATTTACTGAATTATGCCCCTTTGAAATTTTGAGGACAGAAATTGTGTTGGCTCCATAACTCTGAAACCGTTAAAGATATTTATACGAGACTTGGTACAATTAAAAAGCATCATCAGATGATGTGCAGAGAATAAGAACCATAACTCTTCTTACATTATTTACTGAATTTTGCCCCTTTGTAATTCTGAGTACAGAAATTGTGTCCGCTCCATAACTTTGAAACCGTTAGAGATATTTTCGCGAGACTTGGCACAAATGTAAAGCATTATCAGACGATGTGCAGAGAACAAGAACCATAACTGTGTCAACATTTGTTACTGAATTATGCCCATTTGTACTTTTGAGTACAGAAATCGTGTCCGCTCTTTAATTCTAAAACCGTTAGATATTTTCACATGACTGGGTACAGATGTGAAGCATCATAAGACGATGTGCAGAGAACAAGTATCCTAACTCTGCCTGCATTTGTTACTGAATTATGCCCCTTTTTAATTTTGAATATAGAAATTATGTACGCTCTATAGCTTTAAAAGCAGCAAGGATATTTTCATAGAACTTGTACATAATATAAAGCATCAACACTGAGCAGAGAATAAGAACTAACTTCATCTACATTTTTTTATGGAATTATTTCCCTTTGTAGTTTACCGTCTGGAAAACCTGTTCGCTCTCTAATTTTAAAATTGTTGAAGATATTTAAGGGCGGGGCCCTATTAGTTACCATGTTTCTAGTTTACATGGTATACACTACGTATATCAAAATGCCATGTTTGAGTTAAACATATTCTAGTTCAAATGTAACTAGGCTATGTACATGTATTTAGCTGTAGCTATATATGTATTTACTACGTTTACAACGTATACTGCCGTTTTGCCACATTTTAAAAATGTAGTAAAACCTAGCCCTCTATACGTGACAGTGAGACTGTGGCTTAAGCCGCTGAGGTATAATTCGCTTCAAATATATTATGACACTGCAGGGATTTTGCTAAGGGCTGAATGACTGGTGGTCCACAGGACCAACTTATCCACAATTAAAGTGGTCCTCCCGATGTTTCGGCTGTTTTCATTTAATTTCAAAATCAGTTGGTCTGCAGGACCAGCTACCAAAGACATCAACTGGTTATACCCAAAAATCACTCAGGTCCAGGACCAATGGACTTTTGGTTAATAAAACCCCTGCGTGACTGATAAATTTAGTTGATTTAAATTAAAGAATTAAGATTTTGTGAATGTTATTCATAATAGGACTTGACCATTTATATATTAAAGTTTAAAAGGAAAGTAATTTAGAATATGACCATAGGAAGAAATGGAAAAACTGTACTATTTGTTGAGGTTTAAACCTGTGTCTGTGATCTTCTGTACGACTGTTGCCAGGAAGAAACATCAAATGGTAAGTGAGTGAAGTGTCTTTTCAGGGCTGTAGATAAGAGGGAGTATTTGATGATAATTAAATTTTTCTTATTTCTCATTCAAACCATATGTTGTGACCCCTCATCTGAACCGTCTCATCGAGACGGTTCAGATGAGGGGTCACAACATATGTTTTTATGCAGAATTCGCAAAAATTATCCTTAATTATCACCAAATACTCCCTCTTATCTAGAGCCCTGTTTGTCTCCACAACAACACTTCCAGCATCTTGTGATTCCAAGTATTCACAGTGTACAAACATGAGGTGTCCATTTTGTCAACAAAAGAATAATGCTACAGCCAAGAATGCAATTTTTACGCAAGCGATTTACCATAACCAAGAGAAGGGCTAAAATGAAGAGAAAGGCTTTTTCTTTTTAGCTCGCCTGAGCCAGCGGGGCCGGGGGAGCTTATGGATGGGGAGGCTTCGTCCACAATTTCAAAGGACTTCTCTGAAACCACTGGGCCAATTGTAACCAAATTTCATATTTAGCCTCCAGGTCTCATGGGAACGAAAAATTGTTCAAACGGTCCTGTCACATGACCAACATGGCTGTCATGCCCATATATGGTACACCTATAAAATTCTTTCCGGCTGAAGCCACTGGACCAATTGAAGCCAAATTATTTCATATGCAGCCTCCCTTGGTGGGACTAATTTGGATAACAGTAGGGCAAGGGCCAGGTGACTTGCAGTGGTTGTGGGATGCAAATTGTTTGTATTTTTAATTCTTGTTTGCATGTCCCATCTTCCTTTTCTCCCCCGCTCCTCTCTCTCTGACACTATCTTCCTCCCCCCCCCCCAGCCCCAGCCCCACCCCCTGTCTGACAGAAGACTTAAATACAGTCTCATAGAGCCATTAAACCTAAACCAACCAACCTATCTCTTTTGCTGTACTGTTCATTGAGAATTGAATTAAATAATCACAATAATGATAATTATAATAATACATGTAATAATAATAACAAAAATCCATTGAATTGTGAACTAATACATGAAAAAAAGAAAATTTTAGAACTTATTGAGCATTCAAGTCCAAAAATTTGGGATGTTTAACTTAGATATGTGATTCTCTAGAGAATCATGAAATCTGATCGTCAGATTCACCATATACTTACCTAATTTGTAAAGGTACCCCCTGTATTTAGTATGAGAATCACCTAATAATAAACTTCAAATATGTGGCTGTTCAGCCACACAACAGCAGTCCTTCTGTTTAAAGGCTGGGAACTGTATGTAATTTAGCTAGACACTTTAAAAAAAGTCACCTTACCAGTGGCATACCCTAAAACCATAATGATTTTAAAAATTGGGACACCTTAACCCATTCCGTTCAGGATACCCCTTTATCTAGGCAAACAGTTTGGATCCAGATCAGGCCCCACGTTTGTGGGGCCTGATCTGAGATCCAAACTGTTTGCTGCCTAGTCATCATTTCTACAACAGTTGGTTAGACCAATATTGTCAAAATATTCTTGATTTTTGATGCAGACGACAATTTCAGCAGACTACAAAAAATACCCAGAATGCAATGGGTTATGTAATTATTCTGGTTTTTCAATGCAAAGATGCAGATGGAATGGTAAACAGTGAAGACCCAGATCAGACAGGAGCAGTCTGATCTGAGTCTGCTTTCTTTGCTCAGACCTGTGTGTCTCAATATTTAGCATTTTTATAAGGGTAATTTAAGAGCTGCTCACATAATTTATGAGTGGATAAAACCTTCAATATTGGGACGCCACAGCCATTCTATGGCTGTGAATTTGGGACAAATCTCTTTGTCCTTTCAAAACAGTTGAGGTTTGGCCAGCAATGTGAACCCTGATCCAAGTGCTCTTTCTGATCTGTGTATACACAATTTGCTTAGATGATACTGTTTGTCAGGCTGTTCAAAAGGAGTAATATGTTGTTTTCCCAATATGAGTAAAAAAAATAATATGGTGTTATGAATAAGTATAACACAACCTTCATGTTATGCCACACAAACTGTGGAAATTTTAGAAGTATAATCTAATAAAATATTCATTACATTCCACTGCCCATTCTCTAATGTATTATGTCACATTTAAGGGGATTTTGAATAAGGTTAGAAAAACTACTTAGCCATTTGAACCATGTAAGTCAAAAACAAGAATATCATTGTAGGGGAAAAAAATCACCTGACCTTCGATCTGCAAGCGTAATGTGAATGTGGCTGTCTCACTTCTTTGAAGGCCGAGGGATGTGGCTGTCTCACTTCTTTGAAGGCTGAGGGATGGGGTTGTCTCACTTCTTTGGAGGCTGAGGGATGGGGTTGTCTCACTTCTTTGAAGGCCGAGGGATGGGGTTGTTTGGATATTTTAGTCTCATCTATCCTATCTTTCCCTTTTTTCTCTTCCTCTCTGAGTCTCTCTCGGAGACTTATAATAGACTGAAATACTGTCTCAAAGAGGTATTAAACCCAAAATAACCAACCAACCAACCAACAAACTAGAACCATTAACAACTTAAAGTTTATTTGATTTTCTACAAAGAAAATCTCATTGACCTATTTGTTATCAGTTTTTGAAGTGACTTACCATATTTCTTGCAGTAAATGCCATTACTTACAGCCCGAATTTTGTCACAAGAGTCTTATTTATTGTGAATAGCAATGCTTCAATGCTCTGTGGTATTTACTGGAAAACACTATTTTTTAGAGGCAACTCTTGAAGGGCAAAAGGTAAATCTAGAAAAGCAGTAGTTTCCCTTCTATCTCTGGACCATGTAACAGACAGACACAGATCAGGCTGCTCATGAGGATGGATAGCTGACTAGGAGCTTTACAGCCTGTTCTACAGTGTTTCAGTTGTTTTGGAGAGGTGGGGAAATATATTTAAGTTGTTTCGGAGTGATGGAAAATAGATGAAATGATGTTGATCATGCAGACAGGAGCAGAGCAGCTGAGTAGCAACATGGGGCCGTTTAGAGTCGTTCATCTGAACGGTCATTGTCAGTGGTGTTTTTAATCAGAAATTTTACTAATGTGGGTATTGGGGTAAGAAGAAGCACTAATTCTGATAATAATTGTGAATTTCTCCTTGAAAACTTACGTTAAGAACCCCTCACCTGAACTGCCTAGATCCTACAGCTCTTTTATAGAAAAACATTTTGTGACATGGGAGAAGTTTAGTCCAACTTTTGGATTTTCCTGTTTATTTTATATATCTAAACTTCTCCCTTAGCTCAAAATAGGGAGGAATGAGCCAGTTTAGAGAGACTTTCTCTCCCAAATGACCTTCTAAGCTAATAGTACGGCAGATAGGCAGCCTATGAGAAGGTGCTACTGGTAAGGTTCTGCAAACATCTTGAGTTATATATCAGATTAATTGTTAGAATCTCTAGTCTACAAAACCGGCTGATGACACCTCTGATTCTGAGTACTAAGCGAGTTATCTCCCCTTGAATTACCCCACCCATTTAATTGGGTAAAATGATATTTAAATGGAAAAGAGTAAAAAAATCATTTATGAGATGGTATTTTGTACGATTTTTTATTTGTATTCAGTTTGTAACTTATTTACCGTATACACGGTACTTATTATTTACTTTAGTTTTCATTTTATGGCGTTGTGATATCGCGTTTACGTTGAAATTTGTTTTGAAAATATTTTTTTAAATTTCAGGTTTTCAATTTTAAATGTTGAGTCCACCAGTCAAGATTTTTAAACAATATTTGCAATAAAATAGCAAGTCTAGAACCTTTGCTTTATGTATAGATTATCAGAACTCAAGATTTCAGTACAGAGACAAAGAAACTCTGAGAAACATGAGTAAATACCCCACCCAGCTAAATATGCATTGCAAAACTGGAAATCTTTCAGGCTCTTGCGGTTCACATTGTAACATAATATACGTGACAATATAGGGCTGCACATCTACGCTAGTGCAAATAAAATTACTTCTAGCAATCCTTTACGCTTCAGTAAGCAAGGATTAATTTACTTGAAACAGTATTGGGACTGTGTGGTCACCGTAAAAAGTCTCCCTGCCCTTCATCATAGTGTAGATTTTATTTTCTAGTCCTTTGGGATCATTGATTCCATTGTTTAACTTTAAAAATATTTGAGGGTCACTGATGAGGCCTAATTGGCCGAAACTAGCTAGTCTGGCCCAGAAAACTTGTACACTCGACAGTTTTCAGTTCTTTGGTGTGATCCTTGCTTCCAAAGGATAGCCCTTTCATAGAACATTTTATACGGACAGTACTTCTACAAACCTACTTACACACAGGACATGTTCACAATATTTATCACTTACCATTTTTTTCGCAACACTTCTAACTAGCAATGGAAATGCAAAACATATCTCCAGATGTTGTAAATAAGTGATTGTTTACCTTATAACTTATTTATTTGTTATTTACATTTCAAGTGGCCATACTGTATGCAACACTTTGTTACTTTGTTGTTTTTCTTTGCCAGTGTATACATATTCATTAATGTTTTGATGAACTACTGGCATAGTTTTGACATCTTCAAGATTCAAGACATTGCAAAAGAACAGTTTGTCTTAAAACAGAATAAAAAGAAAAAAATACCCACTCACTAAAATGCATTAGAACCTGTATCTTAGTTATACCAGCCGCTAAATAATTGTAGGCCAGGCCAGTAGGATGTTACCCGGCCACCCGACGAAGTTGTGTAGACCTCATTTTTCTAAGTGTCCTATATGTGCAGAATATTTGCCTCTTTCTTGCTGCCTACTTAGTGGGGCCATCGAGAATTCAGACTGTTAAATACGTTACCAATAGAAAGTTTACAAAAATTACTATGTTTTTAGATAAAAATGAAAGTCAGAAATCTATCTATAAATCGATATAAATTATTTATCTTTATATAAAGTGATGTAAAAACATTTTTAAGATTTAAACTTTTATTATTATGCTTAATTGTTCTACTGTTTATAAGGCTGTAATCTATGTTACCATTAGATACGAATTTAAGACAAATAAAACTAAACAAGACAAAATTGAAATTGATAAATTGCATTAGTATTAGTATATTACTATTTAGGTCTAGGGACAAGCTTTATAGTGGAAAAAAGTGGCTTCATTAAATTTTGTAGTTTACCATACAGATTAAAATCTAAAAAAGTTCCTTCAAGAGCAGAGAATACATACAGAAGAAGTAACATGGGCCAGACTACGTAGTTTCGGCTAATAAAGCCTCGTCAGTGCCCCTGACAATATCTGGTGACGAAACCAGAAAAAAAGGGAAAAAAAAAAATAAAAAGAGCATACTGTAATTTCTTAATTTTAATTGGGCAATCGATTCAAAGACTGATTAGTTTCAAAAGGATCCAAATAATATAAAAGACGATGATCTACAATAATAGTCTTCATCGATCTCAAATTTTAGGTTTCTCAGAATCTATCCTCTGATCTCAAAGGATGTAATTAAAATATAATCTGCACTATGGATGATGTACGGGGAGACTTTTTACGGCCTCCACACGGCACAACACCAGCTGCAGTGAGGTAAAATTAAAATCTAAAAAAGTTCCTTCAAGAGCAGAGAATACATACAGAAGAAGTAACATGGGCCAGACTACGTAGTTTCGGCTAATAAAGCCTCGTCAGTGCCCCTGACAATATCTGGTGACGAAACCAGAAAAAAAGGGAAAAAAAAAAAAAAAATAAATAAATAAAAAGAGCATACTGTAATTTCTTAATTTTAATTGGGCAATCGATTCAAAGACTGATTAGTTTCAAAAGGATCCAAATAATATAAAAGACGATGATCTACAATAATAGTCTTCATCGATCTCAAATTTTAGATTTCTCAGAATCTATCCTCTGATCTCAAAGGATGTAATTAAAATATAATCTGCACTATGGATGATGTACGGGGAGACTTTTTACGGCCTCCACACGGCACAACACCAGCTGCAGTGAGGTAAAATTAAAATCTAAAAAAGAAACTGTTTAATACGTCAAATATAATTTTGATGCAATATTCAAAAACATTATAATAATTTGAAATGGCGCTTACATGTTGAGATTAAAAAATTTCTCAAAGTATGACACCTTAAGAGTATCTTACGGAATTGATATTAATCAAATTGATGTAACTAACGTTAATAGTAACACAGCTAATGAGACTGTGATTTATGTTATCATAAGGAACAAGATTTACAGCACATAAAACAATAACTAACTAGTCAGAATTGGAAAAAATATACTTTTAACCTTTTTAGGGTATAATTCTAGCACAGCTTTTATAAAGAAAAGGTAGGTGTGATTTATATTGTGTAGACTACGAGATAGAAACTTTTCAGAGATGTTGCATAAATTCTAATTCAGTTTCGTAGTCACCTTAATGTGTGAAATAATATTGACACATAAATAGGGAAAAATGTTAAAATAATGACAAAAAACATGAAACAGAAAACAGATTGCTCAGGTGTATCTAGTTTGCTCACTAAAGCTGAGATTATTCAGATTTATGTAGTTTGCTCACTAACGCTGTATATGCGCCCTAAATTTTATTCACTGTTACATTTATAGAAAAAATAGTATCATTTGATAACCATACAACCTAAATGTATATGATAATATCTTTCTCTAGCCTTTTTTAAAATAGAATAAACTGGAGATAATGGCAAGATTATGACAATAACACTTTTAAAATGTGTTTCACGAATAAAATATTTGTGAGCATGCTGTGAGTTACTTTTCTCGTTTCTTCTTGTAATATTAAATCTATACACTCAAGTCATGAAACTGAAAACTGTCTGGCGACAGTTTTAAGTAACTGATGTGCCTTTGACTCAAAAATGGCATTGGTGTAATTCAAACACGACAGTAACACATTTATATGTATCAGTCTTACAATATTTGATGTAATATACGTTAAGGGAGACTAGTAAAGGAGAGAGTATGTGGTAACAAATTCTGAAAATAGTTATCCTGATTGTCCATAAAAACTGGGAGGCAGTTCTAATGTACATTCACAGTATATCATTTTATGGGGAATTGAGAGAGAGAAAGAGAGAGCAAAATCCCAAAATTATCCTTGAATTATCTTCTACCTCTTAATCCATATATAAAAATGTGTACACACACTTTAAAAGTCCTCTGATCAGTAACTCCTTGTTTGACAGTGATACAGTTTCAGACTACTCCAAGTCCTCTAGGCAACCATTTAATTACTTTATTTATAATATAGTTTCACCATAGAATGCTAAAAGACTACTTTAGCAATAACAGTTTCTGTAGCGCAAAATACCATTTTGGATGCATTTCATTGTTACTCATATTCGGTAACGTATATGACAGTGCAAATTTTTGCAAGTTTGATAGCATTTGTTTTTATTTAACGAGATATAAATGCATTAGTGCTCTTCATTGATTGTACGCACATGCTCATTCTAATCAGATTAAGTAGTTTGTCCATTCTTGGTAACGTAGACAACAGTACGGTTTCTAACGCTTCAGAAGACAATATTGATTTAATTTAGAGGCTTCCAAATATATTTTCTACAACACTAAGATCTATGTCTCTTGTTGTGTATATTTGGATGAGAGTATGCAAATGTCATTGAAATTATATGGTCTCGTATATAACATGGGAGAAACAGCCAAACTGCCCAATTCTCAGACAGCAGAAAGCAGGGAAATACTTTGTAGACGTTGGGCTTTCAGAAAAAAAGAACATGTTGAAAAAGTATCTCATACGCTTGTATAATCAGCGGCTAGTTTTGACCACTGTTAAGCTTGTCATTTTTGAGAAGATGACTGCCAAAACAGTGGTAAACACATGCTATTGACAAACCGACGTACGGACGGATGGAAAAATAAATATATAGAGCACATATTATCTATATGAGTGCGAGTTAATAGAAGTTACACATATATACTGTTTTCCAAGCATTTAGCCCATTTAGCTGGTCTTAAAGTAGTAATTTAAGTAGATGTTCATCATTTATGTACGTTTTCTGTTTGACCTTGACCTTGACCTTTTGTACATGTTGAAATATATCTAGATAGTTAATTCAACAATGAAATACCTTGTAAATTAGTTTCTGCATAAGACTTGACATATTTATTGTCATGGTAATTAAACAGACAAATTCTAATATTGATGTCGAAAATTGTCAACCTTTGGTAATCAACGGTAATTAACAAACAGACGCACGGACAAACACTGTTCAATAAGCCATATTCGTGAAAAGCTTCTATGTTTAGTTCATTCCATTTGCTTTCCGTACGTACTACTGGAAAATGACAAACACTTGTCTTTAGTTGAAATAAATGGACATTTTTGACGTACACCGACAAAAATTGTGTAATTTTGCTGTTTATGGGTACGTAAGTTTCAAGGGCCATAACTCTGTTAGTACTCAGCTGCGGCGATGTCATCAGCCGGATCCATACACTAGACATGCTGACAAACAATTTGGTATATAACACTTGATGTTTGCAGAACCTTACCAGTAAAGTCCTTAAGGAGAGCACTTTTGGGGCTCCGTCTGCTCTACTATAAGCCCTGGTTGTTTTGAGTTTTGAGAGCACAGTTCAAGAACAGATTTTGAGTGAGTCTGGGCATCACATCCAAAATGTTCATGGATGGCTGGATGAATTGCAATTTTATGTCCTTTTCAACAGTATTTCAGTCATATCAAGACGATGGGAGGGTGATAAAGGCTATGTGCAATGGAACCCCGTTAATGTTTGAAAAGAATTAGATTCTCACCTGAAGCGGAGGTATGCAACCTTGTTTGGGCAATCAAGTTTTATTTTTCTTTTATTCTCAACTGAGTTACTGCCCTTCATTTGTCTAAAAGTGCATTTTTCCTTTTATCTTCTGACTAAATGGATGAATTTTGATGAAATTTTGATAAGGCTTCGTTTTTATATGAGATATAGGTTTTTACATTTACATCTGCATCCCAGGAGCATAGACCCTTAGCTATCCTTCAAGCAGTGCTGGAAACGGCCAGTGGCCCGGTGGCCAAATGCGCCTTAATTTTGTCTGGGGCCACCAAAAATCTTAAAATTATGGACTTTAGTGGCCCAAATTTTTCTGTCTGGCAATAGTAAATGCATTAGATATTTAGCTAATGAATAATTTGGGCCACTGAAAATTTGGCCGGCTAAACTTTTGGGCCACCACATGAATCTTGGGAGTGTCCAGCACTGTTCAAGTGCACAGTGAAGACTCTGATCAGACTTGGCAGATGCCCAGGCTGATCTGAGTCTTCGCCTGGCACACATGGCACTTTGTTGTTTTTGTCGTGTCACGGCTCATACTTTTATTTTCCTTATTTCAGAATGAAGCACCAAGAAAAGAAGAAGCAGGTAAGATTATCTCATAAACACAGGGTATAAACCAGTCCGCTAATTTTTCGCTTCCTGCAGAGACTGTCCATCATATTTGGCTTCCGCCGAGATTGTCCACAAACTCTTGCTTTCTGCAGGGACTACTGTCCTTGAAAAATGGCTTCCTGCCAAGACTGTCCGCGTGACTGCTTCCTGCCGAGAGCCTCGGTAGGAAGCAGAATCATGCGGACAATCTCTGCAGGAAGCCATTTATCATGTACAAAGTCTTGGCAGGAAGCAAGAGATCGCGGACAGTCTTAGCGGAAGCCAAATATGATGTACAGTCTCTGCAGGAAGCAAAAATTAGCGGAATCTATTATACCCTGTGATAAACCTCATATCACAACTGATTAGATTTTGATGACTTTCATCTCATTTTCAAGGTCACAGGAAGACTTAGAATGTTAAAATTTCCCTTCTCCTGACAAGTTCTCTTGAACCAGATGGTGGATTTTCACAAACTTACATGAGTATAACATTTGACAAGAAGGTTATGGTGACTGTGACTATATTTTGGTTCCTGAAGGGTGAGCAATGATATCTTGAGAATTTGATGTACCAACATGATTCTGCTGATAATGACTCAGTATGACGCAGGGTTTGACCTCAAACAACAGTAGCTCACAAAGACCTACATTATGGTCCAGTGGTTTTGCCTTATTTCTTGAAGTCAGATGTATGAACATGATTTCTTGTCATAATGACTCAGTATGACCAGATGTTTGACCTCAAACTAACAGTAGGTCACAACGACCTATATTGCATTGTCCAGTGATTTTGCCTCGTATTTCTAATACTTTTTCATGGAGTAACTTAGGTTTATGGTTTGGGCTAACACTGTGAGTGGCCTCATTCATACTGATTGTAGGTCAGTTTGACACCTTTTTCTTGGTCGAGTGATTTTTCCTTATATTTCTATTACTATTTTATGGATTTGCATCTTACTTGGTTAAATGGTTTGGACTGACAGTTTGAATGATACCAACTTGTTGAAGGTCATTATGATCTATATTTCATGGTCCAGTGATTTAACCTCATATTTCTAACACTAATTCATGGATTTGCATTATGCTTGGGTTCATGGTTTGGGCTTATACTGGGAGTGACCCCACTACAACTTTTAGGTCACTGTGACCTATATATTATGGTCCAGTGGTTTTGCGTCATATTTGTAACATTTTTACTTGGATTTGCGTTATACTTTTGTTATGGGTGTGGGCTGACATTGTGAGTGTCCTCATACATATTGTAGGTCAGTGTTAACTATACTTCATGATCCAGTGATCTAAAACTGTTTCATTGACTTCTATAAAACTTGGTGTAATGCTACATTCGTATACACTGATTGACCTCATGTTACTTCCAGGTCACTGTGACCTAATTTTTACTGTTCATTTTAGAGGTTTGAATTATTTTTAGGAGAAACTGTTTATTCTAACACTGCAGTTGATCTCATTTTACTTGGCCAGTATTGTCTATAAAACTTGTGCTTGTTGAAGTGAAGCTTTTGCTAAGTCACACTTTTTTTGTTTTCTTTATTAGGACCGTTTATCAGTTGTTTTGAGTCTTTTGGTACACCATATATATACTTACTATTGGTAGTGCTTCGCTCAGATTCTGTTTTCTGGTAAGGCAAAAATAAACAAGAAATATCTTATCAAAAAGATAATCAGCTTAGATTAAATAGAAGAGTGTATTGTAATATGTATGAGTCAGGTACATGTAAGATATCAAATGTTCTGATCAGATTGTACAGATGCGCATGTTGATATATATATTCGTTGGGGTTGGGGTTTCGATTTGGGAAATGTTGTTGAATTTGATTGAGGTATGTCTGTGTTGCACATAATAATGAGGATTGATTGGCTGACCGCCCCATATATAACCTTAAAAGTGTCGCAGTTCCGACACAACATCAACAACTAAGCCAGCAACAATTGCTTCATTTTGTTTTCTATTCCTGTGTCAAGTAATTTTGTTGGTTTTATATTTTACATGAGCGACATAACAGGCGAAATGTTCTTTGGCAAAAAGCGATTTGGACCGAAATATCTAGATTCATTACGACACGGTTTATAGGCCAATAGTCAAATGAAACTGAAAGTAGAAAGAGAAAGCGAAAGTAAGCTACTTACATCAAAATCCGGGGTGTATTTGTATTGGCCAATAAAATACTTCAATTGAAGATCAATAGTAATTAAGGTTATATGGCTAAAGCTGAAAAAATCTGTGTTTCCAGTGACCCAACAGGCCCCTATATTTTCCCACTGGCCTAAAACTTTTTTGTCTGTTTATGTGCATGGTGCCCTGTTTGTGGCTTTGGTGCTGTTTATTATGGCCAATTTTGTCTCTTCTAGTAGTTAGCAGTACCTTTCAAAATGGTGGTGCTGGCAAGGCAGACAAAATTGTATTTTTTTTTATTATTTCCTGAAGGAACTTCAGGTGGCATATTAAAATCGCACCGTCCATCAGTCCGTCCGTCTGTCTTTCCGTCCGTCCGTCCGTTACAAATCGTGTCTCAGCTATAACGGAGCAAATTTTTCTGTCCGTCCGTCCGTTACAAATCATGTCTCAGCTATAACATTAAAACTACTGGAGCAAATTTGATGAAACTTCACAGATAGATAAAGGATAATGTGAAAGTGTGTCGCGCACAAGACTTAGGTCCCTACGCCCAAGGTCAAGGCCACAATTGGGTCAGAGGTCAAATTGTGTCTTAAAATCGTGTCTCAGCGATAACTTTAAAACTACTGAAGCAAATTTGATGAAACTTTACAGATAGATAAAGCATAATGAGAAGGTGTGTCGCGCACAAGACTTAAGTCCCTACACCCAAGGTCAAGGCCACGGTTGGGTCAGAGGTCAAATTGTGTCTCAAAATCGTGTCTCAGCAATAACTTATAAACTACTGAAGCAAATTGAATGAAACTTCACAGAAAGATGAAGCATAATGAGAAGATGTGTCACACATAAGATTCAGGTTACCATGTTCAAGGTCAAGGTCACAATCAGGGGTCAAATCTTGCCTCTGCGATAACTTGAAACCTGCTGAAGCGACTTTCATCAAACTTCACAGAAAGGTAGACAATAATGAGGAGATGTGTTATACATGATATTTATGATCCCAAATCCAAGGTCAAGGTCACAACCAGGACTCAAAGGTCAGTTTAGGGGGCCTTCGGGGGCATTTGTTACACACTGTAACATTTCTTGTTTTTTATTTATTTATTTTTTGTTTGTTTGTTGTTTTCATTGCGTTTAGATGATGGATATTAGACTGTAGTGCATCATTTGTCAGTGATCGCATCTGAAAGATAGCTGACTAAGCCTTTTTGAAAGTTGTCTCTGTGATTTCATGCAGGAGAGAAAGCAGTTTGAACCAGTTGGCGTGAAATAAAAAAAAAATGAAGTTTAACCAGTCTACTGACCCTCTTTTTTTTGGCTTATGGTTATTTCTTTACCTTAACCCATTGCATTCTGGGTATTTTTTGTTGTCTGCTGAAACTGTCGTCTGCATCAAAAATCAAGAATATTGGTCTAACTAACTCTTGTAGAAATGATGTCTAGGCTGCAAACAGTTTGGATCTCAGATCAGGCCCCACGTTTGTGGGGCTTGATCTGGATCCAAACTGTTTGCCCAGATACCCCTAAAGGGGTATTCCAAATAGAATGGGTTAATTATGCCTACCTATGATCTGAACAGCCAGTAATTCACCTGTTTGCCTCTTATCTCTGAACCCTGCCCTTTATCCCTTCTACAAACTGACAGTATTTTGTAGGGCCCTTGAAATTTGATTGAGGAAACTAAACATAGCAATCAATAAGAATAAAATAACATTGTTATGCTTTTGATCAAACTTGTTTGACTTGGTAAACAAATGTTGGTACTAGCAAACCATGTTTGTACAGCCTACACTAAACATAATGTTGATGGTCAAGGAGTGGACACCGCTATTTTTGTTGGGTTGACAGTAGTAATTTAGATTAGAAGCAGTTTATCTACTGGGGAGGTCATTTATAGTTCTTGTTAGTAGTAAAGTAAATGTAGGTTTCAGATTCTGAATATTGGAGTAAAACTATGAGTATGTTTAGGTCTTTGTCAAGACTGAATTTGGTACATAAAGGTAAGATTTAGGCATGCTTTCATGTCAAAAATGAGACTGATTTTGTCTTGTACCTTAATTATAGAAGCTTTAGGTTTAATTAAGTCGATCAGCCTTAGAACACTTCTCCGTATTTTTTTGTTGTTGTTTTTGATGAGGAATGTTTCATCAGTCCACTGTCAGGTAACCAGTATAGACAATTTTGTTGTGATTTACTACCCATCAAGAATATTTATGTAATTTTAGGATATGTACATTGGTTCCAGCCCTTAGTAAAATATAACTGTGTACACCCAACATAGGGCAGAAACCCAGTAAATATTAGCATTGTTTCTGTTTATGTCAGCAATTAAATGGGAAGTAATTTCCCTTTTGGGCAGTCATACAGTATTAATACAATTGTACAAGGACAGTTGAAATAAGTTATTTACTAAATGAGCAGTTGTCATGTTTGATATCCCCCACCCCCACCCTGCAACATGGAGATCTAGAGCACCAAGGCCTACTTTCATTTTCAGTTATTAGGGGAGGAATAAATAAAAAGAAATTTAAAGCCCACAATAAAATAATGAATATCGTCATGAAGTGCTAATGATCATGTACTATCTGCACTTTATTATGCACTGTGTATTTTATGGAGTGGAGTTATGGAGTGGAGTCTTGGAGTGGAGTTTTGGAGTGGAGTGGAGTGAAATTTTGGAGTGGCAAATATTGTTGTTCTTTTGTCATAAAATGTTGCACAGCTAGTACATATTAAGAAATCAAACATCTTTAGAGTGATTACCTCAAAGTATGCTGTTGTTATTGATACCATTCCATGTATACACTTATACTGTATCATGGCTTTCTGTATTTTCTTTTGTGGCTTTAAAGGTAGACCTTTTATGATGCATGACAAAGCATATACTATGCCCAATTTTTAGCTACAACAACCAAGATCATCAAGTGTCATCAGTATAGACATTTACATTATAACATTATTTTTAGCCACAATCCAAATATATTCAGCCGGTCTGGCCACATACTTTCGTTTCTCCTTCCACTGATTCAAGAAGGACAGTTGTCGGTTACTGGCGAAAGTATGTGCACTTAGTACTGGTTAACCGCTTAGGAGGTCTAAGCCTGCCCAGGAATAGTGTGGTTAGGTTAACTGACCGTCCCGACATGACCTTAGTTGTTTACTGTGGACGTTAAGCATCAAATCAACCAACCAACCAAATATATTCAGAGGACTGGTAAAATTGTCTGTCTTAAAATAATGGCATCAAGCATACTTTTTAGGCTTCGATCTTACTCCGTATTCCCATTTTGACTTCCTTTGCCATCACCCTGAAGTATAAATCTGTCAGAGCTGATTAGATAATCTAAAGAAATAACACCTGCAGATACAGCAGACTGATCTGGGCTTCCGCCATTGGCACATGCCTGAAGACCCATTTTGTTGTGCACAGCTCAGTTTAATTTTTGATTAAGATAATCTGAGAATATAGAGACAATTTATTTTGTAGTGCTCAACAAACTCTATCACTGTAACCCTTTATGTTTGGCAAACAGTATAGACCAGATTGGGCAGCTGAATGAGCAGAAGATGATATGCCCTTTAAGACTGCACTTTAAAATCAGTTTGATCAAACTAAAATTCAGCTTAAAATTCAGACACAATTTTAGTTAGTTTCAGTTGATGCTGTGCTGGATATTATAATTGTTTTAGGTGATGTATTTTACCTTCAGGTCAAGAACAAAATAGCTGTTGTGGACATAATTACACAGATATGCCACTCTTCAGTAACAACCTGATAATAGCTGTAGACAAAGGCAAATGGCTGCCATGATACAAAGCACATATCATATTATGACCAATCTGAACTTAAAATTGGGATCAAATGTTTTGTTTACATCTGTGGAAGTCCTTATGACTGATATAGAATGGTGTCACTCGTATTTAGGGGGTACCCTTCTCGGTGTGTGTGTGTGTGGGGGGGGGGGGGGGGGGGGGGAGAGAGAGAGAAAAAGCTATGCCCCAGCCCCATCGCTCCCTTGAAGGTTATCTTAAATGTTGTTAAATATTCATGACACCATTCTAAATGTATAACTTTGAAGAAATCAGGTGCATTCTGATCAGAGTCTTAAATTTGCACAACACAGATTTCTCAGGTTCCATACATAATATTGATATGACACTGACCATATAGAGGGGATGCGCAGGCTTATCTGAGTGTATTTTGTTTGCAAATGCAGAAAGACCCTTATATCCTGGTCTTGCTCAGTCTCTTCAATATAAATCAGGCTTGACAGAATTCTGCTTCAAGTTATCTGAGACCTCCGCACAATTATCCAAGCACACTTCAATGTAAAATGAATGCAAAGTTTAGCTCTGCCTAACTCAGAATTGTCTTAAAGTGCAAGATAATAAAGTTAATGAACGGGCTACTTCATAAGAAAATACAGAAAGCCATGATACAATGTAAGTGTATACATGGAATGGTATCAGTAACAACAGCATACTAGGGCTTTGATTTAATCACTCTAAAGATATTTGATACAAATTTCTTAATATGTACTAGCAGCAGCATTTTATGATGAAAGAGCAACAATATTTTCCACTCCAAAATTTCACTCCACTCCACTCCAAAACTCCACTCCAAGACTCCACTCCATAACTCCACTCCATAAAATACACAGTGCCACTTTATTAAGCCCCCGTGACCCGTGATGATAGGCAGGGAGTGTTATATTTTACCCTTGTCCCCGCATGATCCCACAAAAAACAAAAGTAAGCCTAATATTTTAACTGCTGCCACATACAGTTTTTAAGCAATTAGTCTGAAACTTTGCACAGAGGATGGGCATTTTTGAAGAGAATTTTTTTTTGACAAAATTTCAGCTACCGTATTACTCCTATTGTTGCATTTTGCGAAAGGGGGCTTTATTTAGAGCCTATATCTGCCACTGCCAAAATACCTCTAATAAGCAATGTAAAGGTGATGGGTATACTTTCAGATGAAGCAACTCTGCTTTTTTGCCTCCCTTCTTAAAAGGGATCAACTCATAAAGGAAAGACTTTGTTCCCCTAGGAGCAAATTCTTTCCTTCAAGACTAGACACTATTTTAAAAAGCTGCCTTATTCAGAGAAGCAAATTTATACAAGTTAATGTAACAGTAGTTTTGCAAAAGAGGCAGGGGAAGTTTATTAGAGCAAGGACCTTTATTAGGATTAATACGGTATCTTAGACTGAGAAATTTTACAGGTTCTGGCTATACAGGATGACTAGCTTGTTGGTTGATTTGATGCTTAACGTCCACGGTAAACAACTAAGGTCATGTCGGGACGGTCAGTTAACCTAACCACACTATTCCTGGGCAGGCTTAGACCTCCTAAGCGGTTAACATACTTTCGCCAGTAACTGACAACTACCCTTCTTGAATCAGCGGAAGGAGAAACGAAAGTATGTGGCCAGACCGGGATTCGAAACCAGGACCTCTGAGTTATGAGTCAGGTGCCCTACCGATTGCGCTACAATTTCTCCCACAGTTTTTAAGCTTCTTACAGATGTGGCAGACATACTGAGTGTGTGCAAGTAAAAGGAAAAAATCGGCCTTTTTCACACTTAGAAATTTTTCGGATTATGTTGGATTATGGCAAGTTTCTATAATCAAGTCCTTCCACCGTTTTTTTAAGCAATCAATTGGAAACTTTGTACAGATGTTGCAGGCATAATGAAGATATGAATATTATGCCCTTTTGAAGAAAAAAATATTTTTGATAAAATTACAGATATTTGAAACTTCGAAATTATACATACTCTTGGTACTATCAGGCTGGCAAGTTTTGTACAATAAGCTCCTCTCAGTTTATAAGCAGTCGGTCTGAAAATTTGCACAGATGTTCCAAACATAAGTTGAAAATGTGCATTATGGCTTCTTCTTTTTTTAACAAGATTTTTTATGTTATGGCTAATACAGGATGACAAACTTGAATAATCAGCTCCTTCCACTGTTTTTAAGCAATCCTTTTGAAACTTTGTACTGATGTTACAGGCATATTGAAGATGTGCACATCTCGTTTTAATGAGGTAAAAAATGTCAAAGCTACAGATGTTTCAAGCTTCAAAACTTCACAGGTTCAGACTAGTACATACAGTGCACAAAAGGAGAGCAGATTTTCAGCAGGGTGCAGTTCGTCACACCTTAACGGTGTAGACAAATGCAAACATAAAAAAAACATGATTAAATAAATGAACTTTATTAACTACTATAGTTTTCACAGTAAAAAAATGTCTTACAAAATTTGATAATATATGGATGAAACATAAAGTAGAAAAAAGGGATTTGGATTAAAATTTCAATTAACTAGGCAAATTTTGTTTTAAGGATAGCAGTTTTGTTGGTCACATGCTCTAATATGTATGGGTAAATGGGAATTCCAACAGCCAAGTTTTACTCACTTGTGAAAATAATGGTATTTTAGGGGTTTTTTTTTGTAAAGAAACATTTTTATGCAAAACCATCCATCGTATTTCTACAAAATTATGATTTTATGTATAGGATAACAATTAAGAATGAGCAATCCGAAAATCTTCTACCTCGATCTCGCCAATTTTGAGAAAATATTGGGGATGCCATTTGCAGACAATAACTAGATTTTATTGATCTTTGCAATTATTTTTGGAAGTTCTATTTGTACATGTATAGAGATGAACCTGTCATATAGGGCAATCTCCTTGTATAAATATTTGAAGAGGGTAACAAAGGAATAGTGTTACAGTATATTACAGTATGTACAACTTGGTTGTGCTTGGAGTATGGATATTAAGATACCGTAATTATCCTATGAATTGCCCTGGGGGGCATTGCATTTTACGAAAGGGTAGGGGCAAATAAAGCCGAAATTGTAGTAATTCAGCCACTGCCAAAATACCCCTAATAAACAATATCAAGGTGAATAGATATACTTCCACATTATTTTTGCCTCCCTTCTCAGTAGGGATTGGGGTCAACTCTTATAGGAGCAAATTCTTTCCTTTAAGAGTAAACCCCATTTCAAAGAGCTACCTCATCCAAAGAAGCAAACAGAAATCCATGCAAGTTAATATGACATTATTTTCGGAAAAGAGGATGGCGGGCATTTATTGGAGCAGGGCATTTAATAGGATTAATGTTGTAAGTTGCATCTGCTGCACTTATCAATTACCCTCTCAGTTTTCTCACCAAACAGAGTTAGCCTAGCCTGTGAAAGGAGAAACTTAGATAAAGGTTCTGTGTGTAACTTGGTTTGAAGTGAATGTCTATATTTTCAGGGAAAGCACCTCTGGTTAGTTTCACTTTGTTCCCTGCTCAATGGGAGTCACTGCTTAAGGAAAGAATTTGCTCCAAGGGGAGCATTTCTGTCCTTCAAGAGACTCCATTTGACTGGGGGGCCCTTTATACAAACAATACTGAACTTTAGATGTGTCTCCCAGACCCAGATAGCGTAGTGGATAGAGCACTGGCTTTCCACCTCTGCAGCCCAGGTTCGATTCCCGCCGGCATCATGTGGGAGGGTAGTGGTCGTCCGCCCGAGGTGAGTAGTTTTCTCAGGGTACTCCAGTTTCCTCCACCAGTATAGATAGGACCACAAACGTGCCAACATCCATGCCATCGAGAGCATTTAAATAAGTTCGTGTGAGCTTTCAATGCAATCAATGTAAAATAAATAAAGTTTGCATTTAGAGTTGTCTCCCTTCATAGCAATGTGTCCATTCACCTTAAATATTTTGGTGAACTGAGAGATTGAACTCAGTAAAGTGATTACTAGGCTAGGACAATGTATGGGGGAGAAATTAATTCTCAGGTGAGCAACTCAGGACCCCAGATGGTTTTAAAACTGCATTTTATAGTCATTTAGAAACTGGTCTTAGTGTAGAAGGCATAGGTAATTCATGCTCAGAATCTTATGAGAAAAAGAGAGAGAGAGAATTTTTCATGTATTATATATATATCCACTATTAAACAGCATTTTTGCTTGAGAAGATGGCTCCCATTTTACAAAAATCCCTAAGATTTTTGGGGAAAAAGAAGAAGTAAATCTCTAAAAATCTCACCCAAAAGGCGAACACTTTAGTTATGCACAGGCTCTTGCACAAGTGGAGATTAATGCCTAAAGTCCCAAAAGTGGGACATAGGCAAACAGTGCAGACCTGTATAAGACGCCGCAATATGCAGCATCTGATTAGGTTCTACACTTTATGCATAAGTCACATGGGTATTTTTCCTCAAAAATGAAATAAAAATTCTTAAAATAAACTAAACCTGACACCTTAAATGACAAATGGACTTATCCAATATACTGTATACAGACAGAAGAGTCAACTGGGCATTTATGGAATAAGGACTTCAATCTTTCTGCAATAATGTGATGATCCACTTTTCGAGGTCATTGTGAATGTCTTGTTACATTTGTAACTTAGTCAGACATGGTAATTGATATTCATTTGCTTGAATTGAAGCCACTCAGACATGATGACAATGGCCCACAGGCTCTTGTACCTACAATCACCTAAATCTTCATTAATTTTGTAAGTATAAATCCTCAGATATGTAGCTGAGGCAGTGTATACCTCGAAGCTGTCAATTTAAATAAAATACGGATAAAAAGCTGTAACATTGTGGTATTAATCCTTAAAGCGCCAAAAATGAAAAATTGTTGATTATGCAAACAGTGTAGATCCAGATGAGATGGATCATAGCGGCTCATAATGAGTCACCTCATCTGAATCTAAACTGTTTGCCTTCTAGTGTTCAAATTCTCAGTGATATAGCTTGGACAAAACATTTTTTAAAATTTCTGCAGACGTAAATTTTGACGTCTGCTTTTTGGCGCATTAAGGGTTAAAGTCAAGTGGAGTTTTCTGCCAAGTTTATCATTGTGTGCATATTTGACCAACCTTTTCTCCAAAAATTTATGATTGCCATCACTTATATATAATAATAGGCTGAATTTTTCAGTCCTCATTTACTGGAGCATATAAAATATGTGAGTTTTTGTGTCATTTTCATATTTTTGTGGAAAACTGGGTCAGGTATAAACTTACAGAGGATACTAAAACTGAATAATTTGAAGAAAACTGTGAGAGAAGTGCCTGAACAGAGTAGACTCAGATCAGACTGATTCATAAAGGGACATGCCTGATCCCTGTCTGCAAGGTTTGCCAGTTAACCAGCAGTTTTGGTGCATCACCAGATAGTAGTTTTAATTTTCAAAATCTAGAATAGTTATGGTGTCCAATATTTGAGCCACAGCACAAGAAAACAAAGTGGCATGTGCGCCCAGCGAAGAATCAGATCAGCCTGGGCATCTGCCCAGCCTGATCAGAGTCTTCGCTGTCTGCATGGCAGTAGCGTAGACCCTTAGCAATCTTGTAAGTGCACAGCTAAGATTTTGAACAGAATGGGCAGATGCCCAGACTGATTGGAGTCTTCACTGGGCACACATTCCACTTTGTTGGTTTTGTCCTGTCGCGGCTCATTTATAAATTTCTTTTTTCTTCCGAATATCTACTGGATAAATATTTTGGTGAGGGATTACAGGTCACTTCACTGGACTTCAAAGAGTGGCGGCAGTGTGGTGGATTACAGTTACTGCTAGACTACCAATCCAGGGGTCACAGGTGCAATCCTGGGGCCGCTTCTTTGGTCATTCGTAGGAGACTTTAAATGGAGGTCCCTTATCCGTATGACCTAATAATATTGTGTCGTGGACATTAAACCCCAGTTCTTTCACTCACTCAATACGCACTGACTATAGGACCATCATTCTACTTATATGAGTTAAGGAAAAGCTATTGTGCATCAATAGTCTATTTCATAGTAAAGTTTTTAGCTCACCAGAGCCGAAGGCTCCGGGGGAGCTTATAGCATAGGCAGTGGTCGGTAGTCGTTGTCGCCGTCGTATGTCGTTGTCGTATGTCGTCGTCTGTCATCCGTCAACACTTTTAAACGACATCTCCTCTGAAGCCACTAGGCTGATTGGGCCCAAATTTCATCTGTGGCATCCTTGGGCTGGGGGATTGAAAGTATGTGTTTTTTATGAAAATTAGCCGTTTAGTTTGGTTGCTATGGCAACTTAGAGTTCCCATTGACTTATAATGGGGAACTTTGAAAAATGGCATTTTCTGCCAAGCCATTGCAGATATATTGATAAAACTTTTATAGAAAGGTTCCTTGAGATGTCTTCTATCAGCTATATGTTTTTTTGGCCCACTGCTCCTTCTATTGGTTGCCATGGAAACCGAAATGAAAAAAAATGGAAAAATACTTAAAAAATTATCTCCTCTGAAGCCACTGGGCCAACAAGGCCCAGATTTCATCTGTGGCATCCTTAGGATGGGGGATTGAAAGTTTGTGTTTCTTTATGATCATCGGCCCTTTAGTTTGGTTGCTATGGCAACTTAGAGTTCCCATTGACTTTTAATGGGAACAATTGAAAAATTACATTTTCTGCCAAGCCATTGCAGATATGTTGATAAAACTTTTATAGAAATGTTTCTTGAGAAGTGTTCTATCAGTTTTTTTGCCCACTGCTCCTTTTATTGGTTGCCATGAAAACCAAAATGAAAAAAAATGGGAAAAAATACTTAAAAAATTATCTCCTCTGAAGTCACTGGCTGATGAGGCCCTGATTTCATCTGTGGCATCCTTGGGCTGGGGGATTGAAAGTTGTTTTTTTTATGAAAATCAGCCCTTTAGTTTGGTTGCAATGGCAACTTAGAGTTGCATTGATTTATAATGGGGAAAATTGAAAAATGGCATTTACGGCCAAGCCATTGCAGATATTTTGACAAAACTTTTATAGATTGTTCCTTGAGAAGTCTCTTATTAGCTAAGTTTTTTTTGCCCACTACTCCTTTTATTGGTTGCCATGGAAACCAAAATGCAAAAAAATGGAGAGAAAAAAATACTTGAAAAAATTATCTCCTCAGAAGCCACTGGGCTGATAAGGCCCAGATTTCATCGGTAGTATCCTTAGGCTGGGGGATTGAAAACTATTTTTTTTTTTTTTTATAAAATCGGCTCATTAGTTTGGATGCTGTGGCAACTTAGAGTTGCATTGACTTGTAATGGGGAATATATAAAAATGGCATTTACCGCAATCAATATATGGAAAATAGTTATATATTTTGTTATCAACTCAACAGACTGTCAGACTGAGACTTTGTAGTTGTATATTTTGTATTAGCCTGTACAAATGTGACAGCAATTTTGAGTCTATACAAATGAGCGAGAGATCTTGTGAGCTTTGTGGCCTGTGGGCCTCTTAATATGCATTGCTACATGAACAGTGAGACCAGGTGAGCTATCCAGTCCAGTGACAGCATGGTTCAAATGAGCTAGAGATCTGGTGAGCTTTGTGGCCCGTGGGCCTCTTGTTATATGCATTGCTACATGAACAGTGAGACCAGGTGAGCTATCCAGTCCAGTGAAGGCATGGTTCACCAACAGCTTGAGTCTTGCTTTGTGGCTGTATCATAGTGGAGAATATAGTGTATTGTAGAATGCAAACTTTTTGTTACAGTTTTGTGGATCTAAATTTTCTTTTTCAAAAGTGTTGCTTAAGTGTTAAAATTAAGATCATAAGTATCAGCTTCCTACATGTATACTTACAATCAAAAGTTTCATATGAATACTTACTGCACTAACCCTTTAATTAAAGCACTAGAAAAATAGTTTAACATGAAAACAGTGTAGATCCAGATCAGACAGCTCATAATGTAAGAATAATAGCTGTACTTGTCTTTGCTAAAATAACTGAAATATATCGCGCATCACAATGTGGTGAAAATAAGACCATAATTGAGCCGTGACACGACAAAACCAACAAAGTGGCATGTGCACCCAGTGCAGACTCAGACTAGACTGGGCAGAATATGCCCCGGCCCAGGCTGATCTGAGTCTTCGCTGGGCGCACATGCCACTTTGTTGGTTTTGCCATGTTGCGGCTCATATATAAAGGGCTGCGGTTTCTTTGCATAGAATTTTACAGTTTTTGCAAGTCAGCATATCATTATTTTCAGAAAAAAGAGGGAGGGGTGTTTATTAAAGGGGGTGCTGTTAGGATATTTTCAGAAAAAAGAGGGAGGGGTGTTTATTAAAGGGGGTGCTGTTAGGATTTATACAATATTTGAGGAATTTTGGCAGAATCTTTGTCCTCCAGTCTACTTGTTGTCATCCCCAACGTTCTTCACTCAGGAAACAACATTGAGATAATGACTAAAGTCAGATTTTGTTTATAACTTCTTAACACTTTAAGCACCAGTGACGAAAATAGCAAAATTTGCAAACAGTGTAGATCCTGATGAGGCAACTCATAATGAACCACCTCATCTAGATCTACACTGTTTGCCCTCTAGTCTTTGAATTCTCAATCTGAAATGTCTTGGACAAGGCATTTTTTTAAATTCTTGCAGACGTAAATTTTGTCTTCTGCTTTTTTGGTGCTTAAAGAGTTAAGCACAGTGTTCAGGACTTCCTGTGAATTATCTGGTAAGATCACACATTCATCTTTGGCCATATAGGATTTGTTTAACTGCTGCGGAGCTTTGCAGTTTTGATGAAACTGAAACTATGGAATATTATCCGCAATAATTTACTTTGGAATCACTTTGGACTGTCATCCGACTGAAGATTGGATATGTAGTGTATTTCAGGGGTCGATCCCTATCTTAAGTAAATGGTTACATTTCAAGGGAATTTCAGTGGAGATCAACTCTTGAAGCAAAAAAAAAAGTTCCATATGAGTAAGTTTGTTTGTTTAAGAATAAACTCCTATTGATGTGGTTCTTTCTAGTGGGAAGATATAGGAGCGGCTGTAGCGAAGTGGATAACACTCCGGACCACCAACCCAGGGGTCGCAAGATCGACCCCCCGCTTCTCCGGATGAGACTTTAAACCGAGATCCTGTCTCCATATGACCTCGTTGTTGGTGGGACGTTAAACCGGAGTTCACTCACTCACTCACTAGTGGGAAGATAATACAAAGCCCTACGATAAAAAGTTTTTTCCTTTTGAAAAAATGGCAGAAGAAAATGAAGGAATAGTCATACTCTTAAAGATTCTGACAGGTACTTCTTGGTGAGTGGCTGTTTGTTCTATCGCATTCATTGTTTCAACTTTTGCTTGTTTACACAAACCTTAGAAGAAGTCTTGTGTACACACTAGAGGGCAGTTATGATCCAATTGTCATGAAACTTTGTCAAAACTTTGGCAGAACATTTATCTCCAATAAATCTAGGCCAAGCTTGAAATTGGATCATGATGGGTCAAAAACTAGGTCACTAGGTCAGATCTTAGAAAAAAAAAATTGTTCACTCTAGAAGGCACAGTTTTAATCCAATCTTGATGAAACCTTATCAGAATTTTTATCTCTATGAAATCTAGGCCAAGTTTGAAACTGGGTTATATCAGCTGAAAACTAGGTCACTTGGTAAACTCTTGAGAACACTCTAAAGGGCACAGTTTTTGTCCAGTCTTCATAAAACTTTGTCAGAACATTTATTTTTATGAAATCTAGGCTAAGATTTAAATGGGTCATGTTGGGTCAAAACTGGGTTGTTAGGTCAAATCATAGAAAAACCTTGTGTATACACTCTAGAGGGCACAGTTTTGATCCAATCTTCATGAAAGTTTGTCAGAATGTTTATCTCCATGAAATCTAGGCCAAAATTGAAACAGGAGGTCAGATTAAAAAATAGGTCACTAGGTCAAGTCTTAGAAAAACCTTGTGTACACTCTAGAGGGCACAGTTTTGAAACTTTGTTAGAATGTTTATCTCCATAAAATCTAGGCCAAGTTTTAATGTGGGTCATATCATATTAAAAACCAGGTCCCTAGGTCAAAAAAAAAAAAAAATTGTGTTCATTCAAGAGGGCACAGTTTCGTTTCAAACTTCATGAACCTTTGTGACAAGGTTTATCTGCATGAAATCTAGACCGAGTTCAAAACTGGGTCAGGTGGGTTAAAAAAAACTAGGTCACAAAGACAAATCTTAGAAAAATCTTGTGTACACTCAAGAGGGCTCACCACAATGAAATAATGAGGCTACTATACTCTATCTTTTATGTGTTTGTGTAGTTCAGTCTAGTGGAAATAAATCAAGAGAACTTTAACGTGAATTGGTACACTTTCAGGGGAAAAGACTTTGCCATTTTCATTATAGCTCACCTGAGCTGAAGACTCACAGTTTTACTGAGCAATACCCTGCCCACGCTCATGATCTAAAGGTCAAGGTCACTAACTTTGCACTGCTATCCCCCAACAATTAACTTTGAACAGATACCTTTCCAGGTAGGCTGTGCTGTCTAATGGAAGCTCATGTTAAATTTCATGCACAGAAGGTTAGTAAATTTGGATTGGCCCTGAAATGTAAGAAGGCATGTATCATTTAATAATTTTCCCATTGTGAAATATTGCCCAATTGGGGTGCTCTTGTTTGAAATTTCGCAGTTGTAAATTTTATTGTTTGCTTCTTTGGTGCTGTAAGGTTAATATGACAAAACAAAACAGATAGCATATCCCAATAGAAATAAAAACCTTGAAGAGTTCCTTCAAGAGCAGAGAATACATTCAGAAAAAGGAACATGGGCCAGACTACGTAGTTTTGGCTAAAAAAGCCTTATCAGTGACTATGACAATAGCATACTGAAATTTCTTAATTTTAATTAGGCAGTCGATACAAAGACTGACTAGTACCAAAAAGGGTCCAAATAATATAAAAGATGATGATCTATAATAAGAGGCTAAACCAGTTTAAAATTTCAGATCTCAAAGGACGGAAATGAAATAAAATCTGCACTATGGATGATGTACAGGGAGATGTTTTACGGCCGTTACACGGCACAACTCCAGCTGCAGTGAAGTAAAATAAAATCTTAAAGAGTTTCTTCAAGAGCAGGGAATGCATTCAGAAGGAACATGGGCCATACTATGGAGTTTTGGCTAATAAAGCCTCATCAGTGACCCTGACAATATCTGGTGACAAAACCAGAGAAAAGCATACTGAAATTTCTTCATTTTAATAAAAATGTTAAAGAGTTCCTTCAAAACCAGAGAATTATTACATTCAGAAAAAGGAAAATGGGCCAGACTACGTAGTTTTAGCTAATAAAGCCTCATCAGTGACCCTGACAGTATCTGGTGACAAAACCAGAGAAAAGCATACATGACTAATAATTATGCTGTAGTTTCAATATGACTAACAGAAAACTGTTATGCTGTTAATACAGGGGATTCAGGCAATTTCATGATTTATGTATGAATCAACAGCTGTTCTTTCACTGGATATTATTGCAATAGATATAAATTGTTGTAAATTTTCTTCAGGAAGTTTAGGATAATATTCCTAGATAGATTCATTTTTGGATCAGGGAGGAGGGATAGATGTATTAGAATTATACTTTTGGTGTGCCTTCTACAACAGTTTCATTTCCTTCCAATTCCATAGTTTTGTTTTCTGAAAATTTAAAATGTTTCTGATAATACTGTATTACAATATTCCTGTTTTTATGCTCCTGCATCATATGACGCTGGGGGCATTGTTCCGGTTGTGCATATGTGTGTACATTTAAGGAATGAATTTCATTTTTCTGAGGTTTTGGGTAGCATGCAAAGTGAATGAACTTTTGCTAGTGACCCAATGTAGTTTACACGGTCCACTGACTTCGGACTTAGGCCAATTTTGCAAGGTTTAAGATTTTTGTAGGAGGTAGTAATTTCAGGGTTCCTATTATTGTAGCAACTTGAAATTATGTATGAGGGTTTATATCATTAGTACAACAGGAAAACACAAGAATCAGGGCATATTGATCCATATGTCATGGTCCACTGACTTTGGACTTAGGCCAATTTTGCAAGGTTAAGATTATTGTAACTGGTAGATTTTATAGTTCCTATTATTGTAGCAACTTGAAATTTCATATGAGGATTAATGTCTATAAGTATAACAGGAATACACAAGAATCAGGTCATGTAGATCCATATGTCATGGACCACTGACTTTGGACTTAGACTAATTTTGCAAGGTAACATATTTGTTAGAGGTAAGAGGAATATACAAGAATCTGGTCATGAAGATCCACGTATCACTGTTCACTGACTTTGTTTCTAGATCTAACCAGGTTCTGAAATACACAGTTTATACAGTGACTCTGAACCTGTATAAGGGGCTGCAGTTTGTGTCACATTCCAAACTTCGGGCAATGCTTGGCCTATGACCTTTTATATCATACAAGTCTGCCTTTATGAGCCTAGGTATCATACAGGTGCCAGTACCTTCATCAAGGTGCCATTTTACTCAAGGCACTATGTGGGGGCATCTTTGGACTTTGGACACATTTCTATTTCCTCAGGCTATCTGTCCCCACATCAGGGCTAAGACATGAAAATATATATACAAATGTATTTGTTAAGGCATTTTCGTAAAACTTCACTGAACTCTTATTATAAATGATTGACTTTACAAAAGCCTCCTATTATTTCAAAATTTGGATATGCACAGCTAGAGATAGAGGTGGGCAAGAAGTGGGATGGCATGGGGTGGTGTTCCGATGTGGGGCAAGTGGGGGGAAAAACATCTGTTTTTGTTTCAGACACTAGCTTCTAGTGGATGGAGTAGTTGTTTTTGGTACAATGAATTCATTCATCTTCAAGCCAGAACTGCAGTCTACATTTTTTCACTAAACAAATCTGAGAGCATCCAAAAAAAAGCATACAGATGATATCATTTGAATAGTTGACAATTAATCTTTAGAAGTTTTCTTCTGAACATGGGCTTTAGTCGGATCTTTCTTCTTTTCACATCTTCATCTTAACTCTTTAAGCACCGAAAAGCAGATGACAAAATTTACGTTTGCAAAAATTCAAAAATGCGTTGTCCAAGACAATTCATATTGAGAATTCAAAGACTAGAGAGCAAACAGTGTAGATCTAGATGAGGCGGCTCATGATGAGCTGACTCATCAGGATCTACACGGTTTGCAAATTTGCTAAGTTCGTCACTGGGGCCTAAAGAGTTAAATTGTGTGGTATATTCTTCACCAAAGTAGAACTTGTAAAAATGATAGCCTTTTTTTTTTTTATGAACTCAAGGCATGTAGGTTTAATTAGAAATGTTTGAAATGCTAGTTTATATAGCGGAAGAGGTGCCAATGTAAGATAATAAAATTTATTAAAAGGTATTGATGCTAAATGTTTTACCAGAACATTTCTGCCTTTGCTGAATTTGATAGAAGCTGAATTAAATCAAAAACAATCAAGAACATTTTTTAATAAATTACAAGTTTTACCAGGAAAACTGTTTCGCAGTAATAATCAGTATTCAGGATGTGAAAAACCTGTCTAATCCAGATTTTGGAAAAAGAAAAATGGACCCCTCATCCAAGCGTTTGTGAAGGATGAGGGGCATTATTGGAGTAAAGCCGGAGGCTGAGCATGTATAACTAGCATGTTATTCTGCGTATTCAAATTCGGCGCTCTTTCAAGCAAGTAAAATAAACACGTGACCGATACTAGCCTCGCTATAAAACTGGAAATCCCGAGAAAAGTGTTCATAATTTAAAGAAAGACATTTTGTTGTAATTTAACCCATCAAGGGGAAGGGATTCATAAGGGAGGGTTTATACATGCTCAGCCTCCGGCTTTACTCCAATAATGCCCCTCATCCTTCACAAACGCTTGGATGAGGGGTCCATTATTTCCCGTAAAGCCTTTGGCTTTCGCATGTATAACTAGCATCTTTAAAGTACAACAAAATGGCTAAACAACCAAATATATATTTCAAACTATATATATTTCAAACTACTGAAACACGCTATCAGCAAAACTCTTATCTGAAGATACTACCTCTCTTAAGTAGTATTTCTTAAAGTTTTTAACTGATGTCCAGTCTGCTGTCTTCAGAATTTCTCTAACAGAACAACCACGACTAAACGCTGCTGATACTGCAGCTCCCCTAAACGAATGAGCTTTAAACACAGAAACGTCAACTCCTGAGAGTTCTAACACTTCTTTAAGCCATCTGGCAACAGTACTAGAAGTAACTGAATTATATGAACAATAAGACACCAAAACAGAACGTGATTTACGCAAATCCTCAGTTCTATCCAGATAATAAAGCAAAGTGTGCATGGCACACAGTTCTTCCTCCGCAAAATGATACAAATTCAAACTATAACTATTGCTAGGTCTAGTAGTTTTTAACAGGTTTTCAAAAATGAATGTAATACAGTTGTCAGAAATTTTCATAGAATCCAAATTCATAGACACTAAAGTCTGAGCTCTAGGAGCTGAAGACAGTGCAATCAAAGCTACAACTTTGAGAGTTAACATTTTTAAGGACAGATCACACAGAGGAAATAGGGTCCTCAAAAAAGTCACAACTTTAGACACATCCCATGTAAATTTGTATTTAGGACGAGGCGGAATACGGTTGAAAACACCTTTCATAAATCTCGAAATAAATAACGGATTGTCACACCATGAATTACCTAGTAACTTTAACATCTGAAGCAACATAGACTTATGAGTATTTATTACACTATATGACTTACCTTGTCTCATCAAATGCTCTAGATAAGTCAAAACTTTTACCTCAGTCGTACAAACCGGATTACTTTTCCCATTGAAACACCAAACACACCACTTTCTCCAAGCCAGACTGTATTGTTTTTCTGTTCCTTTACGCCAGGATGAAAATATGAGGTTGATAACTGTCTCTGGAAATCCTCTGTTCTTGAGAAAATACCTGATACAAGAAGTGCGACCAGGGACAAGCTTCTTGCCATAGGATGACTTTGACCATTGTGCGGAAGACTTAAAATGTCTTTGTGCCGTGGAATCCTAACAGGATGAGAAATCAACATGGATAATAATACAGGAAACCAAGCCTGAGAAGGCCAGTGGGGCACAATAAGAATAGCTTTACTAACTCTGTCCTGAACAATTTTATTTAATACTTTACTGATTAAATTAAATGGTGGAAAAATATATGGAACAAAATTTTCCCAAGAAAAAGAGAAAGCATCAGATTTGAAACATCCTGGTTCTGGAAACCATGATACAAATTTTTCCACCTGATAATTTAACCTTGAGGCAAACAGATCTATGTCTGGTGTAAAAAACTGATCACAGATTCTCTTAAATAACTCTTTCTTTAACATCCATTCCGTGGAATCAGAAAAATTACGTGATGAGAAATCTGCCTGATAATTTAAAGAGCCACTTAAATGTGTTGCAGATATGAAAATATTTCTGGCAATACACCAGTCCCATAACTGCCTGGCTAACATATCCATGTGAATTGATGTCATACCACCCATATTATTGATATACGCAACTGCAGATGTATTGTCAGACTGAATAGTCACATGAATTGAAACTTTATCTGAACAAAATGCTTTTAATGTATAAAATATTGCTAGCAATTCCAAGTAATTTATAGTATTGTCTGATTCAGACATGGTCCATCTACCACCAGTAGATATCTGTGACTCAACTTCAAATCCTCCCCAACCCTGGAGAGAAGCATCAGTCTGTAAAGTAACAGTGGATTTTTTCTGTCTAATTAATTTCCCATTTTTCTTGTCAACATTATCAATCCACCAGTTTATTTCAGAAAGGCTACTCTGAGACAAGATGATATGCCTGTCAAAATCCCTGGATATTCCAAGACCTGCAATTTTATCACGCTCTAAAGCTCTATAATGCAAAGGTGCCTCTAATACTGCATAAAATGCATTAATAATGAGACCAATAAAAGATGCTAACAAACGAACAACCACCGTTTCACTTAGCAAGAGACGTTTGGCCAAACTGATAATCTTCTGAACTTTCTGTTCTGGTAAAAACACCTTAAAAAGGACTGAATCAATTATGAACCCAAAAAATACAATCCTCTGGGTTGGTATAAAAACAGATTTCTCTTTATTAATAGTATATCCCAATGAATCCAAAGTTTCAGATATTTTTAAGGCATTAAACCTACAGACATCTCTGTCTTTGTCCATATTTAAAGAATCGTCTATATAGTACGAACATCTGAACCCTTGTTTTCTAAACCAAGCATAAACAGGCTTTAAGACCTTAGTATAAATTCTAGGGGCTGATGCTAGGCCAAAAGGGAGACAAATAAACTTGTAGAGTTGTCCTCCCCAAAAGAACTTCAAAAACTTTTGAAAATCTTCATGAATGGGAATGCTAAAATATGCATCTTTCAGATCTATGGACGTAAAGAAATCATTTTCCTGAATAAGGTCTACTATGACCGAAAAAGTTTCCTGTTTAAAATGCTCATAGGTTACAAAATAATTCAAATACTTCAAATTAATAACAGGTCTAAACTTTCCATTAGGTTTAGGAACTATGAAAATATTTGATATGAACTGACCATATTCATGTTCAGAGGGTACTATCGCCCCTTTACATAGCAGGAGTTGTATCTCTTGATCTACTATTTTTCTTTCTGAATCAGAAAAAATTATTTCTTTTGGGATATGTTCTTGAATTGGATAAGAGTCAAACTCAATTTTATAACCAGAAATGGTCTGCAATATCCAGGGATCACAGGTAAATTTTTCCCACACATCAGAACAGAATCTCAATCTACCTGTGTCACTTACCAAACTTTTGTTTACGACGTCATGTCCTCTGGACTGGTGGCAGTTGCCTGTTTTTTGCCCTTTTTTGCCACTACATACTGGGGTTGATATTTATAATGTGGAATTTGTGGTTGTCTAGGATAAGGCTGATAACGATAGTAACCCCTACCATATCCACCATTACCATAATAGCCTCTATGAGGAACACCTCTGCCTCTAAAACGACCCCTATATCTCTGGTTGGCACCATAGCTACCACTACCATAACTAACATAGTTGTAACCACCATCTTTTGCTACAGTTTGACTAGTGTCACACTTTTTAATTTCTTTCTGCACATCGTCCCCAAATAAGGAAGTAGTAATTGGTGTGTTAATGTTACATAGATTAGAATATTTCTTTTTAAGTTGAGGACGAATCATGTAACGCCTTCTCAAAGAAAGATTATACTGTGCTTGTCCAAATAATGTCAATGCATCCGCAATCATAGTTTTTGCTTCCACGTTGGATTTAATTTGAGGTTTTAATAAAGTAGCCAACTTGATAATTGGTAAAATACCAGTAGCTATTAAAGACTGAATATCCCTGAAGGATTTATCATATGTTTGAGCCCTTTTTGGCATGTCATTCCATATTTCAGCATTGACAGAAGGAGGAGCTAATTTTTCACAGTTGGAAGGCAACTTATATCTAGAAACTATTTCATCAGTCTCACACTGAGACGTACAAGCAGCATTTATTAAGGACGCCAAAGATGGAGAAATGGGTTCTCCCTTCTGAGGAGTTTTCAACTTTGGCAACTGCCAGGCAAACTCATCATCAGTACCAGAATTTATCACACTTTCAGTGTCAAAGAGGGCTCCAGTAATTTGGCTACCTATTGCCTGTGGAGGAGGAGGAACATTTTCATTGCTTGACATGGGAATAACCTCCGTGTCACTACATGCCTCATTATCAACCTCTATGTGCATATTGGGGAGGTTCTCCAAACTGTCCCCAAACAAATATGGCAAATCTTCCTCCTCAGCAGGCAAATAAGAGTCTTGAAAACCAAGGAGTTCTTTTAGTTTCATTATATCACTATCTGACAAATTGTCCAAGTCCATGACATTTGTTTTCTTACTTTTCAAGCTTTTTCCCTTGGCCGGATTCGCGGCCGAACTTCCTTTGGCCGAACTTTGTTTGGCCGAACTTACACTCGGTATATTTTCTTTTTCCGAGGTCAAATTTTTTGACTGCTTCGTCGACGACGAAGGATTATTAATACTATTCTTACTTTTAGTAGAGGCCTTTGTTTTTTGCTTTTTCTTCATCGTGACTTCGTCACGAATAATAATATCTTCGGCCTCAAAACCAGAAAAGTCCGAATCGGCGTCATTGTCGCCAACTAGTGACAAGACATCGTCTTGCCCAGCCATACTAACAAAACAAAGCTTGGACTTCGTCCTAAGCTGGCTGAATAGACAGAATAATTTCACAAAAAGATGAGAATAAGTACTCACCGCCGAAATTGACAATATAGAATACGTGTACCACGTTTGAACGCAGAAATAACTATGAACACTTTTCTCGGGATTTCCAGTTTTATAGCGAGGCTAGTATCGGTCACGTGTTTATTTTACTTGCTTGAAAGAGCGCCGAATTTGAATACGCAGAATAACATGCTAGTTATACATGCGAAAGCCAAAGGCTTTACGGGAAATAATGTGAATTATTTGAGTTGAGAGATTTAAATTCTGTGTAAAAAGAGTGTGTAATAGAGGATTTATTGGAGAAAAGGATTGTGATAAGATAAAGATTACTTGAAGTACTTAAGACACTGCTGACCTATTATAATTCATGATATGGCAAAATTTTCAATTTTTACATTTGGATGAGAGATACATGTGTATAGTTGTTGGAGTTGGATATGAGCCTATACTTTATTGGAGCTTTAGATAAGGTGCATTTTGATGATAATTCTGAGATTATTTCTGTGTATTCTCCATGAAGGTACTGTATTAATCCTATTAAAGGCCCTGGGGGGCATTGCATTTTATGAAAAGGGGTGGGGGCCATTATTTAGAGCATAAAATGTAGTTGATCAGCAACTGCCAAAATACCTCTCCTAAATAGTATTAAGGTGAATGGGTATAGTTTACTATTTTTCGCCTCCCTTAATTTTAGGTAGGGGTCAACTTTTAAAGGAAAGAATATGCTCCTCTATGAGCAAACTCTATTCTTTAGGATCGAGTAGACTCCATTTTAAAAAAAACTACCTCATCCAGCAAAGCAAACAGAAATATAGGCAAGTTGATAAAACATTATTTTTGGAAAAGAGGCATGGGGTGTTTATTAGAGCAGGGACGTTTATTAGGATTAATACAGTATATTGTATTAATCCTTTTAAGCTGACTTTTTAGCTTACCTATTCGAGCCTTTGGGTAAGCTTATAGTAGTGCCAAGCATCCATTGTCTGTTTTCAGTCCGTCGCCAACATTTTCAAATATCTTCTCCTTTGAAACCGCTGGGCAGATTTAAACCATATTTCATGTGGAGCTTTCCTGGGTTGAGGGAATGGAATTTGGGTACGGGTCTGGGTCACACGACTAGGATGGCCAACACGCCCATATAATATGGTCAAAACCCTCTTAAAATCTTCTCTGTAATGAAAGGCCTATGACCTTGAAACTTGGTATGTAGCTTTGGGGACTTGGGCCAATCATATTTTATTCAAATGATGACCGAAGATTGACCTTGTACTGACTGCTACTTTGGTACTTTGAGTCAGTTGAAAAAGAGTGGGGGCATTTATTAGAATTTAGGCTTTTACTAGGATTAATACAGTATACTATACCAGCTTATATAGGCTGTGAGAGGAAACATGTTTGTGTGGAGAAATAAAAAAAAAATACTCCATATTATGGTCAAAACCCACCCATATTTATTTTATATTTTGAAAAGTATTCCTGCTGCTCACTTGAGCCTTACATTGGGTGTTTTCCTCAAGAAAAAATAATGTTACAATTTGTGAAGCAAAGTTTTAAGATGACAGTTTCCAATTTTATGCATCTATTGGAGTGAGTTATGGCTACAGGACGTCAATATGTTTGGAGTCTAAGTTATGATAACGGAACTTCAGCCTGGACTCGGAGTTTCAGTGAGAGAGTGAGAGGCTTGGGATTTGGGCCTCTCCAGGCAAGATTGAAAGCTGCGAGAAAGAAAAAAGTTCAAGGTGAGTAATGGCATATGGTTTTTGTTCTCTAGCACTGGCTATGCACAAATGATACTGCTTTATTGCATTAAAACCTTAACCTAAAAAAAGCAGACAACAAACTTTTATGTCTGCAAAATTTCAAAAAATGCCTTATCCAAGATTTGTGGTATTGAGAATTCAAAGGCTAGAGGACAAACAGTGTAGATCTAGATGAGGTGGCTCATAATGAGCCACCTCAATCTATGCTGTTTGCAAATTCTGCTGTTTTTGTCTCTAGTTTGAGCCATTATTTTCGAAGGAACATTGTAAAGGAGAATGTCCACAACTCTTGTAGTTCATAATTATAGACACTTCTGAATTTACCTCCCTTAACCAAAATACCATAAAAATTCTAAGTATTGGAACACTTAGGTCAGAGCAAGCGCTGCAGATCTAGACTCACATCAGACTGCAGCCTGATCAGGTTCTACTCTGCCATGTTTAGGACAATTACGAAACTGATACTAGAAATAGTTCGCAAAAGGAAGCTCCCTTTGCAGACCTTTCATATGTTGTATGGGAGACATTACTGGACTAATTACTTTATGGAACCCTTTACCTTTTATATTGATTTCAAGAAAATGTACAAATAAACGAAGACATAAGACAGAAAGTATTTTTGCTGACCTGAGCCGAAGGCTCAGGGGGAGCTTATAGGATTATAAGGCAGGCTCCATCGTCGTCGTCTTCATTGTCCGTCCACAATTTCAAACGAATTCTCCTCTGAAACCACTGGGCCAATTTTAACCAAATCTTATATGTAGCCTCCAGGGGTCTTAAGAACCAAAAACTATACAAATGATCCTTGTCACATGACCAGCATGGCCGCCATGCCCATATATGGTAAAAACCTAAATAAATCTTCTTCTCCAGAACCAATAGGCCAATGGCCTTGAAACTTGGTTTGTAGCATCAGGTAGGCCAGTAATACAAGGTTGTCCAAATTATGACCTTGGGTTGACCTTGACCTTTTTTTAGGGTAAGGTCAAATTTGCTTCAATGTGCTTTTATATGGCAAAATGCTAGAACATAAGATATCTTGGAAATGTTGAAGATTTTGGGCTGAAAATCACGGGTGGGAAACTCCATAATCAGAGCCAATGGCTATGATAAGGAAAGGTTATGGCGGTTTTCCGGAGCACGTGCGGCTATGATTATACCGGCCAAAATTCGGACTAAGAATAGGTAAGTTTCTCATTCGCGGTATAATTTCGTTTTTACGGCATGGAATCTCAAAAAAAGGAGAATGTAGTTCAATGCTCATGTCTTTCAGCTTCTTTTCTACGCTAAGGTAAGTTGTCATATGCGTACGATTTTTTCTGAATCATTTGTGTCGTGGGGTGGCAGTAGGCTAATTTACAGATAGGCAGCTAACAACTGAGTTGAAATTCTTGTTGAAATGATATAAACGTGAGAATTTTGGTGGTCGAAAAGCGTGCACTGCTTGTCTGACCCTTCTCCATTCGCAAAAAGTAAGAACTAAAAGCAAATAAGAGAAATTGAGAATAAATGAACCAAAGCTCTGATTATGTCGAGCGGCTCTGATTATATCGGCCGGCTCTGACGTAGGACGGCCTCTTGTGTAAGAGTCGGTTACTACAGAAGTAAATGTCTTGTAGTAGTGCTATTTACTGTATGAGCGTTGTAAAACAAAACTGTAGCCTACATTACGTACAGGGACGTGTGTTTGATGTTTATTTTGGTTTTAAGGGCCGACAAAATAAGTTGCAGTGTTTGACAGATGATTGATTTCCCAATACCATTAAGGCGAGGAAAGGGAGGTTTTGTATGTGTTTCTTTCCCTATTGGTTTTGAGAGCGGAATGTGGGATTTGATTGTATTAATTCCTGATCATTGCCCATCTTTTTACTTTTAATAAATGAATTAGATTTCAAGATCATGGCTGTTGTTGTCCATAGCATACAACTTGTACTGCATTATATTTCAGCGTATTTTAGGTATGTTTTATTGTCGCACCTGTTTTAGCAAGGTGCGATACAGGCGTCCGGTTATTCGTCCGTCCGTCATTTCGTCCGTTTTCATATGTGTACGATTTTGAATGTTTCGTGCCTTGGGGTGACCAAAATTGATTTAAAGATTGGGGCACCTACCCTCGCCATTGATATTCCTGTTGAATATTAACGTAACAATACCAAATTTAGTGCGACAGACGCGCTTTTCTGTATTTAACTTCTTCAGTGTCGTTAAACCCCAAAAGTTGAAAAAAGTGATGGGCAGGTCTCGGAAGGCAGGAGCAGTCTTCTCCAATCTACACTTACTGACATACTTACTGACGCATGAAATAGTATAATCATGAGAGTTTTTGGTGGTCGAAAAAGCGTGACTGTCTAATCCTTGCCCATTCTCGAAAATCAAGGATTTAAAGCAAATAATGTCAATTGATAATAAATGGATGGATGACATGCAATTTTACGTCCTTACAAAAGAGGCCGTCCTACGTCAGAGCCGGCCGATATAATCAGAGCCGCTCGACATAATCAGAGCCTCGGTTCATTTATTCTCAATTTCTCTTATTTGCTTTTAGTTCTTACTTTTTGCGAATGGAGAAGGGTCAGACAAGCAGTGCGCGCTTTCCGACCACCTAAATTCTCACATTTATATCATTTCAACAGCAATTTCAACTCAATTGTTAGCTGTCTATCTGTAAATTAGCCTACTGCCACCCCACGACACAAATGATTCAGAAAAAATCGTACGCATATGACAACTTACCTTAGCGTAGAAAAGAAGCTGAAAGACATGAGCATTGAACTACATTCTCCTTTTTTTGAGATTCCATGCCGTAAAAACGAAATTATACCGCGAATGAAAAACTTACCTATTCTTAGTCCGAATTTTGGCCGGTATAATCATAGCCGCACGTGCTCCAGAAAACCGCCATAACCTTTCCGTATCATAGCCATTGGCTCTGATTATAGAGTTTCCCACCCGTGAAATTGGTATCTACGTCTTAATGAGTACATGAAGATTTATGAGTACAAGAGGTCAAGGTCATTTTTTGACCTTTGACCCAGAACCTCTCATTTTGACAATTTCAAACAATCTCCTCAAAAACCACTGGGCCAATTGAAACCAAATTTCATATAGAGCCTCCAGGGGTTGAGAGAACGAAAATTATTCATACGGTCCAGGTCACATGACCAACAGGGCCAGCATGCCCATATATGGTAAAAACCTTTAAAAATCTTCTCCAAAACCAGTTGACCCATGGCCTTGAACTTTGGTATGTAGCATCGGGTACTCCAGTACTATCAAGATTGTTCAAGTTATGACCTTAGGTTGACCTTGACTATTTTTACAGCGAAATTTCTAGAACATAAGATTTCATGGAAAGTTTTGAAGATTTAGGCCTAAAAATTGGTATATACAGTCGTCTTAATGAGTACATGAAGATTTGTGAGTATTAGAGGTCAAGGTCATTCTTTGACCTTTGACCCAGAACTGTCCAGGGTTCGCGCTTCCGCTCGCCAAAGTCGCCAAATGCGATAAAATAATATTTTTTGCTCCAAAAATATTGATTTGGCGAAAACAAGTGGCGAAAAAAAAACATCTAAAAAAAAAAGAACGTATGGCAAAGTTTTACGGTATCAGAGACGATCTCCACAATCATTAATCAACACCTTCCATTACCGTTAATCTGCTCCTCAAGTAGTCCACAGTGACAGGACACCAAGCAGACGCGTCATGCCTCAAGGGTCAATGCGTAATCATGTTATGTAAACTTGAACACACCCCATGTATTCATCTCATTATTTTTGATAGCTCAGGTACTCAGAGTAAACACAACATTGACACCTTCCGAGCTAATAAACTCACTGATCTGTGAAAATACAGGGTTTTTATTCCTGCCGATTGTTGATTAGATAACGGTACTTGTGTAAAAGATCAAAGGAGATACCGACGGAAGGTTGACCATGTTCATAGACTGTATATGCCCCTTTTCACAATTATACAAATCAACATGTGCAATACGTTTAAGAGACTTTCATTTTCACTTTTCAGATCATAGAGTTCATTATGCGAAAGTCTTATTAGACTGCATGAATGCGCAGGCTGATCAATGTCTTCACTTGACGCAAACTCTGTATTATGCGAAAGTCTTATTAGACTGCATGAATGAGTAGACTGATCAATGTCTTCACTTGACGCAAACTCCGTGAAGTAGTTTTTTGGGGCCATTTATCCGAACTTTAATAGCTTATGGTGTAAAACATACTCATATTGAAGATGTAAGTTTTGATTCTACCGTCTTACACATGCCTATCTTTTTATGTCAAAACAGAATTTGGACATTGTTATACCTTGATCCATAAGAAATGTCAGGGCGGGGCTATCTTTATACCTTCCCCTAGACTTTTCCATTGTACAAAAAGGAGCAAGGGACAAACACGCTGCTCACTCACCGGTAACAAAAATTACTCCGCTGTAACAAAACATACTATTCCAATATAACGTTATGCAACACCTAGACATGCGATTTAGCCAAGAATAGACGCACGAGGCCAGCCATATTATCTGTATAAAAAGTACAACATCGAGCAAAAAGGGAAGACGGATGCGAAGGCTGATCTGAGTATTTCCTTTTCACACATGGAATAAGGCATTTTTTCATGCCAGTAGGCTACCAGATCAGCTGCGGGAATCTGTTCACACTTTTCATAAGTTACCATTTTTTCAGTAACAAAATACAGTCAAACCTGCTTATGTGGTCACCTCTATTCAGGGTCACCTTCCTTTAGAAGCCACCTTTTTGGGGATATACAGTGCAAACGAACATTTGCTAAGAGGTCACACGAAGTAACCATTTTTTAGTTCCCATGACCCTTTCAGACAGGTCTGAATGTATTTGAAGAAAACCGCAAAACTTTGCGATAGATTGCGAAACCCAACATGGCTGATTCGAATGCACAGGCTGAACTGAGTCTTCTCCATGCGCAAATGCTACACGTGCCTTTTTTTCCTTGGTATATGTGTACAAGTACATCCCGACTCCTGATCATGACCATACAGGCCGTGTGACCAAATTCACTATTCCTCATGACAAGTAGCATAGGCTCTTGTCATGATCAAAAACTTGTCTATGTGAACGGAGATGACAGTTCCCATGTTCCACTGAGTTTCTATTTGAACACAGAAAGTGTCTTTGCGTTAGGTACACTTTTCCAAGTGACTGAGGTGATAGAATGTGATATGTCTGAATTCATCTCCTACATAACAGAAAAGAAGCTGATGACTATACTGGAGTATATGCGCAGGCTGATCTGAGTCTTCGCTGTTACGCCGATCCATAATTTGTGCATTCTATAAATGGATTATTTTGGCATGTCTGAATTATTACAGTGTGATCCAGAAATTTGCTGCTGAACATCCGACAAGCTGAAACAACGTCGTGTTAACGCTGACAGGACATTGTTTTCAGATTTATGCCTAGACGTTGATACGACGTTTTTCAACCTTGGTTTTCGCAGTTTACAATTTAAGATTGAAGCTAAGTTTCAATATTCGCGGGATGTCTCATTTTGAGAGACAACAGAGATTCACAAATATAAGCGAATATAAGCAAAAATAAATTGTCGTGAGTATTTACTTGTAGCGTGTACCGACTTTTGCACTATGCTGACTCTTATTTACTGGGCCTAGGCAGAGCAGTCCGCTAAGACCTGGCTCTTCTAGTTCAAATCCCTCTGTCGGCGGAATTCTTTACACCGTAAACGGTACTCCATTGTGCACACTTTAAGAAATGCATCGTCTTTCTTATATTGCTTGTATTAAATAGTCTCTCATATATGACAGTAAATGTGGTGACATGAGATGCAATACCAATGCGTTATGCTTAGTGAACTTGAACAAGCGTGCAAAACTTATTCTACCGAATCTTCTGGTGGACTGATCGAATTTGACAGATATTGGCAGCGCATATTTGTCACCGCCCTGACATTTCTTTTGGATCAAGGTATATATACATACTTAGTCTACAACAACTCTCAGTTCACTGAAACTAAACTCGTTTGCATGAAGAGGACAAAGCAAAAACTGATACCAATAGTAAGGGGGTTGTAAGGGGAGGTAACAAAGCATAACTCTCAAGTACTACATTTTGCAAAGCTTCTCAAGTACTAGCTTTTGCAAAGCTAGTTTCTTAGCCAGATTATCTTACAATAATAATAACTAGTTAAATAAATAATAACTTACTTACTTACTACTTATTTATAATACTGAAAAAGGAACAGTAATAATAAACAATTAGAAATAAATAATCATAAGGATATTTAAATGTCTTAGGCTATTTATAATGAGATAAATTCCTACAAAAATAGAATAAGGAAAAGAGACTACAACTCATGAAAAACAGAGGGCAGTTAAAAGATTTAATTACAAGATTTAAAGCATTTTTAGCAGTGTTTATCTCTTTCAGTTGTCAGAGTAAAATGATTATGTAATGTAATAGACTGAAACCAGTCTAAGCAACCACAGTAAACAGCAAGTTAAGAAGTGAGAGTGTGGTGGGGGTGGGGGAGATATTTTCAAAGAATTCTTAATATTGCGAAAATTTGGCTCAAGTTTAAAGAATCTGGCACAAACAATATCAATTTGGCGAAAGTGGTGGCGAAAGAAAAAAATATCCAAGCGCTAACCCTGCTGTCATATTTTGACAATTTCAAACAGTCCCCTCAAAAAGCACTGGGAAATTGTAACCAAATTTCATTCAAGGTTATTCTTTGACTTTTGACCAGAACTCTCTCATTTTGACAATATCAAACAATCTCCTCAAAAGCCACTGAGCCAATGAGAGAATGAAAATTTGATCAAACGGTCCAGGTCACATGACCAACTTGGCCGCTACGCTCATATTAAGGTAAAAACCTTTTAAAATCTTCTACTCCAGAACCAACTGACCGATGGCCTTGAAACTTGGTATGTAGCATTGGGTACTCCAGTACTATCAAGATTGTTGAAAATGATGATGAGGGGATTGTATCACTTGCGATGTCTTGTTTACTAAGGCAGAGTAAACAATTTTGTTGACAAATGATGATCAGCAGGTAAATGGGAAATATTATATAGACTCAGTTTGTGTAAATTGGAGGAAGTTGTTGTAACTAAGGACCCATTGAAGTGCAGAAACTGTAGTATATGCTTTCTTTACCATGTTTGGTGACTTTAATGTTAGTTTTATCCCATTGTGGGAATAATTACAGTTAATGACCGTTTCCTGTGACCATTCAATGTGGGACATTAACATGCCATTTAAGTGTCATTAAGGATATAAAATATCAGTTTTTCTGTCAGTTCATAGAGATGACCATTTGTCACAGTGGATGTTCATATTGTAAAAGTCATCCTCATGTATTATAGTAAAGAGAGAACAATACAAGTCTTAACCCGTTGTATTCTGGGTATTTTTTGTTGTCTGCTAAAATTGTCGTCTGCATCAAAAATCAAGACTATTTTGACAATATTGGTCTAACCAACTCTTGTAGAAATGATGTCTAGGCAGCAAACAGTTTTGATCTCATATCAAGCCCCACGTTTGTGGGGCCTGATCTGGATCCAAACTGTTTGCCCAGATACCCCTAAAGGGATATCCCAAATGGAATTGGTTAAACAAATAAACCATGTTTAAAAGTTTTGTAATGGAAGGATGGATGACTTGGGATTTTATGTCCTTTTCAACAGTATTTCAGTTATATAGGATGATGGACAGTGGTAATGAAAGGCTGTGTGCAATGGAACCCTGTTTATGGTAGGAAAAATTCTCGCCTCAAGTGATGCTCGAACACGGTCTGCTAGATCAGTTGGAACAGAAATTTCAAAAAGCAAAAAAAATACTTCCGCATCTTTGATTTGGATCGGTAGACATCAACAGGGTGTCATTGATTTTGAACCAATGGTATAGATGGATGACTTGCAATTTACATCTTTTTCAACAAAATTTCAGTCATATCAGGACTAGGGAGGATGATAATGAAAGGCTGTGTGCAATGTCACCCTGTTTGTGGTTGAAAAGATTTTTGTCTCAAGTGAGACTGTGAGATAAGCAGGCAGCACATACATAACCCATTGAGTTGCTGGAGGCCCTCAAACCAGTGGGAGAATGGGTGATGTAAACTTGTATCATATTCATTCATTGAGAATATATCTAATGTGGGTGCTTGGGCAAGTGCTTGCTAGAAATGTAACTGTGGTCCTGTACAGTTGGAAGCACTTGCTCAGTACTTATGCATTTAAAGCGCCAGTATTGAAAATGGCAGAATTTGCAAACAGTGCAGATCCTGAAGAGGTAGCTCACAATGAGCCACCTCATCTAGATCTACACTGTTTGCCCTCTAGTTTTTGAATTTTCAATATGATATAGCTTGGATGAAATATATTTTGAAATTTTTGCAGACGTAAATTTTGTCGTCTGCTTTTTGGCACTTGAAGGGCTAACTCACCTGAGTCAAAGGCTCCTGGGGAGCTTACAGTATAGGCAGGCCCCATCATCTGTCGTTGTTTGTCCTTCATCTGTCCACACTTTCAAACAAGTTCTTCTCTGAAATCCCTGGAGGGGGTCTTCAGGGGTCGGGGGAAGGAAAAGTTGTTCAAACAGTCCTGGTCACATGACCAACATGGCTGCCAAGCCCATATATGGTAAAAACCTTTAAAAAATCTTCTCCAGAACCAATAGGCTGGTGGCCTTGAAACTTGGTATGTAGCATTGGGTACACATGTACTACCAAGAATGTTCAAATTATGACATTGGGTTGACCTTGACCTTTTATACGGAAGTCGAATTTGCTTTCTGGTGCTTTTATATGGGAAAATGCTAGAACATAAGATTTCTTGGGAACCGTTGGAAGATTTTGGCCAAGAAATTGGTATATGCAGACATTTTAATGAGTACATAAAGATTTATGAGTACAAGAGGTCAAGGTCATTTGTTGACATTCATTCTCAAGGTCTCTCATATTTAGATAATTTCAAAATCTCCTCAAAAGCCTGCTTAAGGCTTATTGCAACCAAATTTCATATAGAGCCCCCAGGGGTTGAGGAAGCAGTAAACTGTTCAAACGTTTGCGGGGTCTTGGTCACAAGACCAGCATGGCAGCCACACCCCTATCTATGTAAATACCTTAAAAAAAACTTCTTCTCCTAAACCAGACTGATGGCCTTGTATGTAGCATTGGGTACTTGAGTACTTCCAAGGCTGTTCAAATGATGACCTTGACCTTTTTTACGGCAAGGTCAAATATGGGAAAATGCTAGAACATAAAATTTCATGGAAAGTTTTGAAGATTAATTATGCCAAAAATTTGTATATACAGTGATCTTAATGAGTATGTGAAGATTTATGAGTACATGGTCAAGGTCATTCTTTGACCTAGAACTCTTATATTTTGACAATTTCAAACATCTCCTCAAAAACCGCTGGGCCAATTGTAACCAGATTTAATAAAGAGCCTCCAAGGGCTAAGGGAACAAAAATATGTTCAAATGGTCTAGGTCACATGGCCAACAGGCCCACCATGCCCATATATGCTAAAAACCTTTAAAAAATCTTCTTCTGCCAGAACCAACTGACCAAGGGCCTGGAAACTTGGTTTGTAGCATTGGGTACTCGATTTATACCAAGATAGTTCAAATGATGACCTTGGGCTGACCTTGACCTGTCCCACAGTATACATCGGAGATCTCATTTACAGAATTGGTCGAGGAGTTCTGATAGTCTGCAATAATGTTGTGTAAAATTTGACAGAATTATCCTCCTTGACTCATCCAGCCTAAATGGTCTCACACCTTTCAGTTTTAGACTGTCCAGATACTTCAACTGCTCATTCTTAATGGTGGTCTGCTAATTGGAGCACACTGCTCATCATCATAAAGAAGACAGGTTTAACTACCATGTTACAGCTGTATATGGTCATTAACAAAGTACATGTCCCTTTGATCTTCTACCTTCATACTGATGAGAATAATTGAAATGTTCCTTGTCCTTGGCAGATGTCAGTGATTATTATCCTTTGGTGAAGGAATATAGTTTTCTCCATGTCTGTCCTTCTGTCCGTCTATCCAAATTCATAACTAAGTAACCAATGAATGGAATTTGATGAAAATTAGTAAATAGATATCACCATAATTAATACTGATGCATGCATGTCATGGTTTGTCTGAATGGCATCTGTAATGCATGAGTTATTGCTCTTGATCAAGGTCACAGACTTTGACTTTTTCATGTTGAAGTTTTGTGTTGAAGTTTTTGAGATCTCAGTATTATCATTCAAACCCTTTGTTGGGCTGGTTTTATATTTGGCATGATAATATATGTTGGTCCAGAGTTCTATTCTGTTCCACACCCACCCATCTCTGTGACCTAGAGGTTGAGGTCACTGACTCGGGACTTTTTCATTGTAAAGTGTTTTAAGATCATAATGTCATCCAAACTCTTTAATTTACCTATCTCCTTTATTGGAACCGTTTGATGTGTGATTGGTTTACTTCTAGGTTGCAATATTTACATCATCTGGATGCTGGTACAGAGTTTCGCCATAAGTTTTTAATATATCCTATATTTCCAGTCCCCTTCAATGGAACCTTTTGGCATGTTAACTCTTTAAGCCCCAGTGACGAAATTCGCAAAATTTGCAAACAGCGTAGATCCCGATGAGGCGGCTCATAATGAGCCGCCTCATCTAGATCTACACTGTTTGCCCTCTAATCTTAGAATTCTCAATATGAAATGTCTTGGACAAGGCAATTTTTTTAATTTTAGCAGACGTAAATTTTGTCGCCTGCTTTTTGGTACTGAAAGAGTTAAAACATTTACTTCTAGGTTGCAGCAGATTAGTTGACATCCTGTGTGTGCTTCTGCTGACAAAAGGGCAAGCTCACATTCTTAAAGATTTGTATTATATATGTCTTAAAGTTTTGTGTTTAAGTTCAGTGTCCTTCGTTAGGCGGTGGTGCTGGCCAGGGGTATACGGAGCCCCTGCTTACTAATGCTCTAGTTCCCGGGTACTAAAGTAAGTCAGGTAAACAAGCTAGTGCCTGGATACGTAGGACTTGGAATTTAAAATTTTCAAAAAAAAACACAAAAAAACATTATACCCCTTGAATCAGAGGATGGATTTCCACTGATCTTGCATGGATGTATTCTTGAGGCAATTTTTAGTGACTTCAGTTACATTTCAAGGTAACAGGAGAACATAATGTTTCATTCACTTATAAACATGATGCCTTTTATTGGGTGAATTTCCACCAAACATGCATGGATATAGCATTGGGGTCAATCTCAAGAGTTGATAAGGTTTTTATTATACCCCCGTTTTGAAAAAACGGACGTATTATGTCATGGCGCTGTCCGTCTGTCCCTCTGTCTGTCTGTCCATCCGTCAACATTCTTGTACGCTCCATAACTCAGTAACCGTTTGGGATATCTTCATGAAATTTTATAGGCATATGTATTAGGTAGGGGGAACGTGAATGGTTGCTCCCCCTGCCTTAGTTTCCAAGTTATGCCCCTTTGATTGTTTTTTCCCCTGCAATTCTTGTACGCGCCATAATTAGATAACTGTTTGGGATATCTTCTTGAAACTTCATTGCAATGTGTATGAAGACCCAACGATGTGTCGCGTACAACAATGGTTGCTGTCATTTTCTTCCTTTAAGAGTTACATCCCCTTTATTAGTTGTTTTAGGCTATTTTTGTGTATACTTATCTTGTGCATACCATAACTTGGTACCCGTTTGGAATATCATGATGAAACTTTATAGCAATGTGCATGAACACAAGATGATGTGTCGCATATAAGAATGGTTGCCGTCTGTCTGTCCATCCATAAACATTCTTGTACGCTCCATAACTCAGTAACCGTTTGGGATATCTTCATGAAATTTTGTAGGCATATGTATTAGGTAGGGGGAACGTGTCGCGTACAAGAATGGTTGCTACTTCTTCCTTAGTTTCCAAGTTATGCCCCTTTGATTGTTTTTTCCCCTGCAATTCTTGTATGCGCCATAATTAGATAACTGTTTGGGATATCTTCTTGAAACTTCATGGCAATGTGTATGAAGACCCAACGATGTGTCGCGTACAACTATGGTTGCTGTCATTTTCTTCCTTTCAGAGTTACATTCCCTTTATTAGTTGTTTTAGGCTATTTTTGTGTATACTTATCTTGTGCATACCATAACTTGGTAACTGTTTGGAATATCATGATGAAACTTTATAGCAATGTGCATGAACACAAGATGATGTGTCGCATATAAGAATGGTTGCTCCCCCTTTCTTAAGTTTGGAGTAACCTCCCTTTGATTAGTATTTTTAGACATTTTCATTCACTCCATATCTCCTTGACCTTTTGAAATATTAGAATGAAACTTTGTAGGAATGTGCATAATAATAGGGCAATGTATCCTGAGCAAGAACCACAACTCTGGCTTACGTACTGAATTATCTGCCCTTGCATAGATTTCCTGTTTACTCTGTAACTCCCTAACTGTTTAGAATATTTTAACACAACTTTATGGTGATGTTTATATTGTCAAGGGAATGTATTACAACCAAGAATGGTATAACTAGTATATTTAGTTCATGAATTATCTCTCTTGTTGGAGTTTGGCATTACTCACTTCTGAGCCACTTCACCTTGGAAGCGGATTTTTGGTATATGAATAGTATTTGATGTGTTAGATATTTAAATAATGTTGCCGTCATTAATTATAGAGTGGTTTCCCCTGTTTGTCTGCCCTGTCTATCCTTTGTAAACAATCTTGTTCATTCTGAAACTCCTTTATGACATTAAAACGGGCGTATTATGCGCCTCTTACAGTGAAGCCCTTGTTGACCATGACCTCATTTTAAAGGTCAAAGGACAAAATTTACACTAAAAGTAAGATATTTTTTTAACTGATTATTGGCTTGTCATCTAATTTGTGTGGATTGCCAAAGAGATGACTCGGTTGTTGTGACCTTGCTTTTATTTTGAGATTTTAGGAAAATGAGGTTGTAGAAAATGGGCTGGTTGGGTTGGGGGGAGGGGGCGCAGGACACACATTTAAGTTTTCTCTGAAAAACTTTTCTTGCTAAGGTATAATAGCATGGTTGTCGGTCCAGCAGGTTTGTATGATGCAACTGTTTTCATGTCTTAACTCTTTAAGCACCAAAAAGCAAACGACAAAATTTACGTCTGCAAAAATTAAAAAAATGCCTTGTTCAAGACATTTCCTATTGAGAACACAAAGACTAGAGGGCAACCAGTGTAGATCTAGATGAGGCGGCTCATTATGAGCCGCCTCATCAGGATCTACACTGTTTGCAAATTTTGCTAATTTCGTCACTGGGGCTTAAAGAGTTAACATTCTGAACTAGTTGCCCTGACAGTTGGCAACAAAAGTTATTTTCAGATCTCAAATTATATACGTAATAACCATGTTTAATGACTCTACCATATGTTTGCATGTTGTCTTTGGTATAACACAAAAAAAAACTTTTAGAAGTATGAGAAACTTGTTGAATTGTTGTTTTATCTGGGAAGTGCAAGAAATGATGAGTTAGTGGATGAATCAATCAGTTCTTTCGCAATGTGTGATTAAACATGTGAAAAAATGAAAAGTGGCTAATAATACAAAGTTAAAACAGTCTATAGTGATGCTTCACAGGATCAGGTTTTATGTTGGAATATTAATAATTTGCAACTCTTCGACAATTAGAAGTGTAGATCTAGATGAGGCGGCTCATTATGAGCCACCTCATCTGCATCTAAGCTGTTTGAGAATTCAGCTATTTTCAATTTTTGCCCTTTAAGAATTTAATAAATTCTGATGACTCTAAGTGGAATTTATCGATAGTCTTTGTTTTGGAAATTTGTGTATATCATTATACCATTCTTTGAAAATTGTAAAAAGAACAGAAAACCTAGCTTAAACAATTTTCTTTCTGTGGATAAAATATTTTTCATGGATGGAACTTATTTTTTGCACAAATGCTTCAACTTTGACAAGACCTTATAATAGACCTGTTTTGAAAAAAAATGAAAGAACTGAAAAAAAGACTTATTGTGTTAGCATTCTGTCTGTACCCACATGGATCTGTCTGTCGGTGTTCACTCATTTAAACTCTTTTACTTTTGAAATATTTTAAAGAAACTTAATAGTGATGTGTATATTTTTGAGGCGATATGTAGCAAAAAGAATGGAAACTTTGGCATACTCACTGTCTGAGTTATCTGCCCTTGCACAAATTTTCCATTCACTCTATAACTTTTTAGTTATTGAAGCTTTGTATTTATCTTCTTGAAAACAATATGTTGCAAACATGAATGGCAACTGTGGCTTACTTATTTTCTGGATCAGGTCACTCAAGTTTAAATGATGGCTGTGGGTTGGTTTGACCTTTCTTTGTGGCAATGCCAGTTTGCTTCCTTATGCTTCTATATGAGAATATACAATAGCATTAATTTCTTGGAAATCTTGAAGGCTTTTATATAAAAGTTGGTGTATAAACTTGTCAACTAAATGAGTACCTGAAGATTCTGTGGTCATTCTTTGATGTTGCTCAAGGTCACTCATATCATATTACTCTAATTAACTCCCCTGCTCTAATAAACACCACCTGCCTCTTCTCCAAAAAATATTTGTACATAAACTTGCATGGATCCCTGTTTGCTTCTCTGGATGAGGTAGCTCTTTGAAATGGGGTCTACTCTTGAAGGATAAAAATTTGCTCCTAGAGGAGCAGAGGAGCAAATTGTTACCGTTAAGAGTTGACCCATGTTGAGAAGGAAGGCAAAAAAGGAAAATAATGGAATTATTTCCTTTAACATTATATCCATTCACCTTAATACTGTTTATTATTGATTTGCTACTCTTTAGGCTCTACATAATGCCCCCCCCACCCCCCCCCCCCCCCCCCCCCCCCCGCCTTTCTTAAAATGCAATGTCCCCAGGGGTGCTTTATAGGATTATTACGTTATTTCTACAACTGTAGACATCTCCTCCAAAACCACTGGGTTCACTGAAGCAAGATTTTATATGGCGCCGCCATTTGTCAGGGAAATGAAAGTTTGTTTGAATAGTTGTGGTCATATGACCAAGATGGCCATCATGTGGTCACATGACCAAGACGGCCATCATGTGGTCACATGATCAAGATGGCCATCATGGCCATATTATGGTAAAACCCCTTAAAAATCTTCTCCAGATCCAAGTAGCTCATGACATTTGAACTTAATTTTGATTCATATCTATCAGATTTGTTCAAGTGATGACCTTTGACCTTTTTTATTCATTGGCTGTTCAGGGCCATATATTGCCCTCTCAGTTTGACTGCCTGTACTACTTTGATATATTTGTATATATTTGGTATCAAATCTGCATTCCTTAGCATTGGACGGACACCTGGCCCCAAGTGTGTGCTACTATAGTTACGTACAGCTGAGTCACTTGGGGTACGTCGTTAGGAGAATCGAACTGAACTGAACATTCCTTTGCTACAGAGTTGGTTTGAACAATGGTGTATTCAAAATCAGTTACTTACATACAGAAATATAAATTAGTCAACTAAGGGGTCAGTCAGTAAGCATAATACTTATATCATAGTCATCTCCTGTTAGAAACAGAGTTATTGTTCCTGCCTAAGTATAAAGCTGGACCAGGCATATTGTGCACTGCTCACAAAAAAGCCAATGGCTGGACCTACATGAGTCAGAGAAAATTTGGCAATTTTTGAAAATATGTAAGTTTGTTATCACTATCCGGTGCTAGCTTGTGAATAGTTGATCACCATCACTTCTGAAGAAATGCATAAACTGATATCAGGATATAAAAGCAGATGAAACAAAATGGTAGAGATGGATGATCTTATAGATTTGCCACTTAGGAGATATAGTTGCCCTTGTTTCAGAGGAGAAAACACCAGGTACTCACTAGGTAAGCACAGAAATATATTTGCCCTTGTTTCAGTAAAGACAACCCCAGTTACTCACTAAGCAAAGAGATGTAATTGCCCTTGTTTCAGAGGAGACATTCCCAGGTTACTCACTAGGTAAGCACAGTGATATTATTGCCCTTGTTTCAGAGGAGGCATTCCCAGGTACTCACTAGGTAAGCAGAGAGATATAATTGCCCTTGTTTCAGAGGAGGCATTCCCAGGTACTCACTAGGTAAGCACAGTGATATTATTGCCCTTGTTTCAGAGGAGGCATTCCCAGGTACTCACTAGGTAAGCAGAGAGATATAATTGCCCTTGTTTCAGAGGAGGCATTCCCAGGTACTCACTAGGTAAGCACAGTGATATAATTGCCCTTGTTTCAGAGGAGACATTCCCAGGTACTCACTAGGTAAGCACAGTGATATTATTGCCCTTGTTTCAGAGGAGGCATTCCCAGGTACTCACTAGGTAAGCACAGTGATATTATTGCCCTTGTTTCAGAGGAGGCATTCCCAGGTACTCACTAGGTAAGCACAGAAATCTAACTGTCCTTGTCTCAAAGGAGACAACCCCAGGTACTCACTAGATAGGCACAGTGATATTATTGTCCTTGTTTCAAGGGGAGACAACCCCAGGTACTCACTAGGTAAGCACAGAAATATAATTGCCCTTGTTTGAGTGGAGATAACCCCAGATACTCACTAGGTTAGCACAGAAATATAATTGCCCTTGTTTCAGAGGAAACAACCCCAGGTACTCACTAGGTAAGCAAAGAGATACTTTCGCCCTTGTTTCACTGGGGACAACCCAGGTACTCACTAGGTAAGCAAGGAGATATAATTGCCCACATTTCAGAGGAGACAGCTCCAGGTACTCACTAGGTAAGCAAAGAGATACAATTGCCTTTGGTTCAAAGGAGATAACCCCAGGTCCTCACTAAGTAAGCAAGTACCATGATTGCATATAATTCTCACTTTGGTTTACCTCCCTTTTACAGAAGCAAACCAGAGCAGCCCATATCTTATAGAGAACTATACTTGTCAGTTAACATACTTGTCAGTTAACAAGAAAATGATATAGATAATAATTATAGTGTAACAATACAAAATGATAGCTTATATTGTCTTATGAATTATGCATGAAGATTTAATGCTATGAAGAACAGTTTACATTGAAATGGACCCAGGAATGAGACCGTTTAGTAGCTGCAGTCAAGTCACTATCCCAGCATGTGTAACGGATGTATACAAGGTCTGTGTGTTGAAAAAAAATTTAGTTCATCTTGCTTATATTAGCACTGTAAACTTGAAATTAAAAGATGAAGTACATGCACTTCAAGACTGTCATAGCCACGCAAACCAACAGAAACCAACTGATAGTTTGTTGACTTCTTTAGCCTTGATGGACCTTAATGATCATATATTAATGGTTTTGGTTCTTGCAGAGAATTTTCTTCATACTTGTGTCCCATGACTCAGCCTAGTGAAAACTTCCTTCTGGCAATATCAATCACAATTTGTAAATCAGTTTCAATTTGATAATTTACATTTTGTGAAGCAGTCAGAAGGAGCTTTCACAAGGTTGAGCCATGATAGAATTGTTTAATAAATCAGATTTTGATCTGGCGTTTTAGGGTATATAAAAGAGTATATTTCCACAGAGTGAAAGCAGAAGCAGTTTTAATTTTACAAGTCAAAGTCACCGCCAGGGAGTACCACTGAAATACTGTTAAAATTAAATCTGTTTTCATGTTACTTCTGTTGGTTCAGTGCAAATACTGAACCCGAATCTTGGATACTGATCCAAGAAAATTTTGACCAGTACGGTACTGATTGAAAAAAAAAAATTATGTGGAGCACTGTAGGTCGTTGGGGCACCACAGATGACTTCGAAACAATCCCTTTCCACCTTGTCCTGTCTTCAGCTGCCCTAGTTGAGCTGGCAAAACCCAACCTTGTCAACTCCCTAATATTGTCTTCCCACCTCTACTTCTGTCTACCTCTTCTTGTTTTTCCTTTCACTGTGCCCTGTAGAATAGTCTTTGCTAAACCAGAAGACCTTGAGACGTGGCCAAACCACCTTAGTTTCCATTTCTTGACCAGCGTCAGGAGTTCATCATATTCTCCAATGGCTGCTTGGATCTTCCTGCGAACCTCCTCATTGGTTATATGGTCCTTGTACGAAATGTTCAGTAACCTTTGGTAGCATCTCATCTCAAAGGCATGTGTTCTTTTCTCTAAGGAGCGGCTGTAGTGTAGTGGATAACACTCAGGACTACCAACCAAGGGGTCGCAAGATCGATCCCCCGCTTCTCCGGTCTTTCGGATGAGACTTTAAACTGAGGTCCCGTCTCCATATGACCTCGTTGTTGGTGGGACGTTAAACCCGAGTTCACTCACTCACTCTTTTCTCTAACTGCTGTCAAGGTCCACGATTCACAGGCATACAGGAATCATCCCAAATTGTTTTCAGCTTGGTAAGAGCTGAAGTGGCTTGTGCAATCCTTGTTTTGAGCCATCATCTTAGGCAACTGCTCAAAGGTATTTGAAGCTTGTTACGGTACCCAGCTTCTGTTCTTTTACCTTGATATCCCTCTGGATGCCATCTGCGCTGTTTGTCATCAGTTTGGTCTTCTCAACACTGATCTCCATCTTATACCTTGTGTAGGTTTGGTTGAGACTTTTCAACTAGAGCTTCTAGTTGCACATAAGAAGCATGTCACTGGCTTCAAGGTCAAGGTCACAGTATACACTTAAGCTATGTGAATAGAGTGTAATGAAAACATGTTTGTGTCCTATTTGTGTCCGAGGTTTGACTGCAAAATAAATGTAAGTCACTTTGACCTATATTTCTTGGTCCTTGATTTTCCCTTTTATATTTTACAAATATAAATAATATAAGCTATAGTTGTCCTACAAGCGCGAGTACCTTAATCAAGGCTCCATCTTACTCAAGGCACTAGGCAGGGGCATCTGTTTCCTATGGACACATTTCTAGTATTCTTATTAAATCTTTGAAGAGCAGTTCAATAATGTAAGCTATTGTTATTGGCATGCACTCCTAAAACCTTTATACTTAGGGTAACCTTTTCTGGCACATCCTTTATAATTTATGACTTTTAAACTATATTTTATATCATATTGTAGGTGCTCAGATGAGCACTTAAGCATATGAGCCGTGACAAGAGAAAACCAACAAAGTGATTGTGCACCCAGTGCAGACTCTGATCAGCCTGGGCATATGCCCAGTCTGATCAGAGTCTTCCCTGTCCGCTTTGAGGTAGCTTAGACCCTTAGCTACTCTTTATGCACTTAGGGAAGAGTCTGATCAGACTGGGTAGATGCCCAGGCTGATCTGAGACTGTGTTGGGTGCACAACCTCTTTGTTGGTTTTCTTGTCACGGCTCATATTTATCAAGGAGGGTCGAACATAAAGCACTCACTGAAGCATAAAATGAAATCTTTTCTCATGTTAAAACCACCACATGCTAGAAAGAAGTTGTTAAAATTTCAGTTTCAGTATGTGAACAAGTTTTTAATCGTCCTATGTGCCAACTGTGTATATGAAATAATTAAGTTTGCTGGTCAAAAGGTAGAAGTGATGTTTGTGATGTTTTAATACCTGGAGGTGTCAACAATTATGTATACTGCTATATAATACTGTATATAGGTGTATATCTATGTCACGTGACAATGCATTTCACATTAACCCTACATATTTCTCTACTATCCTTTTGCCGAAACAATAAACATTAAAGATGGAATTGAGGAGAATAAGAGCAAGTTGCCATCAGTCAACAGGAATAATATGTTCTAAAAATTCCCTTGATTGGATATGATAAACTGTGATAGAGGATATAACCATGGGGGACTGGGGTACCATGGTCAGACTGACCATGTCTGTAATGAAAGGTAGGACTGTTGTCATCAGATTTGCTTAAGACTTACAAGAGATCATAATGTTATCTAAGTGCTGGTCAGGCCCTTTCTGGTGGAGTTACAGGCCTCGAGTTAGTGAGTGAACTTGGGTTTAACGTCCCACCAAAACGTTTGTCATATGGGGATGGGACCTCGGTTTAAAGACTCATCTGAAAGACTGGAAAAGCGGGGGATTGAATTTGCGACCCCTGGAGTGGTAGTCTTGTGCCTTATCCACTACACTATGGCTGCTTCTACAAGCCTCGATCAGTCAAGTGTGATAACTCATAACCAATTCTCATTAGTATTTCTGGAGTGTTACCAGCATCTGAAGTCGAACATATCCGGTCATGATTTGACATTTACTGCCAAAATTACAGCCCTTTATTAGTCCAGCAACTGAAATTTTGTCTAGTGGAAGACACCTTCTTTGTTGGTTATCTGAACAAATCTTGTATCTTGACTTTATGACACTTTATGAAACTGTTCCCATTGTCTGAAGTGATCATATCAGTGCTCCAGATAAAAAGGGGGTAACCGAGATAATTTAGGGATAATTATCTTTATATTTCCATAAAAACATACATTGTGACCCCTCCTTAGAACCGTCTCGCCGAGACGGTTCTAAATGAGGGGTCACTATATATGTTTCTGGTGAGAAATAAGAAAAGTTCTTCTTATCGAGAGATCTGATCATAATCCTTAGGGTCAGGAGAGCAGCTCCCTAAGAGAAAGGAGACATATATACTGATCAGAGTTACCCCCTCGAGTGTGTATTATGTCTCCCCCCTTCAGGGTTGGGAGACATATTGTTTTTCCCCGGGCTTCTGTCCGTCCGTCCGTCTGTCACAAATCGTGTCCGTTCTATAACTTGAAAACCGCTCAAGCTATATTTGCGAAACTTCATATAAATATCAATCAACATGAGACGACGTGCAGAGTGCAAGAATGGTAACTCTGGCATTTATACTTTTTGAGTTATTTCCCTTGGAACTTAGTCCATCACAAAATTGTGTTTCAATCGTGTCCGTTCTATAACTTGAAAACCGCTCAAGCTATATTCGCGAAACTTCATATAAATATCAATCAACATGAGACAACGTGCAGAGTGCAAGAATGGTAACTCTGGCATTTATACTTTTTGAGTTATTTCCCTTGGAACTTAGTCCATCACAAAATTGTGGTTCAATTGTGTCCGCTCTGTAACTTGAAAACTGCTCAAGCTTTATTCAAGAAACTTCATACAAATATCAATCAACATGAGGCGATGTTCAGAGTGCACAAATGGTAACTCTGGCATTTATACTTTTTGAGTTATTTCCCTTGGAACTTTGTCCATCACAAAATTGCGTCTCAGTCAAGTCCGTCTATAACTTTAAAACCATTCAAGCTATATTCATGAAAGTTCATACAAATATCAGTCAACATCAGACGACGTGCAGAATGCACTCTGGCGTTTATACTTTTTGAGTTATTTCCCTTGGAACTTTGTCCATCACAAAATTGCGTCTCAGTCGAGTCCGTCTATAACTTTAAAACCATTCAAGCTATATTCATGAAAGTTCATACAAATATCAGTCAACATCAGACGACGTGCAGAATGCACTCTGGCATTTATACTTTTTGAGTTATTTCCCTTGGAACTTTAACCATCACAAAATTGCGTCTCAGTCGAGTCTGTCTATAACTTTAAAACCATTCAAGCTATATTCATGAAAGTACATACAAATATCAATCAACATCAGACGACGTGCAGAATGCAAGAACCATAACTTTAGCATTTATACTATTTGAGTTATTTCCCTTAGAACTTTGTCAGTCACAAAATCGTGTCTCAGTTGTGTCTGCTCTATAACTTGAAAACCATTCAAGCTATATTCACAAAACTTTATACAAATATCAATCAACATTAGAAGAATTGCATAGTGCAAGAACCATTACTCTTGCATTTATACTTCTTGAGTTATTTCCCTTGGACCTTTGTCAGTCACAAAATCGTGTCTCAATCACTTTATTACTTGAAAAGCGGACAAGCTATATTCACGAAACTTCATACAAATGTCAGTCAACACTAGACAACCTGCAGAGCACAGCATTTATACTGTTTGAGTTATTTCCCTTGGAACTTTGTCATTCACAAAATCGTGTCTCAATTGTCTAAGCTCTGTAACTTGAAAACTGTTTAAGCTATATTCATGAAACTTCATACAAATATCAGTCAACATATAAATAGACGACGTGCAGAGCACTGTAACTCTCGCATTTATATTTTTTGACAAAAACTAAATATGAATATCAGTCAACATTACATGACATGCAGAGCTATAACTCTTGCATTTATACTTTTTACTTATTATGAATCCCTGCTGCAGGGTAGCACTGGGTGGTTGCTTAGTCCTGGTGAGCGATGATTTTTTCTGACAATCGTCAACGATTTTTCCTGACAATTAGTAAGCGTGACGAAGCAAAAGGGTAAGTGAACAGACTTATTTTCATTTTTTCTCCTGATCTTTTGCAAACAGGCTGTTTTCTGAAGCATTTTATAAGGGCATTTAGTCGTTTGTCACATTTTTCTGTGAAATAACCTCTGCAAACCAAGGACGAAAATTACAGCAAATGTCAAGGATTTGCTCCTACAACGAATTTAATGTCCCGGATTTTTTCCTACAGTGTCCCGGATTTTTTCCTACCACATATATTGCATTTCAGAGACCCAAAACTCGGATTATAGACTCAGCGATTAGATTTTTTAGTGTGTAATCTAATTTTATTTTGCCGATTGAACATCAGAAGCATTACTGACATGTATGCCGTGGTATGCCTCAAGGAAAACTATCACTACAGGTGTTCATGAGTGAAAAAATTCATTACACGACAGAAAGAGAGGATTTTTTTTTTTATCTTTTAAGCTTAATAACTACAGTGCCTTATACTTTATAATTACAGTGATCAGATTGTTCCAAGTTGATATTGCTGGCGCCAGAGAATTAACCTTTCTCCTTGCCATTTCGCTTCAGTGTGGTGTTGCTAAGCGTTGATGGATGAATGACTCCTTTTCAAAAGTATTTCAGTCAGATAAAGACGACTGTAGGGGGATAATGAAAAGCTATGTGCAGTGGAATCCCGTTTACGATGTATAGATTTCCGCCTTTAGCAGGTATCGAACCAGGGACCGCTAGATCAGCAGGCCAGCGCTTAACCTACTGAGTTACCTGCCCTGGGCTGCTGTTGCTCAGCATGTTTAGTGGTATGATATCGGGTGTAAACGCTGTTTGCCCCTATAAATAAAATTTCTAGCCTGTCGTGTCAAAAGGTCGCCGATTCCATTCGAACCTTGTAAATGGGTAACCACGACTATATCTGTAGCAAAACAACCGTCCGCCTTTCTCCGTAATATACCCGAATGCACTCGTCATTATCCGTCAGTAAAGTGCATGGTATAACTTGAGTAACAATGCAGAAAAATACACTGGGCGCTGTGGCGAAGTGGGTAAAGCAATAAGCACTACGAGTATAAAATAAGTTTTGCATGGGCATACATTTGGGTCAGTGGTTTTTTTCCAGCAGCAGGGGCGGTGGATGTGTATTTTTTTCCCGATATAGCACATCGTGGGAAGATTTTTTTAGCTCGCCTGAGCACGAAGTGCTCAGGGTGAGCTTTTGGGATACCCTGATGTCCGTCGTACGTCCGGACGGACGGACGTCCGGACGTCCGTCAACTTTTGCTTGTGTACACTCTAGCGGCCACAGTTTTGATCCAATCTTTATGAAACTTTGTCAGAATGTTAGTCTTTATAAAATCTAGGCCAAGTTCGAAACTGGGTCATGTCGGGTCAAAAACTAGGTCACTAGGTCAAATCTTAGGAAAACCTTGTGTACGCTCTAGAGGGCACAGCTTTGTCCAAAGGTCATGAAACTTTGTCAGAATGTTTATCCTCATAGTATCTAGGACAAGTTCGAAACTGTCTCACGTCGGGTCTAAAACTAGGTCACTAGGTCAAATCATAGAAAAACCTTGTGTATGCTCTAGAGGACACAGTTTTGATCCAATCTTTATGAAACTTTGTCAGAATGTTTATCTCCATAAAATCTAGGCCAAGTTCAAAACTGGGTCATGTCGGGTCAAAAACTAGGTCACTAGGTCAAATCTTAGAAAAACCTTGTGTACGCTCTAGAGGGCACAGTTTTCATCTAAAGTTCATGAAACTTTGTCAGAATGTTTATCCTCATAGTATCTAGAACAAGTTCGAAACTGGGTCACGTCGGTTCGAAAACTAGGTCACTAGGTCAAATCATAGAAAAACCTTGTGTATGCTCTACAGGACACAGTTTTGATCCAATCTTTATGAAACTTTGTCAGAATGTTTATCTCCATAAAATCTAGGCCAAGATCGAAACTGGGTCATGTCGGGTCAAAAACTAGGTCACGAGGTCAAATCTTAGAAAAACCTTGTGTACGCTCTAGAGGACACAGTTTTCATCCAAAGTTCATGACACTTTGTCAGAATGTTTATCCTCATAGTATCTAGGACAAGTTCGAAACTGGGTCACGTCGGGTCTAAAACTAGGTCACTAGGTCTAATCATAGAAAAACCTTGTGTACGCTCTACAGGACACAGTTTTGATCCAATCTTTATGAAACTTTGTCAGAATGTTTATCTCCATAAAATCTAGGCCAAATTCGAAACTGGGTCATGTCGGGTCAAAAACTAGGTCACTAGGTCAAATCTTAGAAAAACCTTTTGTACGCTCTAGAGGGCACAGCTTTGTCCAAAGGTCATGAAACTTTGTCAGAATGTTTATCCTCATAGTATCTAGGACAAGTTCGAAACTGTCTCACGTCGGGTCTAAAACTAGGTCACTAGGTCAAATCATAGAAAAACCTTGTGTACGCTCTAGAGGACACAGTTTTGATCCAATCTTTATGAAACTTTGTCAGAATGTTTATCTCCATAAACTCTAGGCCAAGTTTGAAACTGGGTCATGTCGGGTCAAAAACTAGGTCACTAGGTCAAATCTTAGAAAAACCTTGTGTACGCTCTAGAAGGCACAGTTTTGATCCAAAGTTCATGAAACTTAATCAGAAAGTTTATCCTTACAATATCAAGGATAAGTTTGAAACTGGGTCACGTCGGATCAAAAACTAGGTCACTAGGTCAAATCATAGAAAAAACCTTGTGTATGCTCTAGAGGACACAGTTTTGATCCAATCTTTATGAAACATTGTCAGAATGTTTATCTCTATAAACTCTAGGCCAACTTCGAAACTGGGTCTTGTTGGGTAAAAAACTAGGTCACTAGGTCAAATCTTAGAAAAGCCTTGTGTACGCTCTAGAAGGCACAGTTTTGATCCAAAGTTCATGAAACTTTGTCAGAATGTTTATCCTCATATATGTAGGACAAGTTTGAAACTGGGTCATGTCGGGTCAAGAACTAGGTCACTAGGTCAAATCATAGAAAAACCTTGTGTACGCTCTAGAGGACACAGTTTTGATCTAATCTTTATGAAACTTTGTCAGAATGCTTACTTCCATAAACTCTCGGCCAAGTTTGAAAGTAGGTCATGTCCGGTCAAAAACAAGGTCACTAGGTAAAACCATAGAAAAACCTTGTGTACGCTCTATGGGACACAGTTTTGATCCAAAGTTCATGAAACTTTGTCAGAATGTTTATCCTCATAATATGTACGATAAGTTTGAAACTGGGTCATGTCGGGTCAAAAACTTTGTCACTAGGTCAAATCTTAGAAAAACCTTGTGTACGCTCTAGAAGGCACACTTTTTATCCAAATTTCATGAAACTTTGTCAGAATGTTTATCCTCATAATATCTAGAACAAGTTTGAAACTTGGTCACGTCAGGTCTAAAACTAGGTCACTAGGTTAAATCATAGAAAAACCTTGTGTACGCTCTAGAGGACACAGTTTTGATCCAATCTTTATGAAACATTGTCAGAATGTTTATCTCCATAAACTCTAGGCCAAGTTCGAAACTGGGTCATGTCGAGTTATAAACTAGGTCACTAGGTCAAATCTTAGAAAAACCTTGTGTGCGCTCTAGAAGGCACAGTTTTGATCCAAAGTTCATGAAACTTTGTCAGAATGTTTATCCTCATATATGTAGGACAAGTTTGAAACTGGGTCATGTTGGGTCAAAAACTAGGTCACTAGGTCAAATCATAGAAAAACCTTGTGTACGCTCTAGAGGACACAGTTTTGATCTAATCTTTATGAAACTTTGTCAGAATGTTTATCTTCATAAACTCTCGGCCAAGTTTGAAAGTAGGTCATGTGGGGTAAAAAAACTAGGTCACTAGGTCAAATCTTAGAAAAACGTTGTGTAAGCTCTAGAAGGCATAGTTTTGATCCAATCTTCTTGAAACTATGTCAAAATGTTTATTGTCCGTATCTAAGCCCCCTATGAAACTGAGTCACGTCGGCTCAAGGTCAAATCTTAGAAAAACTTTGTGTACACCCTAGAGGGCACAGTTTTGATCCAATCTTCATGAAGCTCTGTCAGAATGTTTATCTTAATGAAATCTAGGTAAAGTTTGAAACTGGGTCGTGTCGGATCAAAAACTTGGTCACTAGGTCAAATATAAGAACAACCTTGTATACGCTCCAGAGGGTACAGTTTTGATCCAATCTCAATGAAACTGTGTCAGAATGTTTATTCTTACAATATCCAGGCCAAGTTTGAAACTGGGTCATGCCGGGTCAAAAACTAGGTCAAATGTTAGTATGGTAAAAACTCCTATAAATCTTCACCAGAGCCAGTGAACTGATTAATGCTCAGGTGAGCGATTCAGGGCCACCATGGCCCTCTTGTTTACTGTTTATAGGTCTCATTGGCTTTGAGCAATTTATTCTATCAAGCTACCATGCCGTTGCCCTGGGCGTACACTCAAATGATACATGAAGGTGTTCACATATTTGTTTTCATTTTTTCCGTTCCTCCTACATTTCGGACAAAGTTGGGATAACGCGTGGCGAATCTTCTACGAGAATTGAACCAAAAACTGTTGAACTCATATTATGGCTGGACGATTGCATGTCATGTAGATTTAGTACTCTGTCGTGCTGTTTTGTCTGGCAAAGTCATGCACGATCAATCTGTTTAAAAAGTCTTTTTTTGAAGATTCATGAGCTTGCCTTTCCAACAGAGAAAGAGAGAAACATAACCTCAACGCAGCATGCAGACTGACCAGGATATTGCTGATTAGACAAAGCAGAAAATTCAGCTGAAAATGTTGATTGGTTGGGGTTTTTTTGGGGGAAGGGGGGGGGGGGGGTTACGACTCGTTTGGACAGTATTTCAATCTTTATTGAATTGAGGCGTCGGAGAAAGAAAAGAGATGTGATACGCAAGAGAAAAATATCAAAACATCCAAACAACCCCACCCGTACCTACTGCAAGTACAGTAGGCCCTCGCCCTTCTATTATCCAAATTAGTTGGACGCTCCGGCAGGACCGCAACCAATCCCGCTGCTCAAAATGACAAAATTTATGCTTTCCCTAGGTCAGACAGAGATTCCGTTTTGTCACAGTCGAGCGTTATTTTTGGAGTTGCACTTGATGCTGAATCGTCCGTGTAGCAAAGTTGTTAGCGCTCCCGACTTAAGATAATTGGATCGAGTCCAGATGGCAGACAAGGCTCTGTTTAAACCTAACCGGTGCTTTATTGCTCATAGTCTTTCACAATCACCCTTGAACCGTCCTGGTATGACTAAAATATTGTTGAATAGATGCTAAGCCGCCATTTCATCCATTCATCCTGTGAATTCTCGTTTTGATACAAGAAACTCCTTTGCATTGTATAAACCCTAGCTATTATGTGAAGTTTCACACAATGCGTAGCACAACATGACTAAACATGGTATGACTAAAATATTGTTGAATAGATGCTAAGCCGCCATTTCATCCATTCATCCTGTGAATTCTCGTTTTGATACAAGAAACTCCTTTGCATTGTATAAACCCTAGCTATTATGTGAAGTTTCACACAATGCGTAGCACAACAGGAAGAGGGGAATTCGTTATTAGAAGTGGAGAACTTAAAATGAAATGAAATTGACAAAAAAATAAATGAAATAAATAAGTAAAAAAGGCAAAAAGGGGGCGAGGAGGTGGGGGAGGGCAAAAAGAAAAGGGAAATACGGGATTCGAACCACTGACTCAAGATATTTAGTCTAATAGTCTACAAGTTGAACCTCTGGACCACATGACATGTATCGAAATCGTTTTAAATGGTAATATATAAAAGTGTTCTGACTGATACGGAAAGAGCCGACTTTTTACGTGACAAGCTGCTCAACCTATTTCAAGGTTTGGTCCAAAATTAAAAGTGCATTGACACGACAGTAAACAAAATTTGATCTGTAGAGGATGGTGTAGAAGTGTCTAACAAAAGCAAAACCAAAGAGTGCCCATCAAATCATAAAAAGTTTGGAGTGGAGGCCCTATTAGCAAATTCATTGATTTAGTAGGCCCTACATCCTTAAATACGACTCATACTTGTGAATCCATTATATAACCTAATTGCTGTTTGAATAAACTACATTGACTGAAATGCCAGCATTAGATAGTCTGAAGTCACTGTGACCTTGGACGTCACGAGATTTCTCTGATGTGGTGTCATAAACTACGTAAAATCAAAGTCAGGAGATCTACTCCCACCCACGTGTTTCCACCATCTTCTTCGATTTGCCAGATAATTTCCAGGTAAAATTTTGTTTGCGCACATTTATACAGTTGATTACTTTTCGAGTATACACGGGGGTAATACCAATTTGCTTACCTGTGCTGTCGACCGAACCGTACAAAGACGCCATTTGACGATGCCAAAAGGAAGTGACTCGCGACAGAGAAGGAGGTAGTAAGCAGTACCAGTTATGGTAGATGACACATGTATATTATATTGAGGTGGTTGTCGACCGAATGATACTTCTGTCGACTGTCTCGGTCGACAACCACTTTAGCATGTATAGAAACTGACTGGCTCTGTTGACAGCACAGGCGTGGGAAATTGGTGTTAGCCCCGTGCTTCACTATGTATTTCATTGTCGTGCTCAGTAAATAAATGTTTATGAACAGATGTTGTAGGTGCGTTAATTCTTCGAATTTTTTGGACAGGACTTTGTGTGATTGTTCTTGTGTCTATTGACACCTTGTTGTTTGCAAACTGGATATTTTGTATGTCACATCTAACGAACTGCCTAACACATCAAATACTCTTGCTTTATATTTTATTAGGTTCCCTTCTGCATTACAAAGCGGCCACAGAAGACAAAGTTTTTCGTTTGGATGTTTTTCAACACAATGTCGAAGGGTCATAGTGGCATCAGGAAATGACTTGAGACAGTATTTGCATTTACTGTTTTTGCCTTCATCATGCAAATGATGACAAAATCGAAACTATGAACCCTTCGGAAGCAAGGAATATGTAAAAGACATTACAACAGAAGTCATTTTTTTCAAACTTGAATCTTCTCTTCAAGTGCAGATTACGACGAGTCTGCTATTTTCATTTTTTGGAAGTGTTCCATTTTTCTGAACAAATCTAACATTTCAAATCTTATTTAACTTCACATGAAGCTGCAGGTGCCGTGCGACTATTTAAAGTCCCCTGTACTCCATCATAGTGCAATAAGTGCTGTGTGGCGGCCGAAAAACTTCTCGCCAAACTTCACCATAGGGCAGATTATATAATTTTCTGGTCATTTTGGAAACATTTATTTCATTTTGAGTCATTCTGAAAATAGAGTGGCCGAGCGCTGCTAGGGGCATGGCTGGTGTTGCACATTACATGTATAACACGGAACGGAATACTGGTAATTTGATAATAATTATTTGTCTGAGAAAATCTGAAGTCTGTCAAAATAATTTCAGTATGCAATGTCATTGAAAAATTGATGGATCATGGCAAACAGTTTATAACAATGACGTCATATATCTGTTACCATAGTAACTAGGAATTCAAAATCATGCCAGAGTGACGTCATCTAGACGTCATTCTGCCAAGAGTTTGTAATTCCGCAATAGCTAGTATCATTTGTATGGGAGTATGGCAAACAGTGTTTACTACGCTCCATCAATTTTTCAATGGCATTACATACTGAAATTCTTAAAACAGAAACTTCAGATTTTCTCAAACAAATAGAAACGTCAGGCGTTAGAAGGCGTGTAATGACCATTAAATATCTCACCGTGCCCAATCATTGTGCAGATTATATAATGTCTGGTCCTTTGGAATCATTGATTTCATTTCGACAAATTTTAAAAGAGATTAGCTTCTGGTAGGGACATGGCTTCAATTGATTTGATTGATTGATTGAGTTGATGCTTAACGTCCACGGTAAACAGCTATGGTCATGTCGGGATGGTCAGTTAACCTAACCACACTATTCCTGGGCAGGCTTAGACCTCCTAAGCGGTTAACAAGTACTAAGTGCACATACTTTCGCCAGAAACTGACAACTGCCCTTCTTGAATCAGCGGAGGGAGAAACGAAAGTATGTGGCCAGACCGGGTTTCAAACCCAGGACCTCTGACTTATAAGTCAGGTGCCCTACCGATTGCGCTACGCGGCCCGGCGGCTGCAACTGAACCGAGTATGTTATTTTCATTTATTCCTTTTATGTATCCCTTGCTTTCAAAGGATTGACTTTCAGAACATTTTGGTTTAAACATTTCTGTTCTGGTGTTGATGTGTAGTATGTAAAAAATGTTCAGTCCCTCAAGCATAGAACCGGCTGGACCTGTGCATTTTCAAGCCTCACATACACTATGCTATGGTGAGGATTGTGAGGAACAGGCAAGCACTGTACACCAAAGATAGTACGAAAGGAAATATTGATGCTTTGGAATGACATACATACACACGTACGCACGCATGCATGCACGCACAAGTCTGGAGAAACAATGTAAATTTATTATGCCTCATAAGAGAAAAAAATAACCTGACCGTGGCGGCACTCAAATTTACAACCAAATTTGAAGCAATAGAATGGGCTACATGGTGCATACAATGGAAAGGCTGGTCTTTTGATGACCGACAAATATTTTGTCATCCATTTATGCACCAAAATTAAGTTTGAAGCATTTTTTGATCTTGCTGTTCAATATATGAGCAATAACGTATCATAACAACTACTCATTTTGTGGTTTGCGTTGTCAGAAAAAATCAGGCGCTTTAAATCTATTGTAGGAGCAAATCCGGGACTTGTAGGAAAAAATCCGGGACCTATGAAAAATGAAAATGGGCTTACAGACCTATTTATATTATTGTAAAGTGTCAAAAAATAATGAGACATTTTTCCCAAAAAAACACCGATTTATGATTAAAACTAACGTTACCCTATGGTAAACTTCACAGACATAGACATAGAGGACAGTTCTTCAAGATGTACCCTAAACGAAAATTTCCAGGTATCTTTTATCTGTTAACCACGTTAAAAATGTGTATTTTATCTAATTTGCCTAACCTCTACCAAGAATAAGCATAGGATTTGTAAATAAATGTTTTAATCGACTAAACTCGCCATTTTGTCGCACCAGTTTTCTGTTATGACGTCACGGAGAAAAAAATCATTGACGATTCGGAAAAAATCCGGGACCGTTGTCAGAAAAAATCGTTGACGATTGTCAGAAAAAAATCATCGCCCACCGGGACTAAGCAACCACCCAGTGGGTAGGGAAACATATTGTTGAGATGATATTGTTGAGATGATTGTTTTTCCCTTGGCATCTTAATGACTGATCCTTTTGACATCAAAAAGGGGGGAGACATCTGTTTTTTCGTAGGAAAACAATTCTAGTTCTGTTCTGTTTTCGTTTCTCTCCCACAGCCTTTCATGGTCTTTCCAGATGACTTTACAACAATCCCTTCCCACCTAGTCCTGTCTTCAGCTGCAGTAGTTGTGCTGTCAAAGTCCATTCCTATCCACTCTTTAATACTATCTTCCCATGTCTCCTCTGACTTTCTCCTCTTTTCCTTTCACTGTGTGTATCCATTCACCTTAATGTAGTTCAGGGAGTACACAACCAAATACTAGGGAAATTTTATTTGCTTGCCATAAATGTGACAAAATATGAAAGGTTTACAACAAGAAGACCAGAGGTGACATCTAAATTAATTTGGCAATATATTTACTGCTTTAATTAAGAACTCTCTCTAATTGATGCCCATTTGTTGTCCCTCACCTTTTTGAAGAAAAGAGAGGGGACATAATATACTTAAGACCAAAAGTAACTTAGCAGCATAATCTATATGAATAAATTTAGCCATTTATCTTTTGAATTTTTATAAGCTTTTCCTGTCACACACTCTCTGAAAAGATCCAAACAAATTGCCGATGAAAAATTTCAAATGTTATTGGAGATAAGGCTAGGGAGACAATTTCAGCATGAAGCAACTTTAAGTTACCATCATTTGTTAACCAGAAGAAAAAGACCAAATTTTTTGCTGGCAATTTTATAGACACTCAAGGGTCACTTCCATGAATCATCTTTCCTGAAATCTCTGCCCTTTCCCTACTCACTGATTACCCTACTCTTTGCTCCTGGCACTTTTCTACTTGCTGAGGACCCCACTCTTTGCCTTTGCCCTTTCCCTACTCACTGATGACCCCAGTCTTTGCTTCTACCCTTTTCCTACTCACTGATGACACCACTCTTTGCCTCTGCCCTTTCCCTACTCACTGATGACCCCACTCTTTGCCTCTGTCCTTTCTATACTCACTGTTGACCCACTCTTTGCCTCTGCCCTTTCTCTACTCACTGATGACACCACTCTTTGCCTCTGCCCTTTCTCTACTCACTGATGACACCACTCTTTGCCTCTGCCCTTTTTCTACTCACTGATGACCCCACTCTTTGCCTCTGTGGTTTCTCTTTTCACTAATGACCCCACTCTTTGCCTCTGTCCATTATCTTTTCACTGATGACCCCATACACTTAGCCTCTGTCCTTTCTCTACTCACTGATGACCCCACTCTTTGCCTCTGTCCTTTATCTTTTCACTGATGACCCCACTTAGCCTCTGTCCTTTCTCTACTCACTGATGACCCCACTCTTTGCCCCTGTGCTTTATCTTTTCACTGATGACCCCACTTAGCCTCTGTACTTTCTCTACTCACTGATGACCCCACTCTTTGCCTCTGTGCTTTATCTTTTCACTGATGACCCCACTTAGCCGCTGTCCTTTCTCTACTCACTGATGACCCCACTCTTAGCCTCTGTGCTTTATCTTTTCACTGATGACCCCACTTAGCCTCTGTCCTTTCTCTACTCACTGATGACCCCACTCTTTGCCTCTGTGCTTTATCTTTTCACTGATGACCCCACTTAGCCTCTGTCCTTTCTCTACTCACTGATGACCCCACTCTTAGCCTCTGTGCTTTATCTTTTCACTGATGACCCCACTTAGCCTCTGTCCTTTCTCTACTCACTGATGACCCCACTCTTTGCCTCTGTGCTTTATCTTTCCACTGATGACCCCACTTAGCCTCTGTCCTTTCTCTACTCACTGATGACCCCACTCTTAGCCTCTGTGCTATATCTTTTCACTGATGACCCCACTTAGGCCTGTCCTTTCTCTACTCACTGATGACCCCACTCTTAGCCTCTGTGCTTTATCTTTTCACTGATGACCCCACTTAGCCTCTGTCCTTTCTCTACTCACTCATGACCCCACTTTTTGCCTCAGTACTTTCCCTAATCAATGGTGACCCCTTTCTTTGCCCTTCCTCTAGTAAGAGATGACCCCACTTTTTGCTCCTGCCATTTTTCACTGATGACCCCACTCAATACACCCTTGGAGAGCAAAGGGACTGACCCAGATTAGCAGCTGGAAGACTTAAGAACTGGTGGTGATGTCCCCTTAGTATCTATGATAGGTAATACAGTATGTGAAATTTTATGACAGGCAGAAACAGTAAACAAGTTGCTGAAGGGCTTTAAAGTGAAGAGCAGTGTCAGTTTTTACCCCTAGATTGACACAATGACAGCTGTTTCACACCTAGCAGCCAAACTTTATGAAAACTTTTATCAGAATGACTGATTGTTTAATGATGGGTATTGACAAACCCCATGTCATAAAAAGAATAGAAACTGTATGTCTTCTAATAAAGACCCTTTGGGTGTAGCAGTTCACAAGTTCTAGCATTCTTTAGACAAAATTTTGTCAGTAAATAAGGAATGTTGGTGGTCTAAAACCAGTCTTGGTGGATTTTGGCCACTTTTAAACAGAAAAGTGAATAGGTGCCACTTTGTTCCAGAAAAAAGTGAGTGGGGGAGTGGAGCATTTATTAGAAGAAAGATCAGTAGTGGCCATAAACACAGTGAATGTGGGAGGCCCAATATATCTTGGGCACAAATTGAACTCTAATAATGATCCTACGTTGACCTTGAACTGTTTTATCACAAGCTCAAGTTTGCTCCCTTTATGATGCAATTCTACTGTGAAAAGTTTCCAATGCATGATAATAATTTTGTCAACATTTTTCTAAATTGTTGTTTTTCCTTAATTGTTGGAAAGCATTTATAAGAAGAAAATTCAGTAAAAAGTATCAAGTAAAACATAGATTCATTGTTTTGCAAGGGGTTTCCCAACTCTTGTTAGCACTACCTTTAATTTCGTGCCAAAAAACCTGACAAAGTGGCTGACGTCATGCATTTCAAGATGTTGTTTACCTGTCAACCATGCTGGGACCTCCACGAGAGCTCATGATTAGAGAAAAATTGACCTGTGGTCACACACTTCCAGATGTATGACAGAATTATTTTTATCATATGACGTCACATCTGAGAGTGTAATAAAGCCATGCATTAAAAATGATAATCCACTAGTGGATTAAATATACAAATTATGTCGTAACGTTAGGCGTTGGTGTCAATAAAACATTGCGTCTTCTAAATGCAAAATCGTGACGTTTTAGTGCAAAATTTGCTAATAAAATGCGATTTTAGTGGCATATGATAAATAGAATCTTGCATTCGTGCTTCTGTATTATTGAATTTATTAAACTCGTTGGTGAAAACGATAAGATGCGTGGCAGAGCTTCACATCTTGTCTCTTTCCCCAACTCATTTAATAAATTCAATAATACATGAGCACTCATGTAAGATCCTCTATTTAATGTCTAGAAATTCCAACACATTGTTCTGTACAAAGAAAATAACAACAGAAAAACTGTTGCCATTCCATTTGGGATGTAGGCCCCTGCCCTGGGGTAATAAAGGAAAAAATAAAAGACAAGAAGAAAAGAAATCTACAGGCAAAACAGCTTTGCAGTGGGGTGGTGGTGTGAGGAGGGGAGGGGGATGCAATCATAGTGATGCTTGTATTCAAGACATATGATCAGTTAGGTCAGTAAATTTACATCTGCAGTTTGTTGTTCTATTGTTTGGAGTCAGTGTATCATGGCTGGAGAGATACCATATCAATCCTAATAAATGCCTCTGCTTTAATAAACATCCTCTGCCTCTTTTCCAAAAATGTTAAACGTTAAAATGTCTCGCCAACCTCCGTACTTTCCCTGGGGGAACAGCATGATCCGAATTCTTGTTCTCTTCTCTGGAGGACGTAGCTCATCCAAATGGGGTCCACTCTTCAAGGCAAGAATTTGCTCCTAAAGGAGCAAATTCTTGCCTTTTAGAGCTGACCCCTATTGAGAAGGAGGCAAAAAAGGAATATAGTAGAATTGCTTCATATGAAAGTATATCCATTCACCTTAATATTGTTTGTTACAAGTATTTTGGCTGTAGCTGATTTAATACTCCTTAGGCTCTAAATAATGCCCCCTTTTGTAAAATGCAATGCCCCCAGGGCATTAAAAGGATTAATACGATATATAATAGTGGGCAGGGTTTTCAACATGGTCAAGGAAGTACGTAGGAAGCAGGTAGAAAGAATCCGTATGTCCAACATTGTTAGACCACAGGGTATAATCGATTCCGCCAATATTCGCTTTCTGCAGAGACTGTACATCATATTTGGCTTCAGCCGAGACTGTCCGCAAACTCTTACTTCCTGCAGGGATTACTGTCCTGGAAAAATGGCTTCCTGCCGAGACTCTCCGCATGACTCTGCTTCCTGCCGAGAGCCTTGGCATGAAGCAGAATCATGCGGACAGTCTCTGCAGGAAGCCATTCATCATGTACAGAAGTCTCGGCAGGAAGCAAGAGTTCGCAGACAGTCTCGGCGGAAGCCAAATATGATGTACAGTCTCTGCAGGAAGCGAAAATTGGCAGAATCAATTATACCCTGTGTAGACATACTAATACTGTACTATGACTTTGAAATGATTATTTAAAATATGAAAACCTTTTATGTGAAATTTCATTAACAAATAATAACAAAGGCTGATGGGTTTAAGGTTATGCCCTTACCTAAATCATAGTATCATATGAATGCTTTTGTGGAATGTTTAGCATTAAAAGGTGTCCTGTAAAAGTGTACATAACCTCTATATTTGTTTGAAAGTTTTAACCAGCACCAAGAACAGAAGTATTTGGATTTGCAAGCAGGATAGATCCAGTTGAGGCACATCATCTGTATGGATCTACAGTCTCTAAATTCTCAATATGATAATAGCTCAAATTGGAGGAAACTTTGTTGAAATTTTGCTGACTTAAATTTTGTTGTCTGCTTTTTTGGCGCTTTAATGGCTAACCTTTCCCAAATAGTAGTGACATGGCAGAATTGTTTAACATATTATTGATCTTTAATATTCCTTTTATCCTCTCCCTATGAGGCAATATTGCTACATTAAGTCTTGTTTACCTGGCTGTGATTGAGCAGTTTTGCATAAGAAGAATCCAGTGTGTCACACCTCGCTGACTGAATTAACATTTTGAATATTTCCCTAGCCTCAAACAACTTATTTCATATTGCTGGTTTAAGATAACGAATATTGAAAATCATTAAATGTGTGTGTGTTTAATGTGGATTACATTTAGGCATTTTCTGAATTTAGATAATGACCAAAGTGAAGCTTGCAATAGCTCATTTGCATCACAAAGTGTTTGTTAAATAAATTAAGATTCTGAACACAGGTGTTTTGTGAACTAAGTGAATTCTAGACAGGAATATATTTCCATGTTTGGACTTTAGTACTCGGTGCAATTTTATGAGTGCATTAAAAGCTTTAAAACTGCTAAAATAGAATGAAATTTTTGAGTGTTTAAAGCTGAAGGAACTAGAAGTGTTGCACTCATTTACTAATAATCAGTCACAAATTTATCGTAAAAGGTGAACAGGAAAAAAATAAATAAATAAATAAGAAAATAAACCCTCCAAAAAAGGGCAGAATGATAAAGGTGAAAAACAGCTTACCTTTGTTATATTAACCCATTGCATTCTGGGTATTTTTTGTCGTCTGCTGAAATTGTCGTCTGCCTCAAAATTCCAGAATCTTTTGACAATGTTGGTCCAACTATCTCTTGTAGTAATGATGTCTAGGCAGCAAACAGTTTGGATCTCAGATCAGGCCCCACGTTTGTGGGGCCTGATCTGGATCCAAACTGTTTGCCCAGATACCCCTAAAGGGGTATCCCGAATAAAATGGGTTAAATGCTTTCTTATTCAAGTGCATTGTATTTCATTAGGAGTAAAAGAAAAATAAGTGATTGTAGAAGCAAGATGGAATTAAGACATATTGTTACCCTAGTTTGTGGATACCCTTAATTCTGCTACATTAATAGATCTGCCTAAACAACCAGAATATCAAAGTCCGGGTTGGTGCTGGTAAACAACAGTGATTTACCAAAAGCAGTCAGTAATTAAATCTGTCCACATTCGTTGTCTAAGCTAAATAATGAACTGCTATATATGTCTGCCAGCCATAGCATTGCTTGACTAGGTTACATTATGTATTGCTGTATATCTGCTGGACCTAGAGTTGATTACCTCCCCCCTGGAGTGGTACCTTTAATCCCTGGAACCAAGAGAAAATATAGGAGGGTCAGATTCACTGGTGAAACTGAACTTGTTCAAGCTGAAAAGACACAGTTCGAAAAAGGTAACTCTCTGAATATGTGTTTCATTATTGTTCCAAGATGTCCTGAGTTTGATGTAACGATGAGCAACTTAAGAACAACAGTTTAACCCATTCCCCATTGCATTCTGGGTATTTTTTGTCGCCTGCTGACATTGTCGTCTGCATAAAAAATCAAGAATATTTTGACAATATTGGTCTAACCAACTCTTGTAGAAATGCTGTCTAGGCAGCAAACAGTTTGGATTTCAGATCAAGCCCCTCATTTGTAGGGCCTGATCTGGATCCAAACTGTTTGCCCAGATACCCCTAAAGGGGTATTTTAGGGGTATTCCGAATGAAATGGATTAACAGTGTCTGTGGACACAACACGGTGTATCTTTTGAAATTGAACAAGTTAATTTTGCTGTCTGACAACATGTGAGAATGATAAACAGTATAGGCAATGACCAGTTTGATTTTTCTACTGGAAATAGATGGTTCAGGTTTAAATATATTACTGAAATGCCACAAAAACTAGTAATGTATAGTAACCACCTTGAAATGCTTAGTAGATCTCCCCATGAAAGGAAAGGGGTGGGGTTGGGGGTAATTGTTTTCTGGTGTGGATTCCATCAACATTACGGTTGGCATTGGCCTAGACTCTTTGTCTGCATCATATCTCCTGAAGGGAAAGATAGATTTTTATCAAATTAAATGTAGACGCTATTTTGGGACATTATTTAGAGAGGGGTTGGAGACCTTGATCCCATTTCCATAGTCACAGGAATACTTTGCAAATAACACCACTATGCTTCTTGTAGGGAATTCTGGAGTTTAGTTAGGCCGTGGGGGTAGTGTAGTAAATAACTTGCTGGACTACCAATTGAGGAATCACAGGTTTGATCCCCTGCTTCTTTGGTCTTTCCAGTGAGACTGTAGGTCCTCATCTCCCCGTATGACCTATGTGATGGTGGGACGTTTAACCCAAGTTCACTCACTCACTCAGTTGCATTTAGTTTATCTTAAGTTGCACAAAACACTATTAGAGATTTTTCACCAAGCTTGCATGGATATTTCATTGGGACAAACCAAACAGTGATCAGATTTGAGTGACCTTGACCCAATTTTCAGGGTCACAAGAAGTTATAAATTGTTATATTTCCTTTTTGCTGACAATATCTCTTACAATATGTACTTATTTACATCACCTGAATGCTGCTGCTGACATAAGGTCATGATCACAGACTTATACAGACACATGTGTAACAGTTGGTTTAAAGTTTTGTATTAGGGTTAAAGTTTTTGTGAAGTCTGTATTTATTCATAATATCGCTTTTTCCTATCTACCTAATTTGAACCTTTTGATATATGATTAGGTTTTCTTCCAGGTAGATGTAGAGTTTTGGATGCTTTCAGTGACCTTAGGTCAAGGTCACAGAAATGATGAGAAATCCCTGTAAATTGCTTGTGTTAAATATCTAGTAAGTTTGTAACTTTTGCGTATTGCAAAATGTTAGAGAGGCGAACTGTGTTTACATCTGGATTGATTGACAGAATCTAGATACTGTTGCTAGGTGTCAGGTCAAGGTCAAAGACAAAGAATTTTTAATATATGAAAGTTGAAATTTTGTATTTAAAGCTGTTTTAATTGGGTTATATTTCCAGAATCCTTGATTGAAACCTTCTGATGAGTGACTAGGTTGACTAATAGGTTTGATAATTAGATTGTCTGTCTGTCTTGTCTGTTCATCATTTCACAAGTCTATCACCTTTTACTTTGCATACTGAAGGTTTGTGTATAGATTTGGGTTCATTTGGCATTGGCACTGGTAGGGGGTATAAATGAGCCTGTGCTCATCTCTTCTAGTAGCCCATGTAATTTGGAAGATGCAGTGGGTTGGTCAAATGTGGTGACTTTGACCTTATTTTCAAGGTCACTTGCCAACATAGCAAGAATTATGGAAAATGATACTGCCTAATGATTGCTGTCAGGAACATTTTGTTTTTATCAAAAGCATTTTCTTCTCATTGACTTATGGCATTACAATTTTTGGGACAGTACTTGTTTTCAACCATGTTAACCCTTAAAGCGCCAACAATTAAAATAGTTAAATTTGCAAACAGTGTAGATCCAGATGAGCCACCTCATCTGAATCTACACTGTTTGCCCTCTAATGTTCGAATTCTCAATATAATATCACATTTTTTTGAAATTCTGCAGATGTAAATTTTGTCGTCTGCTTTTTGGCGCATTAAGGGTTAAGTTTGAATGAAAAAATGTTACCGACAGTAATGTTTAATGTCATCATACCCACGAGTTGCCATAAAGTATCAAAACATTATACTAGTTGCCAGATTACATGATTTAACCTCAGAGAAAAGAGTTTTATTGAAATAATATGTTAATGTAACATATGAGAAAAACAATGAAGGGTTTGTATGGATTGTTCATGCTGAAAATTTTCATTAGTGACAAATATGGTAATAGAATCACAAAACCAGTTACACCCTTACTTTATATTCAAGTTAAGATATTCTCTGTAAAGAATGTGTTTATTTGTTTTATTCATATGTTGAAAGATACATCTTTTTATTTTGATTTTATGACTGGTTCAGTATTAGTGATTTTACATCCTTCTCAATAGTATTTCAGTAATATCAGGATGATGTTAGGTTGATAATAAAAGACAGTGTGTAGTGAAACCCCATTTAGGGTTGAGAAGATTTCCACCTCCAGCATGGCTCAAACCCAGGATCACTAGATTAGCAGGCCAGAGCGCTCCCAGAAGAATTTAGGAGAAAATGCCTTATTTACGAACCATATCTCTACTATGACTCCCTTTTGAGTTATTTTATTTTGGTAGAACACTTTTTCTGGATCATAATACCTCAAAAAGTATAAATTTTAAAGGAATTGTCTTGAAACTTCACATACTTACACAGGACTGAGAAGAAGTTCAGTGTACAAGAACTGTAACTCTGCCTTAAATGTTTTTGAATTATCTCTCTTGGTGATATTTTGGCCAGAGCATAACTCAGAATGTGCTAAAGCAAATTTCTTCAAACTGCATTCAAAGATAAAGAACATTCAAGGCAAGTACAATGTCTATAGAGGACATTTAACCCATTGCATTCTGGGTATTTTTTGTCGTCTGCTGAAATTGTCGTCTGCATCAAAAATCAAAAATATTTTGACAGTATTGGTCTAACTCTTGTAGAAATAATGTCTAGGCAGCAGACAGTTTGGATCGCAGATCAGGCCCCACGTTTGTGGGGCCTGGTCTGGATCCAAACTGTTTGCCCAGATACCCCTAAAGGGGTATCCGAAATGGAATGGGCTAAGGCAAGTGCAGTGTCTAAGAAACCATAACTGTTTATTCTGTACTGGCAGTGCGAGAATCCCGGCAGTCTCCTGTTGCTTCCTGTGTCATTGATCTTTTGACTTGATTATTCTTTTTTTAGCCGAGATGATTGATTTTGCTTACATTATGCTGCTTGCCCACACGACTGTGTCTCCAATAAACTTTAAGCCTGATTCTCTGATGCTTATATTATCACATTACAGGTTTTTGGATATCTGGGTTTTTAGTGTTTGAATATAGTCAGTGCTCTTTTCTTAATTTTCTTGTCATTCTTCCTAAAGATGAAGAAAACTTAAGTTAGTTGGTGTGACATATAACTGACTATATGGAGTTGAAGGAGAACAAAATAGAGTTATCTTGTATAGTGACAGTGACGGCTGAAATTCTTAGGAGCAATGGTGAGTCAAGTGAAAATGAGTTTAGCCTGACAGTTACGAAATCTAAACATTGGCACTGATAGGTCTGAGCAAACAATGCAGACAAAGTATGTTGACAGGTATATAGTTTTCGTCTTTCCATCTGTTCGTTCATCCATGTGTATGTCGGTCCATTATAGCCAGCATTTAGGACCTTTGTCAGCTTGCTCAGCCTGGTGACATCATCTGCAAGAAGAGCTGGGACTTCACTGTTTTGAATAAGTAATTATAAGAACAACACAATTCTCTTGTGAGGCAAGGTATCTTTCTAAATATTGTCATATTATGACAAATTGCTCAACAGGACTATCTTGTACTGGTATGCTGTTTCAATAATAATTACAAATATAATTATTTCCTTTAGTTGTCATGTGTCTATAATGATCTATTTATCAGTGATAATAAAATTGTTTGTCTGTAGCCTTTCTCGAGATGCACTGGGATTTGATGTGGCTTGGTGGGGGACGCCTGCGCTCGCGTGTTGATACGTAGGCGTCTCTTACCTGAGTTCTGCAGCTAATGTGGCCCGCAGAGTAGGACAGTAAGTGTAGCTCGGAGAGGGATGCTTGTTTCCTGCCAAGACCTGCCCATTTTCTCTTTTCTTTGTGGTTTAGTGACACTGAAGAAGTTAAATACAGAAAGGGGCATCTGTCAAACTAAATTTGGTATGGATACATTTATATCTGAAGAAGCTGCCTCACAGTGGATAGACTTGTAAGATGGATGGATAGATGGATTGCGATTTTATTTCCTTTTCAACAGTATCTAATTCATATCAGAACAATCACAGGGTATAATCGATTTCCGCTAATTTTCGCTTCCTGCAGAGACTGTACATCATATTTGGCTTCCGCCGAGACTGTCCGCAATCTCTTGCTTTCTGCCGAGACTCCTGTACATGATAAATGGCTTCCTGCAGAGACTGTCTGCGTGATTCTGCTTCCTGCCGAGGCTCTTGGCAGGAAGCAGAGTCACGTGAACAGTCATGGCAGGAAGCCAATGTTTGAGGACAGTAGTCCCTGCAGGAAGCAAGAGTTCACGGACAGTCTTGGCAGAAGCCAGATATGATGTACAGTCTCTGCAGGAAACAAAAATTAGGGGAATCGATTATACCCTGTGACAATGAGAGGGTGATTCTGAAAGGCTGTGAGCAATGTAATCCCATGTACGGCTGAAAAGATTTCCACCTCCAGCCGGAATCAAGCCCAGACTGATAGCTTAGCAGGCCAACGCTAAATCCATTGAGCTACTGGGGCTCCATAAACTTTAAGGGACCAAATAATATGCATCTGAAATCTTTACAGGGTTTTCATGCCATGACTAATAGGGGAAAAAAATGGAAACAAAGATAGTACTGTGCTGTCAGTAGAATGTTTCGTTTATGTTTATTTTACCATATATCAAAAATCATTCCATGTGGTTCTCAATAGCATTCAAGATGGAGTTATGAAGCCTAAGAAATGAAAAATCACTCTTTGGTGAAGAATCAGGGGAGTTTGAACACGATTTTTGACCTATGCTGTCTCTCTAAGCAGCTAGAAAATATTGCTCACTCAACTACAAATTCTTTGTCTTTAACTTTATGAAATAGCTTTGACTCCACAATTAGCCAAGTTTTGACAAAACTTTACGCCTGCTTTGGGCTGTGTGTGGTGACATTTAATTCTTCGGTAAACATTGTTGTAATCTCTTTTTAAACAATATTGTTATTAAGAGAATTTTTGGTTTGATCTTAAATCTTGTTATAGCTTAGTTGAGGGTAGATCTTAAGAAATTATGAGATGGCCTTAAAGGAAGATGACATGCTGTCCATTAGTGAAGTAAGGTGTATGACTACAACTCCAGGGGAGATCACACTGATATAGAACTATCTCCCTTCTCACAATGGGGGCTACTCTTGAATTAAGAGTTGGCTCTCATAGAGTAAATTCTAATGGGTTAGCCCCCATTGGATATAGATGTATGGACAACTTGCAATTTAACTTCCTTTTAAACAGTTCAAACTATGATATTTTATGGCAAGGTCAAATTTTCTTTCTGGTGCTTTTTATATGTGAGAATGCTAGAACTTGGTGCTGGACAGATGATTTCTGTCAGAATTGTTGCCTATGATAATCACTCAGCTTGTAGGACTCCTTTCAAAATCAAATGTCCCGATTACTGACATGTCCGTTGGGAGACCTTTGGCCTTTAATTGAACAACTGGGCCATTACTTTTAATGCAAAATTCAGTACATATTTCAGCCAAGCTGAAAGCATTTATATACTTTTAGTAAAATATATAGCAGAGCTCTAGATAAGAAGGAGTATTTGATGATAATTAGGGATAATTTTTGTTATTTCGGCATAAATACATATGTTGTGACCCCTCATGTGAACCGTCTCGACGAGACGGTTAGATGAGGGGTCACAACATATGGTTTCGATGAGAAATAAGAAAAATTATCCCTCAATTATCATCAAATACCCTTCTTATCTAGAGCTCTGATATAGGATCTATTTTTGCATAAATATCAACCATTAACAACAATATTTGAGACAAGTATTTCTTTATTTTCAGAAATTGAAGCAGTGGAGGCATGTCGGTGGCTCAAGGAGACTGGGTTTCCACAGTATGCTCAGATGTATGAAGGTATGGTTAACTATGTACAGTGCCCCAGATAAGAAGGGTAATGGGGATAATTTAGAGATAATTTTCCTTATTCTTCCATTAAAACATATGTTGTGACCCCTCATCAGAACCGTCTCACCGAGACGGTTCTAAAGAAGGGTCACAGCGCATGTTTTCCTTGAGAAATAAGAAAAATTATCTTTGAATTATCTTTGTTACCCCTTCTTATCTGGAGCTCTGTATGTATATACAAGGGCTATTATAAAATGAAAAAGAGCTGTTACAAAACGAAAAAGAGTCATAGTTATCATAGTTACCATACGACTTGATGACCAGGTCGTTTGATAACTATGACTTTTTCGTTTTCTTTTCTGTTTCGTAACATCCTTGAAAACATGGTCAACCAGGTGTGAAACTACAGGTAACCTTCTGGGGCCTGCTTGTTCAAAAATAATGAAGCTGTCACTGAACTTGATGTTAAAAAATATATCACTTAATTTGGCAAGTACACCAGTATTTTTTGCTGAAAAGTGGTGAGTAGCTTAGTGAGTTTGGTCCATCATTATCTGTGTCTGTGTCTTAAAATCGGGGGGGGGGGCGGGGGGGGGAAGGGAACTCCAAAATTGTCAATGCTTCACACAAACACTGTCGAGGGTGCGGCCATTTTGAAGACATTACCAACTGATGTTTGAAATAATGTTGATGTTACGTCACAATACTACTTACGCTTGTACACGTTCGCATGAAATAATATCCCCTGTTCAATTTGAAATAAATCGTAGGTAAGAAAAATAATCAATCATTGGTCTCCGATGCAGAAAGTGAAATCCCAACCCTCGGGCACAAGGGGTGTGTCGGAAACTCAGCAAGCCTCGTTTCTGACACACCCCGTGTGCCCTCGGTTTGGGATTTCCCTGACCGCATCGTAGACCAATGATAGATTCTATTTTTCCTCCAAAATGTAGTTGCTAGAACACACTGAATGATGCTTTGAACAACTGGCCCTAGCTTATTTTATCTCCTATCCATCGCACATTCAATTTTACTTTTGCTCATCAAGTAAGTAGGTCAGAATTTAGGGTCACATTATAAACCCCACCCCCTTTTCAAGCGATTTCCTTGAAACCTCTTTTCTTGAAACCTCCGCAGTCGAAAGGATATGTTTGTATCATCTTATTACCACAGTCATGTAGTACTTAACCCTAAATGCGCCAAAAAGCAGACAACAAAATTTACGTCGGCAGAATTTCAAAAAATGTTTCGTCCGAGCGATATCATATTGAGAATTCGAACACTAGAGGGCAAACAGTGTAGATTCAGATGAGGTGGCTCATAATGAGCCACCTCATCTAGATCTACTTTGTTTGCCAATTCAACAATTTTAATTTTTGGCGCTTTAAGGGTTAAGAACAATTGTCATGTCTTCTTCCGTAGTGCGTCTATTTTTAGTCGAAAAGATGAGTAGTATGTGACTACAACTGTGTTCAGGGAAGTTTTGATTTCACTATTTAATTGAGAACACAATAATTACATTCTTTTTATTTTCGGTTTTATTATTTTTGATAGTGCTGTTTAATAGTGGATAAATAAAAGGTTGACAGAAATTTCTAAACTTTAATTTTGTAAGCCATACATGGTGTTCCAGATTAAATGTTCAATAATATTGTAATGTTTCACTGTTGTTTTCAAGTTTTGAACCAGATTTATGTCAACATAATATAGAGGTATTCAGGTGTTAGAGAGGCTTTCAATAGTTGTGAAAAGCTTAAAAGGATAATGACATCAGGATACTCTTTATATCCTTTCCTTCTTTGTTGGACACCAGATTTTGTGAAGAAAAAAGGTTGGTTAATACTCTAGTTCTAGCTACATGTAAGTGAATTTATTTGTGAGAAAATCTGAAAATACTTGAATATGCTGAAGAATTTGAAGGTAAGACAAACAAGAAATATCTTTTAAAAAAAGATAAACGGCTTAGGTTAATAGAAGTGTGTATTGTAATGAGTCAGGTACATGTGAGATATCGAATGTGCTGATCAGATCGTACGGACGTGCATGTTGATATGCATATTTGTTGTTGGTGTTGGGGTTTCGATTTCGGAAATGCTGTTGAATTTTGATTTGGGTCTGTTTGTGTTGCACATTACAATGAGAATTGGTTGGCTGACCGCCCCAAATATTACCTTAAAAGTGTCGCAGTTCCAGCACAACATCAACAATCACTTAATTTCGTCTTCAATTTCTTTGTCAAGTTTTGTTGGTTTCATATTTTACATGAGCGATATAACAGGCGAAATGTTCTTTGGCAAAAGCAATTTGGACCGAAATATCTAGATTCATCACGACACGGTTTATAGGACAAGAGTCAAATGAAACTGAAAGTAGATAGAGAAAGTAAGCTACTTACATCGAAATTCCGGGTGTATTTATATTGGCTAATAAAATACTTAAAATGTATGTCAAGAGCAAGGTTATACGGCTAAAGCCGAAAAATTAAATTTGGTTGGTAAATTAAGTTTTGTTTTTCCTAGTAGTCAGTACTCATGCAGCTACTGGGCTCAAGAACCACTGGGCATAGGGTTTTAAAATTTCATTTATAAATGAATTTGTCATATTCAAATGGATCTGTATTTGTTCTTCCAGTGAACATGTACTTTAGAACTACCTCCTACCCCTTGTCAATACTTCGGCAGCTACTGGACCACTGGGCTCAAGAACCATTAAAACAGAACTATATCCATTTTAGCTCACCTGTACGAATGTACAGGAAGAGTATTGCACTACCCCTGGCGTCGGCGGCTGCATTAGCAAAATGTTAAAGTTATACGTTAAAGTTTTTTAGGTGATGGGCAAGGCGCTGTCAGGCAAGCTATCCTGTCCTGCTGACAGGTCTTGTTGACACTTGGACATTGTCAATTTCAGTGGCATGGTTGGGGGCATAGTGTTTCACAGAGTTTCTTGTTTTTCAGCTGTTTTCCTTATTCACTTTTCTTATACATATTATAAAGATTAATCAAGGACTCATGCAGCTCAAGAGATTTGGTTTATATTTGACACATTAATAGGATGCCTTATTTAAGTCCAAGATATAATAATTGGTGTATATATGGTTAATGGAATGAGCAGATGAAGACATTATGTTGCCAAAGGTAAAGGACATTCTTTGACCATTGTTCAAGGTCACTGAGATTCCATCAGCTGTCAACATTTTCAAACATCTTCTCCCCTGGATTGAAACCATATTTCATGTGAAGCCTTCCTGGGTCTGGGGAATAAAAGTTTTTTCAGATGTCATGGTCACATGACCGAGATGGCTACCATGCCCATATATGGTTAAAACTCTTTTAAATGTTCTTCTGCAGAACCAGAATGCCAATGACATTGGAACTTTGTATGTAACTTCGGGGATGAGGCTCTACAAATTTTGTTCAAATTATGACCCTGCGTTGACCTAATTTATGGCAAGGTCAGCTTTGCTTTGTTAGGCCTTTATATGGGAAAATGCTTAACAGTTTTTTTAGCCCAGATATGGTTAACTAAATGAATACATGAAGGCATAATGTCACCAAAGGTCAAGGTCATTTTTAGACCTTTCTCAGTGTCACCATGTCTTACTTCAGAGCTTTAGATAAGAAGGAGTTTTTAGCGATAATTTGGGATAATTTTTGTTAATTCTGCATAAAAACATACGTTGTGACCCCTTATCTGAACTGTCTTGATGAGACGGTTTAGATGAGGGGTCACAATATACGGTTTCAATGAGAAATAAAAAAATGATCCTTCAACTATCATCAAATACTCCTCTTATCTAAAGCTCTGTGTCTTGCATGTGGACCGTTGTCATTCAGATATTACCTTGTGTTATTCACTGGGTCTTGTAAAGAGCAGTACATAAGACACTTTTTTTTGCAACTTATCTCAAAATTTGATTAATTATCTGCCTTCAATAAAGATTATATCTGATGATCATTGTAAAGCTATTGTACATTATGATATGAAATTATATATCACCTCTTTGTCTGTAAAAATTTTAATCGTAGTACACACCTAAGGTTCACAAAATAATCAACCAAGTTATGGATATTATAGTATTGATTTAAAAAAAAAAAAGAGTTTAATACAAGAGAGAAAATAAATTTCTATTTAGGTTGGGCGACAGAATTAAATAAGGTTTATGACAACCAACATAAGGTAGGTTATGAATACATGAACTATTTAAATTATCATGCTGGAAGTACCATATTTAAGCTAAATATTTGGACTCTTCATCAGTTACTGTTGTTTCAATAGTTAACTCAACTTTGTTTGGTAGTGAACTCTATCATGTTCAGTAGTGAACTGTACCATGTTCAGTAGTGAACTCTATCAAATTCAATACAAACTCTATCATGTTCAGCAGTGAATTCTACTAAGTTCAGTAGTGAATTCTACCATTTCCAGCAGTAAATCCTACCATGTTCAGTTGTGAACTCTACCATTTTCAGCAGTAAATTTAACCATGTTCAGTTCGGAACTCCATCGTGTTCAGTAATGACTTGTACCATGTTCATTTGTGAACTCTACCATGTTCAGTAGTGAATTCTACCATGTTTAGCAGTAAATTCTACCATGTTCAGTTGTGAACTCTAACAGATTCAGTAGTGAATTCTACCATGTTCAGTTGTAAATTCTACCATGTTAAGCAGTAAATTCAACTCTGATCAGTAGTGACTTCTACCATGTTCAGTTGTAAATTCTACCATGTTCAGTTGTAAATTCTACCATGTTCAGCAGTAAATTCTACCATGTTCAGTTGTGAATTCTACCATGTTAAGCAGTAAATTCTACCATGCTCAGTTCTGAACTCTACCATGTTCAGCAGTAAATTCTACCATGTTCATTTTGTAAACTCTACCATGTAAATATGCAGTAAATTCTTCCATGTTCAGCAGTGAATTCTACCATGTCCAGTAATAACTCGAACAAATTCAATACCAAAATAGTAAACTGTACCATGTTCAGCAAAAAATTATACCATGTTCATCAGTAAATTCTACTATGTTCAGTATTGAACTTGACCATGTTCAGTAGTGAACTCTTCCGTGTTCGGATTTGGTCAACTTTGTTCATGTTTTTAAACAAACTCCTGGCAAATAGCATATACCCTGATTAGACTACATCTAACATGTCTAAGGATCTACAGTATTTGCTGGCTGTCCTTGCTCTGAGGTTATAAAACTTTTTTCATGCTCAGCTGAGTTGATCATGAAATTTTACCTGCTCATAAATAGCAAATTACTGAAAAGTACAGTTGTTTTCTTGCTCAGTACAGCTGAGTATGAAATTTTCTCTGCTTATGAATATGAAAATGAAAATGCCACCTAATGGTGGCATTTTCATATTCATAAGCAGAGAAAATTTCATACTCAGCTGAGCTGAGCACGAAAAAAGTTTTATAATCTCTGGGCCTGATGTTTCTGTGAAGACTAATGAATATTCATGATGTATTCATACATGTATGATTTAAGTGAAGCAGCTGAGGCATTGATTTCTTTCATCATCCCACATTAAACTGCTATGTTACAAAGTGGCAGCTGTTCACGGTATTGATTTTGCCCAAGGATACATGTACATTTGAATAAACTTCAAGGTAACTCAAACCGATGGGCGTTTTTGTTGTGATTTTAACTGGAAGGATTGATTCCCAACTATTTCATAATGATTTCATTGGGACTTATGTTCAAAGACAGATATTGTGAAATAAGAATGCAGTGCTAATTCCTAGATGGGGTTTGGTTTCGGAACCAAAAAAGATTTGTACTGGCAGATTAGTGATGTGTTTAGCTTATGTTTACGGTAGGTCCAGTTTCAGGTGCTGGCAAAATTAGGTCATGCCATTCCAGTTAAAAAGAAATAACAATGTATAGGCGACAGTAAAATGAGTTTTAGCCCACCTGAGCACACAGTGCTCATGGTTGGTCACCCTCCATTATCCATCCATCATTCATCATCTCATCTGTTGTCCATCACTTAACTTGCGAAGTTTCTTAAGCAGTCATAACCAAACTTGCACAGTATGTTTATGACTACAAGATGTTGGTCATACAATCATGCAATAGTAGGCTAAAACTGTCCATGAACACTAGGGTTATTATGTCCCCAACTTCCAAGAAGCTGAAGGGGCATATTGCTTTTGCCTTGTCAGTTTGTCCATTCGTCAGTGCCATCGGATGCAGTTATATTCACTGAGAACCACTAGGCCTAGGGTTTTGATATATTAGATATGGGCAGATCATTAAAAATGAGCAGACTTGTATTTTTTTCCTCATCAAACCTGGCATAATGTTTCTTAGAATGTTCTCAATGGATGGTGCACTTATTTCTACCTTGACCTATATTTCATGCTGTGCTGACTAATAAAATTTGATGGTCAAAATTTTGTTGGCCTCGGGGTTAAAAATAAATCATAAATTATTTCGTAAGTCCATTTCTCTTTAATGACAATACATACAATCATCAAACCTGGAATGGGAGGCTGCTATTATTTGTACCCTGGGGTCGTATTTATAAAACGACTTAAGTGGTTGCTATGCTGTTGCTAAGGCTAAATTTCTATGAAGAAGATTCCTACAACTATGAAATTTGCTCTGGAGGAACAGTCTGTAAAGACTGTTCCTCCAGAGCAAATTTCATAGTTGTAGGGAATCTCGTTGATAGAAAATCAGCCTTAGCAACAGCATAGCAACCACTTAAGTCGTTTTATAAATACGGCCACAACCAACTGACATGGCATAAATTTTTTCTTCAGCTTGTCTACTGGATTGTTTAATTACATGTAATTTAAACCCCAGAGCCTATATTTCACACTCTGTTGACTGTGGAATTTTACAAGGATTGCATCCTTCATACCTTTGCTCAAATTTTTCTACATAAATTCAACAAACCTAGCATATATTTTCTTCAAACCATAATCTCAACTACTGTGGAAGCACAAGTCAGGTGTGACATAGCAGTCTGAGGAATTCATGTGAACACAGCTTCTGAGCAAATTTAACCAAACTTGCACAGTATTTTGGCTATAACTTCATTCCTCCTTCTGCAAAATGTTGATCCTTTTTCTATACAAGTTAACAGAGAAATTCAGTTTCATCTCTTACTGTTGATGACCAAATCAAGGACCCTCTTCCTGTGGAAATTTGTTGTCAACAAAGTTTCTTGAAAAAACAAAAAGGCACTTAAGATGACAATGTAAAAGCATGTAGAGTGTTTCCTGTTATTTTAGAGCTTCATCTCTGCTCATATGGCTCAGGGTGTTCCCATGTACGGCATACTGATACTTTAATCCTTAATGCGCCAAAAAGCAGACGATAAAATTTACGTCTGCAGAAATTTTCAAAAAAATGTTTTGTTCAAGCTATTTCATATTGAAAATTCTGACTATAGGGCAAGCAGTATAGATCCAGATGAGGTGGCTCATTATGAGCCACCTCATCTGGATCTACACTGTTTGCAAATTCAACAATTTTTAGTTCACCTGGCCCGAAGGGCCATAGTGAGCTATTGTCATACCAATGCGTCCGGCGTGCGTCGTACTTCGTCCCGAAATGTGTCCGTCAACACCTAAAAACAAATATTCAAACATCTTCTTCTGTGAAACTACTGGTCCCATGGTTCTCAAATTTCACATGGAGCATGACCTGACTCCAGGGTCTCAGAATTGTAAAATTGGGTCAGCTTGAAAATCCAAGATGGCCACCGTTACTAAAAATAGCAAAAACAACAAAATAAACTTCTTCTCCAGAACCACTCGGTATATTTGTCTGAATTTTGGCATGGAACATCAGTGAAACCTTGGTATTCAAAATTGTAAAAATGAAAAAAATCTGTAGCGTAGTTTTGTCACAGTGACCTACTTTCTGTTTACGAGTGTAATTTTGCTCAAATTTTGCTCAAATGCCACTGTCAGAAAACTACTTATTCAAACAACTTCAAACAACTTCTTCTGTAAAACCACTAAACCCATTGGTCTAAAATTTCACATGGAATATGACCAGACTGCAGGGTTTCAAAATTGTAAAATTGGGTCAAGTCAAGAACCCAAGATGGCCGCCATTACTAAAAATAGCAAAAACAACAAAATCAACTTCTTCTCCAGAACCGTTCGGTATGTTTGGTTGAAAGTTTGCATGGAACATGAATGGGACCTTGGGATTAAAAATTATAAAAATGAAAAAAATCTATAGTGAAATCAGAATGTTCCTTACATGAAGCCGTTTCGATTAATTGCAATTTGGCATTCCAAGATGGCCGCCATCTGTCGTTACTAAAAATAGCACAAACATAAAATGACAATTTCTCAGTAACCCTTGAATGGAATTGGACCAATTTTGTGTCAGAATGTTCCTTGCATGAAGCCATTTCTCTTAATTGCAATTTTGCATGCCAAGATGGCCGTCATCTGCCGTTACTAAGAATAGCACAAAACATGAAAATGACAATATCTCAGTAACCGCTGAATGGATTTCGACGAAATTTGTGTCAAAATGATTCTTGCATTAAGATGTTTCAAAAGTAACTAACTATAGATCAGTCATATTGGCCACTGTTACTAAAAAAGAAAAATTTGAAAATTAGAAAATCTCAATGGAATTGGACTAATTCTCCATCAGAATGGTCCTTTCATTAAGCAGTTTCGATTTTTTGCATTTTGGCATTCCAAGATTGCCGCCATATGCCGTTACTAAAAATAGCACAAAACATGAAAATGACAATATCTCAAAAACCGCTGAATGGATTTTGATGAAATTTGTGTCAGACTTATGCTTCTTACATTGAGATGTTTCAGAAATAACTAACTGTAGACCAGTCATATTGGCCACTGTTGCTAAAAATAGAAAAATGTGAAAATTAGAAAATCTCAATGGAATTGGACTAATTTTCTATCAAAATGGTCCTTTCATTAAGCTTTTTCGATTATTTGCATTTTGGCATTCCAAGATTGCTGCCATCTGCCGTTACTAAAAATAGCACAAAACATGAAAATGACAATATTTCATTAACCGCTGAATTGATTTAGACGAAATTTGTGGCAAACTGATTGTTGCTTTGATTCCTTTAAACAAATAACAAATATAGACCCATCAAGTTGGCCTCTGTTACTTAAAATAGCAAAATATGAAAATTTTGAAAATTACAATGGAGCTGTACCAATTGTATGAAAGCTTTTCGATTTTTTGCATTTTGGCATTCCAAGATGGCCGCCATCTGCCATTACTAAAAATAGCACAAAACATGAAACTGACAACATCTCAGTAACCCCTGAATGGATTTTGATGAAATTTGTGGCAAAATGATTCATGTATTGAGATGTTTCAAAAGTAAATATATAAAGACCAGACAAATAGGCCTCTGTTACTAAAAGTAGCAAAATGTGAAAATGAGAAAATCTCATTTTAATTGGACCAATTTTGTATCAGAATGGTCTCGTTGCACAAAAGCCAGGTGAGCGATATCAGGCCCATTTGGGCCTCTTGTTCACTTTTGGCACTGTAAGGGTTAAGCAACTTCCTCTGTCAGACTATCAGTTCTGTGGTGTGATGAAACAAACAGCGCAAAAAAAAAAGCAAACCACAAAATTTACATAATTATGCAAAATTCCAAAAAATGTTTTGTCTAAGCTATATTATAAGATTAAATGATGCTTTTATTGAGTTTTTAAGGTGAAGGTGCACAGCAGGTGCGACACAGTGTTCCGCGGAACTCTTGTTCCTAACATTTCCAGCATTGCCACAATTCTTAGAGCAGGGCTTTTGGAGGTGGGACTGAGGGGTGGGGGTGGGGGGTGTGGTTATACCATCATGATGTGCTTAAATATTTGGACACATGAATATAATTAATTTTCCAGATGTCCCAAATGGAGAATTTGATTGATTTTTAAAGTACAATACTCTGGGTATATGGGTTACAAATGACTGGCAGGGTAGGCATACTGTACCAGTCAAGCATAGCTTTAACAAAGATGACAAACAAATCTGTCCACTTGTTTAATGATGGTTTTTGGTTGGTGCCATGTGACAGCTTTGTGACCTCAGGGTCACACAGGGTCATTTGTCATAGTCTATATTTAGATCAGGGGTGTCATTAAGTACATGTCCTGTCAAAGGCAACAGTGCCTATTATTGTTTCAGACTGTCAGTTCAAACAGCTATAATTGCAGATTGATGTTCTGTTTACACACTTTTAATGCTTTTTCCATTGATATTACCAGTAAGATGGTATAGTTCCTAATTAAATACATCATTCTACTCATTAGTTGTGCTAAGCTATGCATTGGGACACAGAGCCAAGATTGTATATGCCTAATTGTGTTTGTTTTAGGTGGCTAAAATATACTGGACAAAATAGTTTGGCTGAAATTTTTATATCAAAAATATCATTTTCAAAAAAAATTTTTTTTCTGTTTAATACATCTATCAAGGCTGCACAAGTCTGTATGGCACATATTGGAATCTGATCACGTGACACACTAGCAGAAATGGATAAACAGGCATACCCCTAAAATCAAAGTGAAAATCAGCATTGCCACATAACTGAATGTCCATTATTTTTGGCTTTATCCATGTAAAATGAGTTTCAGTTCTCAGTGTGACCTCTGAGGGTCTGAATAACTGCATGATAGATACTCGGTATGCTTATTGTAAATCCTCAGATGCTCATTTAGGGATTCGTTGGCCATTTTTCATGAAAGGCCTGAATGAGCTCTCCATGAATTTTAGGAAGCCTCGGTGGTGTAACATGTCTCTAAAGCATGTGCAATCGGATTTAAAATTTGTGATCGAATTGACATGTCAGTGCGTATGAATGTTTCTGTCGCAAAGTTCTGGTCCACCAGAAGTTTTGTCCTGTAATTCGATGATGTCATTACCATAAACTTCAGCTTAGGTAATGGGCCTGGCCCCGAGGTTATACTCAAACTCAAAATAAAGCACACTGATTGGCTGCTTCCGAGCACATGCTCGGAAGCAGCCAATCAGTGTACTTTACTTTGAGTTTGAGATTATTCTCAAGTTTTATAACCTCAAACCCTGATATGGTTTAGTACTCAGGGAATGTGTGACCTGTTAAAGAAGCACGGCTGGACAACCATTTACAACCTTTGACCTTGTTCTTTTGACAGGACTGCTAGGTGATGCACTGAAGGCCCAATTAATTGTAACACCAGTATCCATTATGACTGGCAAACTTATGGCATTAGTACATTATTTTCTCAATTCTACATGTATTTGCAATTATTTTATGTGGAATTCTCTTAATAGAAGTCCTATTGAATCTGTAGGATCATGATTTTGAAGGATTATGTCTGGAATATATTATATAAGAAATTTATTGAAATTATTATAATTCTGTGGTGGAGTCTGTGTTGCTGTTTAAAAGGTTTGTGTCTAGTATGCTTGATTCTTAACCCATTCCATTTGGGATACCCCTTTAGGGGTATGTGGGCAAATAGTTTGGATCCAGATCAGGATCTGAGATCCAAAATTTGATGCAGACGACAATTTCAGCAGACAGCAAAAAATACCCAGAATGCAATAACTGCCATCTACTACTATATATCAGAAATATTTGGATACCATCATTTGGGGATAATTATATACTCAGATTGTCATTTGGGGAGATAACTCATCAGTTATATGATCCCAAATTTTGTTGTAAAACTCAGTTGGGGACCATAGAACTGATGATTTGCCTCCCCAAATGACAATGTTATATAGATACCTTCATTCTAATGCACTTTTTCACATTTTCACCATTCTGGAAATGGTCATATAAATGATCATTTTTAAAGTGGACCTGCAAGACTCATATTAGGGTAATAAAGTTGCTGGGAATGGCAAACAGTGCATTTCCTGATCAGATAGCTCATCAGGAGCAAAACTGTGTGCTAATGTCTCATAGGCTTACTCACAGGGTATAATCTATTCCGCTAATTTTCGCTTCCTGCAGAGACTGTACATCATAGTTGGCTTCTGCTGAGACTGTCCGCGATCTCTTGCTTCCTGCCGAGACTTCTGTACATGATAAATGGCTTCCTGCAGAGACTGTCCGCATGATTCTGCTTCCTGCTGAGGCTCTTGGCAGGAAGCAGAATCACACTGACAGTCTCGGCAGGAAGCCAATGTTTGAGGACAGCAGTCCCTGCAGGAAGAAAGAGTTTGCGGACAGTCTCGGCAGAAGCCAAATATGATGTACAGTCTCTGCAGGAAGCGAAAATTAGCGGAATCGATTATACCCTGTGTTACACAGGCTTTAAATATTCCAGATGACATCTCATATTCTTCTAGCAGTGTGGTTCAGTAGTATCAGTGTACTGTTGGGCATCCGAAAACAGATTTGTTTATTTTTAATTTCAGAACCCATTGGTCTGTGGAATTATATCATATTATTGTAATTGACACTCTACTATTTCATTATTTATAAACTGAAACATGGTATACAATACTATATTATACTGACCATCAAAAGAAACTTCCGCAAAAGTATACACAAAATTTGCAATAGCAGAGATCTGATATTAGTATTTGTCCTTTTTATACGCCCGTTTTGAAAAAACGGACGTATTATGTCATGGCGCTGTCCGTCCGTCTGTCCGTCCGTCCGTCCGTAAACATTCTTGTGCGCTCCATAACTCATTAACCGTTTGGGATATATTCATGATATTTGGTAGGAATATGTATTAGGTTTGGGGAACGTGTCGCGAACAGAAGTGGTTGCTCCCCCTTCCTTAGTTTCCAAGTTATGCCCCTTTGATTAATTTTTTCCCTGCCAGTCTTGTGCGTGCCATAACTAGATAACCGTTTGGGATATCTTCATGAAACTTCATAGCAATGTGTATGAAGTCTCAACGATGTGTCGCGTACAAAAATGGCTGCTCTCCCTTTCTTCATTTTAGAGTTACATCCCTTTCATTAGTTGATTATGGTTATTTTTGTGTATACATATCTTGTGCATACCTTAACTTTGTAACCGTTTGGAATATCATGATGAAACTTTATAGCAATGTGCATGATCACAAGACGATGCTTGGCATACAAGAATAGTTGCTCCCCCTTTCTTCATTTTGAAGTTACTTCCCTTTGATAAGTAATTTTAGGCATTTCTCAGTCACTCCATATCTCCTTAACCTTTTGAAATATTAGAATGGAACTTTGTAGGAATATGTATAATAATGGGGCAATGTATCCCGAGCAAGAACCACAACTCTGGCTTACTGAATTATCTGCCCTTGCATAAATTTCCTGTTTCCTCTGTGATTCCTTAACCCTACATGTGATTTTGTCAGGGGAATGTAGTAGAGCCAAGAATCTAGTATATTTAGTTTATGAATTATCTCCCTTGTTCAACTATGGCATTACTCAACTTTTGAACCACAATAACTTTGAAGCAGATTTTTGGTATACTCATAGTATTTGATGTGTTAAATATTTGAATAATGTTGCCGTCATTAGTTATAAAGTGAATGCCCCTGTTTGTCTGCCTATCCATCCTTTTGTAAACAATCTTGTTCATTCCATACTCCTTTATGACATTAAAACGGGCGTATTATGCGCCGCATGCGAAGCCCTTGTTATTGAAAGGCCCCCCTCATACCTCTTTGTATTCCTTCAGCTCCTGGTGGATATATGAGCCGCAACATGACAAACCAACAAAGTGGCATGTGCACCCAGCAAAGACTCAGATCAGCCTGCCCAGTCTGGTCAGAGTCTTTGCTGTGCTCTTAAAGGGTAGTTAAGGGTCTAAGCTACCTCCATGCCAACAGCAAAGACTCTGATCAGAATGGGCATATGCCCAGGCTGATCTGAGTCTTTGCTGGGTGCACATTCCACTTTGTTGGGTTTTTTGTCTCGCCTGTGAAGCACAAGCGAGACATAGGTATTTCTTTTCCAGTGTCATCGGCGGCGTAAACTTTCATCAGGTTTTTGCGTTTAGGTCAGTTTCGCAAAGCGCTGACAGGCGAGACACTGCATTCTGTGGAATTCTTGTTTCATGCCGCGGCTTATATTTCATTGTATTTCAAGCCTAATAACGGACTCTATTTGTTTTTTCCTCAGATGGTCAGTTTCCAGTGGACATAGACTGTGTAGAAAAAGACCATGATTTCCTAGATAAAGAGGACATACAGTCACTCTTTAGGTAAGTACTCCGAGCACTTGATCACAGGGTATAAACCAGTCCGCCAATTTTCGCTTCCTGCAGAGACTGTGGGTCAAATTTTTCTTCTGCGGAGACTGTCTGTGAACTCTTGCTTCCTGCAGGGACTACTGTCCTCAAAAAATGGCTTCCTGCCGAGACTGTCCGCGTGACTCTGCTTCCTGCCGAGAGCCTCGGCAGGAAGCAGAATCATGCGGACAGTCTCTGCAGGAAGCCATTTATCATGTACAGAAGTCTCGGCAGGAAGCAAGAGTTTGCGGACAGTCTTGGCGGAAGCCAAATATGATGTACAGTCTCTGCAGGAAGCGAAAATTGGCAGACTGGTTTATACCCTGTGTTGACAGTGGGAGCACATGCTGTTTCGTCAAAATACATGCTATGAATCTTCATGAGAATTAACTGCCTGGGTTTATTTATTTTTTAAGGAGAAATTGGCATCACTAGTGCATGATTTAATGCCCTTGAATTGGTTTAAAATCCACAAAGCCATAACTAAGGTACAGGTGAACAAAATTTAAAAATGTATCATCATAGTGCAGTGATGCTGAGGCCTCACTTGTGCCACAGTTATGGTCCTTGATTTGATTTACAATTCACAAGTTCAGCCATAACAAAGTAACCAGTGATGGAAATTTTATGAAAAAAAATATATATAAAAATATTATAAACAAATCAGGGCCACTTCGGCATGGAAATTCATCAAATTTGCTCGTCTGTTACAGCTTTGATCATACTTGCTTCAATTGAATATATAATTCAGTCAATAAGATATGTTGCCTGAAGCTGTGTGCAGTGCAACTGACGCCCTCATACTGACCTTCAAGGCAAAGTCCCAGACTTAAAACTTTGCCTGCACCAGTTCGGGCAAGCTATGCTGTCAGGTGACAGCTCTTCTTAATACTTGGTTTAATTCAGTTTAAAGTTTGCCAAAAAAATTTATGTAGATGTCAAAGAGCAGTCATATTGTAATTATCGTAAAGTTTGGCACATATGTTCCCAAGAAAACATTGTAGACCCATACCAGACTTTTCCATTGGAGCAGTTTGATCAGGGTCAGCACTTTGGCCCAGCACTGTTTGCCAAACAAATTACCGTAATGACCCTAAAAATTTTGGACACCTGAAAGTCAGACAATTAATGTTCAAAAATTCTTAGAAAGTGGATTTTACACTTATTAAGGCATCCAAATGATGCTTAGTGAATGGCAAACATTGTAGACCAGATCAAACTGCTCCTTGAGGAGCAGTTTGATCTGGGTCTATAATGTTTGCTCAGACCTGTCTGTCCAAATATTTAGGGTCATTACGGTAAATTAATTTTACCATATAAGATGTCTCAACTGTTAGGGTAATTAGGACAGAGTTTGAAATATTTTAAGCGGATCTAGCAGTTAGTGAGTAGGAGGGATAATTACTGAGATGAAGTATAATTAACTACTCGGTGTAATCCAGCCAGGTGTACATGATAAGAGTAGGATAGGTCAGTCAGTAACTAAATTTTAGTCTATAGAGGTCAGTTGATAGGGACATTCATGACAGAAATAGGAAAAATTGAGCTAGTTTTCACACAGGTATATTTTACTGTTTATTCCCTAGTTTGAGAACTTTGATAAATTCATAGTGATTCCTGACTGATCAGTCCATAGGTGACATAATGCCAAATGCTGCTATGTCTCTTTTAGTACATTCAGGGTGATGGGTGACTTGTGACTTTACTTTCATTTCGGCAGTCAGACCAGGACGATCAGACGGTGATAGGGGAGAGTCGGGTAACTTCGGACTGTGGGTAAATTTGGACAGTGACATTGTTTCCTTTATATGTCAGTTGTTTGGAACTAAAACAAAAATAACCGGCCAAGCAGTGAAAATCCTGATAAGACAGCTCATAATGAGCCGTCTCATCTGGATTTTCACTGTTTGCAATGGTATGTCCAAATTTACCCTCATGTCCGAAGTTACCCGAGTCTACCCTAATCAATGAATGTGCAATGGAACCCGGTTTATGACTGAGAAGACTTTTGCCTTGAGTTGTGCATTGAAGGGTGATGGATGACATAAGTAGTTTTGGTGTGGTTCCCTTCAGCATTAGCACTGGTGTTACAGATTCTTGTCTGCATATTATTTCTTGAACCAACTGGTAAATTTTCTCTGAATTTGCATGGCGAGCCAAAAGCTGAGTAGGTTTTGATTCTCTTGACCTAATTTTCAATGTCAGTAGCAAGTCTGCACCCTATCTTATAAATTCAGTTACAGATTTTGACCAAACTTGACAGCTTCTATAATTAACAATATGGGGGGGGGGGGGTGGGGGCAGTTAGTTAGGGACAGTATGGGATTGATTGTATTGGTTCCTGATCTACTGTAGGTAATCATTGCTATCCTCTGCCTGCACACTGGCAAAACATACAGTATTCAGACTGGGTAGGCGGCAATCGAAAAAGCTTGTGCAATCGACAAATGCAGATAAAAAACGTTAGAAACAGCATCTTCGATTGCAAATTGGTGAAGTCACCAATTTGCAATCGAAAATGCTGTTTCTAACATTTTCTTATCTGTGTTAATCGATAGTTAAGAATGTTTTCGATTGCCGCCTACCCGTTGTGGTATTTGTATCAAAGAAAATGTGCAATTTATGTTTTTCGTCCACCTCCCAGAATTGTAAAGTGACTGTCTCTTTTGATGTTGGGCATCACATGATCTGATGTTGAAGAAAATGTTCATTTCTGTTTATCCCAGTGATTCTGAACATCTGCCCGGTCTCTCAGGTAAATTGATTATCCTCACATTAAACACAGGGTACAAACCAGTCCGCTTCCTGCAGAGACTGTCGGTCATATTTGGCTTCCGCCGAGACTGTCCGTGCACTCTTGCCTCCTGCAGGGACTACTGTCCTCTAAAAATGGCTTCCTGCAGAGACTGTCCGCGTGACTGCTTCCTGCCGAGAGCCTCGGCAGGAAACAGAATCACGTGGACAGTCTCTGCAGGAAGCCGTTTATCCTGTATAGAAGTCTCAGCAGGAAGCAAGAGATCCCGGACAGTCTCGGTGGAAGCCAATTATGATGGACACTCTTTGCAGGAAACGAAAATTATACCCTGTGGTAAGGTGGTGATAATCACTGATTTGGGACAAAGACAAAAATCTGCATAAAATACTCAAAATAACACGGATCTTTCCAAAACTTACCAGATGCCTTCTTTATGTTGTTTCTCATAATTTAGAATCCCAAAATGCAGCATTTGTTAATGTTAAAAAGTGTTTTTATAAGAGAAGATCAAAGGGTAATTTTCTGCGAATAAATCTGAAAAAATAATATCATTATTAAAAATATACTTAGTGCTTAGAGTACCTTGTTGCATAATGCAGAGCGTCCTAGCAATTCTTTTTTCAAACTCTTTCACACATTATCAGGCTGAGCAGATGAAAAAAGATGCAGTCTGTGTCCAATTTTTTTTTGTCAAAACACACAGGTGAGACAGGTGATACTATTATAACAAGGTTGAACAATTTCATCTACACACCACTGATCATGTCAGTAATGTATTATTTATATTGTAGGTGTTAACATAGGTATGCTTGCCTACCCTATATTTAATAAATGCGTCCAGTGTACATTTACTTTGTACATGGTTGAACATTTGAGAAAAAGCTACCGTTTTCATCTGGTCTACATTACAATTTGAGAAAGATTTGGAATAAATAATTGCTAGGACGCTCTTCATTATGCAATAATGCACCTTCAGCACTATGTAAATTTTCAATAACGATATTATTTTTTCAGATTTATTCGCAGAAAATTACCCTTTGATCTTTCCTTATAAAAACACTTTTTTAAGCAGCATGTACGTCTTTTTTGTATTCTAAACTGTAAAGAACAACAAAAATAAGAAGTCTGCTAACTTTCAGGGAGACACGTTACTTTTTTATGGTTTTATGCAGATTTTTATCCCCCGACCGAAAGGTTCGGGGGATATAGCGATGAGCCTGGCGTCCGTCCGTCCGTCCGTCCGTCCGTCCGTCCGTCTGTCCGTCCGTCCGTCCGTCCGTAAACACTTTCTTGTCCGCTCTATATCTTGAATACCCTTTGGAATATTTTCATGATACTTCACAGTTATGTAGAACAGGTCATGACGATGTGTCGCGTACAAGAGTGGTAACTCTTGCTATTGTACTTTTTGAATTATCTCCCCTTTGGTGATTTTTTGGCAAATTCGTGTCCGCTCTGTAACTTGAATACCCTTTGGAATATTTTCATGATACTTCACAGAAATGTAGAACAGGTCATGACGATGTGTCGCGAACAAGAATGACAACTCTTGCTTTCTTACTTTTTGAGTTATTTCCCCTTGATAGTTTTAGGTGTGATTTTTTGGCAGATTCGTGTCCGCTCTGTAACTTGAATACCCTTTGGAATATTTTCATGATACTTCACAGATATGTAGAACAGGTGATGACGGTGTGTCGCGAACAAGAATGACAACTCTTGCTTTCTTACTTTTTGAGTTATTTCCCCTTTGGTGATTTTAGGTATGATTTCGTGTCCGCTGTATAACTTGAATACCTTTTGGAATATTTTCATGATACTTCACAGATATGTAGAATAGGTCATGACGATGTGTCGCGAACAAGAAAGACAACTCCTGCTTTCTTACTTTTTGAGTTATTACCCCTTGATGGTTTTAGGTGTGATTTTGTGTCCGCTCTATAACTTGAATACCTTTTGGAATATTTTCATGATACTTCACAGATATGCAGAACAGGTCATGATGATGTGTCGTGAACAAGAATGACAACTCTTGCTTTCTTACTTTTGGAGTTATTTCCCTTTGATGATTTTAAGTGTCCGCTCCATAGCTTGAATACCTTTTGATATATTTTCATGATACTTCACAGATATGCAGAACAGGTCATGACAATTTGTCTCATACGTGAATGATAAATCTTGCTTTTAGACCTAGTGAATTATTTCCCTTTGGTAGTTTGAGCTGCTGTTTGAGTCTCTGCTCCATAACTGTATACCCTGGCCAGCTCCAGAATTTGAATAACCTTGAACCTTTTAGAATATTGATGATCATGCTGTGATATCTTATCAGTGTTCCTAACTCTCTCTTACCCCTCCACATTCCCGTGCCCCCTCCCGCACCCCCCCCCCCCCCCCCCCCCCCCCCCCACCCCAAAAAAAAAAAAAAAAATTTTTTTTTATCCAGATTTTGATTCTTTGTCCAAATTCACTTACTAGAGAGCTCAAAATTAGGTTTGTAGGGCTTGTACTTTAGAAGTTATTCACACATTTTGAAAGTTGAATGTATCGTATGCTATACATTTGTGTATATGGTGGCTGTTTGAGATATTACCTCTTTTTAGCAGTCAAGCATACTGTTTTAGTCTGAGTGTTAGATAATCATGCATCTGTTAACAGTTAATGTCAATCAGAAGCATAAAAGAACGACAATATAGTACTAATATGTGTTTTGAAGTGCACCCTTTTTACCAAGGCCTATGGGGGTCTTCGGTCGGGGGATTTGCCATCTCCTCTGATGGCTATTTTTACATTTACCATAAATCACCACCTTAAACTGCAAGTAACAAGACAGCTTCACCAGTTACTTGTCCTAAAATCTGAACAGGCTGATCTTACTGTCTGGAGATGAGTCAGAGAATTGCTGGCACAATGGCAAGCAGTGTAGACACTGATCAGACCATTCCTCTAGTAACAGTCTGATCTGGGTCTGCGTTCTTCGGCCCCAAAATTTGGCGTTTTGCTGATAGAATGGCCTGACACTTAAACTGTGGATAATATGGCCTGACACTTAAACTGTCATTGACCATGGACATAAATTTATGTAGAAACTGAAATTTACCCATACAATGTCAGTTTCAATTAATCACCATTCTTGAAGGAATAGTTTCATCAAATTATATGTTTTGAGGAATTAAACTATACTATCACTTGTTTGTGCTTTAAAGCAAATTACTGGTTATTAAACAGTGACATACTGTTTTATGGTTGCAGTTTCAATTGTCAAATTATTTCTTGTCCTTGAACTGAGGAACTGTCAAACTGTCAATCAGTCATTGAAAAATCATCTTTTACTTGTCCCCTTTGGCAAACTTTGCAAGCTTTTTGTGGTAAAACAAATATATTTGGTGCCTTAGTTGGTTATATTGTTATGTAGGCAACATAGATAGCTTGGGTGAAATTTATCATAATTGTACCTTTCTTTGACCAAAATGAAGCAGGAAATTTGGAACACAGATATTTACAATGATCTTCTCATAAGGTATGTTTGTGTAGTCCTATACATGTAGTTAGGCTCTGCTTTTAGCATTGGTATCATAGTTCTTATAATCATGCAGGACAGATCATTTTGTTGTCATCCAACGTAGGAGGAGGGCGACTGTAGAAATAACCCATGTCCGTCTGTGTGTGCATTGTTCCTACCATCAGTTTATAATGCTAAGAGTAAACATTTTGGGCACAAATTTAAGGTTAACTCTTTAGGCACAAAAAAACAGACGACAAAATTTACGTCTGCAAAAATTAAAAAAATACTTTGTCCAAGACATTTCATATTGAGAATTCAAAGAGTGTAGATCTAGATGAGGTGCCTCATCAGGATCTACACTATTGCAGATTTTGCTGATTTTGTCACTGGGGCTTAAAGAGTTAACCTAAATCTTTGGCCGTCTTCCATACACAGATATTCCGGAAATATAGAGATTGAGTCAGCCTGGATTTCAAAGCTGGTATCTTTGAAAACTGTTTGATTGTGACTTATACTGCAAATAATTCAAACAGATTTTACAAGTTCGTGTAAAATTCTTTAGAAGTAAAGTCCAAGTTAGTTTACTTATTGACACAGAATCTGTAGATATAGAGATTATAGTAGATAAACAAAGGCCGACTAGTCTAAATATGGCAATATGACGTCAGACGAAACTCCTTCAAACGACTGATTGTAAGAAATCTTAGATAGGGCTGCACTTGCTACCATCAGTCTTCTAAATTTTGGGTCACCTTTATGGCAGACTGCAATTATTTTGTTCGAAAAATTTGGACAAGTTGATTTTAATATCGGGCAATATATATTACAAGCTAGATCCGTGGAAGAATGATAAACAGGGCACACACTGCTCAGACAGCTCCCATAGGAGTAATCTGGCTTTTCTCCATTGGCGAGTCACTACTGTTGCGATATTAAGTGTCTTTACCATATTTATTCTATTACTGTAATGACTCTAAGATCTCGGACACCTGAAAGTCAGACAGTTATTGTTCGAAAATGCTTAGAAAGTGGATTTTACACGCATTATAATGCATCAAAATGATGCTTAGAGACTGGCAAACATTTTAGACCCTGATCAAACTGCTCCTTCAGGAGCAGTTAGATCTGGATCTACAATGTTTGCTCAGGTCTGTCTGAATATTTAGGGTCATTACGGTAACATTTATCATGGTGACTAAGTTGGTAAGTTTAACCTACCTTTTAGTGACCATAAAATTTGTTTTGTTAAATTAATGGCTATTAAGTGTTGAATAATTTTACTTTTGCCAGTAGCTGGAAGTCCAGCCCATTGTGGTATATTGTGCTTAAGTTGGATGTTAGTTTGTGTCAAGTGATGGTGAAATAAGGTGTGTACAGGTGTTAATTAATGTCCCCTACTGTTGGGTCAAGATGTGAAATAAATTTGCTGGTTGTACAGTGAAATCTTTGTGTCCTGAAGATGTACTGTAAGTGTGATAAGTGGTATTACGACACAGTGTATGAACGCAAGTTGTCTATTTTCAACAACAACAGAATCCGCCCAGCCTGATCAGACTCTTTGCTAAGTGCTTTTAGGTTAGCTAAGGATCTAAGCTACCTCCATGCGGACAGCGAAGACTCTGAATATACTGGGTGGATGCCCAGGCTGATCTGAATCTGTGCTGGGTGCACAACCACTTTGTTGGTTTTCTCGTGTCGAGGCTCAATATCATATGTTTGATGATAATACGGAACCAGAATTTGGACACATTTTCTGAAAGAAACTTTATTAATTTCTTAGGCCTTGTATATCCACTATAAAACTTATAACCTGCTATTTTACTGTGATCAGAAACAAAAAGCTTTTCTCATTCTTTGATAAATTGCAAGGGTATTGAATATTCCCTTCTTGGCTTATAGCATATTCTGATGTTAAAAAATGGACAACTTGTGCAAAAATGTATCCTGTGAACAATAAACTGGTGGGACTGCTGCTCCAATTGATGTTATTGTTTTGTTGCTTTATGTCCACGGTAAACAACTATGGTCATGTTGGGACGTTCAGTGAACTTTTTAAACTGGTACAGCTGCTGAGGATCTGCTGTGGGTTTACCCTGTTTGAAATAAAAAAGAGAATGTTACAGGAAAGATACTAACTTGGTGTTGATTTGTTCCATCTTAAGTCTTTAGGTGCCAAGGTTATGCAAGATTATTAGTTTTGCTCCATTATAAGTGTCATACCCAAAATTACCGTATTAATCCTAATAAACTCCCCTGCTCTAAATAAACGCCCTCTGCCTCTTTTCCGAAAATAATGTCATATCAACTTGCATGAATTCCTGATTGCTTTTTTGGCTGTTGAAGCTCTTCAAAATGGGGTCTACTCATAAAGGTAAGAATTTGCTCCTTTAAGAGTTGACCCCTACTGAGAAGGGAGGCAAAAATAGTAGTTGCTTCCTCTGAAAGTATACCCATCACCTTTATATTGCTTGTTAGGGGTTGATTTACCACACTGTGGGCTCTACATAACGCCCCCTGTCACCCTCCTGTCGCAGGATGCAATGCCCCCATGGTGTTTAATAGGATTTAAAGGGTATTTGGATAACTTGACCTATAAAGCACCTATAAGCAGATGGCAAAATTTTCGTTGACAAAATTTCAAAATATGTTTCGTCCAAGCTATATCATATTGAGAATTTAAAAACTAGAGGGCAAACAGTGTAGATACAGATGAGATGGCTCATTATGAGACACCTTCTCTGGATCTACGTTTTTTTTGCAAATTCGACTAATTTCGTTTTTAGTGCTTTAAGGGTTAACACATTCCATTCGGGATACCTAAAGGGGTATCTGGTCAAACAGTTTGGATCCAGATCAGGCCCCACAAACGTGGGGCCTGATCTGAGATCCAAACTGTTTGCTGCTTAGACATTATTTCTACAAGAGCTGGTTAGACCAATATTGTCAAAATATTCTTGATTTTTGATGCAGACGACAATTTCAGCAGACAACAAAAAATAACCAGAATGCAATGGGTTAAAAAGATGGATGTGTTTTATTTTGTGACAAACAACTATGATTTCATGTTCTTGTCTTTTCAGGAGACTCAATACTCTGAACAAATGTGCAATTATGAAAATAGGAACCCCTACAAAGAAGGAGGTAAGTTAAATCTTTGTAGCTGTTGATCAATACACTTTCAGGGGAAGCAACTGTGCAATTTTCATTTTTGTTTCCCTTTTAAACTCTTAAAGGAAAAAAATCTACTTTTAGCTTTAAGAGTTGGCCCCTTATAGTGAGGGCTGTTCTTAAAAAGAAGTCAATGCTGAAGCCATGAAGTTGTTTTCCCGATTAAAAAAATGATATTAAAAATGAATATTTTTCAGATAACTCTTTTATGCTTACGAGTGCTAGGCAATGTACTGGCAACACAGTCAACCGAACTCTTGCGCTGTTTGTTACGGCGGATTGTGTAGACTCTGACAAAACAGTCCTACATCATTAGACCCCAATAACTGAGATCATGTTCAGTAGCATTATCCATAACTATATCAGTTCCATTGAAAATATGGCTTTACTACAACTGATTGAAATATTGGCATTAATGATTATATCCTGATTGTTATCTGACATGTTAGATAAAGTAGAGGATGTAGTACATGGTATCTGGGGGCATACTGTAAAATATGGTATGGTATGAGGGATTGGTATGTGGTATGGTATGAAAATCTCGTACCATACCACATACCATACCAAAATTATTAGTGACCTGTAGCTTAATCTAGATCTGTAGTCTCTGAAAGTCAATAGCAGTCAGACCTTGATATAAGGGAAGTCAATAGCAGTCAGACCTTTATATAAGGATTATAACCATCATCATCAAATGCATGTCAACAATGTTAACAAGATCACCTCTTTATAAGCATTAAACACATCATTATCAAATGCATGACAACAATGTTAACAAGATCACCTAGAGAGGTGATCTTGTTAACATTGTCATGCATTTGATAATGATGGGTATAATGCCCAAATAATACTTTTGGTATGGCCGTTTGGTATGGTATGTGGTATGGTATGGGATTTTCATACCATTTCAAATACCAATCCATCATACCATACCACATTTTACAGTATGCCCTATCTGGGATAGGAGTGATAAATGATAACAACAACTGAAGGAAATCTCTATCATAATTTTATCTTAATACCTGATTGTTAATATTATTAATGAGGTTATTGTATGACAGCTGAATTTTTCAACAAAAAAAAATTTGGTTTAAAATGGCAGCAACTGCAGCTCCTTGATAATTCTGAGATAATTTCTCAAGTCATATTAATCAGAACAATCTCATTGAAATATAACTATGTTTGTTTTGATCTGGACTGCATCTTCAGATTTAGATTATTCACCCAGCCTTGTTTATACCTCAGACATACAAAGTATGACAGGGGTATTTAGCTTTTGTCTGATGTCTTTTCATCAGTCCACCTGTCCATCCTCCTGTCCATCCATCTGTCCTTCCATCCATCCGCGAGTTGAATTTTACCTTAAAGTTTTGAGTTGATTTTTTTGAGATCTTAAATTATCGAAAACCTTTGATAGGTCCAGCTAAGGACTACTGATACACTAGAACTGGCCATGAGGTCGAGATCAGGGCTAGTGGCCATGAGGTCGAGATCAGGGCTAGTGGTGCACTAGAACTGGGCAGAAGATCCAGACAAGGACTAGTCCTGCACTAGAACTGGGTTTGAGGTCCCGGTCAGGACTACCGTTACACTTGAACTGGGCATGAGGTCCAGGTCAGGACTAGTGTTACTCTAGAACTGGGTGGGAAGTCCAGATCAGGACTAGTGATATACTTAAGAACTGGGTAGGAGGTCCAAATCAGGACCAGTATCACACTAGAACTAGGCAGGAGGTCCAGATCAGGACCAGTGTCACACTAAAACTGGACATGAGATCCAGAACAGGATGTGTTACAGTGGTCCAGATCTGGACTTTATGCCCATTTATAGTTACTAGGTCTGCATGGTCATCAACATAGCACCCAGATACACCTCATCCACATGTTGAGGATTTAAGGTGCATGGACTTACTTTCACAGAAAGCAGTTCTGCCATTTGATGTATGCCTTCCATATCAGTTGGGGTCAACTCTTGAAGGAAAGGGAGCAGATTCTAACCTTTAAGAGTAGACACCTCTTGTGTTGGTTGTTGTTACAGGGAAGCTAGTGCTAAACCCCAAAAGTTGTCTCCCTTTGAAAAAGTGTCAGTGTATTTAACTCTTTAAGCACGGAAAAGCAGACGACAAAATTTACGTCTGCAAAAATTAAAAAAAAATGCCTTATCATTGAGAATCCAAAGACTAGAGGGCAAACAGAGTAGATCTAGATGAGGCGGTTCATGATTGAGCCACCTCATCAGGATCTACACTGTTTGCAAATTTTGCTGATTTCGTCACCGGGCCTTAAAGAGTTATGTTGAAAATTGATACATATATTCTTATCAGATTTGGAAGCAGCATCAGATGACCCCACTTAACATTACTAGAAGCAGCTGGCTGATGTATCTGTATCAATAGGCTTTAATATATTTATATACCATCTCATCTTATCTATATGGTTAATCTCTGTAAGGGTCAGTGCTTGCTTGTTGCACTTTGTTTTTAGTTTCCTTTCTGGAAGTGCTAGGAAAAAAAAAACTATTTTATTTTAAGTGCTCATTCTGTTCTTCCTAAAATCATGTTCACCTTGTGAAATTGTTGTTGCTAGGATATACGTTGCTTATTCTCGGTAGAGTGTGCATGAAAGGACACATCTCAGAGGGGATGGAGGTATTTTCTCTTTTTTCCCAAGGGCTGCCTTTTAAGGAAATCTGGCCTGGAATTTATAAAACTTGAGTACATTCTCAAACTCAAAAGAAAGCACACCGATTGGCTGCTTCTGAGCACATGCTTGGAAGCAGCCAGTCGGTGTGCTTTATTTTGAGATTATGCTCAAGTTTTATAACCTCAGACCCTGCTTTTCCAGGATGTGCAATAGAGTGCCTACAACTTAATCCAGATTCCTTGGCATATTCAAGCCCAGCAGGGCAGGATAGGTCAAACAGTATCAAACAGTCATACACTCAGGATCTATGTTCTTGAGTAAACTGAAGTTTGCAGCTACTATTATCTCTTTGAGAATGGAGGAGATTCTGTGAAAATCTGTTGTTTTTTTTTACACCTGGCCCCGAGGTTATAAAACTTCAGTTACAATCTCAAACTCAAAATAAAGCACACTGATTGGCTGCTTCCGAGCATGTGCTCCGAAGCAGCCAATCAGTGTGTTTTGTTTTGAGTTTGAGAATGTATACTCAAGTTTTATAACCTCTGGGCCTGGTAAATGCATAGTTTCATTCCCATCTGGAAATTGTGTTTGATCAGTTGCTACTATGTGTCATTTTTTCTTTCATTGTAGTCTGAAGATTCTGAAGAAGAAGATCAGTGTGCATTAAGTGATAAGTGGAAATATCAGAGAAGTAGCCGGCGATGGTCTCGTAAAGACTTGAACTCTCCTCTCATTGAAAATGTAAACGGGGACCAGGCTCTGAAATCTTCCTCGAGTCATGACAGTTTGTTAGCGGACCAGAATAGTGGCAGTGAACAGGGTGATAGCCCTGTGTTATACAGTAAAATGCCCCATACCACAGCAGACGATATATTGTTGCATAGAAAAAATCTCACAGTGGATGCGAACGGAAATGCTACAATGAAATTAAGTCCTAAAATTCGCAGGACTGCAAGTGAGAGAATAAAAAGTGCAAAAAGTTTTCTGAAAAGGGTGGAAAGTTTAAAAGGTAGAAGAAGAAAGCCTAAACATATTTCTGATATAAGTGGACCTGTTGTGGCAGATTCTGTTGATATGCAGGCAAAAATAAAGCATTTAAATTGTAAGGATATAAATTCTTCAAATAAACAGGAAACAGTGTCACCCTTGAATACAACAGAAGGATCTAGATTGCAGGTGAGCTCAGACACAGGTGCTTCTAGTTCACGACTGGCCTTTCCTGTAAATAGTTTAAACACTTCTACCCCGAAGAATGTTTCCTTGGCAGCTAGTTCCTCTGATAGAACTGGGGATTCTTTAGTGTTTCACTCTGCTAATTCAACTTTTTCTGACGGTGATACAAACATGGTAAACACCTCGACACATGGTGCTTTAGGATTTACGCCAGTTAGTCAGCAAACACAAAATAATAGTTCATCGTCAGAAAAGTTTTCACCAGTAGATTATACACCCGGTAGGTTTCCTAAAACATTAGATGAGTCCATGTTTGCCACAAGTGATAGTAATGTTAGGACTCGTAGTTTTAGTTACATAGATGAATCAAGTGAACAGAATTCCAACAAATTACGGAGACGAGGGTCATGTGATCCGAGACATCAGCTGCATAGAATTAGTATATATGACAATGTTCCTGTTGAAGAGGATTTATCTGTTGCTCAGCAAGAACTGGATATCATTCTTTCGGAACTTTTCCAAAATATAAATGGATTAAATCGTGCTATAAATGGGGAAGATGCAGGTTAGTATCTTTCTTGTAATATTTTGAGGAAAAGGCCTTATCTGGTTAATAACAAAAAATATCAATATATATGAAGTAGTTTGGGATTTAAAATCAGTTATCTGTTACTTGTTGAATCAAAATATAAGATCATGTCATCAAATCAAAATACATATATTTATACCCTGCCACACCAAATATGTCGGGAGGTGGGGAGAGGGGTATACTTTTTGCCTTCCAGTCAATCTTATTCACCACAGGGCTGGAAAATTCCACTCGTCCGCTCGCCATGACGAGTGGCTCTTGCTGAAGGATAAGTGAAATTTTTTATTGTTTTTGTGTACTTTCTAGAAATTGCCATATCTTTGGTCACGTGGGACTAGTAAAAATTTTAAGAATTTTCAAGCTCTGCACCAGTCTGTTTGTCCATTTTATTGTGTCAGTCCATTAGCCAACTTTTACATCAAAAGTATGAAACCTATACTGGCCAGGACTATATACAAGAGCTATAGTAACAGAACACATTCACAATGATAGCTTGTTTCTTAATAGCATTATGGCCGCTCTGCCAACTTTTTTATTGTCACCCGACGTAGGCGTAGGGGGACTATAGAAATAACCCTCGTCCGTCCATGTGTGCGTCCGTCCGTCCGTCCGAAATCTTGTCCCCGCAACTCCTCCTACGTCTTTCATCGGATTGATTTGAAATTTTACAGATTGTATTCTTATGAAATTAACATGTGCATGTGGTTTTCGATTTTTGTTTCGGCCATTTTTGATGGAGTTACAGCCCTTGCTGACTCAGACTTTCAGAAATCTTGTCCCCGTAACTCCTACATCTTACATTGGATTGATTTGAAATTTTACAGGTTGTATTCTTACGATACGAAGATGTGCATGTGGTTTTTTATTTTTGTTTCGGCCATTTTTAATGGAGTTACGGCCCTTGCTGACTTAGACCTTGTCCCCGCAACTCCTGCAACATCTTGTATCAGATTGACTTGAAATTGTGCAGAATGTTTCATCATGATCTGAAGATGTGCATGTGATTTTGGAATTTCAATTGTCCTATTTTTTACAAAGTTATGGCCCTTTGTTGTTTTTTGGCATTTTTCCAACTTTTGAACCGTTTGACCGAGAGAGCTGAAATTTGGTATGCTATTAGCATTTGGTAAATTGATTATTCTGATTATTGTTAGGATGTGCTAAATTATAAGTGACAGAGTTATTCCCCTTTCATAGATAATAGACATTCACTTAAAGGTAAAGGGATAAATCCAAAACTATTCATATTAATGGGCTGAATTTTCATAAATGCATTGTCCATTTTTCATCAGATTCATATAAGCAGGATTATGGCTCTTGTTATTTTGTTACTGGGTATACAGTCTTGATGTTTTGGTCATTTTGTAAGGGCCTATAGTTTCAGTATCCTGATTTTACACATATATGTCCCGTTCTGAACTTAAGTATTTTATAAAGAGGCCCAGTAATTGGGTATATGTCTTTGCTTATGTTCAGTTATCATTTGCTTACCAGGTTCTGTAATATATATATTTTCTGTTTTTGGCCATACATTTACTCTGAAACAGAATAAAAGGCTGAAGTTTGTGACACATTTCAAACGTCGGGTGACACTTGGCCGACGGCCTTTTATTATTTCAGAAATAAAGCTTGTTTATAAGACTTGCTAGACCTATGAGACATCCTATCTATTAAAATCAGTTCAATTTTGATTTTCTTTCTACTGTCACAATACCATGTCCATGCAGTTTCATCATTTGCATTTGCATAAGCTGTAATTTTGATTTTACCATTTAGATGATTTCATTTTTAGTCTGAAATTCTACTGAGTTTCTGAAATTCTGCTGAGTTTCTGGCATTTAGGCATTTTAATTTGATTACCTCTGCAAGGTCTGAATGACTGAGCAGTTTATTATATGGAACAGTCGGCCAGCAACTCAATTTCTGTGACATCTCATTAAATAGTGTTAGTGTCTGTAAGGGAAAATGTAACTAAAAGGATCAAGGGGAAAATAGAGCATCTGTTTAATTAAGCCTTGGTGGGTGTAGATGGATTTTATGTCTGATTGGACATTCATTCTGTAACTTTCTAAAAAAAAATTTTTATAACCTGTAAAGGGGGCTAATTTAACATTTCATTAAATTTGTATGTATATTTGAGCCGCGACATGAGAAAACCAACAATGTGGTTGTGCGCCCAGTGCAGATTCAGATCAGCCGTAGTGTCCGCCCAGTCTGATCAGAGTCTTCGCTGTCCGCATGGAGGTAGCTTAGACCCTTGGCTTCACTTTATGTGAGTTGATCTGACTGGGTGGATGCCCATGCAGGCTGATCTGATTCTGCGCTTGGCGTACAACCACTTTGTTGGTTTTCTCATGTCGGGGCTCATTTAGTATAGCCTGTAAAGTATGGTATAATGCAGAAAGATACTATTGTTTTTCTGTAATATTTTGTGTAAATCTTTTGTACAGCAAAATCATGGAATGTTGGTTACATATTTATTTCATATCTCAAAAACTGAGAGTTGGTTACTTTAAATAATTTTGCTAGCTCCTTGCTTCTTGTGTTAGGAGGTTTTGTTCCATTTTTATGTTTCTCTTTTATTCCTTTAGGCTGTCAAACCATGTCTTATGTTCCATACTGGGACCTTTTAATGTGAGCTATAAGCTTGCATGTGTTTTGTGCTTGGAACCCCAGTTGAAATCCTTTTATAATTTGGTTACTGTAATAATTCTAAGTATTCAGTGAGTGAGTGAGTGAAGTCAGGTTTAACCCATTGCATTCTGGGTATTTTTGGTTGTCTGCTGAAATTGTCGTTTGCAACAAAAATCAAGAATATTTTGGCAATAGTGGTCTAACTATTGTAGAAATGATGTCTAGGCAGCAAACAGTTTGGATCTCAGATCAGGCCCCACGTTTGTGGGGCCTGATCTGGATCCAAACTGTTTGCCCAAATACCCCTAAAGGGGTACCCCGCATGGAATGGGTTAATGTCCCACCAACACATAGGTCATAAGGAGACTGGACCTTGCTTTAAAGTCTCACCCGAAACACGGCAGACGGGGGAGATCAAACCTGCATCCCCTGGATTAGTAGTCCAGTGTGTGTTATCACAGAAATCACACTGTGGGGGGGGGGGGGGGGGGGGGGGGGGGCGGGGGGGAAGGGGAGGGTGTATGACCTAGGGCAAAATAGGTGTCAAAGGTTGCAAAACTTTGCCCTAGGAGGCTGTAAGAGCAATAAAAACTTCACTTGAAAATTTTGAAATCTTTTGTAAAAGCTGCAACTTGTTTTTGAAAAGTTTACAAAAAATTCAGAACTGCAAACAAGTTTCAAAAATTGCATGAAAAGGAAGTTTCTTGACTAGGATGAGATGTACAATAAAGTTAGGATAGTGATTTGACATGTAATAGGGTAATAACAAATGACCGTGTGTACTACTAACTTCTACTGTTCAGCCCTATTGATAGTTTATATTCTTTTGTGTATGATGCTTCTGGAAGAACACATGGTAGTGTATGAATATTGTTTGGGCTGTGCTGTAGTGATTGCTTTATGAAGAAGTTTGCATCTTTTACTAAATACCATAGAACCAATATTGTTAAGGCATCTTTCTGTATTAGTGTATGTTGTACTAGTAATCAATAATGAGTACTAGGACTTTTTTTTCTGATATCTGTAGCTGTTTACATCATGTACTCTGTGTACCATAAACCTTTACTGATTGCTTGCATACATAAACTTTAAAGTGTTCATATGCATATCAAGTATGTAAATACCTTTTCTTCTAATGTCTGAGAATTCATTTTGTTGAGGCCATCTTGAGAGTGAGGACTCGCTGCTGGCCACAAAAACTGCAAGAAATGAACAAATCATGAAAAAAATTTTAAGCTGGCAAGTACATATTGATTCCCTTCTTAAGTGTTGTTATTGTAATAACAGAAAAATTAGTTTTTCAATAAAGGAGGAGACCTTAGGCTGTCAGTTTTGATCAGAGTTACATGAAAAAGTATACACCTGTCTTCTTTATGTGTTGAAAATATTTTCTTTTTGACAAAATCACGTCACAGAAGTTTAACATAAGATAGTTTGCCATACGTCTTAGTTCATGTTATTTACTTGAAAAGAACTGTGACACGAAACAACCAACAGAGTGGCATGTGTGCCCAGCTAAGACTCAGATCAGCCTTGGCAATCACCCAGTCTGATCAACCAAAGTCTTCACTGTGCAATTAAAGGATATAGCTAAGTGTCTAAGCTAGCTTCATGCGGAGGCCCAGGCTGATCAGAGTCTTCTTTTGGCGCACATGCCTCTTTGTTGGTTTTGTTGCTAAAACATGTTATAAATATGTTCAGTGATAAAGATGGGGGCACAGTATTTTTCTGCGTGTGAAGAGCCTTTCTTGTTCAAATATTAAAGACTGTGTAACATAGTACAACATAACTGCATTAGGTTAGATTCTTGTTTAAGTTTGATTTTATGTTCCTTAATTTTCAGAGTTATTGCATCCACCAACTTTTAGTGCTTTAGACAACTCTAATATTAACATAGAGGCTGATACCAATGACTTTGAGCATGCCTTAGATACACATAGTGATACTCGTGATAATGAGGTTGCTAGCGGAACTTTGTCTTCACCAGATATTAGTGACCATGAACTTCCTGTGGAAGACCTGTCACACGATGACTCAGCAGAACATATAGAATGTCAAGAGAGAAGAGATTCCGGTGTTGGCTCCTCTCTCACAAGAACAAACAGGTCAGTCAGTCCGCCAGAAATGCTTGGCGTAACTCCATGTTTTTCTGCCTTTTTTTGTGTCGCCTGCGAAGCAGAAGCGAGACATATGTATTGTTTTTCCGGTGTTGGCGGCGGCGTTGGTGGCGTAAACTTTTCTCGAGTTTTTGGGTTTAGGTCCGTTTCACAAAGCGCTGACTGGTGAGACACTGCATTCGGCGGAATTCTTGTTTGAAAAGGCAAACAACAATACTGTAAAAATTCTATATATTGAGACAGTTAGGTCTAAGCAATTAGTGCAAACCCAGATCAGACTGCTCCTCGAGGAGCAGTCTGATCAGGGTTTACACTATTTGCCATCCCATTTGCATTTTTGGGCACATCACTGCACTGTAAAACCAAACTGGGTTTGAGGTTATAAAACTTGAGAATAATCTCAAACTCAAAATAAAGCACACTGATTGGCTGCTTCCGAACATGTGCTCGGAAGCAGCAAATCAGTGTACGTTATTTTGCTCGGAAGCAGCCAATCAGTGTGCTTTATTTTGAGTTTGAGATTGTACTCAAGTTTTATAATCTCTGATCCTGTTCCAATTTTAGGACAGTTATGGTAATTATTTTTAGCGTCCCAATATTAAGAATTTTTATGGTAATTACATTTGCTTTCTTGGTTGATGAAACCATTCCAAAAAGGGTCTACTCTGAAAGGAAAGAATTTGATCCTAGAGGAGCAAATTCTTTCCTGCTAGGGGAACAAATAATTTCAGAGAAGACCCCCATTGAGAAGGGCTGTAAACAAGAAAATGGTAGAGTTTCTTCCCCTGAACGTGTACCCATTCACTTTAAACCCCAGGGCCCAGTTGTTAGCTAACGTTAGTTAACAAGACATTAGAATTTCTAAGGTTGATATCTCAAATAAGCCAATATTTTTTGTTGAAAAAATGTGGGAAGCTTTTGCAGTGCAAAAGCTTCACACATATTTACCACAAAAAATATCAGTGTATTTGGCTATAAAGTCTTAAATCACTTAACCAGTTGATCTCCTGGATTCAGGGACTACTTTGTACATTGCTGTTTGGTCCCTCAGAATCCTGGTAATATTTAAAACCAAATAGAATTCAAAAATGTTTGAATAAAATTTGCTAGGTTATGAATTGTGTCAGCCTATCTCAGAATCAGCAAACAAATAGTGGTATACAATGTATTCAGCAGCTTTAAATCATACATATTGGAAATATGTAAAAAAAATTATCAATTAATTAATTATATTTTTTATGCCCCCGCCACGAAGTGGGGAGGGGCATATAGTTTTGCCCTTGTCCGTCCGTACGTACATACGTACGTCCGTCACACTTTGTAGTACTGTTCTTGTCTCTGCAACTCCTCCTACAGTATTCGATGCAGGGAGCTGAAACTTGGAACACAGTTCAGACATGCATTGAACATGTGCATAAAGGAAACATAACTTTTATTAAGATCTTTATTGCAGAATTATGTCCCCTTGAATAATAAACATATTTTGACCATATTTCACATCTGAGTACTGTTCTTGTCTCCGCAACTCCTCCTACAGTATTTGATATAGGGAGTTGAAACTTGCAACACAGTTCAGACATGCATTGAAGATGTGCATAAAGGAAACAGAACTTTGATTAAGGTCTTGGTTGCAGAATTATGTCCCCTTGAATAATATACATATTATAACCATACGTACGTACATACGTACGTCCGTCACACTTTGTAGTACTGTTCTTGTCTCTGCAACTCCTCCTACAGTATTTGATGCAGGGAGCTGAAACTTGGAACACAGTTCAGACATGCATTGAACATGTGCATAAAGGAAACATAACTTTTATTAAGATCTTTATTGCAGAATTATGTCCCCTTGAATAATAAACATATTTTGACCATATTTCACATCTGAGTACTGTTCTTGTCTCCGCAACTCCTCCTACAGTATTTGATATAAGGAGTTGAAACTTGCAACACAGTTCAGACATGCATTGAAGATGTGCATAAAGGAAACAGAACTTTGATTAAGGTCTTGGTTGCAGAATTATGTCCCCTTGAATAATATACATATTATAACCATATTTCACATTTGAGTACTGTTCTTGTCTCCGCAACTCCTCCTACAGTATTTAATGTAGGGAGTTGAAACTTGCAACACAGTTCAGACATGCATTGAACATGTGCATAAAGGAAACAGAACTTTGATTAAGGCCTTTATTTCAGAATTATATCCCCTTGAATAACATAAATATTTTGACCATATTTCACATTTGTAGTACTGTTCTTGTCTCTGCAACTCCTCCAATTGTATTTGATGTAGGGATTTGAAACTTGTAACACAGTTCAGACATGCATTGAACATGTGCATAAAGGAAACAAAACTTTGATTTAGGTCTTTATTGCAGAATTATGTCCCCTTGAATAACATAAATATTTTGACCATATTTCACATTTGTAGTACTGTTCTTGTCTCTGCAACTCCTCCAATAGTATTTGATGTAGGGATTTGAAACTTGCAACACAGTTCAGACATGCATTGAACATGTGCATGAAGGAAACAGAACTTTCAGCCAGGTCTTTATTTCAGAATTATGTCCCCTTGAATAACATACAGGCCAACTTCGATATCTCGAATTCCAAAGGAATGGAGAACCCACTTCGAGTTTTCCGAAGTTCGAGATAGGCAAATTGTGACGTCACCAAAATTTTTGTTCTATACATGTACAATATCTTAACTTTCGTAGAGTCAGTATTTCTACAAAACATGTGCAGCACGAACGTAGTAAAACTGTTTCTAGTAGTAGTACTCGGGTAGTAGTATCGACGTTGCCCCCACACCTCAGCGGAACGAATCAATAGCCGCAGTAACGGGGCGCCGAGCGTCCGTCCATATAAAAAAAACTGTTTCTACTGAAAACGGGATTGTTACTAATAGCCCGCATCAAAGAGCGCCGCTCAATACTGTTCAATCAATTAAGTTTCAAAGGCGCCTAATTGACCGAACTTTGGTTCAAATCGAACGCACCTTACCTGTGACGTATAGCGGTTCAAGGTCAATTAACTTACACACAAAAACAGCTGATCAACAAAACAATGTCTGCATCGTTTCACGCAATCATTGGATAATTATTGTTTATTTGGGATAATTGATTGAACTGCGATCAATTAAAGACAATTGTTCGGTAAATCGTTCTTTTTCATTGTTATTGTTCGATGTTTGTACCAATTTGCTTTGAGACAAAAATATGCAGGTTTTTCATTACCGCAAAACGTCTACACAATCTTTCCATCGTTAATACACATTTTGACTTCGACACAAACAGTGGTAAAACACATGGAAAGTGTCGGAGGGGAATCAAAAATCACTTCGATATAGCAGTGTTTTCGTTATAAGCGAGTTCGACATAACAGAGGTCGAAATGCAATAGTATATAGGGGGGAATGTTCGGGAATGGGAGATCACTTCGACACAAGCAGGGTTTTCGAGATAAGCAAGTTTGACATAACGAACTTGGCCTGTACATATTTTGATCATATTTCCATAGCTTAAATACAAAACTCACCTTTTATCGTCGCTCTAGCGGCCTCATTTATTAACAGATTTTGGTATTACATCACAGCTTTATTGGGTATGACAGTACCTTGAACAACTTTGCGTTTCAGGTTTGTAGGATGAAGGTCAAGGTCACAGTTGCTATTTTCAGAAAAACTAGGGCATTGCTCCAGCGCTTTCATTTATAGATCGATTTTGATGTAACTTCACATAAATGTTAAGTATAACAATATCTTGAACAAATTACTGTTTCAGCACCGCAGGTCCAAGGTCAAGGTCACAGTTGCTATTTTTAGAAAAAAACTTTATCATTCCTCTACTCCTCTATTCATTGACAATTTTGATGTAACTTCACTCAAATGTTTAGTGGGACAATATCTTGGACAAGTTCGTGATCCAGAATTTCAGGGTAAAGGTCAAGGTCATATTTGCTATTTTAGAAAATATGCTGTCATCCCTCTGGAATGATTTTGGCATAACTTGACACAAATATTTAGCTTGACAATATCTGGGACAAATTTACGTTTCATCATTGTAGGTCCAAGGTCAAGGTCACAGATGCTATTATAGGTACATGTAAATCTTTGTCATGGTTTTAGCGCCTTTATTTATTAACTGATTTTGATAGAACTTCACACATATATTAAGTATGACAATATCTTGGACAAGTAAACCTTTCAGGGTTGTAGTTCCAAGGTCAAGGTCACAGTTGCTATTTTTAAGAAAAACTCAGTCATCCCTCTAGCACCTTTATTTATTGACAGATTTTGATGTAACTTCACACAAATATGTTTTAACACATTACTTTTCTAGTGAGGCATATGGCGGGGGCATTCATCACCTTTAGTGATTGTCTAGTTTAAGTAATTGTAATGTAAATCACATTTGTAGATAGGTACTGTGTAATCGTAACATATTTATGATACTGGAAAGTCAAAAATACCGAATTGTATTGCATTTTAACCCTTAAACCGCCAAAAATGAAAAATTGTTGAATTTGCAAACAGTGTAGATCCAGATGAGGTGGCTCATAATGAATTCTCAATATGATATAGCTTGGACATTGTTTGAAATTTCTGCAGAAGTAAATTTTGTCGTCTGCTTTTTGGCGCATTAAGGGTTAATTCTTTTAGAAAAATTGACTCCAAGTGTGCTATTTGCCCATTGGCCCAAAATGATGAAGTACTGTGGAAACAGGCTGTGTAACCATTGCTCGACCAGAAACACGTCGGACTGGCTTGGCAAGCCTCCCCATTCCTATGCTATTTCTGGTCTCGCCTGATAAACTTGATATCAAAAGACACTAACATGGTATTCTCTATTTATTTTTTGTGTATTATTTATTTTTTGTGTATTATTTATTTCAGTGATAGAAGGCGTTACAGAATCCGCTGGCACAGTTTTCAAAAATCACATCGGCCAAATTCCACTAATATAAACTTACAGTTGTGTAATTTATCTGCAGGACAGATTTTAGTGTTACGCAAATTGTCTCTTTTAAAATTGACTGCATTGTTAGAAAAATACTCGCCAAATAGATCAGGCTGGTCTTTGACGGTGCCTCGTTTCATGAAACGCAACAAAGTACCAGATTACAAAGATAAGAATGTGTTTGGTGTGCCATTTACTGTGATGATTCAGCGGACTGGTCAGGCTTTACCTCAGTGTGTCTTACATGCCATGAGATTCTTACGCAGAACAGCCAGCGATGCCCTTGGAATATTCCGCAAATCAGGAGTCAGATCAAGAATACAGAAGTTACGAAATGATATTGAAGCAAATCCTGGTTAGTATTTTTCTCTGATATTTCTCACATGTATATGATTGGGGAAGGGGGACCTTTAGCCAGGCCCCAAGGTTATAAAACTTTTTTCATGCTCAACTCAGCTGAGCATGAAATTTAACCTGCTAATAAATAGCAAATTACTGATAAGTACAGTTGTTTTCATGCTCAGTTTAGCTGAGTATGACATTTTCTCTGCTTATGAATATGAAAATGCCAACATCAGTTGGCATTTTCATATTTATCATCAGAGACAATTTCATGCTCAGCTGAGTTGAGCATGATAAAAGTTTTATAACCTCAGAGCCAGGTGTGTACAGGGAAGACTCATACCAGCCTACCTATTTGCCCAGACTGAGCAGTCTTGGCTTTTCACATAAACATTTCCCATGTTTCATAAATTTTATATGTGAAAAGGAAAGACACTGACACTGCAAGGATGCAAAGGCCAGAGCTCTAGATAAGGGTATTTGATGATAATTGAAGGATAATTTTTCTTATTTCTTATTGAAACCATATGTTGTGACCCCTCATCTGAACCGTCTCGATGAGACGGTTCAGATGAGGGGTCACAACATATGTTTTTATGCAGAATTAAGAAAAATTATCCCTAATTATTACCTCTAGAGCTCTGATAGGCTGTTCTGAGTCGTTCCTGTTTGCACATGCCATAAGGAACCTTTCCATGTGATGCCAATCATATACATGAGTGTGTTGGTGTGTGTGTGGGTGTGTGGGTGTTTGTAGGGAGAGGGGGACAAAAGAAATGACACCCATCTATCTGTGTATACGAAATTTCATTTCTCAGTCCATCCATCCATCTGAAATCTTGTCTCTGCAACTCTTTCATCAGATTGATTTGAAATTTTTGTATATTTTCTTCCTATGATATGCATGTGGTTTTGGATTTTTGCTTCGGCTATTTTTGACGGAGTTATGGCCCATGCTGACTTAGGCCTTGTTCTTTTGTATGTCAAAAAAATTGAACAACTTCTAGCAAGGATGGTGTTATTTGGGTTATCCCTAACACACTCTATAGGGGTTGGGGAGCTGACCAGATTTTTTCAAACAAATAGCCAAATTGTGTTTTTAGCTTTTTATCACATGTATTAATTTTATTTCAGAAAACATAGATTTTGAGGAGTTACAGGCGTATGATGTAGCTGACCTGGTGAAACAGTATTTCCGGGAGTTGCCAGAGTGTCTACTGACAACTAAACTCTCAGATATCTTCATCTCTATTTTTATCTGTAAGTCATACCGTAATGTCCCTAAGATTTCGGACACCTGAAAGTCGGAAAGTTATTGTTTGAAAATTCTTAGAAAGTGGATTTTACACATGTTAATGCTACCAAATGATGCTTAGTGAGGACCCTGATCAAACTGCTCCTTCTGGAGCAGTTTGATCTGGGTTTACATTGTATGTTCAGACCTGCCTGTTCGAATATTATGGGTCATTACGGTAGTTCAAAATCAGAAGTCATGGCTACTATTTAATTTTTTTCTTCATAAAAGGATATATTGTGACCCCTCATTAGAATGATTAGAACTGCCTTGGCTAGGTGATTTAATGAGGGGTCTCTAATAATGATTCAAGGGAGAGAAATAACAACAGAGTATCTCCTTTGATTTTCTGTGAGCTAGAGAATATTTGCATACCTGCCAAGTTTCACGATTTATGCGTGACCCTCACGAATTTGGACGCCTCCCACGACCTCACGATCGTATTTTGAAAAATAGCCATAATTCACGCTTCCTTCGCTTGCTCACAATTTCACTTTAAACCGGAGAATACTGAAAAAATGTCTTTTTTTTGCGCTCTCTCGATCGTCAAAAACGTGTTTTCTCTCAACTTCCGCTACATTCGGATAATCTCGGTCACCGAATCTATACTTATCTCCGGGAAAATTCGTAACCTGGTCTAAAAATAGGTAAAAGTAACGGTTTCCGATAGTCTTAAAATAGCGTGGGTAAAAATAACTCGAGTATTCGATAGCGATTAGAGCCGAAAACAACCAAATGTGTACTTCCGTTTTTATGTACATGAAATATTGACAACATGAAAACGCCAGAGAAAAAGAAGGTTTTAACTCAAAGTACCAAAATGGATGGGAGATCGAGTTTCCCTGGGTTAAGAAGATTGAGAAGGGCAACAGCTTTGCGTTTTGTAAACTTTGCCAAAGGCATTTCAGTGTTTCCCATGCCGGAAAAAACGATGTAAAAAAAGCACGGTAACACAGATTTTCACTGTTGGTCATTGAAAACAGTGACCTATATATAGGTCACTGTTGAAAACGTCAAAAGTTTTGCAATCGGTATCTGATTTTGTTGTCACCAAGACAGACCAAGAGTGTATCAGAGCTAAAACTCTCTTTAGCAACTTCATTGCAGAACATAGCTTGCCATTTTGATAGCAGATCACTTTAACAAACTCAATGTATTTTAGTAAATAAGAATACTTGGAGTTTATCTTCATTTAAGAACTACCTACTGATCCTACTCCTCTGCACTGCCATCCCCAATCTCTTGTTTCACATAAAGAGGAAAAAAAATGACACAAAAAATCTCACTCTTTTCCGTTGTCAATGGGTTTCCCCGCGAATGAACTATCGCTGAAAAGGGGGCTAAATCGAGGCTTCGCGCGCAGTCTCACTCTTTTGTTAATTGAAAACTTGGCAGGTATGTATTTGTGCTATGAATGTGCATGCTGATCTGTGTCTAAAGCTTCTGATTGCATGTGTCAGGCGAGCTATGTTAGCTTCTAGAGACAGCTCTTGTTAGGACAATTACCGCAGTTACGTTAGGTATCCCAAATTTTTGATTTTCTTTTATCTATTTCAGATGTTCCAGCTGAGCTGAGACTTGAAGCAATGCAGGCTGCTATTGTATTGATGGTGGATGAGAACAGGGATGTCCTTCAGTCACTTTTGCTCTTCCTCAGTGATATCTCAAAGCACGCCAGCGAACACCAGGTCAATAAATATTTTGTGATATTTCAATCCTTGCCAGTAGATGTCATGTCTTTAAATTTTTTAAAAATTGTTGAACAAGATGTGCTTGAACATGGTGTCCTCAAATACTTGAAATACCCCATAGCATGCCAGTGAACTCTATATATATGTCAGTTACACTATTTCACAACATAGGGTCAAACCTGTTGTGAGTGAGCACATGAAGGAAGGGCAAAAACTGCTTGCATAAAGCAGGTGTTTGCTTAATACAGGTCAATTTATATTGAAAACACTACTTTGGTTTCTTAAGAGAAGTTTTTGCCTAATAGAGGTGGCCTTTAAAACAGGGTTAACGGAATATGTGAAAATCATGTCCTCAAACATGTGAAATATTTTACAAGATGCACACTGACACCATATTCGTAAATATTTGAAATATTGTACAAGATGCACACTGACACCATATTCTTAAATATTTGAAATATTGAACAAGATGCACACTGACAACATATTCTTAAATATTTGAAATATTGTACAAGATGCACACTGACACCATATTCTTAAATATTTGAAATATTGTGCAAGATGCACACTGACACCATATTCTTAAATATTTGAAATATTGTGCAAGATGCACACTGACACCATATTCTTGAATATTTGAAATATTGCACCACAAGATGCACACTGACACCATATTCTTAAATATTTGAAATATTGCACCACAAGATGCACACTGACACCATATTCTTAAATATTTGAAATATTGCTCAAGTTGAATGTGAAAACTGGGGCCATAAATGAGCCGCGACAAGAGAAAACCAACAAAGTGGTTGTGCACCCAGCGCAGACTCCGATCAGCCTGGGCATCTTCAAAGTATGATCAGACTCTTTGCTAAGTCTGATTTGTGTCTGCACTGGGGGCACAACCACTTTGTTAGCTCACCTGAGCCGAAGGCTCACAGGTGAGCTTATAGTATAGGCAGGCATCCGTCGTCCGTCGTCCGTCAATATTTTCAAACGACATCTCCTCTGAAACTACAAGGCCCATTGTTACCAAATTTCATATATAGCATCTATAGGCAGGGGGAACCAATAATACTGTTTTTTATCCAAATCCCTTCATAACTTTGGTTGCTATGGCAACTTAAAGTTTCCATTGACTTGTATGGGAAAAATTGAAAATTTGCATTTATTGCTATGTCACTGCAGATATTTTGACAAAACTTTTACAGAAATGTTCCTCGAGTACTCCTCTATCAACCACATGAACTTTATGTAAATTGCACAATTTGGCTGGTTGCCATGGCAACCGAATGGTTAAAAATAGAAAAAATATTCAAAAATCATCTCCTCAGAAACTATGCAACCAATAAAGCTCAAACTTCACAGAAAGGATCTTAGTACTAGCTTCTATAAAAATACTGTTTTTCTTGGCAATTGCTCTAGCAGTTTGGTTGCTATGGGAACTGAAAGTTGCCAATGACTTATAATGGCAAAATGGAAAATTTGCATTTATTGCTATGTCACTGCAGATATTTTGACAAAACTTTTACAGAAATGTTCCTTGAGTATTCCTCTATCGACCACATGAACTTTATGTAAATTGCACAATTTGGCTGGTTGCCATGGCAACCGAATGGTTAAAAAAATAGAAAAAATATTCAAAAATCATCTCCTCAGAAACTATGCAACCAATAAAGCTCAAACTTCACAGAAAGGATCTTAGTACTAGCGTCTATAAAAGTACTGTTTTTCTTGGCAATTGCTCTAGCAGTTTGGTTGCTATGGGAACTGAAAGTTGCCATTGACTTATAATGGCAAAATGGAAAATTTGCATTTATTGCTATGCCAGTGTGGATATTTTGACAAAACTTTCATAGAAATGTACCTTGAGTAGTCTTTAACCAGCCATGTTAAATTTATGCAAATTGCGCAATTTGGTTGGTTGCCATTGCAACCGAATGGTTAAAAATAGAAAAATATTAAAAAATCATTTTCGCAAAAACTGTGTGGCCCAACAAAGCTCAAACTTTACAGAAAGAAACTTAGTACTAGCCTCTATAGAATTTTTGTTTTTCATGGCAATTGCTCCAGCAGTTTGGTTGCTATGGCACAAAAAGTTTCCATTGACTTATAATGAGGAAAATGGAAAATGGCAATTTTTGCTGTCTAACTAACTGCAGTTATTTAAATTTTTTCTACAGAAATGTTTCTTGAGTAGTCCTCTAAGGTTCATATGAATTTTCTCCAAATTGCTGAATTTGATTGGTTGCCATGGCAAAATATAGTGTAAATTTCGAAAAAAAAAAAAAAAATCTTCTGCTCAGAAGCCATATAGGGGATGAAGCTGATATTGTGCAAACATGTTGATGACAGTAGTTTCTACATAAATTTTATTCTTTTTCTTCCAATCCCATAAGAACTTTGGTTGCTATGGCGACTTATAGTTTCCATTGACTCATAATGGGAAAAGTGAAGCCATGAGGGGGATGAAGCTGATACTTAGCATACATATTAATAATTTTAACCTCTACCTAAAGTATGTTTTATATTATCATTGCCCATGTGAATTTGTTGCTATGGCAACTTAAAGTTTCCATAGACTCATAATGAGGAAGTGGACATTTGCTATTTATTTCTGTGTTACTGCAGATATTTTGACAAAAATTCACAGAAATGTTCCTGGAGTAGTCCTCTACCAGCCATATGAATTTTTCCCAATTACCAGATTTTGATTGGTTGCCATTGCAGCTGAAAGGCCAAATTTTCACTTTTTTTTTGCCAAAGATCTTCTGAGAAGCCATTAATGGGGGATAAAGCTTATTTTTTTTTGCATAAATGTTTGTGATATTATCCTCTACATAAATGGTGTTTTTTGCTGTTGTGCATGGAGTTTTGTTGCTGTAACCTCAGTGCCTCAGTGCTCAGGTGAGCGATATAGGGCCATTGGCCCTCTGGTTGGTTTTCTCGTGTTGCGGCTCAAATGTTCAAACTATTGTGCAACATGAACTTGAACACCATATACCGGTATATGCCCGTAAATGTTTGAAATTGACATAGCATGTCAGTGAACATTATGTCCATAAATATGCAACTTACCTTTGAGCACTATGTCCATCACAATATACACATAAAAATGGTGATCATTTAGGGGATAACTGTACTCAAAATTGTCATTTGGAGAGGTAAATTGTCGATTTTATGGTCAGAAATTTCGTTATACGGCGACGCAATTGGCGATCATAAAGCCGACGATTTACCTCCCCAAATGACAATTTTTAATACAGTTATCCCCATTCTAATGCACTTTTCACATTTTCACCTTTAAAAATGTGTTACTTTGTTCCAATAGCAAATGCTATCAGCGACGTTACTCCAGACGTCAACAAGTGAGAAGCGGCGTTACATAAAGACACAGGGTTTCCGACAGTATATCGTAGAATATACTGTCCCAATTTTTTGACGTTATCCAATCAGACGTGGCATTACATACGTAAGTGCATTAGAATTGTATGTTGTGATATTTCAGAAGTTTATGTTGTCCATAAAATTTGAACTATCATAACACCACATCAGCAAGCAGTGGAAATATTGCCCATTATGCACTTGAACGCCATGTCCATTAAAGATCTGAAGTACCGAACAGTAGCTACTTGAATGATAGTTGTACACTCTGTTCTGTTGCTGCAAAAACCATGTGCTCTTTATTTACTTGCAATTATGTCACACCATAATAGTTGCATTGTATAAATTTCTGATAGCATATTGTTGCATCTTTTATAGATGACAGCGAGTAATCTTGCTGTGTGTTTTGCTCCATCTCTCTTCAACATTGGTGGAATACGCAACCCCAACCAGACGCCTAGTCCAAGGAGAAATCGTAAGAATCCAGGGATTCCAGATGCTCGAGAGTTAACAGAACAGAAGGCAGCTCATGAGTGTCTCACACTGATGATAGAGGAATGTAAAAAATTATTCACAGTAAGAAACCTTTACAAATCTCTCACCAGTTTTTAACCCTTAACCCATTGCATTCTGGGTATTTTTTGTCGTCTGCTGAAATTGTCATCTGCATCAGAAATCTAGAATATTTTGATAATATTGGTCTAAACAATGATGTCCAGAAAGGAAACAGTTTGGATCTCAGATCAGGCCCCACCTTTGTGGGGCCTGATCTGGATACAAACTCTTTGCCCAGATGAAGGGGGATCCTGAATGGAATGGGTGAACATACCAAACATGCAGACTACCAAACTTATGTCTGCAAAATTTCGAAAAATGTTTCATCCAAGCTGTATCATATTGAGAATATCAAAGACAATAAGACAAACATTAATCCAAAGTATTCAGCTCATTATCCTCCTCATCTGGATCTATGCTGTTTACAAATTCAACTGTTTTCCTTTTTGGTGCTTGAAGGGTTAAGACATTTTTTTTGTTCGTTTCTTTGTTTTTTCATAAACTTTTCTTGAAGAGTAAACAAAATACGCATACTGTTCCCTCAAAGTTAACGAAAAATGAACTTGTTCAAAGTTATTGGTAGCATCTTCTTTTTTTTACTGCTTTGTATCTAATTTGGCCATTACAGAAGCCCCTATTCAAAATTTCCAACTTAGAATTATTCTGTAATGAGAAAAAAATATTGTTCAACATGGAGGTTTTACCAATTTTCCTACCCATACTGTCAAGCAAGCCAGTCAGTTACCATTCATTCAAAAGTGACTGTTGACCAAGACTATCTACAGCCATTAAGCCATTGCATTCTGGGTATTTTTTGCCGTCTGCTGAAATTGTCATCTGCATCAAAAATCAAGAAAATTCTGATAATATTGGTCTAACTAACTCTTGCAGAAATGATGTCTAAGCAACAAACAGTTTGGATCTCAGATCAGGCCCCACCTTTGTGGGGCCTGATCTGGATCCAAACTGTTCGTAGTTTGGATCTCAGATCAGGCCCCCACTTTTGTGGGGCCTGATCTGGATCCAAACTGTTCGTCCAGATACCCCTAAATGGTATCCCGAATGGAATGGGTTGATAATAGTATCATTTAAGCTAATTGGTATTGTTTACGACCAAATTTTTTATAGATAGCCACTGTGCACAGTACTGAACTATCCAACAGCACAGGTGATCATATTAGTATTACCTCCCCACCCCTCCCAACCCCCAACCACCCAATGGCTGTATTGAGGTCAGTATTACAAACGTCTTTGCTCCTGGTAAGAAAATAACAAAATGCGTCATCAAGTTCCAATTAATTTTAGATACCAGCAGGAACTGTGAGTAAATGTCGGTGTTGGCATGGTGATCCTGTGACCTTGGATGAACTGAATCATGGGACAGGAGAGGGAGATAACCAAGGATACACTGCCTACATAGATTCCTGTATACAAGGTCTTTTGAAGGTAAGACATTGTGCTTATTCACAGCAAACAGTAGAAGATTTAATAATCTTCAGTCAGTCAGTCAGTGATATTCTTATATTTGACAGAGCCTGCGATTTTGAGCTTTGTGGAGGTGCGACGTTGACGTCACGAAACGTGAAATGAAAGTGACGTCATAAAATTTGCACGTAAAGTTATTGTATTTCCGTGCTCTGACTAAAAGATTTCAAAGCGTCACCTGAAAAGAGTGATTCAACATTTCTATCGGCCTGTTTAATTTTCTTCATCTACACTCTTTTAAGAATGTTTGCATTATAGATCTTTGAAAAGAGATGTCACGAACCAGAGTTATAAAGGTTTATCTAGCTAGTATGTAAATTTTATCCAATCAGTGAAACGAAAAACAAAAAATCGGGTGGGTGTGAATTTCGTTTGCTTTTGCAGTAAACCTTAGCGCTATTTCTTTGTGCGCTGGGCCGCGTAGCGCAATCGGTAGGGCACCTGACTCATAAGTCAGAGGTCCTGGGTTCGAAACCCGGTCTAGCCACATACTTTCGTTTCTCCTTCCGCTGATTCAAGAAGGGCAGTTGTCAGTTACTGGCGAAAGTATGTGCACTTAGTACTGGTTAACCGCTTAGGAGGTCTAAGCCTGCCCAGGAATAGTGTGGTTAGGGTAACTGACCGTCCCGACATGACCATAGCTGTTTTACCGTGGACGTTAAGCATCAAATCAATCAATCAATCAATTAAATGTCTTTGTGCTTGTCAAAATCTATTTTGGAAGCACTAATAAATTTGAAAATGTTACAAAATTTTTTTTCCAACTTTCGCTCCATAAGGCTCAAAATCCCAGACACTGTCACATATGTCCTAGGTCTTCTTTTAGCTCAGACATAAACTTCACTTTACTATCTATACAGTTAATATTAATATAAAGAAATTCATATTGGCCCGCATCATGTATAGTATGTAACAAAATATGTTAATTACAAAAAAAATTATCATTTAGAAGTAGAAATAAATCTGTTCTATATAGTCTATCAGAACCTGTCTTGTAGGTTTTGGTTCATCCTGTAGTCTACAGTCAATACTGTTAGAGTTTTAAAAGTCAATGCGCAGTTAGAGTCGAGTCTGCTGACTTCGGACAGCGGGTAAATTTGGACATACCATTGCAAACAATGAAAATCCAGATGAGACAGCTCATAATGAGCCGTCTCATCAGGATTGTCACTGTTTGCCCATTTGCCCAATTTTTGTCGCACCTGCTTTAGCAAGGTGCGATATAGGCGTCCGGTTTTCCGTCTGTCAGTCAGTCAACCCGTTCGTCCGTCCGTCCGTTCACATTTACGTCGACCCTAAATTTTAAGTCCATTCAAATGACTTTTTCTCTGAAACCACTGCATCCATGGTTCTCAAATTTCACAAGCTGCATGACCAGACTGCAGGGCTTCTGAATTACAAAATTCAGTTCGGTCCAGAATCCAAGATGGCCGCTGTTACTAAAAATAGCAAAAACAATAAAATCACTGTTTTCTCCAAAACCACTTGGTATATTTGGCTGGAATTTTACACGGAGCATTAATAGGACCTTGGTTATAAAAATTATCAAAATGAAAAAAATCTGTAGCGGAATTAGGTCACCTACTTTCTGTTTACGAGTCCAAGTTTGCAAAAATGCCAATATCTTAGAAAAACTTGAACAGATGTAGGTCAAATTTAGTCAGAATGGTCCTTAAATGGAGTTCTTTGAAATTTACGTGAATAGAGACCATCCAAGATGGCCGTCAACCACCGTTACTAAAAATAGAAAAATATGAAAATGACAATAGCTCAAGAGCCCCTGAATGGAATTAGACTAAATGTGTATCAAAATGATCCTTGCATGAAGCTGTTTCATGATTTTTTCAAATTGACCATCCAAGATGGCAACCATCTACCATTACTAAAAATAGCGAAAAACATGAAAACGATAATATCTCATTAACTGCTGAATGGATTTTGACCATGACACTTTTATCTAGTTCTCAAAGTGAAGGTGCAAAACAGGTGCGACATAGCATTCCGAGGAATTCTTGTGTTTTAATTCCAAACAACTGACATATAAAGGAAACAATGTCACTGTCCTTTACCTGCTGTCCGAATTTACCTGACTTGACCCTATATGAAACAATCTCACTGTCCTAATTTACCTGCTGTCCGAATTTACCTGACTTGACCCTATATGGCCGAGCTGCATAGCACAGTTGGTAGGGCACCTGACTCATAAGTCAGAGGTCCTGGGTTCGATACCCGGTCTGGCCACATACTTTCATTTCTCCTTCTGCGGACTCAAGAAGGGCAGTTGTCAGTTACTGGCAAAAGTATTTGCACTTAGCACTGGTTAACCGCTGAGGAGGTCTAAGCCTGCCCAGGAATAGTGTGGTTAGGTTAACTGACCGTCCCGACATGACCATAGCTGTTTACCGTGGACGTAACAATCAATTAGTTGACCCTGTATTCCTTCATCATTGTTCTGCAGGAGTCCCGTGATAAGTTTCGTGGCTGGGTGTCAGTACCAGTGAGTAGTGATGTTGATGTTTCGTACAAGAAAGTTGGTGATGGACATCCTCTACGACTGTGGAGGTGTACTGTTGACGTAGAAGCTCCTCCCAATGAAGTCCTCAATAGAGTTCTCAGTGAAAGGTAAATATTGACCCTTAATGCGCCAAAAGCAGACGACAAATTTACGTCTGCAGAAATTTAAAAAAAATCTTTTGTCAAAGGTATTTCATATTGAGGATTCAAAGACTATATGGCAGACAGTGTAGATCCAGATGAGGTGGCTCATGTACATTTTTGGCGCTTTAAGGGTTAATTCTGGAGAAAATTCTTCTCTTTAAGAGTAGCTTTTTACAGAGAATATTCTTTCCATTGATAGTAGCTCTCAAGAAAGCAAGTTTTTCCCGTTAAGAGTAGCCCTGAGAGTAGAACCATTGGAAAAGGGATTAAATTTTTCAGGGAAGCAAATAGTTTTATGTTGAAATTGGACCCACTTGTAAAAATGGCTGTTAGACTTTGGCACTATGCTGGTTCATGGAACAGAGAATAAATTCTACTGTGTGTAATTCTTCTCTATATATAAGTTTGTGTTACAGTTTGTGTCTTGCCTGCAGTTTACAGAAAGTGAGACATAGGCACAGTAATTGCTTTTCCTGTAGTGGCAGTATAAACTTGTTGAATTTTTCTAGTTTAGCTGCTTATCTGTGACAGTGAGCAGATGTGACACACAGTATTCCATGGAATTCTTATAAACTTATCTAGATTCCTACCACCTTATATCGGTGGGGGTGGGGGTGGGGGTGGGGGGGACAGTGATAAAAAGGTGAAGTCACTCACTGTTTACCTTATAAATCTTACAAAAAAGCATGCAGATTCACATGACTGATGGTGGAATTTGCTCATTTATGATGTTCCAGCTCTATAGGAGGAATAATAATTTCATTGAAAGTAAACAAACAAAATACTTGGATTAAACACGACAAATGCAACAAAGTGGCATGGGCACCCAGCAAAGACTCAGATCAGCCTGAGCATCCGCTTAGCCTGATGTGCCTAGCCTGTCTTTGGTGTGTGCTTAAAGGGTAGCTAAGGGTCTAAGCTAGCTCCATGTGGACAGGGAAGACTCTGGTCAGACTGGGCAAATGCCCAGGCTGATCTGAGTGTTTGTTGGGTGCACATGCCGCTTTGTTGGTTATGTCGTGTTGCGGCTCAAATGTTTGATATTTTAAACCCATGGTGAGATCTATTTATCGTATCCATTTGCAGGCAAGTCTGGGATGAAGATTTACTTCAGTGGAACACTATAGAAAAGTTGGACAAACAGACAGAAGTATTCCAGTTTGTACGCAATAGTCTAGCTCCACACCCGACAAGAGATTTCTGTGTATTAAGGTAAGTCATATAGCCAGTAGAGTCAGTACTACCAGTGTATGTGTCTGTGTGTATCAGTGTCAGAAATTAACTTTTTTTGCAGGTAGCAAGTACTTGCTACCTGGTATAAAAGCTAGTACCAAAACTCACATACCTGGTAGCAAAAACAGTCTTCTTGCCACTAAACAGTCCTCAGATTTATTACCAAACAAAATTCAGTAAGATCAAAGGCATTGATAATGCCTTTGACCTTATGGAATTGTGTTTTTCTTACACATAGAAGCAGTATTTTAATAAAAATCACCTAATACTTCCAAGAAATTAACTTTTTCTAAAGAAGTCCTAAGTAGCAACTTTTTGCTACCCACTTTTTCTTCAGGTGGCAAATGAGATTTTTAGGTTGCTAATTTGCTACTTGCTACTGTTAATTTCGAACCTTGTGTATGAGAGTCTGTTCAATTTCCTCTTTTGTCCCCACACTGACTTACAGGATGGTTGATGAAAGAGTATTGGTAGTGTTGAGGTAAATCTAAAACTGCAAAAATAGTGTTGTTGTTAGTTTCATAGCAACAAACAGTATGAATAAGCTATGTATCCCCTCCGACTCAACCATTAGCACAAGAAAGGCTGAAACTGAGAATATTGTTTGTAATGGGTATCGTCTTTATGTGTGCTTTGATTAACTAATGCAAAACATTTCCATTATTGATGAAAGCTGTTAAAATATTGATTTTTCAGTTAACTCTTTCGGCACCAAGTTTATATAGAAATGCACTTTCCAGCGCAAAATTTATTTTACAAGATTGGGCATTCAGTAAAACCCTGAAAGTCTCTAAATTTCATTAAAAACAGCCAAGTTTTGTTTTTCTCGCGAATTAAATCTTTGGTTGCCATAATCTGGTGGTAGACTTCGAATTATTTTCCTTAGTCATAAAATGCATTTTTTTTAACGGGACTGTGCCAGTCGCATCTGGGTGACAGTGGTGCCGAAAGAATTAAAGATGTGTTTTGCAGAAGGGGTTTATATTACAGTGATAAATATTTGAAGGATACAACCCAAGTTTATCATGCAGGAATGAAAATATTGCAATGCGTTATTATTGAGTAGTGACTAAAGCATATGCAGGTGAAAAAATGGGGAAAAGTGCTTATCTAAGGACTTTGAGTATACTCTTGTTTTGCTTCATCTTTGCAGGTCTTGGCGATCAGACCTTCCCAAAGGTGCTTGTGTTTTGATATCTACCTCAATAGAACACCCCAGGGCTGAGCTCCTGGGTGGAGTCAGAGCAGTAGAGCTAGCATCAAGATACCTGATTGAACCCTGTGGCACTGGCAAGTCAAGACTCACACATATTTCACGGGTAGACATAAGGTAGGTCCACACTCATACACCTCATTGGTATTTCCACACTCACAACAAACTCATGGATGGACATCAGGTTGGTCTCCTCACTCTCAAATATCAGATAGGTTCACATTCACAGGTCACACAGTTGACATCAGGTATGTCCACACTCACACATATCTCAGTTGACATAAGGTATCTTGACACGCATCCATATCACACAGTTGACATCATGTAGGTCCACACTCATGCATAGCTCACAGTTGACATGAAGTAGGTCCACACAAACATACCACACAGTTGACATGAGGTAGGTCCACACTTAAATATATCAAACAGTTGACATCAGATAGGTCCACACTCAAACATATCACACAGTTGACATCAGGTAGGTCCACACTCACATATATCAAACAGTTGACATCAGGTATGTCCACACTCAAACAGATCTCACAGTTGACTTCAGGTATGCCCCCACATATCTCACAGTTGACAGCATGCATGTTGACACTCACACATATCACACAGTTGACATCAGGTAGGTCCAAACTCACACATATTCAAAAGTTGAAGTCGTGCATGTTGTAACTCACATATCTCACAGTTGATATCTGGTTTGTCCAAACTGGCACATTACTCACACAGATGACATTAGGTATGTCCACACTCACATGCATCTCACAGTTGACATCAGGTATGTCGACACTTACATATATAACTCAGATGACATCAGATATGTTGACACTCACACATCACACAGTTGACATCATGTATGTTGGTACTCATATCACACAGTTGACATCAGGTAGGACCACACTCACCCATATTCCACAGTTGACATCATGTATGTTGTCACTCGCACATATTTCAGTTGACATCGGGTATGTCCAAACTCACACATTTCACACACAGTTGACAAAAGTTATGTCCACTCTTACAAATTATGGTATTTTCAATTTAGAGACATTTAGCACTGATTTCTCTTTATTTTTACAGAGGTCACAGTCCAGACTGGTACAAGAAAGTTTATGGACATCTCTGTGCCAATTTCATGAAGAGAGTTTGTGCATCGTTTGAACAAAAAACTGGTGGTCCTGAAACCAAAGTATGATGTCCCTCTGTTACTTGTTTTCTGAGAGGAATTTACACAAAATACATGTGGAATCAGATGGGAATTTGCTCATCTTCAGTCATTCCAGAGCTGTCAAGTTTTGATCAGTCAGTGACTCGAAAAATGGTGCTATTAAAAGACCTAAGTAAGCAAGAACTTAAGAAATCCATAGTTAAACCTACAAAGAGTTATTAAAGAAGCTGTGAGGCTGGGAGCCATTACTGGATTTTTACCCGTTGACCAGTATAGGCAAGGGAAGTAAATATAAAGGGAGACAAATCACCTTCCTTTGTAAAATATATACTTGCTTTACATATATTGGTTAAGGGAGAGAACTCAGTGTCAGCAATGAAGCTGCAGTGAGACTTCTAGATGCCCAAAGGGCTCTAGTCAATGCAAACATACATTCCATTTTAAAAGTGCTGTTTGTTTTATCAGATGTTATCTTGTTATCAAATTTGGTCTTATTAGATGATACCAAATTTGGTCTTATTAGATGATACCACATTCAGTTTTATAGACTTGTTGTCTTGCAGGTCATATAAAAATTTCATATCAGCCTTGATATTTTAATATAACTTTTGTTGGTACTCTTAATACTTTAGCATATGCAAAGTTTTTCCTCAGTGTCTTTAGCTTTTATTATTATTGTTAGTCTGTGTTTATTTATTGTTTTACCAATCTGAACCCCAGATATAGGTGGGTACTTGATAATTCTGTGATGTAACCCCTCATTAGGACTGTCTTGTTGAGATGGATCTTATGAGGGGTCTGAATGTCATGACTCCACTTTAAAATGTCTCGTAGAGAGAGTTCTAGTGAGAGGTACAAGATATTTATTCGAGAAATGCAAAAGTTATCTCAGAATGATCCTGCAATACTGCCCATATCGGGGGTTTTGAGAATATTGAATATTTGAGCCACAACACAGCAAAACTAACAAAGTGCGCCTAGCAAAGACTTAGATCATTCTGGGTATCCACCCAGTCGTATCAGAATCTTCCCTTAGACCCTAGCTACCCTTAAAGCACACAGCAAAGACTGATCAGACTGGGCAGATGCCCAGGCTGATCTGAGTATCTCCGTGGCACACATGCCACTTTGTTCTTTTTAGCTAGTCGTGGCTCATTTTATTTATAATAGAATGGTGGAACATTCTCACATTATTATCAGAATGGTGCTTGAAAATATCATTTTATAAGTTGCCGCATTTATCTAAAACACTCAGGACTGTGTGACTTGCTGACATTAGTTTAAAAAGTACATGTACATTGAGAACCCTGTGTACTTTTGTTGTGGTGGACAAAAAGTATTATTGAACAGTAAACTTTATAATTGACCCACAGGAACAGTAAACTTTATAATTGACCGACAGGAAGCGGAGGTCAATATGAATTTTTCACTGTTCAGTAACACTTTATACTGATTGAAACAAAAGCCAGGAATTGTTAATTGTTTTATTATATAATAATGATAGGTTCAGTTGAAAGGACTGCTATTTTAGTAAATTTTACATGGAAACTGGTTGATGTTATTTCGCAAACCATGCCCCATTAAGACGTTACGTCACCAAGCATGAGATAGTAAAACATGACGTCACAACCTATGTGACATGAAGTAATGTCTACCTCACGTGATCAGCCTCTGATCCAATTAAACAAGTTTTATTAATGTAATTATGAGGTTTATTGAGTTTCCTGGTTTAGCTGTCGGTGTGACAATGCTCATACCGGTGAGAAACAGTTTTCAGTGGAATTCTTGTAATAAGTACCTAGATGGTGATCAGTGATTTATTGCTAGTAGCTGACCAATTCATAATGACACTTATCTGACAGAACTACAGTTTAACTAAAATATTAGGGGGCTAAACTTCATTTTTCTTGTTGCTTAATATGATAGCAAAAAAAATATTTTTTTCTTGCTTTTTTTTAACTGAATATGCACTGGTTGCCTGTCCATTTTTGGCACAACTTGATGTTCAAATGTTTAAGATCACTGACTGTAAGGAGATTTCTTTAAGATGAGGAGAAGAATTAAATAAGGAGATCCTGAATTTATAACAAGGAGATCGTACCCCACTTTTCTGTCATAATAGAGTTTTCTGTGGCTTAGTTTATTACATGTGTGCAGAAACAGTCAGTAAATTAGTTGAAATTACTTTGCCTTTCCATCACAACATAAAAGAAAATACAGGGTGAAGGGTGAATGTGTGGGTGGGTTCATGGGAGGTGAGATTCATTACAAATTAAACCCATATAGTTGATATGCAGTTTATAGGTTTCACAGAAATGTTGTAATATTGGAAACCTGGGTTCGAGGTTATGAAACTTGAGAATAATCTTAAACTCAAAATAAAGCACACGGATTGGCTGCTTCCGAGCACATGCTCGGAAGCAGCCAATCCAGTGTGCTTGATTTTGAGTTTTGAGATTATACTCAAGTTTTATAACCTCGGACCCAGTTGTCAGAGCTCGAGATAAGGCGATAAATTTGTAATAATTCGGAGAGAATTTTTGTGAATTCTCCATCAAAACATACTTTGTGACCCCCTCATTGGAATCGTCTCACCAAGATGGTTTGAATGAGGGGTCACAACTTATGTTTGTTTGGAGACCACAAATTTTGTAAGCATTATCCTTCTGTAAAAATTCTAAAAATTGGGCACCAAAAGTTATTACCGTATTTGTCCTAGCAATGGAACAGTTTGGTTTACAACACAGTAATGCATCAAAAAGCTTTAGATGGGATGGCCGTATCTCGAGCTCTGTGTTATTATGTGCCATGTCAAATAAGACGGTGTTTATAAACTTGTATTACAATGCATTTAACAGTCATTTATTGTATTTATTATCAACTGCGATATTATTATATTATACTTTTCCTTCAAGCATTTTGTTGAAGCATATTTCACATGTCACTTGTCTGTTATTATCATAGCAGTATATACACATCCAAATTATATCACGTTATCATAACTATGCTAAATATTGGGACAGAAGGTCGTAACAAACAATAAGGAGCCAGAGTCATCAGGTATTGTCTCTACACATCTTCCTTGCCATCAGTATGTGAGCCGCAGCATGAGAAAACCAACTAACTGGTTGTGCACTCTGCGCAAACTCAGATCAGTCTGGCTAGCTAAGGGTCTAAGCTAGCTCCATGCAGACAGTGAAGACTCTGATCAGACTGGGCGGATGCCCAGGCTTATCTGAGTCTGCGCTGGGTGCACAACCACTTTGTTGGTTTTGTCTTGTCGCGGCTCATGTTTGTGACACAGTCCACAGTAAAATCAGCTTGTTCGAGTTGTAGATGTTACAGTAATTTTTAAGGTGATTGTTTATTTAGAGTAATTAGGGGGAGTACGTATGTAAATAAAGTTATCATAACCACTGAACTGAAAGGACATTTGAACCGCAGCTCTGGAAAAACTATGTTGGCATTTGTCTTCTGCAAACATCACCACCCCAGCTTGGCAGTTAGCCTTTAAAGTGACAAAAAATCAGACAAATAAATTTGCGTCTGCAAAATTTCAAAAACTTTTTCCCCAAAGCTATGTTATATTCAGAAATAGAAAACTAGAGGGCAAACAGTGTAGATTCAGATGAAGTGGCTCATTATGAGCTGCCTCATCTGGCTGGATCTTTGCTGTTTGCAAATTCAAGTATTTCCACTTCTGGCACTGGAGTGTTGGGAGATGGCAAGTATTTGCTTCCGTACTGGTAACTGGCTGTTATTATGGTTGGAAGGTATATCGTATTAATCCTATTAAATACTCCATGGTGTTGCATTTTACAAAAGAGGGTGTTATTTAGAGCCTACATTGTAGTAAAAAGCCAGCTACTGCCATAGTACCCCTAATAAATTTTCAAGGAAGTAACTCTACTATTTTTGTCTACTTTTTCAGTGGGTGGGGGGGGGGGGGGGGGGGGGGTAAATTCTTAAAGGAAAGAATTTGCTCCTGTAGGAGCAAATTCTTTCCTTTAAGAGTAGACCCCATTTCAAAGAACTACCTTGTCCAGAGAAATAAACAGGAATTTATGCAAGTTAATATAACATTATTTTCAAAAAAACAAAGGCAAGGGTCATTTATTAGAGCAGGGACATTTATTAGGATTAATATGGTTTGTAAGGGAAGTAACTACTTCGGAAAGGCAACTTAATTACCTCCCTTCGTAAAATATCTATACGTACTTCCTTACTGTACGTTGGTGAAGGCGGAGAACTCAGTAATGTCTGTCATTATGTCAAACATTTTAAAAGCATGTTCATTTCATTTTAAAGACAGTTTTAGGAGAATAATTTAATTTATTGCATCAGGCTTAATTTAAATAGACTGATAAGTGTTTATATTTTTAGTTTCGGATCATCAGGCCTAAAAAAAAAAAATAGCCGTGTTTCCCACTAACCTGACCGACCCTGCTTCACACCCCTGACTCTGCTATTTTTATCAATTGAAGAACAAAATAAAAATTAAAACACCGACCCTACCATTTTCAATTTCCAACGCTACCCAGTTTTGTCTTTGCATTTTCCCATAGTAATTTCGGTTTTTCACTACCTTTTTGTAGTTTTTGGCATTTAGTACCTTCCAAAATACAGATTTGACTTTTTCGAGCATCTAAGACGAATTATTATATACAGTGCAAGTCTCAAAAATACAATTTAATCAACAAAATACATGTACAAAAACCAAAAAACATAAGAAATACAGTCCCGACCCTATTTTTTTCCTTAGAAAAAATAACATGATAAAAATTTATTTTCAGCATGTTAGTGGAAACACAGCTATTTTTTTTTACACCTCAGTACAAAATGTTTTTGCTTTCTACTGGTCAAGTTGATGGCATATCAAACATCATCATTGCTGAACTGCAGTTTCTGACTTAGCCCTTAATGCGCCAAAAAGCAGACTACAACATTAAATTTTACGTCTGCAGAAATTTAAAACAATGTTTTGTCCAAGGTATATCATATTGAGAATTCAAAGACTATAGGGAAAACAGTGTAGATTCAGATGAGGTGGCTCATGATGAGCCACCTCATCTGGTTCTACACTGTTTGCAAATTCAACAATTTTTCATTTTTGGCACTTTAAGGGTTAAAACCCTAAGTTGGCCAGTTCAGGGCCTTAGCTGTTTGTCTATAGAGAGCAAACGGAGAAGACTGAATACCATGATGCAGACCATCTTTAGATATTTCCAGTGCTGAGCATCTTTCACGAAACAGGTCCAGGTCTGGGTTTGAGGTTATAAAACTTGAGAATAATCTCAAACTCAAAATAAAGCACACTGATTGGCTGCTCGGAGCAATCAGTGTGCTTTATTTTGAGTTTGAGAATGTACTCAAGGTTTATAACCTCTGGGCCAGGTCGAGGTCTGGTTTCATTTGCCAGTGATAGTTGTAAGCAATACTCAGTCATCATAATTCAGGTACTGTTAAGCACAATTCTCTTTTTTTTTTACCTCACCTGAGCACCAAGTGCGTGCATATCGTGAGCTATCGTGAACAGTCGCTATCTGTCGTGTCAGTTGTCCACCCCTTACCTTTTGAAAACAAGCTAGATTACATTTTCTAAGTAATCATAACCAAACATACACAGTAAGTTTAACCCATTCCATTCTGGATACCCCTTTAGGGGTATCAGGGCAAACAGTTTGGATCCAGATCAGGCCCCACAAATGTGGGGCCTGATCTGAGATTCAAACTGTTTGCTGCCTAGACATCATTTCTACAAGAGTTAGTTAGACCAATATTGTCAAAATATTCTTGATTTTTGATGCAGACGACAATTTCAGCAGACGACAAAAAATACCCAGAATGCAATGGGTTATGGCCACAAGATCTCTGTCAGGATCACTAATGGGCCATATGTGACCAGTTACACCAGTTATTGCCCCTAAGTAAAAAAAAAAAATGCTGCATATCATCTTGTGAACACGATGGTGACAACACTTACGGAGCAATCTTAACCAAAGTTGCAGCCCGCACAAATAATCTATCATTAGGTACATTTTAAAAACAAAATTCATATTCATTACAGTGAATCCAAATTAGAAGGAAGGACCTCTGACAGTTGTAATGTAAATTTGCCTATAAAAGTGGTCAAAAATGAACTTTCGGTATACTTCAAAATTTTTGTTGAAATGTGTTGCTCTTAACACCCTGTAGTTAGCACAAAAACACTTTTTCACTTATCAAGCACACAGACTTACATTTTTGGTGTAAAATCCAAGTTTTTATAATGAAATTTATGGAAAATAGGAATAATTTTATAAAGGTACCCCCATGCCTCAGCTAGCCACTTTGCATGCATATGTGTACTGCCAATATACACGCTATATGTGAGTGGCATGCTGAGGCATGGGGGGTGGGGGGGGGGGGGGGGGGGGGAATGATAGTCTACAGCTGAAAAACTGAAAAGTGGGTGGGGTAATTAGACCCTCTGTGTCTGAAAATAAGGCTAACATACTTTTTATTCATAAACTATTGCATTCTATGAGAGGCTACAATGCTTACTTTATTTAATGCATATTTAACTGAATAAGATTTACTAACTATGAAAAATCGAAAACAAGATGTATTTTGGACGACCGAAAATTTCACTTACCCCTCTTGAGAAAGTCAATGAGAGGTAGCGTGCAGACATGATATTTTTTTTCAAAATCAGTATCAAAACCTCTTTATAATGCATAAGTCTACCTGTCATGCAAAAATCTTTATAATTGGCTTCCTATGGAAGCTGCAGTAATTTGTCAAAAAATGGGCAAATTTGCATTGAAACTGTCAGAGGTCCTTTGTCAGGCTTGAGATACAGGGATGATTCTCATTGCTATGACAAGCATGTTTGCATTACCCTGTACTACTAGTATTAAAAAGTATGATGCATTTATCATATATTTGAGTATATTGGGAATGTACTGGGTGTTATTCTTTTATTAGTCAAGATATTTGCAGAATGTTAATGTTTGATGCACAGAGTTTGGTTGACGACCTTCAAAACTGACTTTAAGACTTGTGTGACCAGCAAAGACCATGTATAGGCACTGATCCTGGCCCAGAGGTTATTAAACTTGAGTACATTCTCTAACTCAAAATAAAGCACACTGATTGGCTGCTTCCGAGCACATGCTTGGAAGCAGCCAATCACTGTGCTTTATTTTCAAACTCAAAATAAAACACACTGATTGGCAGCTTCTGAGCACATGCTAATATACTCAAAGTTTTATAACCTTGAACCCTGGAGACTGTGCAGCTAACACTGACAACTTACACAACCAGGCACATGTGCAACAAATCAGACACTTCACTGGTCATACATGGCCAAATATGAGCTGCAACACGACAAAACCAACAAAGTGGCATGTGCTCCCAGCAATGACTTGATCAGCCTGGGCATCCCCATAGTCTGATCAGACTCTGAGCTGTGTGCTTGAAGGGTAGCTAAGGGTCTAAGCTACCTCCATGCAGACAGCAAAGACTCTGATCAGACTGGGCAGATGCCCAGGCTGATCTGAGTCCTTGCTGGGTGCACATGCCACTTTGTTGGTTTTGTGTGTCACAGCTCGTATCCTTTTGTTGGTCGTTGGCCCCTCTGTTTGCCCCCGTATTTTTTCTTTTTTCTTTTTCTAATACTATAAAATACTATGAGAGGAAATAAAATACTATAAGAGGAAATCCTTGTAATGTTAATACTCATTATTCCATAAAATAATTTATAGTCATTTGTATTTACAGTTTTATGCCCTGGTAAGAATTTTATGATGTTACCAAGACTTAAAAGTTCATGTATACAAAGAAATTTTTAGACACCTGGAACTTTTGTACTAGCATATGTTTTTCTGTACTGAACTAGATACTGCATGTAAAACAAGCCTTGTGTAATGAATCTACAGAATTTTTTTAACAAATAAAAGCCATTTACAGTGCTGTGTACCATTTTTGTAGATAGATAATGGTAGAATAAACCCATAGCAGATTCTGACATTGTCTCCTCTATGCTGTACTGTTTTTAAAATATCATGCCAGATGCATATTGATAAACAACACATATTATAAATAACAGATATAAAGTAGGAAAAAACTTTCAGATTTGTAAATCATAGTATAATAAATACAAACCCCATAGAACTAGATCTTTTAAATGTCAGTAAATTTAGTAAGTCAGTAAATATGCATGATTGAAATTGAATTACTGGATGGTGGGGAAGGATATGTTGGTAACAAAATTGTGCTGGGCTCTATATACTACAGACAGCTCGACACAGAGGCAGCCAACAGGAAAATATTATGGCCCTTATCTTTTGTCTGTCAGGATATAAAAAGTCATTTCACAAGGCTTGGTTTTTTGACTGCATATGTATAGATGTTTTATAACAGGAGAAAATGGCATCTCTGTCTTCATATTACCTCATAATAACGGCAGTCTTGCCCAGCTATGATATTATTATTCGTCTTCATGCAAATCATAACAGGTAAGCCTGGAACAGGGCACAAAACAATTTACACCAGTGCAGAGCTGGAGCAGCAGAGCATAGACCTGTCCTGATGGCTCAGGCATTTCTGTTTGAACAGAGTAAACATGGTTATACCATAGTCCCCACATACCAAAGTTTTAGCATGAGATACCTCAAAACATGTGAGGTCTACACTGGGTATCTTGGTATACCCTAATGTGCTTAAGTATTGCGACAACTAAAATAATAAATTTTCCATTTGTCCCAAATGGAAAATTCATTATATTTAGGTGTCACAATATATATAGGCACATTACGGTAGGTGATATAGAGCATGGTTCATCCATCTGTACAGTCAATCCTTTCACTACATTTCTTGATTTCTCTTTCTACTCCGGCTGACAAACCATGCTTTGTCACTTATATGAGCTCTGATGCACAGGCTAGTTTAGGACAGCAATTAAGTCAAGCCCAGCAGCCACACAACAGTGAAACAACATTGTGTCACTGCAGAGCTCTAGTGAAGAGGGAGTATTTGGTCATAATTTTTGTTATTTCTGCATAGAAACATATGTTGTGACCCCTCATCGGAACCGTCTCAACGAGATGGTTCAGATGAGGGGTCACAACATATGGTTTCAATGAGAAATAAGAAAAATTATCCATCAAATATCCCTCTTATCTACAGTTCTGTAGTCAAGCAGTGCCTGTACAATGTCATGACATTGCATCTACAGTGATACAATGTTTCAATAGTAATTGAGCCGTGACACGTCAAAACAAACAATGTGGTTGTGCGCCCAGTGCAGACTCCGATTAGCCTGGGCATCCACCCAGTTCAAACAGAGCCTTCGCTAAGTGGTCAAAGGGTAGCTTAGGGTTTAAGCTACTTCCATGTGGACAGCAAAGACTCTGATCAGACTGGGCGGATGCCCAGGCTGATCTGAGTCTGTGCTGAGCGCACAACCACATTGTTGGTTTTTCTCATGTCGCTGCTCGTATGTGTTCACTTGGAATGAAATACACAACTTGTTATGATTTGTTTCTCACTGTGCTGAAATGTGATATAATATAAGATGTGGTATATCAACTGGTATTATGAATAAAATAATTGTTAAACATGTTGATTGTCTTTGTCTTGTTTGTAGCATAGCCAAGAAAGATGAGGTTAGGATGTACAATGTACAACAATTGTGAAGTTGTCAATTTGTGCAAGTTATAATACCCACTGTCCCACCATCATCATTTATACCCCCATCATACAGCTTCTGTCGGATGTCCGTTAGTCCATCTGTCCATCCATCCTTCCATCCGTCCTTCTGTTCATCCGTAAGTTAACATTTGCGTTAAAGTTTAGCATTAAAGTTTTTGAGGTCTTATATTATCCAAACCCTTTGATGGATTGGGTTTATGTTTGCCATGGTGATAGATAATGGTCCAAAGTTTTATTCTGTACCACCCCCATCCATGCTTGTGACCTAGAGGTCAAGGTTACGGACTTTGACTTTTCATGTTAAAGCTTTGCATTCAAGTTTTTAAGATCTCTGTATAATTCAAACCCTTTGTTGAGTTGGGTTTGTGTTTGGCATGATGATAGATGTTGGTCTGAAGTTTTATTTTATATCATCCCCACCCATGCCTGTGACCTAGAGGAGAAGGTCACAGACTTTGACTTTTTATGTTAAAGTTTTGCATTAAAGTTTTAAGATATCTGTATAATTCAAACCCTTTAGTAGTTTGGGTTTATGTTTGGCACAATGATAGATGTTGGTTCAGAGTTTTATTTTGTACCATCCCCACTCATGCCTGTGATCTAAAGGTCAAGGTCACAGACTTAGACTTTTTATACGCCCGTCAAAGACGGGTCGTATTATGTCGTGACCTCCGTCCGTCTGTCTGTCTGTCTGACCGTCTGTCCGTCTGTTAACTTTTCGTGTCCGCTCCATATCTCCTTAACCCCTTGAAAATTTTTTTGAAACTTTGGTCAAATGTTTGCCTTATCGAGACGATGTGCAGAACTCATACTTCAATGATGTCCGACAAAGGTCAAGGCCACACTTAGAGGTCAAAGGTCAAACGGTAAATTTTTGTGTCCGCTCCATATCTTGAAGACCGTTTAAGATTTCTTCATGAAAGTTTGTACAAATATACAGCACAATCAGACGATGTGCAGAGAAAAAGAACCATAACCCTATTTTCATTTTTGACGGCATTATGTCCCTTTGTATTTTTTATACAGTAATTTCATACAAGCTTCGTGTCCGCTCCATATCTCGAAAGCCGTTTAAGATTTCTTCATGAAAGTTTGTATACTTATAAAGCACCATCAGACGATGTGCAGAGAAAAAGGACCATAACCCTACTTACACATTTAACAAAATTACGCCCCTATGTATTTTTCGTATAGTATCTTCATATAATCTTTGTGTCTGCTCCATATCTCTAAAACAGTTTAAGATTTCTTCATGAAAGTTTGTATAAATATAAAGCACTATCAGACGATGTGCAGAGAAAAAGAACCATAACCCTATTTTCATTTTAGACAGAATTATGTCCCTTTTCATTTTTCATATAGTAATTTTACATAAGCTTCGAGTCCGCTCCATATCTCGAAAACCATTTAAGATTTCTTCATGAAAATATGTATACATATAAAGCACCATCAGATGATGTGCAGGGAAAAAGAACCGTAACCCTACTTTCATTTTACAACAAAATTACGCCCCTTGTATTTTTCATATTGTAATTTTTGTATTGTATTTAATTCGTGTCCACTCCATAATTATCTCCTCAACCTCTTGAATGATTTTTTTGAAACTTGAGTCCAATGTTTACCTTATCGAGGCAAATTGCAGAACTTGTATTTCAACAATGTCCGACTAAGGTCAAGGTCACGCTTAGAGGTCAAAGTTCAAAAAGTGACATTATTTGTCAGCTCCATATCTCAAAAACGGTATAAGATTTCTTCATAAAAGTTTATACAAATATGAAGCATCATCAGACAATGTGCAGAGAAAAAGAACCATAAACCTTTCAGTTTTTATGGAATTATGCACCATTGTAATTTTCAAATAGTAATTTCGTGTCTGCTCCATATCTTGAAAACCGTTTAAGATTTCTTCATGAAAGTTTGTACAAATATCAGACGATATGCAGAGAACAAGAACCATGACCCTGTGACTTTCAGTTCTGATGGAATTATGCCCCTTTGTAATTTTTGTCTAGGAACTTCATATTAGCTTCATTTGTTTTGTAGTTTTATATCTGCCTTGTTATTGAAGATTTAAGCTACTGACAAAAGTTCTGTCATCTCTTGTTGTCTTTCCAACTTTAAGCCCCAACGGGCGTATATTGCCCCGCTCAGCGGAGCTCTTGTTATGTTAAAGTTTTATGGTAAATTTTTTTGAGATGTTATATCATCAATAAAAACTTTGTAGGGTTTGTTTATATATGTTTAAAGTTTTATTTTTGTGCCATCTTTACACTTGCCTGTGACGAAGAGGTCAAGGTCACAGACTTATACAAATGCATAATGTTTTGTGTTAAAGAGTTTGAGATCTCATATCATCCAAATCCTTTGTTGGGTTTGGTTTATATTTGGTTTGCAGATAGGTGATAGTCTAAACTTTTATTCTTTAACATCCCCACACATGCCTTGACTTAAGGTCAAGGTCACAATAATGTTTTTTTCATGAAGATTTTTGTGTTAAGTTTATATTCTTTGCTTATTTTTCCCATCTTCTTTAATGGGATGTTTTGATATGTGAAGTCATTTATCTTTAGGTTGCAATAATTTACATCATCTGGATGCTGTTGTTGACATAAGGTCAAGCTCACATACTTAAACAGTTACATCAATGTATTCTGTATATAATGTTTCTTATAATTCAGATATCCTTCAGTGGAACCTTTTGATATATTACCAGGTTTACTGTTAGGTTGCTGCAGATAAGTTGGCATTCTCTGTATGCTGCTGCTGACCAAAGGACAAGGTCACAGACTTTAAAATTTTTATGTTATAATGAGTTAAAGTTTCGTGTTTGAAGTTTAGTATCATTAAGCGTTTGGAGGCGGTGGCTCTGGCCAGGGGTATATGTGAGCCCCTGCTCACTTTATCTAGTTACTTCTGAGATATGAGGCTGTTCAAATATATTTTAATGAATCACAATGGCAGACTCTTATCAAAACTATGAGGGGTGTTCAGAAAGTTCTGACAATGGCCTAATATCTTTTTGGAGGGCATGCTGGGGACAAATGCTATGCATGTATTAAAAGCACTACATTTTGCCTTTACAACAATACCAAACACTATACAAAGACACTTTTCCTGAGTTACAACACATTTTATCAGGGCCCCAGTCATAACATTTAGCTTATTACATATGTAAAATTTTTAAGTGAGACCCATTCAGGGCAAAAGTTGTTGTAAATACAAAATAAAGCTTTGTAAGCTGGTTGTCCGTCATTGCCTACATAATCAATTCAAAAGTAAAAAGGGTGGCAACTGTTTTCAATACATTCCATGCAAAGCAATGAGCAGTTCTTACAATGTTATTGAAATCAACATCATTTTTAGCTTGTCTGAACGAAGTTCAGGAAGAGCTACTGTACTACCCCTGGCATTGGTGTCAGGGTAGGCAGCAGCATCAGCGTTAGCAAAATCTATAACATTTTACATTAAAGTTTTTTAGATGGGCAAGGCGCTGTCAGGCAAGCTATCCTGTCCCACTGACAGGTGTTGTTTAAAGATTATAGCGGCTTCATTTTTTCATTAATTTTCAAGGTGTTTGATGACCAAATTTTGAATGCTAAGACACTTGGCTTCATTACAAAATCATGTGGCCCATATGGCAAGCCATTTTACTATTTAGTATGGAATGTAGGTATCACATTTATTATAGCAGATATCTAATATAGTATAGAAGATACCTAATTTACTATATAAGATATATATATAAGATATCTTATATAATAAATATGTTATATAGTATATTAGATATCTAATATGCCAATTAAGGTATCTAATATGTATATAAGATATCTAATATAACATATAAGCTATCCCATACTTGACCTTACGTTAAAATTGGTCAAGGACAGCCCAATGTCATCATTTGATAGTACTCAAGTACTTGATGCTATATACCAAGTTTCAAGGCCATTGCTCATTTGGTTCTTGAGAAGGAGATTTTTAAAGGTTTTTACCATATACGAGCGTGGCGGCCATGTTGGTCATGTGACTAGGACCGTTTGAACAATTTTTGTTTCCTCAGACCCTAGAGGCTCTATATGAAATTTGGTTACAATTAGACCAGTGGCTTTTGAGGAGAAGTGTGAAATTGTCACAGGAGCGGCTGTAGTGTAGTGGATAACACTCCGGACTACCAATACGGGGGTCGCAAGATCAATCCCCCACTTCTCTGGTCTTTCTTATGAGACTTTAAACCTTGGTCCCATTTTCATATGACCTTGTTGTTGGTGGGACGTTAAACCTGAGTTCGCTCATTCACTCACTGAAATTGTCAGAATATGAGAGACCAGGGTCAAAGGATGACCTTGACCTCTTGTACATATTAATATTCATGTACTCATTAAGATGACTGTATATACCAATTTTCAGGTCAAAATCTTCAACATTTTCCAAGATATCTTATGTTTTAGCATTTTCCCAATTAAAAGCTACAGAAAGCAAATTTGACCGTACCGTAAAACAGGTAAAGGTCAACCCAAGGTCATAATTTGGACAATCTTGGTAGTACTTCTGTACCTGATGCTACATACCAAGCTTCAAGGCCATTGGCCTATTGTTCTGGAGAAGGAGATTTTTAAGTGTTTTTTACCATTTATGGGTGTGGCAGCCATGTTGGTCATGTGACTAGGACTGTTTGAACAAATTTTTGTTCCTCATGCCCCCTAGAGGCTCTACATGAAATTTGGTTATAATTGACCCAGTGTGTTTTGAGGAGATGAGTGAAATTGTCAAAGCATGGGAGGCCAGGGTCAAAGGTCAAAGAATGACCTTGACCTCTTGTACACATAAATTTTCGTGTACCCATTAAGATGACTGTATATACCAATTATCAGGTCAAAACCTTCAACAGTTTCCAAGAAATCTTCTGATCTAGCATTTTCCCATATAAAAGCTACAGAAAGCAATTTGACTTTGCCATAAAGAAGGTCAAGGTCAACCCAAGGTCATAATTTGAACAATCTTGGTAGTACTTGCATACCCAAGCTACATACCAAGTTTCAAGGCCATCAACATATTGTTCTGGAGAAGAAGATTTTTAAAGGTTTTACCATATATATGTGCGTGGTGGCCATGTTGGTCATGTGACCAAGACCGTTTAAACAACTTTTCATTCCCCCACCCCATAGAGGCTCTACATGAAATTTGGTTACTACTGGCCCAGCGGTTTCAGAGGAGAAGTAATTTTGAAATTGTGGACAGACGGCTGCTGGAGCCTTCCCATCCTATAAGCTCCCTGAGCTGCTGGCACAGGTGAGCTAAAAACTAAATAGGTCCCGAAGGATGAGCATATAGTTGGCGCTTTGTCCGTCCGTCTGTCCGCTCTTACAAATTGGGTTTGTGTGGCTTTGTTTTGGTACAGAACAGCTTTAAGTGGCTAAATTGGTTTGTGCAGCTAGCCACAGAAACACATTTTTCTGTTAGTATGAGGGGGGTGGGGGTGGTAGGGGGTTACACTAAGACATTGGCAAAAAGGCACATAAATCTTGTCCAGAATCTTTTGACATTGGACATCCATCTTTATGTGGTCAAGCCACAGAAATATATTTGTGTGTAATGTTGTTGTAAAATTTCAGATTTGAAATTCACTCAGAGTGATAGTTGAGAGCCTCCTACATTATAAACACACAAAAAAGGAACTTCATTCAAATCTTATGGGGCTAGATATACGTAAATGATTGTAAAAAAAAGCCATATAAAATTTGTCTATTACCTTTTGGTAGGTTATACCTTTGGGTGACCAGTAGACACATAAAAATCAGTAGCCACACAAAATTTTTAGCCCTTTAAGATTTAGACAGTTGAATCCCCACAAACCCATTTTGTTGGTCCATCCTTCACCCTTTTGTCCGGAGCATATTTTGAAAGTATTAGGGAGACTTAAATGAAACTTTACATATTGATAGAGGACAATGAGGGGAAGTGCAGTGCGGAAGAACTATAACCTTGTCACAAGTATTTACAAAGTTTGCTCCCTTTCTAGTTTTTGCAATATTTTGCTTGTCCGGAGCATATCTCTGAAAGTATAAGGGGGAACTAAATGAAACTTCACATGTTGATAGAGGACAATGAGGGGAAGTCCAGTGCACAAGAACTGTAACTCTGTCACGAGTATTTACAAAGTTAGCTCCCCTTCTAGTTTTGGCAATATTTTGCTTGTCCGGAGCATATCTCTGAAAGTATATGGGGGAACTAAATGAAACTTCAAACATTGATAGAGGACAATGAAAGGAAGTACAGTGCACAAGAACCGTAACCATGTCACAAGTATTTACAAAGTTAGCCTCCTTTCCAGTTTTTGCAATATTTTGCTTGTTTGGAGCATATCTCTGAAAGTATATGGGGGAACTAAATGAAACTTCATACATTGATAGAGGACAATGAAAGGAAGTACGATGCACAAGAACCACAACCCTGTCACAAGTATTTACGAACTTAGCTCCCTTTCCATTTTTTTTCAGCATTTTGCTTGTTTGGAGCATATCTCCAAGAGTATTTAAGGGAACTAAATGAAACTTCACACGTTGATAGAGGACAATTAAAGGAAGTGCAGGACACAAGAACCGTAACCCTGTCATAGGTATTTATGAAGTTAGCTCCTTTTCCAGTTTTTCAATATTATGTTTGTCCGGAGCTTATCTCCAAAGGTATTAAAGGGAACTTAATGGCATTTCACATATTGATAGAGGAAATTAAAGGACCATGACAAAAAGTGTAGATCTCCAAGAGTATTTAAGGGAACTAAATGAAACTTCACACGTTGATAGAGGACAACTAAAGGAAGTGCAGTGCACAAGAACCATAACCCTGTCACAAGTATTTATGAAGTTCACTCCCTTTCCAGTTTTTCAATATTTTGCATTTAATTTACACAGAAAATCACTCCTTCACCAGGATACATATTCCCCTATTTCACACCTTCAGGGAGCATCCATCATAATCCATTGGTTCCACCGATTTTCTTTTTTAGCATTTTGCTGCCTTCTGATTTTACGACATAGCTTTTAGCACCATAGGCCAACATGGAAATTCAGTCACAGAGACATTGATATGGTATGCTTACTTGGTGCAACCAAACAACCACACACAAACCAGAACCCAGAAGGTGAGGCATTTTTAAAAATGAAGACTGATGGAAGAACCCCTCCAATAGGCCTAGTAAAATATATGCCCCCCCCCTTGTTCCGAGCTTTATTGATTTCCGACCCCCCCCCCCCCCGTACACCCCCCCCCCCCCAAAAAAAAAAAAATCTGACCCTCTCCCCCCGACCCCCCTCCCCCATAGTACATGACATCTTCCGCCTATACAGATTATAATTAGATCTAGTTGGTATTTTAATGCTACCTATCAGCGATAATACACCATAATCAGACAGCATTAAATCTTTATTAATGACCTGCCAGACAACATAAGCTCCACAGTCCGCCTTTTTGCTGATGACTGTGTACTCTATAGAAATATTAGACGGTCCGAAGACCAACAGATACTCCAAGATGATTTAGATAAATTGGCACTTTGGGAAGAGGCATGGCTCATGAAATTTAATGTTGCCAAATGTCACTCTATGAGGGTGACTAGGCATCCCCCTCCAAAGCAAATAATCCATGGTTATACATTGCATAACCAAGTCCTAGAGAATGTATCGTCAGCCAAATATTTAGGAGTTGAAATTACGGATGACCTCGAGTGGGGTCAGCACATTAATGAAATTACCAGTAAGGCTACTAAGACTTTGGGTTTCCTTCGTAGAAACTTGACTTTTGCATCGAAGGAAATCAAGGCTGCTGCATATAAAACTCTGGTCCGGCCCAAATTAGAATATGCAGCGCCAGTTTGGATGCCCCATCACCAAGTTGATATTAACAGAATAGAAAAAGTACAGAGGACTGCTGCCCGTTGGACCTGTAGGCGCTGGCGCAATCAAAGTCATGTGGGAGAAATGTTAGAAGAACTCCAGTGGCCAGACCTGCAGGAAAGACGACAGCAGGCTTCTCTGTCTCTATTCTATAAAATTCATAATAATCTTGCCATTGTAGATAAGAATAAGTACCTATCTGAGGTCGGTGAAGGGAGCAGGAGAACTAGGTCCCACCCATTCCAGTACCACCGTCCAAACGCTTACACGGACGGTTTTAAGAATTCTTTTTTCCCCAGGACAATTGCAACTTGGAATGGCCTTACAACCGAAGCTGTCTCTTCGGAGACAGTTGATGGGTTTAAGGCCAAAATTTAATATCCTAGGGTAGAGCAGGGGTTAGGCATGGAATGCCTGCCCCTGAGGACTTCTTGTAAATAGTTTTAATCTGCTGGTGGCTATGTCACAAATTCATTTATTTATTTTTTTTTTTTTTGTGACAACTTATGCGCCACACCAAAAACCTGTCATCATGGTCAAAATTGACCGAGGACAGTATCGGTAGAAAGAAAGAAAGAAAGCAGTTTTCGGTTGTTCCGGTGTTTCGGAGCTCCGTTATTATGAAGGGACACAATCCATGTTAGCTGTCAAAACCTGTAACACTTATTTTCATTGGTCAGTTTTTATCTTCTTGTCCAATCAGATACTGTGTTCCATTATATATGGAAAGATGGAAGCAGATCTGTACATGTCATCGGACTCCTGAAATATTAGTCATATTTCTGTGTTTTTGCTTTCATAGCAACGAGATTCGTTTTATGCAGTTGTCGCTGAAACAATTTTCTCTACGTAAGTACGATTAAGACACAAAAATACGACTCTAATTTGAATCACGGCATTGTTTTAAAATAGACTGGCACTCCCTATTCTCACCACAGACGCTTGGGATTTGGACTTGGCCAGTAGAGCCAGAATGAAGTCTGAATTTATACAAGATATTAATCTTCGGCGAGCAAAACTGTGCATGAGCCTGGGAAACTATCCTGGTTTCTCTGTCATTGCATGAACTTGTCTAGTCTTTATGCCGCCACTCCCGGTTTTCGACTATCGTGACGTCATACATTATCGCCACTCATATGTTTCCGATACCTTCCTTTAGGTAGCGAGATTTTCATAGATATTACGTCATTTGGTCACGTTGACCTTTGATCCTGTAGACTGAAGCTTTGCCGCCAACTCAGTGAAAAAATTCAAATAAACATGCTTAGAATCAAAGCAAGATCACTGTACTTACAATACAACATGTAATTTGTTCATTTTCACTTATATCCATATTTCTTGGCCATAAAATCATTGATAATTCCACTTTTGAAATTTCTGCAACTATGGACGCTTTCCTGTCTGTTTATTTACTCTGTGGAGCTATGAATAGAACAGGCTGCAGCGAGTGACTGTGTTGGATTTCAAAAGTACGGAAGTGCAAACGTACCATAGGTCCTTATCATACAATATAGGGAATTTGATTTTTTTCTTGTTTTTAGCTCACACCTGTTAATGCTGCTGAAAAGCTACTAAGATTTTATTACAATTTAAATTCAATGTATATTTATTGTAGAGTGTTCCAGGTGTGAACTACATGTTCTAGACAGTATGGGGCGTCTATCTGTTTCTAAAAAAGGAATGATTTTCAACACCATGCTCTCAATAAATTTGTAGCAGTATCTATTTTAGCAAGTTTTGTAACATACCTTTTTCATTAATGGGTAATGTGAGCTTACAAAAACAAAGAAGAAAGTAACAGACGATTTTCGTCACGAAAATGAATGATTTTAATACACCACCGTAGATTTTGTTGTTACACTTACACAGCGCGTGTCAATTTAGATATGCAAATGAGTATCGATAACATATGCAGGGTTTTTTTTAAGCGCGGGTCCGTTGGCCCGGGCCCGTTGATTTTGGCCTCGGGCCAGTTAAATCCCACTGTAGCAGGTCCGTCAGGCCAGTTGAATTTCGGGGAGTCATTTCGGGACATTCAGTTTGTTTCAAACTTGAAGCGAAAACCATCTGAAAACCAGTCTACTTTCGTTTTACTACGGATGATTTCATTGGACGATCAGAAATGTTTAATCCAATGAAATTTCTCCTCGCATTGCAAATAGACAATATGGCCGACCGATGAAGTTTGGGGATGAATCGCAGAAGTCACATGTAAAAAAATGGACCCCAAAGGACTTCTGCGCTTATTTCAACCCCCGCCATCTAAAAAACAAAAACAGCTGCTTAAGTCCGATGAAGAAAAAAAGCCACTCGAGACAAATACGAACAGTCTGGCCGCCATCGGTACTTTCAATCTGGGTGGCTGACTGAATTCAAGTGCCTGAAGTGGCTCGAGTTTGATGATGCCCTAGGAATGAAATGTTCAATTTGTAAAACTAGGGACACAGTTGGCTCTTATGTTACTGGATGCACCAATTACAAGAAAACCTCACTGCTATATCATGAGGTATCGGACTTCTAAACAACTACAGATAAGACTGGATATTTGGTGATAAAGGATCATACATTTTAATGGTGCTTTATTTTATTGAATATAATTAGTCCTGTATATTCCGCATTGGAAAAATAGTCGGGCCAGTTGAAAATTTGGATGGCCAGTAGATTTTCCGGCCAGGTGGCCCTGCGGGCCAATGGCATTTTGGTCCCTAGGAAAACCCCTGCATATGACGCACTATTTGATTGGTCAATTTCGAAGGTCATGTTTCTGGGTCAAGTAGCAAAACAGTCGGCGCGGAAAATGGCGTGTTTTCACCAAGAATAAAGAGGGAAAAGGCGAAGTTTCACGCATACAGGACAAATATATGTTGACGATACTGTGTTGCTTATAGATCGGGATACTTTATTAAGGTATCGATAACACATGAGCCTAGGATATCGAATCGTGTCCGTTGTGATTTCAAAGTACACTGAAAATCCAGAACCCAACTTATCATTCTAAATGACCAAACAGTCTTTTTCTTTTTCAACACCAGAGCATTCTTTTTCGTAGAAACTTGTGGGGAGTTGACAGAGGAGGCCATATTTGATCACATGATCTGTCAATTTTTGGTAACCACACCTCCCTGTTTCCGACGATAGAAAATCGGTATCGTCATATTCATCATTAAAATGAAAAGGAACGCCATAACAGAATGTGGTTATGTTATTGCACAGTGTTTCTGATTTTAGCAGATGCGTTTATAATTTTCTTGCTCCTCCGAAAATATGCAGTGCATTTAGTTTACGTGACCTACTCCTAAAAATATTTTGTTCATTGCGAAAATGAGCCATTGCACAAGTGGGCGGGGCCTAAGTTTATTACTCTATTTGTATTGGTCGAATGCACCTACTGACGAGTTTGATTTTAGATGGTTTACATTTTAGTAGCATTATGCCATAGCAACTCCTGGGCTTATCTCGGAACTGCTCACATCATCGAAAACCGAGTGTGGTCAATTTCCGGGTGCTTGGTCATACAAATTTATTCAAAACGATTCACTACCATGTGAAAAAAATGCATTTACACATAATCTCCCTAATGATTACATAAATGGCTCCCAGCTTTTAGACCTGTAGCATAAGTATTCAGGTACCAAGGCAGTTTTAGAACTGTCTGGAATCCCTGTTATGGTTTCTAGTGTGTATGAGGTGTCCATGCACAGAGATTGAAACCGGGAACCATTTATGTAAATTGACTGGTAGATTATGTGTAAAGGCATTTTTTTCACATGGTAGTGAATTGTTTTGAATAAATTTGTAAAGACTAGAGAAGTTCATGCAATGACATGCATCTCATTGTAAAGATAAATGGATGGTGAATCTATGGACACCAACTACTAACAGGTTTGTACTGATTATGGAGAGAAACCGGGATAGTTTCCCAGGCCCATGCGCAGTTTTGTTGGCCGAAGATTAATATCTTGTATAAATTGAGATTTCACTGTGGCTCTACAGGCCAAAGTCCAAATCCCAAGCGTCTGTGATTCTCACAAGCAAGTCTGACCATATAAGAAGGACCAAAAATCCAACATAATATATATATCGCGGAAGGATGAAAATTCGCCGGTGATGTAATTTTGCCGGTAGCATTGAATCTTACATTTTTTGTTTGTATTTCAGAACAAAGGTGGATATTGTTGATAAATCTCAAAATTCATAGCGCCAGTATATTTTAGCCATCAAGTCATTTTTAGCTCGCGTGAAGGAAGTTCAGGAAGAGCTATTGAACTACCCCCGACATTGGCGGCGTAGGCGGCATTAGCAAAATGTTAAAGTTTTACATTAAAGTTTTTTATGTGATGGGCAAGGCGCTGTCAGGCGAGCTATCCTGTCCCTGTGACAGGTCTTGTTACATGTATAATAACCTTAATGCGAACAAAAGACATAAGGAAACATTTCTTTACAATGAGGATTGTAAACCTATGGAACAATCTTCCCGAGGATGCTATAAACTCAACAACAATAAACCAGTTTAAAAATAGATTGGATAGGTACATGGGAGCCAACACATACTCTTTTGAACCGGAAATTTAATACAAACGAGAGGGGGTAATATTAGTAGGGCTTCTACGTCTACACGGGTAAACAGTAACGGTTTGTGTATATGTTCTAAACGTTTACAAACTTCACACATCGTTTAACCGAACCTGAACACCCGGTAAACCACAAACAAATTATAATATCTTACACAGTTGTCAGAAGTCAATCTTAATGTACTTGACGGTGTCCTCGGAAACATCTATTAAAATCTTTATTTTCTAACTTCTGTGTACCTTACGCAAAGCATGACATGTACACGTTTTGCCAGAAAATTGTTAAGTCATAATCGGCAGCTAATTTTTAGCTCACCTGGCCCGAAGGGCCATAGTGAGCTATTGTCATACCAAGTCGTGCGTCGTCACGGAATGTGTCCGTCAACACCTAAAAACAAATATTCAAACATCTTCTTCTGTAAAACTACTGGTCCCATGGTTCTCAAATTTCACATGGAGCATGACCTGACTCCAGGGTCTCAGAATTGTAAAATTGGGTCAGGTTGAAAATCCAAGATGGCCGCCGTTACTAAAAATAGCAAAAACAACAAAATAAACTTCTTCTCCAGAACCACTGGGTATATTTGTCTGAATTTTGGCATGGAACATCAATGAAACCTTGGTATTCAAAATTGTAAAAATGAAAAAAATCTGTAGCGGAGTTTTGTCACAGTGACCTACTTTCTGTTTACGAGTGTAATTTTGCTCAAATGCCAATGTCAAAAAAGGACATATTCAAACAACTTCAAACAACTTCTTCTCTAAAACCACTGCACCCATGGGTTTCAAATTTCACATGGAGCATGACCAGACTGCAGGGTTTCAAAATTGTAAAATTGGGTCAGGTCAAGAATCCAAGATGGCCGCCGTTACTAAAAATAGCAAAAACAACAAAATCAACTTCTTCTCCAGAACCATTTGGTATATTTGGCCGAAAGTTTGCGTGGAACATTAATGGGACCTTGGGATTAAAAATTGTAAAAATGAAAAAAATCTATAGCGGAATTAGGTCACAGTGACCTACTTAGCGTTTACAAGACCGATTTTGCTCAAATGTCAGTATCTCAAGAAAACGCAATCGATTGTGGTCAGATTTGGTCAGCAATGGTATTTCAATTTTGTGCCAGTTGACTATCCAAGATGGCCACCATGGGGGCCGTTACTAAAAATAGCACAAACATAAAAATGACAATTACTCAAGAACCCTTGAATGGAATTCGACCAATTTTGTGTCAGAATGTTCCTTGCATGAAGCCATTTCGATTTATTACAATTTGGCTTTCCAAGATGGCCGACATCTGCCGTTACTAAAAATAGCACAATCATAAAAATGACAATTACTCAAGAACCCTTGAATGGAATTCGACCAATTTTGTGTCAGAATGTTCCTTGCATGAAGCCGTTTTGATTAATTGCAATTTGGCTTCCAAGATGGCCGACATCTGCCGTTACTAAAAATAGCACAAACATAAAATGACAATTACTCAAGAACCCTTGAATGGAATTGGACCAATTTTGTGTCAGAATGTTCCTTACATGAAGCCATTTCGATTAATTGCAATTTGGCATTCCAAGATGGCCACCACCTGCCGTTACTAAAAATAGCACAAAACATGAAAATGACAATATCTCAGTAACCGCTGAATAGATTTTGACGAAATTTGTGTCAAAATGATTTTTGCATTGAAATGTTTCAAAAGTAAATAAATATAGACAAGTCATAATGGCCTTTGTTACTAAAAATAGAAAAATGTGAAAATAAGAAAATCTCAGTGGATTTGGACTAATTTTCTGTCAGAATGATCATTTCAATAAGCTTTTTCGATTTTCTGCATTTTGGCATTCCAAGATGGCCACCATCTGCCGTTACTAAAAATAGCACAAAACATGAAAATGACAACATCTCATTAACCGCTGAAGCGATTGAGACGAAATTTGTGGCAAAATGATTCTTGCTTTGATGTTTTTCACAAATTAACAAATATTGACCCGTCAAGTTGGCCTCTGTAACTATAAATAGCAAAATTTGAAAATTAGGAAATTACAATGGAACTGGACCAATTTTGTGTCAAAATGGTCCTTGCATGAAAGCTTTTCAATTTTTTGCATTTTGGCATTCTAAGATGGCCGCCATCTGCCGTTACTAAAAATAGCACAAAACATGAAACTGACTATATCTCAGTAACCCCTGAATGGATTTTGATGAAATTTGTGGCAAAATGATTCTTGCCTTGAGGTGTTTCAAAAGTAAATATATAAAGACCAGACAAGTTGGCCTCTGTTACTAAAAGTAGCAAAATGTGAAATTGAGAAAATCTCTGGAATTGGACCAATTTTGTATCAGAATGGGGACCATTCGGATACAAAAGCCAGGTGAGCGATATCAGGCCCATTTGGGCCTCTTGTATAAGATACAGATCAAAGGCAAGGTAATGTCTGCCGACAACAGTTATGACACGTGTTGTGCAATAAAAAAAATTAGGACTACCTTGGTACCTGTGTTTCTAAGCTTACCGCGAAGGCGAGATAATTGCAGCTTGTAACTTTGACAGTAATTTCTTAATTAACAGGATAATTAAGTCCGATGTTTTATAAATCAAGTCCATGTAATTATCAAATACTGTCAAAATAATTGCTGTCATCGGAAATTGGTTAATAGTAATACGTTTTTTTTCAATACAGTCGGTTACTGTAAACTTCGAGTTGACCCCCGAAAATGAAAGCGCATTATTGGATGACACAGTTTGGTAACATAATTATAATTATAAAGGTATGGGGGCATCTCATAGATGTCCAATACTAAGAATAAGATTTCAACGGTAATGGTCGTTTAAACGGAATCGTTTCGTTTTCTAGCGCTCGTGTAAACGTTTACAATATTTTGTAAACGTAGAAGCCCTAAATATTAGCGTAACTTTCAACCCTAATATGAGGTAATAGGAACACACTTTCAAGTTTTTAGCTTGCCTGAAAGCGTTGGCGGCGTTAGCAAACTGTTAAAGTTTTATGTTAAAGTGTTTTATGTGATGGGCAAGGCGCTGTCAGGCGAGCTATCCTGTCCCTGTGACCGGTCTTGTTAAGTAAAGAGGGCACAGTTTTGATCCAATCATTATGAAACTTTGTCAGAATGTTTATCTTAATCAAATCTAGACCAAGTTTGAAACTGGGTCATGTGGGGTCAAAAACTAGGTCACTAGGTCAAATCTTAGAAAAACCTTGTATACACTCTAGAGGGCACAGTTATGATCCAATCTTCATGAATCTTTGTCAGAATGTTTGTCCTTATACAATGTAGGCCAAGATTGAAACTGAGTCATGTGGGGTCAAAAACTAGGTCAGTAGGTCAGATCTTAGAAAAACCTTGTGTACTCTCTAGAGGGCACAGTTATGATCCAATCTTCATGAAACTTTGTCAGAATGCTTATCTTTATGAAATATAGACCAGATTTGAAACTGGGCCGTGTCAGGTCAAAAACTAGGTCACTAGGTCAGCTCTTAGAAAAAACATGTGAATGCTCTGGAGGGCACAGTTTTGTTCCAATCTTCATCAAGCTTTGTCAAAATGTTTATCTCCAACAAATCTAGACCGAGGGTGCAACTGGGTCATGTTGGATCAAAAAGTAGGTTACTAGGTCAAACCTTAGAAAAAACATTGTGGATACTCCAGAGGGCACAGTTTCGGTTCAATCTTCATGAAACTTTGTCAGAATGATTATCTTAATGAAATCTAGGCCAAGTTTGAAACTTAGTATTGTCAGATCAAAAACTAGGTCACTAGGTCAAATCATAGAAAAGCCTTGTGTACACAATTGTGGCTTTATTTTGCATTGAATCTTCATGAAACTTTGTCAGAATGTTTATCTTCATGAAATGTAGGCCAAGTTTGAAACTGAGTAATGTCTGATCAAAAACTAGATCGCCAGGTCAGATCTTGGAAAAACATTGTGTACACTCTAGAGGGCACAGTTTTTATTATCCAATCTGTATGAAACTTTGTCAGAATATAGATTAGAAAGTGCAAAATTGCTCCAATTGAACCATCATCAAATAGATGATCTTCCATGTTATTTCATCATAACTCAGGTGAGCGATTTAGGTCCATCATGGACCTCTTGTTTCACTGTCAGGGTCTGATGCTAAAATTTCAACAATCTGAAATTTCATATGTTGTAGGGAGTAGTTGTTAGGTTAAAATGATTAGCGACCGGTGTGTCCCTTTATTGCGGGTGTCACGTTGGTGCTCTATCATTCTGACCTTTCAAACGATCAAAAAAGATGTCGCCATATACTATAATAAGACATAAGTAAACACTTTCATAGCTTATATGCACCAGGAGAGACAATATTGTAATATTGCCTCCTGTTGTAACCGCAAAAAACGTCAAAAAAGATGACATGGCTACGAAGAATAGTTTGTCTACAGAACAGTAAATCCGTGTTGTGTGAGCGGTCACGCTCACGTGAGCGGTGCCAGTCTGGCCCCGCTCACGTGATCAATGGCGCCGATCACGTGGCGGTGCCAGTTCGGCACTGCTAGCGTTATCGGCGGTACCTCTCACGTGGTCGGTCCAGCGCCGCTCACGTGGGAGGCTTATGGCCGCTCACACAACAATGGGGCCGCTCACGTGACCAAGTGAGCACCACTCACGTGCTAATTCGGAGCCGTTTAGAGTGGCCCTGTCACGTGAGCGGCGCGGGGGACAATATAAACAAGCCAGCAACAGGCTATTTCAAACACGAAAATCTCTGAGGAGTCAGAATAATCTGACGAAACTAGTCAGAAACGTTGCACAGCCTTATGAGTGCACATAAGCACCACGACGAGGACCCAGGCCTGAGTCACCAGTCACTACTTTCTAGTCACAATCTTTTTTCCTGTGAGCGTAATAGCTAACATTTTCGGTGTTCCTGCCCAAATCTTGCCATAAGTAATATCTACTCCCGTTAGAATTTTTGTCCAATCTTCCACGCCACTTCTTTCTTGGATTTCTGTTCTATTTTTTGCCAAAATTTCCCGCTTTTTCTGATCCTACTAAAACTTCCTGCCATTTCTTTTGTTATTCAGTCATTTCTCGCCATTACTTTTGGATTCGCAATCATCTGAAATTTCCCGCCATTTCTTTATTTGTCCACGTGCTTTTCAGAAGATTCGCAATTTTAAATCATTTTGAATTGCCTGTCGTTTCTATCCCCCCCCCCCCCCCCCCCCCCCCCCGTAATTTCCCATCAGTGTTTTTATCATTATGTGTTTTCTTTTGGTTTCCACCATTTCTCGTTTTTAGCTCGCCTGAACGAAAAAACATGTGAATGCTCTGGAGGGCACAGTTTTGTTCCAATCTTCATCAAGCTTTGTCAAAATGTTTATCTCCAACAAATCTAGACCGAGGGTGCAACTGGGTCATGTTGGATCAAAAAGTAGGTTACTAGGTCAAACCTTAGAAAAAACATTGTGGATACTCCAGAGGGCACAGTTTCGGTTCAATCTTCATGAAACTTTGTCAGAATGATTATCTTAATGAAATCTAGGCCAAGTTTGAAACTTAGTATTGTCAGATCAAAAACTAGGTCACTAGGTCAAATCATAGAAAAGCCTTGTGTACACAATTGTGGCTTTATTTTGCATTGAATCTTCATGAAACTTTGTCAGAATGTTTATCTTCATGAAATGTAGGCCAAGTTTGAAACTGAGTAATGTCTGATCAAAAACTAGATCGCCAGGTCAGATCTTGGAAAAACATTGTGTACACTCTAGAGGGCACAGTTTTTATTATCCAATCTGTATGAAACTTTGTCAGAATATAGATTAGAAAGTGCAAAATTGCTCCAATTGAACCATCATCAAATAGATGATCTTCCATGTTATTTCATCATAACTCAGGTGAGCGATTTAGGTCCATCATGGACCTCTTGTTTCACTGTCAGGGTCTGATGCTAAAATTTCAACAATCTGAAATTTCATATGTTGTAGGGAGTAGTTGTTAGGTTAAAATGATTAGCGACCGGTGTGTCCCTTTATTGCGGGTGTCACGTTGGTGCTCTATCATTCTGACCTTTCAAACGATCAAAAAAGATGTCGCCATATACTATAATAAGACATAAGTAAACACTTTCATAGCTTATATGCACCAGGAGAGACAATATTGTAATATTGCCTCCTGTTGTAACCGCAAAAAACGTCAAAAAAGATGACATGGCTACGAAGAATAGTTTGTCTACAGAACAGTAAATCCGTGTTGTGTGAGCGGTCACGCTCACGTGAGCGGTGCCGGTCTGGCCCCGCTCACGTGATCAATGGCGCCGATCACGTGGCGGTGCCAGTTCGGCACTGCTAGCGTTATCGGCGGTACCTCTCACGTGGTCGGTCCAGCGCCGCTCACGTGGGAGGCTTATGGCCGCTCACACAACAATGGGGCCGCTCACGTGACCAAGTGAGCACCACTCACGTGCTAATTCGGAGCCGTTTAGAGTGGCCGTGTCACGTGAGCGGCGCGGGGGACAATATAAACAAGCCAGCAACAGGCTATTTCAAACACGAAAATCTCTGAGGAGTCAGAATAATCTGACGAAACTAGTCAGAAACGTTGCACAGCCTTATGAGTGCACATAAGCACCACGACGAGGACCCAGGCCTGAGTCACCAGTCACTACTTTCTAGTCACAATCTTTTTTCCTGTGAGCGTAATAGCTAACATTTTCGGTGTTCCTGCCCAAATCTTGCCATAAGTAATATCTACTCCCGTTAGAATTTTTGTCCAATCTTCCACGCCACTTCTTTCTTGGATTTCTGTTCTATTTTTTGCCAAAATTTCCCGCTTTTTCTGATCCTACTAAAACTTCCTGCCATTTCTTTTGTTACTCAGTCATTTCTCGCCATTACTTTTGGATTCGCAATCATCTGAAATTTCCCGCCATTTCTTTATTTGTCCACGTGCTTTTCAGAAGATTCGCAATTTTAAATCATTTTGAATTGCCTGTCGTTTCTATCCCCCCCCCCCCCCCTGTAATTTCCCATCAGTGTTTTTATCATTATGTGTTTTCTTTTGGTTTCCACCATTTCTCGTTTTTAGCTCGCCTGAACGAAAGTTCAAGAAGAGCTATTGTTGTCACCACGGCGTCGGCGTCCGGATTGGATGTTTTGGTTAAAGTTTTTTAAAGACCTATATCTCCCTAGCCCATGGATGGATTCTTTTGATACTTGCACTGTAGTTAGATATTGGTCCAAAGTTTAACAGGGTACCACCCCTACCCTACTTCGTGACCTTGATGTCAAGGTCATGGACTTAGAAAATTGGGAGTTTTTTGTACTGGATGTTTTGGTTAAAGTTTTATAAAGCCCAATATCTCCGTAACCCATGGATGGATTCTTTTGATACTTGCACTATAGTTAGATATTGGTTCAAAGTTTTCCGAGGTACTACCCCCACCCCCCTCAGTGACCTTGATGTCAAGGTCATGGACTTAGAAAATTGTCTTTTTATTGATCGGATGTTTTGGTTAAAGTTTTTTAAAGACACATATCTCCTGAACCCATAGATGAATTCTTTAAATATTTGCACTGTAGTTATATGTTAGTCCAAAGTTTTATTTAGTACATCCCCAACCCCGCTCAGTGACCTTGATGTCAAGGTCAGGGACTTAGGAAATTTGGTCTTTGTTAAAGTTTTCTAATTGCATACTGATCCATAATGCTTGACAGAGATTTAGTTTACACTTGAACTGATGTTAGACACTTTTGAGTTTTTACAAAATACTATATACTTACCCCACTGGATGACCTTGAAGTCAAGGTTATCAACTTTGAATTTTGTCTTCAAGATTTTGGTTAAAGTTATATATTTATGAAGACATAATTTCACAGTGCCGCAATGGAGTCAGTTGATACTAATACTTGGACTGATATTGGATAATGGATCAAGGTTTTGATACATCCTAGCCCCTCCCCCCCCCTTCCCCCCCCCCCCCCCCCCCCACACACACACACACCACCCCTTACCCCTCTACCCCTTAGTTCTTTGTCCTCAAGCTCATGGACTTTGAAATTTCATGTGGATTTTTAGCTCACCTGTCAAGGTGAGCTTATAGTATAGCCTTGGTCCGTCGTCCGTCGTCGGCGTCGGCGTCGTCGTCGTTCACACTTTTAAATATCAATATCTCCTACACCAGTTGGCCGATGTTCATCAAATTTTATGTGTAGCATTGTTGGGATGGGGGATTGACTGCATGAGGTTTTGAGGCAGATTGGATTGGAACTCTGGTTGCCATGGCAACAAATAGCTCCCATAGACTTATAATGGGAAAAACTTCAAAAATCTTCTTCTCTGAAACCATGAGGCCCAGAGCTAACATATTTAGTGTGTACCAATGTCTAGTGGTCCCCTACATAAATCCTGCCAACCATGTCCCTGGGGCCCAAGTTGGCCACGCCCAGGGAGTCATTAGCTCCCATAGACTTATAATGGGAAAAACTTCAAAAACCTTCTTCTCTGAAACCATGAGGCCCAGAGCTAACATGTTTAGTATTTACCAATGTCTAGTGGTCCCCTACATAAATCCTGCCAACCATGTCCCTGGGGCCCAAATTGGCCACGCCCCGGGGGTCATTAGCTCCCATAGACTTTCAATGGGAAAAACTTAAAAAATCTTCTTCTCTGAAACCATGAGGCCCAAAGCTAACATATTAAGTATGTAGCAATGTTGAGTGGTTCTCTATGTAAATCCTGCCAATTGAGCCCCTTGGGTCCAAAATGGCCACACTCTAGGGGGTCATTTGTTTATATAGAGCTATATTGCTAAAGAACCTTAAAAAATCTTCTTCTCTATAATCATGTGGCCCAGAGCTTATATATTTAATTTCTATCAATGTTAAGTGGTCCCCTACATAAATCCTGCCAACCATGTCCCTGGGGCCCAAATTGGCCACGCCCAGGGGGTCATTAGCTCCCATAGACTTTCAATGAGAAAAACTTCAAAAATCTTCTTCTCTGAAACCATGAGGCCCAGAGCTAACATGTTTAGTATGTACCAATGTCTAGTGGTCCCCTACATAAATCCTGCCAACCATGTCCCTGGGGCCCAAATTGGCCACGCCCCAGGGGTCATTAGCTCCCATAGACTTTCAATGGGAAAAACTTCAAAAATCTTCTTCTCTGAAACCATGAGGCCCAAAGCTAACATGTTAAGTATGTAGCAATGTTGAGTGGTTTTCTATGTAAATCCAGCCAATTGAGCCCCTTGGGTCCAAAATGGCCACACCCTAGGGGGTCATTTGTTTATATAGAGCTATATTGCTAAAGAACCTTAAAAAATCTTCTTCTCTGAAATCATGTGGCCCAGAGCTTATATATTTAATTTGTATCAATGTTAAGTGGTCCTCTACATAAATCCTGCCAACCAAGCCCCTGGGGTCCAAATTGGCCACACCCCAGGGAGTCATTTGTTTATATAGAGGTAATTAGTAAAGAACCTTCAAAAATCTTCTTCTCTGAAACCATGAGGCCAAAAGCATAAATATTTAGTATGTAGCAATGTTTAGTGGTGCTCTATATAAATCCTACCAATTAAACCCCTGGGGTCCAAACTGGCCACATCCCAGGGGCTCATTTGTTAATATTGAACTATATCGCTAAAGAATTTTCGAAAATCTTCTCTGAAACCATGAAGCCCAGAGCTTATATAATTAGTAGGTAGCACTGTACATAACTCCTGCCAATCAAGCCCCTGGGGTCCAAACTGGCTACACCCCAGAATTTGTTTATATAGAGCTAATTAGCTAAAGAACCATCAAAAATCTTTGTCTCTGAAACCATGAGGCCCAGAGCTTATATATTTAGTATGTAGCAATGTTTAGTGGTGCCCTATGGTAATCCTGCCAATCAACCCCCTTGGGGCCAAACTGGCCACACCTCAGGGGGCCATTTGTTTATATAGAGCTATATAGCTAAAGAAAAAAAAAAAAAAAACAATCCGAAACCATGAGGCCCAGAGCTTATATATTTAGTTTGTATCAATGTGTAGTGGTCCTCTACATAAATTCTGAAAATCAAGCCCATGGGGTCCAAATTGGCCGCACCCCAGGGGGCCATTTGTTCATATAGAGCTATATAACTTGCAGGCACTTTACCACTCTTGGCCACCCCATTACAAAAGAGGTATATCTTGCTTTTCATAGGCCCCTTTTGTATTTTCATCAGTGTCTGTCCCTTACTACTACGCGTCATTCCCCCCCCCCCCCCCCCTCCCACCCACCCCACCCACCCACCACCACCACGCCCCCTCGTACCTCACTATACCACTGACTGACCCCCTCCCCAAACCACCACCACCACGACCCCTCCTACCTCACTACACCACTGACTGACTTTCATAAATAAAACCATTTGGCTTTTCATAAGCTCAAAACCTTTGAAACTCCATCAGTGTATGCATGTTACCACTCTAGACCACCCAATACAAAATTAGGTCTCTGACCTTAATTTACAATAAGGATTTATCTGGCTTTTCATAGGCCCCTTACCTTTGTAACTTCATCAGTGTATGCTCCCTTACCAATCAAGGTACCCCCCTCCCCTCCCCCACTCCCCCATAAAACAGGCCACTGACCCTTTTTACAAAAACGTACTTATCTTGCTTTTCATAGTCCCTAGACCTTTGAAACTCCAACAGCGCATGCACCTTACCACTTCAGGTCACCACACACAAAACTAGGTCACTGACCTACTTTAACAAAAAAGTACATATCTGGCTTTTCATAAGCCCTAGACCTTTGAAACTCCATCAGTGCATGCACCTCACCAGTCTAGGCAGCCTGACTCACAACTAGGCCAGTGGCACGCTTTCACAAAAAAGTACATATCTTGCTTTTCATAGGCTCCAAACCTTTTAAACTCCATCAGTGTATGCATATGACCAGTCCAGGTCACCCCTGATGAAGCTAGGTCAATGACCTACTTTCACAAATAAGTACATATCTGGCTTTTCATAAACCCCAGACCTTTGAAACTCCATCAGTGCATGCACCTGACTTCTCTAGGTTGCCCCACATAAAACTAGGTCACTTACCTACTTTCACAAGAAAGTACATATCTTGTTTTCCAATGGCCCAAGACCTTTGGAACTCTGTCAGTGCATGCACTTTATCACTACAGGTCACCCCTACCCCCCATAAAACAGGCCATTGACCTATTTTCACAAAAAAGCACATACCTTTGAAAATCCAACAGTACATGCCCATCAGTAAATATCTGACTTTTCATAAGCTTCGGACCTTGAAATGCCATTAGTGCATGCACCTTACCACTCTAGGGAGCCCCACACACAACTAGGTCAGTGACACACTTTCACAAAAAAGTACATATCTTCCTTTGCATAGGCCCCAGACCTTTTAAACTCCATCAGTGTATGCATATGACCAGTCCAGGTCACCTCTGATAAAGCTAGGTCAATGACCTACTTTCACAAATAAAACATATCTGGCTTTTCATAAACCCCAGACCTTTGAAACTCCATCAGTGCATGCACCTGACCACTCCTGGTTGCCCCACATAAAACTAGGTCACTTACCTACTTTCACAAGAAAGGACTTATCTTGTTTTCCAATGGCCCAAGACCTTTGGAACTCAGTCAGTGCATGCACTTTATCACTACAGGTCACCCCTACCCCCATAAAACAGGCCATTGACCTATTTTCACAAAAAAGCACATACCCTTGAAAATCCAACAGTACATGCCCATCACCAGTCCAGGTCACCCCACACAAAACTATGTGCCTGACCAACTTTCACAAAAAAGTAAATATCTGACTTTTCATAAGCTTTGGACCTTGAAATGCCATTAGTGCATGCACCTTACCACTCTAGGCAGCCCCTCACACAACTAGGTCACTGACACACTTTCACAAAAAAAAAACATGTTTTAATTTTTGTAGGCCCCAGACCTTTGATACTCTGTCAGTGCATTCATTATACTACTCCAGCCCCCCCCCCCCCCCCCCCCCCCCACCGCATAAAACTAGTTCACTGACTTACTTTCACAAATAAGTACATATCTGGCTTTTCATAAGCCCCCGACCTTACTTTATCAGTGCATGCATCCCCCCCCCCCACTGCATAAAACTAGTTCACTGACTTACTTTCACAAGTGAGTACATATCTGGCTTTTCATCAGCCCCAGACCTTACTTTATCAGTGCATGCACCTGACCTCTTTAGGCCACCCCACACAAAACTAGGTCTCTGACCTTCTTTTGACGGGCAGCGTAGTGCAGTCGGTAGGGCGTCTGACTCAAGAACCAGAGGTCCCGGGTTCGATACCCAGTCCGGCCACATACTTTTGTTTCTCCTTTAGCTGGTTCAAGAAAGGCGGTTGTCAGTTACTGGCGAAAGTATGTGCACTTAGTACTGGTAAACTGTTTAGGATTGCTAAGCCTGCCCAGGAAGAGTGTGGTTAGGTTAACTGACCATCCTGACATGACCCTAGTTGTTCACCAAGGACATTAAAAAAAAAAATCAACAAATCAACACAAACCTACTTTCACAAGAAAGGACATACATGTATCTTGCTTTCCATAGGCCCAAGACCTTTAAAACACAATCATTGGATGCACTTTATCACTCCACCCCCTTAAAACTAGGTCACTGACCTTCTTTAAGAGAAGTTCATTTCTTCTTTTCATAGGTACCAGACCTTTGAAACCCCATCAGTGCATACATCTTACCACTCCAGGTCACCCCCATTGAACTAGGTCACTGACCTACTTCATCACAAAAAATACATATATGGCTTTTCATAGACCCCAGACCTTTAAACTTCATCATTGCATGTACTTTACTACACTAGACAACCCAACACAAAACTAGGTCACTAACCTACATTCACAAACAATACATATCTTGCTTATCATAGCCACCTGTATAACTGGTTCACTACCTGCTTCCATAAGGAAGTACATATCTTGCTTTCCATAACTACCAAACTTCATTAGTTCATGCACCTTACCACCCTAGGTCATCACCCCATAAAAGTAGGTTACTGAGCTACTTTCACAAAAAGTACATATCTTGCTTTCCATAGCCGCTCCCCACTGACATATGAAACTGCAGCAGGTCTTTGAACTCCATCAGCGCATGTACTTTACCACTCCAGACCCTCCCCCATAAAACTAGATCACTGACCTACTTCACAAGAAAGTACATATCTCGCTTTATAGGCTCCAGACCTTTGAAATTCCATCTGAACATGCAACTTACTGCTCTGGGTCACTCTGCATAAAAGCAGGTCACCTAGTGACCTACTTTTGGAGAAGGCAGTGTTTAATAGCTATGCTTTATATAATGGTGACATTATAGGCAAGACATAGCATTCCACAGAATTTCTTGTCGGCAAGAAGTAGAGCGAATCTCTAAAATTCTGCCTCAAAATATCCTTGAGGTTTCAGCGTTCTCAAGTTTATTTTTTTTTTATCTTTCAGGATCACAGATGTTGATATCTCAAACCTTTCATCAAAGATGCTGTTTAGAGTGAACTGACTACATATGTGCAAATATTCATCTCAAATAGTCATCCATGAGTCTGACTGTCAGACATCATGGAATTAAAATTTGCTCTTTAAATTTCTTATTGAGCATCTTGCCTGAAGAATTATATTATCATTGTTGCAATTACAGCTTCATTATTACATTATTATATTACAGCATGCAATGTATTAATTAAGTTGTACTTACTGCTAAGTTTCATTTTTTTTCTAAAACAAAATTTGCTCTTTTTTTTTAAATTTATGCATCAATCGGTACAGGTAAGTTGCATCTGGTGAAGATATCCTGAATGATGCTTTGATCATACAACTTTTTTAGTGTACAATGTCAAAAATTAACAAAATACTGATTATTGGTATACTGTACACAGTAAACTAATTTTGAAATACATGTCAGAAAAAATTCTCACCAGATTTTATGGAGGGCCCTTTCCTTTGACTGTTTACCACATTATTCATCACAGGGTATTTTAATATTACATTTACTTTTCACTTGTGCGCATCTTCGATTTGTGCAATTTTTCATTGATGACTGTTCTGGAGAAATCGGAAATCACTTAACATTTTCTATTTTTAGGTTGAAAATTCATCAGAAAGAATCCCTTATTTATAACATTTCAACGTTGTTAATGTGGATATACATGGTTCCAAAATTACATGATAAAAGTGCTATGTGATATGATGAATTGTTGTAATAATAGTGCTCTGTGACACTGTGAATTATTTTGATATTGCTGTTCCTGTGGCATAGTGAACTATTGTGTTAATAGTGCTCTGTGAAAGTGGATTATTTAATCATAGTGCCTTCTGACATTATATTTATTTTGATTATAGTGCTTTGTGTTTCTGCTGTATAGAGACAACATTTTTGCTTTACATCAGTGAAAAGTTACAAAAGATTGCTAGACTACCAACCGACAATGCCTCGTAGAAAGTATTGGAAGATAAGCAAGGCACGTCAGGATTTGGAAGGCACAAAGACATTGTCAAGTGAAATGGGTGTCATGAATTTATCAGATGGAGGTCTATCCCAGCCTAAAAAACCATCTGTGTCTGTTGAAATGGGTGTCATGAATCTATCAGATGGGGGTCCATCCCAGCCCACAACACCATCTGTGTCTCTTGAAATGGGTGTCATGAAACTATCAGATGGGGGTCTATCCCAGCCCACAAAACCATCTGTGTCTGAGATTGCTGATATTGTGATTGATACATTTCCTGATTCCGTGATTGAGCCGCTGAATGTTACTGTGAATGATCATATACCTGATACTCTGACTGAGCTTGTGTCTAAAACTGTGATAGAGTCTGTGCCTCATGAGACTCAACCTATGCCTGAGACTGTGATTCATGCTTTGCCTGAAAATGAGGTTAAACCTATGCCTGATACTGATATTCAACCTGTGCTTGGTTCGGAGTTAATACCTATGCTTGATTCTGAGATAGAACCTATTCTTGATTTTGAGATGAAACCTATGCTTGATGGTGAGAGAGAATCAATGCCTGATCCAGATTATGAGCCTGCAGTTGTCTTTAAATTCTTTTCAGACTTATGTTCTAATGATTGTTTAAAAATTCAGAAAGATTTGGATGATGATTTTGCTGATGCTTTTCCAGATCTAATTGCTGAAAGGCTTTCTGGGTTAAATGAAGAGCATTTTGAAAAAAATGAGACTGATTGCAATGCTAAATGTGTTACTGGTATACCTTGTAGAAACAATAAAGAATTGTCTGAAAATGAGACAGTAACTGTTTGTGATACTACCATTGAAGTTATAGACAATCATTCGGATCTTGCATGTAGACCATCCTCAGTAATGTGGAATGCAAAACAGATCATGCATGGCAGTTTCCATCAGAATGACATGAGATTTTCTGAGCAGTCTAGAGGACTACAGTGTACATGTAATGCATTATGTATGTTAGCACACTCATCATGTCATGAAATAGACAACAGTTCAGTGTTAGATGATATTCTTTGTCATGGAGATACTCTATATAAAACTACTATTAACAGTTTAAAGGCTCAAGGAAAATTAGTGAATTCACTGTTGAGTTTAGAAGAAATTCCAGATATTTTTGATGTTGAGATAGGGCAGTTTATAGTTGAAAAACAGCCTATTGTAAGTGGTATTCTTGTGGATACTTCTGAAGATCATGGCTTACCATCACTTCATTGTGCCTTACAGTCGGTATTTACCAGAGCATCCTTTGGTCTTTTGATTATTGGTGCTATATGTTCTGCGATCAGTAAAAATAATGACTCGTATGTATTTTTTGATTCTCATTCTCATGGTCAAAATGGACTGTCATCTTGTGATGGTACCTCAGTTTTGATCTCTTTCGCTTGTATTGAAGACCTTGTTGCATACCTATATGCTTTGTATGATAGTATGGCAATAAATATGAGTTTACAGTTTGATTTATTACCTATTACTTTGAGAAGAACTGAACAGGTAACTGTCAATGAAAACCAGCCTGAAAATCTCTTGGAAGGTTACTTTAAAGATCAGAAATTGCGACAACAAGAGAAAGCACAGAGTAATGAGATTAGTATATCTGCTTCACGTCAGATTCCCAAAGCCAAGAAAAAGAACTCTCGTAAAGAGTACTACAAATTGTATAGGCAAAAATCCAGAGAGAAACCAGGGGTTTTAGCAAAAGAAAGAGCTGAGAAGCAGAAATCCAGAGAGAAACCAGGTATTTTAGCAAAAGAAAGGGCTGAGAAGCAGAAATCCAGAGAGAAACCAGGTATTTTAGCAAAAGAAAGAGCTGAAAAGCAGAAATCCAGAAAGAAACCAGGTGTTTTAGCTAAAGAAAGGGCTAAAAAGCAAAATGCCAGAGAAAAAGCAGGTGGTTTAGCAAAAGAAAGAGCTGAAAAGCAGAAATCCAGAGAAAAACCAGGTGTTTTAGCCAAAGAAAGGGCTAAAAAGCAAAGCGCCAGAGAGAAACCAGATGTTTTAGCAAAAATGAGGGCTGAAAAGCAGAAATCCAGAGAGAAACCAGGTGTTTTAGCCAAAGAAAGGGCTAAAAAGCAAAGTTCCAGAGAGAAACCAGATGTTTTAGCAAAAATGAGAGCTGAAAAGCAGAAATCCAGAGAAAAACCAGGTGTTTTAGCAAAAGAAAGAGATGAAAAGCAGATCTCAAGACAAGATGCTGTTTTCAAAGCAAATGAACTTGTTTATCAGCGGGTATCTAAGCAGAATTCAAGGAAAAAGCCCTATGTACAAGAGTGTGAAAGAATAAAGCAACAGGAGCGAAGAAAAGAGAAGCGAAAATTAGAAGATTCCAGTGAATTTACTAACATTTATAAAAGACGTAGAAATGACAAAGAGAATATAGATGACCCAAAATTACAGAAACTGCATGATGGGAAACATTTTAATAACATTGAAGAATGTATCAAACAGTTTCATTCAAGTATTGCTGTTGGACCAGTGTTTGTATGTACATGCTGCCACCAAACATGGTTTAGAAAAAGTGTGTCCATGTTGAAGAATGTCAGTATCCCATCAGGCAATGTAAGACTTTATTGCACTAAGTTTACTTCAGTTAATAATGAAGAATGGATTTGTCACACATGTGTGGGTGCATTAAGAGATGGTAAAGTGCCGAAATTGTCTGTAGCCAATGGAATGAAATGGCCAAATAGACCACCCGAACTAGATTTACATCAGCTTGAAGAAAGACTAATAGCATTACGCATTCCATTTATGCAAATAAGAGAGTTGCCACGCGGAGGGCAATACTCATTGAAAGGCAGTGTAATTAATGTGCCAGTTGATATTCAACCCACTGTCAGCTGTCTACCAAGACCAATGGATGAAAATTTTACAATTGCTGTGCACCTTAAAAAGAAGTTGTCATATAAGAAAGTGGACTTTAAAGAGAATGTAAGACCTTTAAAAGTCTTGACTGCATTACATTGGCTATTAAATAAAAGTGAATTGTATAAAAAATCAGGCATAGTTGTTGATGACAACTGGTTTCAGGAAGTTACTGAAAGTGCTGAAGAAATTGTCAAAGAATTTTTAGACGTATCTATAGAACACACGAAGGACAAACAAAAAGAACATTCAATACTTGAACCAGGTAAGGGTATTCCTCCATTGTCAAAAGATAGTGATGGAACTGATGATTACGATTCTGATCATTTTAGTGAGATAGATGCCAATGAGCATATTGGAAATGTGGATACTTTAGTAGATGATGCAAATATTGAAAACAAATATGATCAGGTATTTACCTTTGCTCCTGGGGAAGGACAGCATCCTCTGAGTTTATATCATGATGTAGATGCAGAGTATTTATGCTTTCCTACTTTATTTGTGGGCAGCGACGTCCAGGTAAAGAGAAAAGAATTGTTCCAGTGCATTACAGTGATATTGTAAAGTGGGAATTACGCAGTGTTGACAGGAGGTCTGCACAATCTGTCCCCAACTTGTTTTTTAAACACAAGAAGTTGCAGATGAAACAAATCAGCGACAAAGTTAACCTAGCAATAAGAAGATGTAAAAACAAAGGCAACAAAATTACAGCAGCTGAAGCCAGAAGTTCAGACTATTTACATAAACTTGTCCAACTTGACGAAGGCTATTACATATTTCGTCAGCTTAGAAATTCACCTGCTTATTAATTACAAGCCAGAAAGAAAGACATTTTCGCAATGATTCGACAGCTTTCTTTGCCAACATGGTTTATGTCATTGTCAGCAGCAGATACAAGATGGGTTGATCTTTTGAAAGTGTTGGCAAAACTGAATAGTGGTGTAGAATATTCAGATGAAGATATACAGCAGTTGACATGGCAAGAAAAAACTAAGCTTGTTCAGAAGGATCCAGTTACATGTTCAAGATATTTTGATCACAGAGTACAAGAATTCTTGAATACAGTTCTTAAAAGCACTTGTGAACCAGTGGGAAAACTCAAAGATTACTTTTACAGAGTAGAGTTTCAGCAGCGTGGTTCGCCTCATATTCACATGCTTGTTTGGATTGAAAATGCCCCAATGTTAGAGAAGAGTTCTGAGCAGGAAATTGTGACCTTTGTTGACCAGTATCTTACTTGCAGTGCAAATAATGAAGACACTGCACATCTTGTTGAACTTCAAACACATAAGCATTCCAAGACTTGCAGAAAAAGAGGAAAAGCAATTTGTAGATTTGGATTTCCTTTGCCTCCTCTACCACAGACAATGCTGCTGTATCCTTTAGATGAAGATGTTGAAAAGTTCAAGAAGAAGTATACAGGGCTTCAAAAAGAAATGAATGAATTTAAAGATACAGATGAAATAACATTTGATGACTTTTTGGGGAACGTGGCCAAAATGAATTTCGAAGATTACATCAAATGTATAAGAAGTTCACTTAATGCTCCAAAAGTATTTTTGAAAAGGATGCCAAATGAAATGAGAATTAATTTGTTCAATGCCAAAATTCTTCTTGCCTGGAAAGCAAATCTTGACATTCAAGTTGTTCTTGAACCATATGGTTGTGCATCATATGTTGTTGGGTATATAAGCAAATCTCAAAGAGGTATGAGTGCACAGCTTGAAGCAGCTGTAAAAGAGGCACGTAAAGGAAACTTTGATTTAAAGAAACAGGTTAGACATATTGGAAATGTCTTTTCAAACTGTGTTGAAGTTAGTGCTCAAGAAGCAGTTTATCTTTCTCTGCAGATTCCTTTAACAAAATGTACAAGAGATGTTGTTTACATCAATACTTGTATTCCTGAAGAGCGTGTGTTTCTCCTGAAAGCTAAATCTGTTCTTGATGAAATGCCTGCTCAGTCTACCAATATAGAATCAGATAATATCATTCAAGGGTATTCTAAAAGACCTAGGCAACTTCAAAAAATTTGCTTAGCTGATTATATCTCCAAAGTTGATGTCATTTATCCAAAAGGAAATCAGCTGCCTGACAAACTGGAAGAAAAAAATGATGACAGTATTAGTGATGGTGAATCTAGCAATGAAACAGAAGATATGGTAGATGAAGAAAGCTTTGAAAATGAAAAGTCACTGTCAGGTCTTTTGCATATAGCAAAAAATGGAACCAAATATAAGTATCGGAAAGTACCTAGAGTAATACGCTATGTCAGATACAATCTGAAAAAGGACCCAGAAAATTATTATAGAGAACAGCTTATGCTTTTTATGCCATGGCGAAATGAACAGAAAGACTTGATAAGTACTTTTGAAACTTACGCAGCTCATTACCATTCTATGAAAGCGTCTCTTGAACATAAACGTAATGAGTATGAACATCACACTGAAGAACTTGAGCTTGCTAGACAAATGATGGAAGCTGAAGAAGCTCTTTATGATGAACTTGCTCCAAATGCAGAACAAGAAAACAGAGATGCACAAGAAGAAGGCGAAAAAGAAGCTGAAAACTTTGTATATTTTAATCCAGACAGAGTAATAGAACATAGGCATTATGATATTGGTATAGAGCTGCAGTCCACATGTTCTGTTCCAACTGTTGAAACAAGTGGAGTCATGCTACCAGATATGGAATATTTAAGTCTACTGAGAAGCTTGAATTTAAGACAACGTGAATTCCTCAATCATGTAATCCATTGGATAAAATGCAGAGAAGAACCACTGTATGCTTTCCTATCCGGTGGTGCAGGTGTTGGCAAATCTGTAGTCATAAGAGCACTTTATCAAAGTTTGTACAGAATGTTGAATTTGAGAGAAGGAGAAAACCCTGATGATATAAGAATTCTACTTTGTGCTTACATGGGGTTGGCTGCATACAATATAAATGGTCAGACCATTGCCTCTGCTTTCCACAAAAAGATATACCAAGGGCATCAGATATTGTCAGCCGATGAACTGAATACATTCAGGATAAAATATAGACATCTTAAGGTTGTTATTATTGATGAAATATCTATGGTAGGGACAAAGACTTTGAGCTTTATAGACCAACGACTTCAGCAGCTGACAGGAACGAGAGCAAGTTTTGGTGGTTTAAGTGTTATCGCAGTTGGTGATTTGTACCAGCTAAAGCCAGTAGGTGACAGATGGGTATTTTTAGATCTTGACAAAGATGCATCTGTACTTGCATCAAATTTATGGAAGGATCATTTCAGAATGTATGAATTGGTTGACGTCATGAGGCAGAAAGATGATCTTGAGTTTGCACATTTATTAAATCGACTTCGGCTGAATGAACTGACTGATGATGACAGAAACACATTGCAGAAACATACTGTTGATCATCATTTAGGTAACTATCCAAGAGATGCCTTGCATCTGTTTGCTGAAAACAGTTTTGTAGATAAACATAATGAGGATGTTTTGAACAATATGACTGGGGAAAAGGTTGTTATACCGTGCTTTGACACTGTTGTTTCAGCAAACATTTCAGCAAAAAAGTGCCAGGAGCTTATTAGCTCAGTTCCACAGGATTATTCAAAAACAGCCAATTTGGAGAAGTTCTTGACTATAGCAGTTGGTATGATATATGTAATGACAGTAAATGTCAATGTAGAAGATGGTTTGACAAATGGATCTACAGGTATAGTGAAATATATTGAATACAAAATGGAAGGAACTGATCGTCCAAGCATTGTATGGATTTTATTTGAAGATCCTAGAATTGGCAGGTCAACAAGAGAGAAATATATTCAGAGGGGCTTTTACAATTCAAATGTTCAAAGAGAGTGGACTCCAGTGTTTGATGTAGAAAGAACTTTTATTCACAGGTACAAAATGCTTCAGAGAATACAATTCCCGTTGAGACCAGCAGCTGCAAATACAGTCCATAAAGCTCAGGGAGCCACAGTAGATGAGGTTGTAGTTGACTTGTCTCAGAAAATGATAAGACAAGTACCACATATCCACTACGTTGCGTTTAGTAGAGTAAGAAAATTAGAAAATTTATATATTCTAAATCTGAATGAAGCTGCTATGGCTTTAGATGAAAGAGTGACAGTAGAGATGCAGCGACTACGAGCAGAAGGAGCTCTAGAACTTAGCTATACTCCGTTGTATAAAATTGTTCCATGCAAAATCAAGTTGGCATTTAATAATGTAAGATCCTTACATAAACATTTTAAGGATATACAGTTTGAACCGAATGTGTTGGCAGCAGATGTCATAGGTTTTGCTGAATCTAGACTGTGTGAAAGAGATGAAAATGTTGATTTTGCTCTTAATAGATTCAGACTTGTTAGACTGGATGAAACAGGAAACAAATCAGTAAGCAGGCCACATCATGGACTTGCTTTGTATGTAAAAGAGTATTTTGAAATGCAGAAGGTGGTTAAACATCATTCTTCATCATGTGAATTCATTTTGACTACCTTACATAGCAATAATAAGGGATGTGTTCAGGTTGTAAGACTTTACAAGTACCCAAAAAGCTCACAGACTGATTTGAAAAGGGAAATGCGCAGCCATCTGATGCCACTTGTAGATCCAAGTGCAAAATTAGTTATATTGGGTGATTTTAATATACAAGTGCATGATGCCAACACATCTTTTGTTGATTTTGTGGAAACATTATTTAATTGTCACCAAAACATTCAGCAGCCTACAACTGATTGTGGTTCTGTATTAGATCTGGTATTTTCAAATTCCAATGCATTTTGTGATGTTATTGAAACCTACTGGTCTGACCATAAACTTATATATTGTGCTTTAGACATATAGATACCATTATCTAAATTTTCCAACCCCACCTATTCAATAAAATATTTAATAGTTTCATGAAAAGGCTTACAACAGCACATAAGACCAGTTATGGATTCAAATGCAAACTTGTATATTATCTGAATTTAATATACAAGTAACTGATATCCAGACATTCTTTATTGTTTTCAAATTGTTATCAAAACACTCCATGGTGTACATGTTAAAGTGGTCAAACTATCCAAATCACAAGTCCGAATTTGTAAATCATATAAATACTGACAATTTCGAAATATTTTAGATACACAGACATGGACCCCAAAACAGAGGTATGACCAGGTGCTCAGTAGTAGTAACCGCCACCTGCCGATTATTATACACCTGCCATATCTAAAGTAGCCAGTGAAAACCTAAGCCTAGCATTCAAAGCTAATTCATAATTGATCAGTATTAGACTTGATATTTGTAAAATTCTAATACATTGTTTGATGTTGTTGAAATAAACTGGCTTGACCACAAACTTATATGTGGTGCTTTGGAAATACAGATGGCATTATCTTAATATTCAACCCCGCATAGTGACAAAATTACATTGACTGTTTCATGAAGAGGCTTATTAAAGCTCATGCAAACAGCAAAATGAATGGTGATGCTGCGATTTATCGCAGTCTCACCAAATCTTTTGCTGTTTTCTTGTGCAGGGACTGGTCAAAGTAGATGCCTCTGAGAAAGCAAATTAGCTTCTTTGACTAGCTGAATGTTTACAATCAAATGAGTATGGAGAAGACGATCTTTTGATTAGCTTTTTCATGAAACAGCTCAAATTTTAATTCTAGCAGTTTCTTCATATATTCTTCATGTATCTTCTCTCTATTCATTCAGCTTTTTTAACCAAATGTACAAAGCAAGCTCATCATTTTGTATGTTGATATTGGCTTTTCTTACTTTGATATTTTTACATGTATTCCATTGTTATAAATTCTTTCCTTTTTTTATATTGTAAAACAGATACTGATCATAGTGAGAATCATTTTGTTAGTATCAGAATAATTATTTCATATGCAGATTTATGTATAAGGTATCTCAATTTATATACCTCGTTAGCACAAAAAGTGTTAATAATTGCTAATGATCATGCTATTTTAACACATCTGACTGTCTTTTTTGATAGACAATTGCATTGTTAGAACTGAAGAAGCTGCTAGAAAAAAATATAACAATCAGGTGGTTTGTGCATTATTGGGGTTGCCACCATACTTCTTCACTGTTCAGTGCGTTATACCATTTTGCATTTCTGTTATTTCTTTCTAATCTTTTGGAATCAGTATATTTTATGTCATTATTCTTTAACATACATGTAATCTAATTTTCGTGTTCATTGGAAGTACTGCTGGCAATCATTTTGACCCATAAGAATACCATAGTAAAGTAATTAAATGCCCCAGGCATTTTACGAAAGGTTGGCATTATTTAGGGCCTAAAGAGTAGTTAATCTTTATGCACAGAGGAATCAGTTTTACTATTTCTTCTTGTTTTGCCTCTGTAACATCTCAATAAGGTAAACTCTTAAAGGGCAGATTTTGCTCCTAGGAGCATATTGTTTCTTTAAAGAGTATAGACTCCATTGGGAAGGAGATTCAGGAAATTTGTTCCCCTATGTAAAAGAGATGGAAAACATGGAGGTATTTCCATACACCTTGGTGATTTTAAAATTAGGAATAATAGCTGCATTTTTGTCATCACTCAGATAGTTGACAACTGCATGAAATATCTTGTCCTGAAGACTTTGTAATTTTGGCAAGTCAGTATAACATTTTTTTTTCAGGCAGGGCAGAGGCATTTATTAGTATGGGTAGATGGATGATTTGCAATTTTACGTCCTTTTTAACAGTATTTCAGTCATATCAGGAAAATGAGAGGGTGATAATGAAAGTCTGTATGCAGTAAAACCCTGGTTGGAAGGTTTATGCCTCCAGCAAGTCTCCACCCAGATCCCTATATCAGCTGGCCAGCAGTTAGCCTGCTGCTACCGGTATTTATTAGGATTAATAAAGTAAGTGGTTGAATGGTTTTGTCATATCTGAAATGGTTTCGTTATTGTTACATATGTCACTACAGACAGAATTATGATATCGACATATTACTCAGTATACTTACGTTACTTTGGTATATCAGTCATTTAACAGAATCATGATATTAACTTGAAAAAAATGCTACTTTTTATGTGTATTAAACAGTATTGTTAACAATGCCTTTTTTTATACACAGGCAATCAGTTCTATGATTGTTTATGTTAATCTGGATTTCTTTGTTAAAATAGTGTACAGAGGTCTTAGTCCACTACATACATGACTTTCCACCTCAGTCAATCATCAGAAAGAACACAAAAATACAAGCAACAACTATAAACAATAATTCATCTGTGATGAAATAGTTGGAACTGAAACATTTTCAATCATTTTTTATTACAAGAAAAATGGGGTTCAATTTAGGGTAAATCTTGCTGAATATCCCACAATAATCAAGTCCTTAATTTTACCTTACAGTTAATGAAGAGATACATACCTGTTTAAAGTATTACAGTGTGGCTTTGGAAAGGTGAATTTGTTGTGTGTGATACAAAGATTGACCCCAGAATGTGGGCTCCATGAAATACAAAGATTGACATGATAAAAATGTAAGCCTTATTGGCTTATATTTCATGGTTCAATGATTATAATATTGGTGATACATGTAACAATCTTGACCTCCAAACGCTTGCTTTAGTTGTCATCTTGTTTTCATAGAAAACCCTTACAGCTTTCATTAACTGTAGTGTACCTGTTGGAAATATATGTTTGGAGTTGGAAATATATGGAGTTGGAAATATATGTTTGGAGTTGCTGATCCCAGTTGCTGACATCATTTTTTCACTAGTAGAATTTTTACTATCATGTTAAATCAAGTAGTAACTGAATGTTTGTTTTTATTAAATATTTCATTCATATACAAACTATGTATAAAGTACAGAGTAAAGTACCGAAAAATTCAGTTTTTGTTACTTTTCCTTACAGCTCCTCCTTTAAAATACATTTATGTAGAGCCACTTTGATAATAATGATAATAATGATACTGACTTGATTTATAGTGGAATCCCAGTTGGATGTACATCCAATCTTCTCTGGGATCCTCTTTGAATCATGTGTACAGCAATACGATTATACAGAAACAGCAAATTAAGGAATATGGACATACCTCAGGGGAACCAGCTCTACCATTTTCCCCCTTCCAAAGGGGGGCAGCTTCTAAAGGACAGAATTTGCTCCTGTAGAGGCAAATTCTTTCCTCCCAGAACAAACTCCACTTTGGAAGGGCCATATCATCCAAACAAGCAAAACAGGAAGTCACCAAAGCTGCACTCACCAGCAAAATGGCAGATAATATGGAGGTGTACCCAAACATTTCAAAACACAAACGGTTATTTATAGGCACTGCCATAACATACAGAAACAGCAAATTAAGGAATATGACACACCTCTGGGGAAATAGCTTTACCATTCTTTTTTATGGCCCCACCATGAAATGGCAGAAGGGCATCTAGTGTTTACCCTGTGTGTTTGTTTCTTCGTTTGTGTGTTCCAGAATTGTGTCCAATGCATAGCTTTGTCATCCATGATGGGATTTCAAAATTATTTGGCACAAATGATCACCATGACAAGACAATGTGTGCAAGAATTACATTGCTAGCTTGAAGGTCAAGGTCACAGTGCGCACTTAGACTTTGTGCATAGGCTACAGTGAAACAGTTGCGTCCAATGCATAACTTTGTCCTGCATGGTGGGATTTCAAAATTATTTGGCACAAATGATCATCATGACAAGAGGATGTGTCATGTGCAAGAATTACATCACTAGCATGAAGGTCAAGGTCACAGTCTGCACTTAAACTTTGAGCATAGGCTACAGTGAAACATATTCTTGTTCGATGCATAACTATGTCCTACATGGTGGGATTTCAAAATTATTTGGCACAAATGATTATCATGACATGAGAATGTGTTGCATGCAAGAATCACATCACTAGCTTGAAGGTCAAGATCACACTGCCCACATGAACTTTGTGCATAGGCTATGGTGAAAACATGATCGTGTCAGGCCCATAAGGGTGTGCTGCATGGTGTGATTTCAAAATTATGTGGCACAAATAATTATCATGACAAGACGATGTGTCGCATGCAAGAACCATGTTGCTAGCATAGATGTCAAGGTCACAGTCCAAACTTAAGCTTTGTGCATAGGCTACAATCTGGCTCATAACTTCTCCTGCATGGTGGGATTTCAAAATGATTTGGCAGAAACCATCATCATGACAAGACGATATGTCATGTGCAAGAATTATGTTGTCAGCTTGAAGGTGAAGGTGACACAACGTACGTGAACTTTATGCGTAGGCTATAGTGAAAAAGGTTCATGTTCAGCCCATAACACTATAGTGAAAACAAGTTCGTCTTTAGCCCATAACTTTGGCATGCATGTTGTGACTTCAAAATTATTTGGCATAGATAATTATCATGACAAGAGGATGTGTCCCCTGTAAGAACCATGTTGCTAGCTTAAAGGTCAAGGTCACAGTTAACACATAAAACTTTGTGTTTAGGCTTCAATGAAAAGCTATTTGTATCCAGCCAATAACTTTGTCCTGCATGGTGGGATTTCAAAATTATTTGGCAAGAGGATTTGTTGCTTACAAGGTCCATGCACTACCAGTAGCTTAAAGGTCAAGGTTACAGTGTCCACATAAACTGTGTGAAGAGGCTATAATGAAAATATGTTTGTGTCATATTGGTGTTGGCGGTTAGACTGCAAAATAAATGGAAGTCACTTTGGCCTATATTTCATGTCCCTTTTATATTATACAAGTCTGCCTCTATGAACCTAGTTATCATACAAGTGTCAGCACTGATCAAGGTGCCATCTTACTCAAGGCACTAGGCGGGGGCATCCATGTCCTATAGACACATTTCAAGTTTTTTTTAAAGGGCACTATTATTTCAAGGTCCATATTTTTAGACGACAACAACTCGTTATTTTATAAACGTGGTGGTGGTGGAACGGTTTACACACTCACCATCCAATTCTGCAGCCTGTTTATTAGCCTACCTGAGCCGAAAGTATACATTTTGGCCACTTGACCTGAGCATATACTGGCAGGTGAGCGATCGTTGCCCTTGGGCGACTTGTTTTTTTTTTAATTTAATTTTAAGACTTATTTCTGAGATAGCTTTTGTTTATAAATGTGTTGTCATTATGGACAAGCTTGTCTGAAGTTTTATGCCTAGCAGTCCACACCACCATAGCAACTGTGTGATGGGCAAGCACTTATTCAGGCGAGCTATGCTGTCAGGCGACAGCTCTTGTTGCTAAGAGCTTTCAAATTCAAAATCATTTCGAAAACTGAGCAACAGTAAAGACATTTTTATTTGGCGATGTCTGTTTCCTTTAAACAATCTTCTTTCAGGTGAAAGAAGCCCGTTAATTAACCTTTATGCACTACATATACTACCAAACATGTTTCATTCTGGTATTTCCCTTCAGACTCTTTAGCTCTATTCTGAAAATCAGAGCAACCTAGAAATTACGGTTTATTGTAAGTTAGATTCCCATCAATCAGATACCACTAGAAATTGCGTCATGTGACAACTAATGAATGAATCAGCTGCATCTTTTTCCATTTGTGAATAGATCTTTTTTTTCAATTGTAAAAATAGGCTCTGTGTAAATGCACCCCTCTATAAAAGTAGAAAGACAGGCAGGGATCAGGAACTCATTCAATCAGAACCAAAAGGGAGGAAGTAGATACATAAATTGTCAAAAGTTTATGAATGAAAGACATCTACGGTAAACTAAATGAACAGCTATTTCCCAAACAAGTAAATGTAAATCAGTACGTAAAGATGTCAGTCAGCTACCCTAGGAGCCGAAGATTTTTGTTAAATAACAAAAAGGGGGAGGGGCCCAACCTACCGACCCTTACTTTATATGGAAATCATACTGAACAAAGAAGTCTGTGAACATGAAATACACTTTTAATACGTTGTGCTGTTAAATATTAAATGACTAATATTCATGGAAAAATCTTTATATTTAATAATTCAAATTCGAGTACAGTACAGTTAAAATATAAAGATGTTCTTGTCCTCTTGCACAGGAACAAGACAGGGCCTCTGGCATGTGACTCCTCACAGGCTGGATATGCATAACAAGAAGAGCAAGAAATCACTTATTTTTCAGTATATCTGCAGCTGAGCATAATTATTTAGCCACATATAGAGACAACCCTGATTAAATGGGTTCTGCTACTAAAGTTTATGATCTTGTTCATCTACATGAATGCTTAATTTCAAAGACACTAAAAGCCGTTGCTCTTCATTTTACTTTTTGCCGTACATATTCTACGCTGTATGAATTTAGTAAAAATAGAGTTCGCGACATGTGACGTCACAGGTAAACATAATCCAGGAAAATGGCTGCTTCTACCGGCAAAACCGGAGAGGGAAATGTTTAGTGGCCTGGTATGGCTCATTTTAAATGGTTGTGATATTAATTTATGCTGCCAAATTATGTATTTTATGTTTAAATTTTGGAAAATATATACATAATGAGCTGTTAGTTTAAGATAAACTGCTGAAACCTTCCACACTGAATTCCTTGTGGAAGGCTAACACTGCTTTTCTGCAAGGCCAAAATTAAAATTATGTTGGTTTGCTGTTTACCGACCGACCCGAGGTTTTCCGTGCGACCCAAATATTTTTTTTCGATTTCCAAAAAAAAATTTTTTTTTCCCGACCCGTCTCGGTAAAGTCCGGATTTTAGTCACGACGTTTCCTATATCCCGGTATTATTTGTTCGTGTCGCTTATTTAACCGCGTGCGCGATCCGAATCAGCTTACCGCTTTAAATTTATTATTTCAACAAATGAGCGTTTCTTTAACAATGATTTGTGTTGTAAAATGGCTTCGGAGGCGAAAATCGCCCGAGTCGAAGCGACTTTCTGCGTGTCTGTTGTTGTCAAAAAAGCAGAAAAAAAGTGTACAGTAGTTAAAAACGCATTGAAAAGAATCCCCACATGCAACACATGGGAAGACCTCTTCAATGATGCAATAATAAACGTTTCGGAAGACGATTTGTCCGACGATATCGTCGACAAATACTCAAAGGTCGCGTCCATATCGCAGAGAACCAAACGGCGAAGTAGTACTACAAAAAGCAGTCATTTTTTAGATTTATGTTATGTTTTCATTTTACAGTTAAGCTCTCTAATAATGGTGAATACTGTCCAGTTGGGCCAATGAAGGCCAAAAGCTTGATACCTCAAGGACCCAAAGAATTCAGACACTCAAAAAACTTTGCTGCACTTTTCCCCAAACCTGTCTGTCTGAAAACTTCGGGTCAGTATGGTAATCCCAACAGGGGACAGAAGTTGAAATTATTGTTCAGAGTGTAATCAGATTAAAGAACAAAATCATGTCAAGATTTATATTTTTTCAGTCCTGTGCTTTAGTGGGAACTTCGGATCGGGACGTTAACTGGAGGCCCCCTGTGCAGGGAGAGTCATCCCCTGTGCAGGTTAAAGATCCCTACTATAGCTACATGGCTATATGTAGGCTTTCATCCTGCAACACTGGAGTGTACAAAAGTACACCTGCTCATAATACTCTGAAAAGAGGGTGTAGCAGTAAATATAGAAAGAAAGAAAGAAAGAAACACTTATTCTTTGTGATCTTTAATTTCAAATTTATGTAGCAAGGCCTGTTAAAATGGTTATAAGATTTCATCATTGCAAACCATACTAACACTAACTTTCTGTGCCTGCCATACATATATATGTATAATATACAAAAAAAAAAAAAAGGCGATGGCTAGTGACAACCGGTTGTCAGCAGCCTCACAGGCTAGAGACAACCGGTTGTCACTAGCCTGTTAGGCTACTGACAACCGGCTAATATATTAAATGCGCATTTTAAAGGACAGGAAGCATTGGTTCATTGTAAAAACATCACAAATAATTCTCAATAGGATTATGCTTTAAATCAAGCTATATATGAATCACAACAACAAAATATCTGCAGATAAAAAGCATATGGAGAAGAGATATCTTCTAAAAATAGGTTTTCCAAGGGAAGTAACTTTGTAAGGGAACTAACTCAAAATACTGCTTGCAATTTTCTCTGAAGTTTATGTGCAATTCTGTTTGCACAATAAATAGTAGTTATTCTTGTATTCAAATTCATTAAATAGTAGTTATTCTTGTATTCATATTATGAATTTGAAGTTTATTTTTCCTAGTGGATAGAATCAGTAAATAAACAAATTTGCTTGACTGAACAACAGGAATATAGCTATAGGGAAGAGCATGTAATGGTTACTGCAAAATTTATGTAAAATGTTTTTCCATCAAGAAAAATGTAAAATTTGTATGCATGTGATGCATAAATTCTTTTAGCTATTTCTATGAATAACTCCATGACTTCTAGACAATAATAATGTAGATAAAAAAAAAAAATACATCTGATTTGTTTAATAGGTTCTTGCTTTCTACAATCAACTTAAAACTTGATCAGAGTGAAAACAAATATCAACAAATATAATAGTAATACCATGAAACTAATATGCTTAAAATATCTTGAGTTTTATTTGAAAATAATAGGATTTATAGCAACTGGTTGTCAGTAGCCTGTGAGGCTAGTGACAACCGGTTGTCAGTAGCCTGTGAGGCTAGTGACAACCGGTTGTCACTAGCCACTTCCAAAAAAAAAAAAAAAAGCCTACCGACCGACCCACTTCTACTATTAGAAAAAAAAAATAAAAAGCCTACCGACCGACCCACCTCTAATTTTCTGGGTCGGTAAACAGCAAACCAACAATTTTTTAAGGTTGGCCCAATGGCAGTTGCACTGCGGGTATTTCAGAAAAAGACAAACTGAAAAAAACAATACCCGGAGTGCAATTTGGTTGCTCTACACTGCGGGTATTTCAGAAAAAGACAAAATGAAAAAAAACAATACCCGGAGTGCAATTTCGTTGCTCTACAGTCAATCCTTTCTACAGGGGCACTCATTACAACAGCAAAATTCTTTATAACATCATTTTGATTTGCATGGAATGGCTAAATAATGCCTAATATGCATTCTTTACAACAGCAAATTCAGCTTAACATCAAAATGCTTGGAAACAAATGCTGTCATTGTTAAGAGGGTCACCGTACATCCAAAAAATCATAGTTTATCTGCCCCCTTTAATGTTTTCATAAGCTCTAGAATTTCATGAGGGAGAGACTGCCAGTATACACGCACCTACATGACAGATAAAACAAGCTGACTATAGCTAGAAAACAAATAAAACAATGCATACTGAACAACTCTTTAATAACAATTTTTAAGGTAAAAATGAAATTTTTAAGCTGACTGTACACTTATTATTGCAAATACAGTACTCTTGGTAACTTGATACCAAGCTTGGTACCTCTTGGTATTTATGGTTCACGTGTTTTCCAGTATTTCTATATGTTTATATGAGTGAACTACACATGCTTAGAAATACCATACCTGGGTTCTTAAAGACCAGCATCCTAGAAGTATTTTGCAGCATGTTAGCCCTCTGGCGAGTGGGGCGTTAAGCTGTAACAGCCTGTTACATTACGTTACCCATTAAAATAATAAACATAAAATAAGAATTATCAAAAATTATAAAAAATAGAAGTCACTTACCTATGTTTAAAATTATTTTAGAGTCTAATAGAACAACCCAATAGCTAAAAGTTATGATGTTTGAAACGTCACTTTAGCTTACGTGGTGTAGTATACGTGACGTTTTTCTTCACTCTCCATTAAAATTGCAATTTCCATCCAAAATACTTTCTTTTTTAAAGTTATTCCTTTAATATTAGACCAAATGTTTGTTTATGTGTTAAAGAAAATTTATTGATCTTTTCAGATCTGCAAAAATTATTATCCTATCTTGTATACTTTGGGAGAAATAGGATGTTGAACACAGTAACCCCTTATGAATGTTCCATATTACAATTATCACTTTCCGTATAATTCAAGCGCTTGAACTACACTATTGGAATGGAAAACAACAGTAAACGGTAATATTGAATATGCCAGCCTATTTAAACAGCAAGGAGCAGTTCAACAATATTTTGAATGCATTTTATTCATCCATAATGATCGATTATATACGTTACCTAGGGCTACTTAAGTTAAAATCATATAATTTAAAGATAGAATCATTTTATTTTCTTTGGTATCAGTTTCTTCATAAAAGAATCTTTTAATATAAGAGAAAAATTCATTCTGGTTTATTTTCCATGATAAACTATTACTAGTAGTAACGTAAATAACATTAATATTTAAAATATTTTATTATAATACCTTTAATCAGTTTTTTTACCACTGTCACATTAAGAAATAACACATATAAGTCTGGGTGTTCTTATGATATATTGTGTACTTGGACCTATCAATATTTCTCTCAGTTATTACTTTTAGGGATTCATGAGGTGTGTTTTATACGTGATTAAACACAGAATACTTCAAATTGTAATGTTAAGGGCATTGGCATATTCTGCACATGTAAAATGGGTTTTGCTGTTTACTTTGTTATCATATCAAAAATAAAAGTATTTCATAATGACATTGCCCAGTTTGTTTCTTTAACAAATTTTACATTTGAGTTCTAAACACAGTAACATACCTGAAATTTTGTTATATACAGCTGAAAAATCCCCCCCCCCCCCAAAAAAAAAAAAAAAAAAAAAATAAATAAAATAAAAAATACTCCAGAAAAGATAAAGCCGCAGCTATTAAAAGCCAGCATTGATTTTGCATATAGGGCTAGAATAAAATGATATGCAATCAGTTTGATACCATTAAAAACTAAGGGGTTTTGGCGTGTTTAGTTTAAAACTATAAAATAATCAGCAATCAACAATGCAAACTGGGGTTCCACCTTGTTTATTGACATGATTTGTTATAGCTTTTACGTGCACACTGAACAACTATAAAGCAGAACAGTAACCTGAAGTTTAAAGGCTTAAGCCAAATACAGTTCTGCATCAAAGCTAATGTAGATATTTGCTGGCAGCGTATACTTACTTTTGTAAGACTATTGTATACTTTACGTTACCAGAGAAAACAACATTGCTGAGTTACAGTTTAAGAAACAAAACAAACTTTTGAAAATAATTAATAGTAGTGTCAATACATTGCTTTACTTAGTTCATTTATGTAACTAACAATTATGTGTCTACCAGGAGTTTGGGAGAATAGTATTAGAAATATTTAATACAGAAAAGAGACACTGGTAGTTTACTAGTATACTGTGGCTACATGTATCTATAAATGCTATGTTTAAGATGATCTACAGTTCTATGCTTTTGTTTCTTGCTCTTTAAAGTCTAACTACATTCAACCATCTCCTAAAGAATCTAACTACATTCAATCATCTCTTAAAGAATCTATTCACTGAAGAACATAAAGACACGTTTAGTTGGACAAAAATGTTTGTTTTTTTTTCAAGCGACAGTGTTCCAGTAGTTCTGCACACATAATAAAATGGCAAATGAAAATGACAGAATATATTAATAATGGTCATCGCTGCATAAACAGATCACGTAGATCACAAATTAACATATAAGTTATGATCACGGGGGCCACACATATTTGCTGACCCATGTAAAGCAGTTACTGTGCAAAGAGGCTCGTGGCTGACGATTCGACTGACATCATAGAAAAATGGTGTCAATGGATGCTGGCAGAGTTGGTACTGCTTTTGATTGCCTTGGCTGGTAGTCACAGTTGCATATTTGTATGTAGGGTAATTGAATGGCTCAGCAAACAGCACAGGTAGCGAAACTGGTTTTATCCCCATCATAACGAGAACCTAAATATTAATCAGTTGCAGCATTTATCAAATTATACTTACTCCATTTAATGCATAGAATTAAAAAAAAAATCATTTTTATGAAGTCACTTTTAAGTGAGACTAAATTGAAGGCAAGGTCGAACTGCTTCAGCTGTAACAATCTATGTGCGTCTTGCTGAACTCTTGTGTATTTCAAAGAGCTAAATTTGCAATCTGACTACCAGTGGTAAGCTTATACTACAGCAATCAATACTTCATGCCGCCAGGAAACGAAAATTTTGATAACAGATGACTAATAAATCTTATTCCTCGACATATTACAATTATGTAACGTAATGTTACTGTTAGATCGTTTTTCAAATATCCATTATTAGATCATGTTTTATAGTTTGAGGACACATAACATTGACATTTCTTCATATTTACATATACAACAGTATCTACTTAAGACAAATTAAAGATAACATTGAAATATAAAATGCAGCTAATGTTGGCTTTCGTAGCATTTCTGGTCATTTTGTAGGTTAAATTCCTCAAAAATAAGATAGTTTCTGTCCCCATTTAATGTATCCACTGCTAATTTAAGTGCTGCCTACATTATCTAAGCTGGGCATGAGTAAAAGAAGATTGATGGAGCACGTATAAACTTCAGTCCACCAATTCAGCGATTTAGTTTGATTCTGTTTTTTTTTTTTTTTTTTCGTATTTTTGTTGTGGTTATATACGTAACATATTTATCGTGACTGCTGACGAGTTTTGTAAGACTTTAAATGTTTCTTTCTTATAATAGAATATTGAAACAGTCATATATATGACATTAACTTTTCGCTACACTTAAATTCTTAAAATTTGCTCCTTATATTACATGTATTTAGACACTGAAGGGGAAAAAACGTCAAATGCAATGTAAACTACGTTATACAGGCTAGTCAACTTATCCTTGACAATGTCAATAACTTTGAAACAGTGATTTATGTACTAGCAGACAAAACCCAACATTATTTAGGGCGAATACTAGCATGTGTACAACAATGCGTATCTTCTATTATAAGGTGAATATGTAAATTTGGGTAGTGTAATTGACGTTGACGTCATACGTTAAAGCCCCAACGTACAGAGGGCTAACATGTGTCATTTTGTTTCTTATATAATGTAGTTTCAGAAAATCATAGGGTACAAAACTCCCCCTGGGGGGGGGGGGGGGAGGGGGGTCTATTGTCAGCTCAAGGTCTATATCCTTTTTCACATTCACAATCAAATAGTTATTTTCTTTTAAACATTTCAGTTGCATGATGAGTGGTGCTGGACTTGAACAGGCCTTGGAAGGCCATCTTCTAAAGGCCAGTCAGGCAGTAGAACAACAACTAGATGCTGAGATTGAAAGACTTGACAAGCTTGACGAAGATGATCTGGAGGTGAATGCACTTTATAGTGAAATTCTAAAAATTGGGACACCTAAGATTATTACCATAAAAATTCTAAATATTAGGATGCTAAAAATAATTACCATAATTGTCCCAAAATTGGAACAGTTTGGTTTTACTGTGCAGCAATGTGCCCAAAAAATGCAAATGAGATGGCAAATAGTGTAAACCCTGATCCAACTGCTCCTTCAGGAGCAGACTGATCTGGGTTTGCACTATTTGCTCAGACCTTACTGTCCCAATACAGTAGAACTTCAATGGCTCGAACCCTGATGGCTCGTCAACCCTGCTTGGCTAGAACGCGTTCCTGGGTCCCAAGAGGATACTTTTTGTCGCACCTGCTTTAGCAAGGTGCGATATAGGAGTTCACTTTTCCGTCCGTCCGTCAGTCATTCCGTTCGTCCGTACGTCCGTCCGTCAACAATTACGTCGACCCTAGTGTTTAAGTCCATTTCTCGCAAACTATGATACCTACAATCATCAAACCTGGCATAAAGCTTCTTCTTAGAATGTTCTCGAGGGTTTTTGCTCTTATTTTCACCCCGACCTATACATGTAATTTATGCACTACTGACTTTGTAAAACAGTCCGTCAACAATTACGTCGACCCTAGCATTTAAGTCCATTTCTCGCTAACTATGATACTGACAATCATCAAACCTGGCATAAAGCTTCTTCTTAGAATGTTCTCGAGGACTGTTGCTCTTATTTTTACCCTTGACCTATGTTTCATGCTCTGCTGACTTCGTAAAATGGTCCCTCAACAATTACGTCAACCCTAGCTATTAAGTCCATTTCTCGCAAACTATGATACCTAGAATCATCAAACCTGGCATCAAGCTTCTTCTAAGAATGTTCTCGAGGGCTGTTGCTCTTTTTTTACTTTGACCTATATTTCAGGCTCTGCTGACTTTGAAAAATTTGATATTCAAAATTATGTCGACTCTAGTGTGTAAGTCCATTTCTCACGAACTATGATAACTAGATTCATCAAACCTGGCATCAAGTTTCTTCATAGAATGTTTTCAAGGGCTGTTGCAATTAATTTACCCTTGACATATATTTAACGCTCTGCTGACTTTGCAAAATATTACACCCAAAATTATGTCAGTCCTAGCGTTTTAGTCCTTTTGTCTGAAAGTATGATACCTGTAGTCATCACACCTGGCATAAAGTTTATTCTTAGAAAGTTCACGAGGGATGTTGCAATTATTTTTACTCTTGGCCTATATTCTATGCTCTTCTGACTCAGTAAAATATTACATCGAAAATTGTGTGGACCCTAGCATTTTTGTCCATTTCTCATACAAATTCTTTTAACTAAAGTCTTTACTACTGTGGAAGCCCAATGCAGGTGCGACATAGCATTCCGCGGAATTCTTGTTATAGACATTAACCCTGGATGGCTAGAACTTTTCTTGGCTGGAACTAATTTTCATGGTCCCAAGCCTGTTCGAGCCAATGAAGTTCTACTGTATATAGAATTTTATGTACTGTCATTGTCAAAAATGGAACAGTTTTGTTTTACAATGCATTTATGTGTCCAAAAGATGCTGATGAAATAATGGAATAGACACAGTGTCATCCCTGATCAGAATGGTATTTTAGGAGCAGTCTCCAATTTGACCAGGGTTCGAGATTATAAAACTTGAAAATAATCTCAGTCTCAAAATAAAGCACACATTTCCAATAGAAATTAAAATACAAAGCATACTAGATCAGATACATGTTGTTTGGCCTTGGTTTCTGAAGTGAAGACTTAATCCATTTTGTATTGTAAATGCTGTGGGTAGGTTTCTTCTTCTGACCATAAAGCATTGTCACAAACCCGAAAACAGGTTGCACCATTATCATGTGCCATGGTAGCTCAGTCGGTTAAAAGCTCCAGCTTTGAGTCCTACAGGAGATGAAATTCTTTTCAGAAGTTAATGGTATTCTATTGCACACAGCGTTTCATAATCACCCTTCTGTTGGCTCAGTGTGACCGAAATACTGTTGTTTAACTGCAAGTCATCCATTCGTTGCACCATTTTCATTAATCCAAATGAAACATTCAAAATGTTAGATTGAGGTCAACTTTTTGACCATGGAAAAATGCAGTGATATTGCTTGTATTGTACTGTCCTCACAAGAAACACTTATATTTATCGTGAATTAATATTTCGTGACTGCCCTCCAACAACATGTGTTAAATCTCCGATAATTCACAGATAAGGAACACTTATTTTTTAATTATGTAAATGTGATGTGTAGGAAAGTGTTTTTTAGAATAGCCTCAATTATTCCCGAGTCATTGCCCTTGATTTACTTTGAAATCCAAAAGTTATGTTGTAACTAAGTAACCAATGAATGAAATTTTGTGAAACTTACGATAAAACATTCACAAGTCAGAGCTACTTGGCGGGGGGGATATAAATTCAACAAATTTGCTTGTTTCTATTATATTTTGCATGGAAATACTATATAAGCAAGTGGTGTATACTCTGATCTGACACCATAATCTGCGGCATCTAAACTGTTTGCATAAGTTCCTAAAATGGGTTTCCAGTCTAAAAAACAAGGTTAAGATATTTTGTTGACAAAGTTGCCTGTCTCCAGAATGTCTGGGTCAAGTCCATATATACAGTAAACTCTCGATATCTTGAAATCCAACTTCAGCCCAAACTACTGATATCTCAAAGTTAATTTTCTGGTGCCAGAAAATTTACTTTGAGATATCAGTAGTTTTAGATGACAGGACTTGAAATGTTATAGGAAATATATTATTTGATATAAGAAGATACTTGGAGATATCAGTATTTGAGATAGCGGGAGTTGACTGTACATGTTACTATTCATTACAGGCTTTGAGACAGAGGAGAATGGATGCTCTGAAAAAGGCTCAGAAACAAAAGCAAGAATGGCTAGCTATAGGACATGGCAAATATGAAGAATTGGCAGATGAGAAGGAATTTTTTGACGCCTGTAAAAAGAGTAAAACTGTTGTTTGTCACTTCTACAGGGAGAGTACTTTTCGATGTAAAATTGTTGATAAACATATGCAGATTTTGGCTCCGAAACATATTGAGACAAGGTTTGTGAAAATCGATGCTGAGAAATGTAAATTTCTAGTGGAGAGACTGAGAATTGTTGTGTTGCCAACAATTTGTATAGCAAAGGAGGGTAAGACAAAGGACTACATTGTAGGGTTTGATGATCTGGGAGGTGTGGACGAGTTCCCAACAGAGATGTTGGAGTGGCGGCTAGGTAGGGCCGAAGCTATAAATTATGATGGAGATTTACTCAATCCACCAAAGATTGCTTCACAGAAGAAAGATAGCAGTGTGTTTGGCTTTGTGAAAACAAAGAAAACAATCAAAGATGGACAGGGTGATGATAGCAGTGATGAGGATGACTGGTAGGGGCTGGAGGGAGGCAGTCTCTGCCACAGGGGCCAGGCCACTTCTGCAAGATGCATAATTGTACCTCCACCTGACAGTTCTATAAATAGTACTGGCTAGGTGTGTGGAGGAGGGGTGTAGAATATGGAATATTGTAAACTTGGATTTATCTAATCAGTCTCAGCAGTCCCAGTCAACTTTTAGAAAAGGTTCATATGAGTGTTTTTCATAGCCTCGAGGTGTGGATAGAAAAATCTGTCATGAGGGTCACTGTTCAGCATCACGAGGCTTGCCGAGTGATGCCAAACAGTGATCTCGAGTGACGGATTTTTCTATCTGCTCCTCACATCGATGAAAGATACATTTTCTTGCACACCACATATTGTTTTAACTTTAGAACTTGTTAAAATGCGTAATTTTAGTACTTGAGAGGTTTCTATTTGATTTTGAAAGAAGGCGCTGCTTTTAACGATCGCCCGATTGCCATTCTGTTCCTTACGACAACGTCTGACGTGCATAAATTGACGTCATTTTTGGCGTCTTCATGACATCATTATCTAAAACGCCAACGTCACTTGACAAGGCAGATAAGTGACCTCCAATACAACCAATGCATTGAATGCTCATGATTTTTATCCTGTCCTGGGTAAGATAAGATTTTCTATCCCAGGTGAAAAGATTGGCATTTTCTATCCGGTGTGCAAGAATTATTGGGTATACAATGATGACACATTTAACTAAAGGCAAATGGGTACTCTTTCAGGGGAAGCATTATCATTTTTGTCTCCCTTTGCATTGAGGGTCAACTCTTAACCCTTAAAGTGCCAAAAATTAAAATTGTTGAATTGGCAAACAGTGTAGATCCAGATGAGGTGGCTCATAATGAGCCACCTCATCTGAATCTACACTGTTTGCTCTCTAGTGTTCAAATTCTCAATATGATATCGCTTAAATGAGACATTTTTTGAAATTCTGCAGACGTAAATTTTGTCGTCTGCTTTTTGGCTCATTAAGGGTTAAAGGAATGTACTTGCTCCTCCAGGATCTAATTCATTACTATAAGAGTTGATCCTTATTGGAAGGGTTTTGTCATCCAGAGAAACAAACAGGAAGTCATGGAAATTATTCCCCTTTGTAAAAATGGCAGAAAAAAGATGAAAGTATAGCCATACACCTTAAGCCTGCATGTCTGCAAATACTGATCAAAGTTTTCGTAATATACACGCAGATTCATCAAGTCACAAATCGGTCATAGCAGGTCATATCACAACCAGCATGCATATCATGCCACATGCATGTTCATTGGTACACAAGCTGAGGCTTGGCTACAAAGTTCTGGGTCTGATCATTGATAATAATCTTTACCATAGTTAGGCCAGGCCGCCCCCCAAACAAAGAATCTTTTTGGATTTCCATCATAATTTTATGGCACTCGAGAGAGAAAAAATCACTTGCTGTTTACAGTTGCTAGTTTGTTAGGTATGACAGATTTTTAATTTTATTTTGTAAGACAGATTTTTAATTTTATTTTGTAATTAGTAGAAATATCTAGGAATATAGGCTTCAGAAGTGTAAAATTACAACCTAAGACAGATTGCTACTTGTACTTGTTGTTTTATCTGTGTTCCTCATCTATAAGAATAAAAGATAAAATCTGCAAATCTTCCGACAGTTTCTCTGATACCCTCTGCAGAGAGTGATTTACCCCCAAAATATGCCATGTACCCCCCAAAAATAAAGGCAGTACCTATATTATGATGCTGTAAATTGGGAGTACAGAGATAAGGAAATAGTGCAAATGTACCCTCAGTTTCAAAATGCAGTGGGAACCCTATCCACTTTCACATATTTAAGACAGGCTTTCAGCTCATATAGAAAACTTGTGTCTTTGATAAGCAACATCTTCCTTGTCCCCCAACATAGTTAAACGGGAGTATAGTTACTGTAATGGGTTCCATCTGTCAGTCCGTTTGTACACAAAACTTGTGTCCGCAACTCTTACTTCAGTTTTAATCAGATTTTCATGAAACTTACAGGATATTGTTATCACCACCTGATGTGGAACATATATTATCAAGGTCATGATCTGACTCTTTCTGCCACAGTTACATCCCTTTATCTGTAAATCTGGGTCAAATCTTTTATTGGCAACTCCAGTTTTCAACCGATTTCCATAGAAGAGATTGATATCACCACAGGATGTGGATCATGATCCGACCCTTTCTGTCAGAGTTAAGACCCTTCATCTTTAAGTCTGGGGTCAATTCTTGTGTTCTCAAATTTCGTTTCACTTTCAGTCTGATTTTCATGAAACTTTCAGGATTTTGTTAGGACCACCGGATGTGGACCATATATTATTGGGGTCATGATTAGGCCCTTTCTGCCAGTTATGGCCGTTTGTAAATCTGCGGTCAAATCTTGTGTCCACAACTCCTGTAGTTTTCCCTAAAACTTCCAGAATATTGTTACTACCATTTGATGTGGATCATACATGTATCTAACCTGATCTGACCCTTTCTGCAAAAGTTATGACCCTTTATCTGTAAATCAGGTGGGGGGGGGGGGGGGGGGGGGGTCAAATCTTGTGTCCTCAACTTCTCCTTCAGTTTTATCCGATTTTCATGAAACTCAGGATATTGTTATCACCACCTGACATGGATCACATTTTATTGGGGTCATGATCAGACCCTTTCTGCCAGAGTTACAGCCTTTTATCTGTAAATCTGTGTCTGCAACTCCTCCTTCAGTTTTCAGCTGATTTCCATAAAACTTGTGTCCCAAGAGGCAAAGCTGCATTTTCTAAGAAAAACATTGTCAAAATGTGTTTTTTCAAGAGGCATATGCCTGATAAATACTCTGGGCTGCTCAGAATATACTTCGTATTGCTGGTTAAAAAGTCAAAATTTTCCTTTCTTGATGCTTAATTCGATCCAAATTCACTATAAGTGGGAGGAAAAGCCAGTCCATGTAGGATGGGGAAATTTCAACCAGCGACTTGGCAAGCATTGTCCCTTGGTTGAAATTCCACCCCTTCAAGTAAGATTTCCCCATCCTATATGAGCACTCATCTTGTGACTCCTGATGGGTTCTTGTATTACTGTGAAACACACACATCTCTGTTGGCCTTACTTGAATTGTTCTGAAAGCCTGTGTGAGCAAACAGTGTAGACTCTGACTGTTCGTTAAGGGCTGTCTGATAATATAAGTTCCATAAAACATCCATTCTCTGGGGAGCGGCTGTAGCGTAGTGGATAACACTCCTGACTACCAATCCTAGGGTTGCAAGATCTATCCCCCGCTTCTCCGGTCTTTCGGATGAGACTTTGAACCAAGGTCCCATCTCCATATGAACATGTTGGTGGTGGGACATTAAACCCAAGTTCACTCACTACATTCTCTGACAGGATTAAATTTGTTTGATGGAAAAGTCCAATGTCGGAATACTTATTGTGAATATGGTAGACACATGAAGGGAAATGAGTTCACTTTCAGGGACAGCAACTCTGTCATTGGAAATTTTTCCTCTCTTCTTAATACAGGTCAATTCTCAAAGGAAAGAATGACTGTGTTCTTTTAAGAGAAATTCTGGAAGTGCTTTTTTTGTCCAGGGAAGCCAATAGAAAGACACAATAATTGTTCCCCTTTGTAAAACTGGCAGAGAAACATGGTGTAGACTTGTACCTTAAAGCAAGTACATGTCATTTAAGCATCTACTTAGTGCTCCAGATAAGAAGGGGTAACAGGGATAATTTCCCTTGTATTTCCATTAAAATATATGTTGTGACCCATCATAAGAACCGTCTCACTGAGACGATTCTAATGAGGGGTCACAACATATGTTTTCATCGAGAGATATGAAAAATTATCTTTGAATTATCCTCAATACCCCTTCTTATCTAGATCTCTGAATTTACTGACCTGTCCAAATTCAGAGGGGCTAAGTCCCTAACAACGAAACATAGGAAAAGGAAAGTAGCCCCCCTCCCCCCCTCCCTGTATAGTTATCATAGTATGATCAAAGGTGGTAAATAATAATAACTCCCTATTCTGATACGACATTTTTCTTGTTACAAACTGTAAAATCATTTGACAGTTATGTTGACCATATTAACCATAAATATTCAGAGATCTCAACAACTTTCCATGAACAGCATCAAGCAACAAAGGTGCTTAACATATCTGGGAACAGTCACCACTCAAACCAGTGTGTGAACCAGCCTAGCTAAAGCCTTCATTTTGTGTCAGTAGACTCCTTAGGGACAATACTTGAGACATACACCTCGTCTCTTACAGCTCTAAATTTGACAGATCTGTGTCCAACTGGGATGTTTTACAAATCTGTTGACAAACAGTGCAGGCTCTGATGGGGCTTCTCTTTGGAGCTGTCTGATCAAGTCACTGTTGATAGCCAAATATCTAGGGTATATATAGTTCTAAATGAGCTGACACGACAAACCAACATAAAGGCATAAAGCCATGTGCGCCACATGAAGATTCAAACCAGCCTGGGCAATTTCCCAGTCTCGTCAGGGTCTTCCCTGTGCACTAAAAGGGTAGCTAAGCGTCCAAGCTACCTTTATGCCGACAGCAAAATCCAAGTCTAATTGGATTTTGCTGTCGGCCGATCTGTCGTCCCTGGGCACACATGCCACTTTTGCTGGTTTTGTTGTGTAGCGGCTCAAATGATGTAATGATGAGTTTCAAGTCTGTGGAGAAATGATCTCAAATTAACTAGGAACAGATGGCACATCCTCATCTCTAGACGGTCGTGAAGGGCTGTAGTCATCTTCACCTTTGTCTCGCTTTGACTTCTTTGATTTCTTGTGTTTTGATGACTTATAATAGTCTGAATCATCTGGTTCTGTTTTAATTTTGCGACTGAAAAACAAAGACAACAAAATTCCACTTTTTACAACCTTTATGCTTGATTACTATTTACATTCCAGAATTCCTGTGTAAAAATTTCAGAATGTTGTTAGCTTTCACCTGAAGTGTAAGACACTAATTTTTTTTCACAGAAACAGTTTTAAATTGCAGTAATGTGTCCACATTATACAAAATGGCAGATCAACCTACTACATCTGGAGCAGTCTGATCTGGCTGTGCACTGTTTGCTCATACCTGTCTGTCCAAATACTTAGAACTTTTATGGTAAGGAGTGCTCTGAAGAATCCAGAACTTTTGGATAAAGTGGTCATTTCAAAATACCGTATTCAACCTCATAAGAGCACAGTGGGCTTAGAAATTTCATTTTTACCTTATAATTGTCATTAAAGGGTCGTTCTGTTAAGCCCACAGTCAAGTACAAACCAAAGCTTGTGCAAATCCACTTCACAATAGTCAGCTTATGCAGGTCAAATACTAAGTGAAAATAAAGTTGTCTCTGAACAGGTAAAATACAACGTTTAAGCCTAAAGTATCAATAAACAGAATAGAATACCCAGAAATTGTGTTAGGAGTCCACTTATCAGAGCTTTTGCACTAACTAGATCACATACGGTATAAGAGCAAGAAATCTGAATATAGGAACCTTTTAGATTTATGTTTATCATCCCTCTCTCTGTGACGACGGTCTCGTGATCTTGATCTTGACCGTGACCTTGACCTTCGTCCATCTCGACTCCTTGAATAATCTCTGAAAAACAGGTATAAAAGAGAACTGACAATTAACAAGAGACCCTTAATGTTCTAATTCTTATTCTAATGCACTTACAGATATAACCTGACTTCTAATTGGATAACTACAAAAATATGTAACAGTATATCTTCTGATATACTGTCAGAAAAAATGTCATTATGGAACACTGCTTCTTGTTGGCTAAAGTGAATGTAAAAAAGTGCATAAGCATTATAGCCATAAAATGCAAAGTGTAACCATAAAACCGACTATTTACCTCCTCAAATGGCAAATTTGAATTTAACCCTTAATGCGCCAAAAAGCAGACGACAACATTTACGTCTGCAGAAATTTCAAAGAATGTTTTGTTCAAGCTATATCATATTGAGAATTCAAAGATTATAGGGCAAACGGTGTAGATCCAGATGAGGTGGCTCATTATGAGCCACCTCATCTTGATCTACGCTGTTTGCAAATTCAACAACTTTCAATTTTTGGCGCTTTAAGGGTTAATACTGTCACTAAACATTATGTTTCATATAATTCTGTACAGTGGGTAGGTTAGGTTGCTGCTTGCAATATTCATGCCACAACATATGTCCCATCTCACATCATGTATAAACAAGAGGGCCATGATGGCCCTGAATCACTTACCTGAGCCTACGATGTACTTGTCAAAACTCACCTATCATAATCAGCATCATAGCTCAAAGGGTTCTTAGGTTAGAATTTTCCCAAAACTACCCCACCCATACATAGTATTTATGATTCAATTAGAACAAATTTAGCCAGTATGTGTAATGACTGCCTAAGAGCATTGTGCCTTTGGTAAATGCAATGTTTAAAAAGCAGTATGCCTGCTCAAAATGACCCATTCCATTTATTGTTTAAAATGACTGTAAACTTATCATTTTGCCTTTTAGAGGGTGGGTGACTTGCGATTTTACGTCCTTTTCAACAGTATTTCAGTCATATCAGGACGATGGGCTTGTGATTATGAAAGGCTGTGTGCAATGGAATCCCGTTTGCGATGGAAAGAACTCCGCCTCTGGCGGGGCTCGAACCCGCGACCGCTAGATCAGTAGGCCAGCGCTTAACCCACTGAGCTACCGGGGCTCCTTTGCCTTTTAGAAAGCTTAAAAACTCTTTGGAAGATGGAAACCTGCTAATTTAGTGTGTAAACCAAGTTGTGTAGCATAGAGAATATACATGCTCCTGTGTTTATTGATTTTTTACAGGGTCCACCAAATATAAAAGGGGCTAATAGTAAAGTCATCAGTATCATTCCTGCTTGTGAACGAGTCATCAAGTGAATGGAAATCAGTGTTTTAATGGGTTTACTTGCATTGAAAACTTTATACAAATGTTTTTAGAAAGTATGTCATTTGGGCAGAAATACTGCTATAATGGGCATCATACAGTATAATGCTCACCTGTCGTAGTAGTCTCGTCTGTCTGATGACCTTGAATATCTGTAATCATCACTGCCCTCACTGAAAAAATATCAACAAAACATCATATTGATGGCCATTCTAAGTATGATGCTAAAAATATGGCTGCTAGAAAGGCTTGTTAGTGAATGACTTATTCGAGTCTTTCTCATACATACCTGTAGATATTGGTAGAGAGACAGGGTTGTCTCCCTTGCATTCTCCTTTCCATCCTCATCCCATCATCAGATGTTACATTTTCTTATTCTCACATTTTTATCTTATTATAAATGGTAAATTCAACACCGAAGTACTGAGTATATCCCTATATGCACCATAAATATGCACCTCAGCCATGTCTGTAATGGCTTTTTCTATCTGGACAAGTTCATCTGGCCCCGAGGAATATAAAACTTTTTTCATGCTCAACTCAGCTGAGCATGAAATTTTCTCTGCTGATAAATATGAAAATGCCATATTGATAAGTAGAGAAAATTTCATACTCAGCTACACTGACCAAGAAAACAACTGTACTTATCAGTAATTTGCTATTTATTAGCAGGTAAAATTTCATGCTCAGCTGAGTTGAGCATGAAAAAAGTTTTATAACCTCGGGGCCAGTTCTACCTGGAGGTTTTATGAAACTGTTTGCAAATGGTGCAGACCCTTTCTAAGCCTTAAAGAGACAGAAAAGAAGATAAAACTTACGTCTGGAAAATTTAAAAAATGTTTCTTCCAAGTTACCCTAATGTGCTTAAGTACTGGGACACCTAAAATAATAAATTTTCCATTTGTCCTAAATGGAAAATTCATTATTTTTGGGTGTCCCAATATATACGCACATTACGGTATATTATATTACGAATTCAAAAACTAGAGTGCAAATAGTGTAGATCCAGATGAGGTGGCTCATAACAGTGTAGATACAGATGACTCATGAGGAGGCTCATTATGAGCCACCTCATCTGGATCTACACTGTTTGCAAATCAACTATTTTCATTTTTAGCGCTCTAAGTGTTAAGAGCAATGCGACCTGGGTTTACACTATTGTACAACCATTAAAAGTAAATACAGCAATATATACCTGCTATACCCAGACCCTGGGCTTTTATCTCTTTTTTTACCATAGTCATATTTATCCCGATATGAATCCCGCTCCCTGGAATCCCAGGGTGCCTTAGGGTCTGCATAACCTGGGTTCTGACTAGGTGGCTCAAAGCCAAATGGGGGCTGGTCAGGAAATCTGGAAAAAAGAAACAGATTATAAGTATCTATCATGGGTATGAGGTGCGGATAGAAAAGGCCGTCACGAGGGTCACTGTTCGGCATCATGAGGCTGGCCTCACACCCATGAAGGTACTTTTTCTTGCACATCACATTTTGTTTTAACTTTAGAACCTGTTAAAGTGCGTAATTTTAGAGCTTGAGGGGTTTCTTTTTGATTTTGAAACAAAGCGCCGCTTTCAACGACCGCCATTTGGTTCTTTACGTCAATGTCTGGCGAGCATAAACTGACGTCATTTTTGCCATCTTCTTGACGTAATCATCTTAAACGCCAACGTCACTTGACGACGCAGATACGTGACCTCCAATACAACCAATGCATTGAATGCTCATGATTTTTAACCGGTCCTGGGTAAGAACACCTGGGTAAGATAAGATTTTCTATCCCAGGTGAAAAGAATGGCATTTTCTATCTGAAGTGCAAGAAAAACACAGCTCATGTCTGTATTAACTGCCAAATTTCATGCCCTTAACAAAATCAAAATATCTAAGCCTGTTCACATTAGTTATTCAAACGGCAGAATCCCATTCTATCGAGTACTGTGTGTTACTACTTCAGGTGTACTGATACACCTACATTTCTCCACCATTTTAAACAGGGGAACCTAGTTAACCTTTCATTAAAATTTCAAACGTTAATATCTCAAATACGCCAACTTTTTTTTAATTTTGCAAAAGCTTTTCACATTTTTTTCAACAACGAATTTCAGTGTGTTTGTTGCCACTGATTTCCCATAGGTAAACCGTATAGAGCAACTGGCTTCATACACCGATGAATGACAGTTGATCAAGTGGCGTTGTCGTCAAGCGACATCTAAGGTAAACAAACGTCTTGATTGGTCCACATAACGTTCAACTGACGCCATGTTATGGTGACAGCTGTTTAACATAATGGCTGAATATATGGTTTCTGTCTTTTCTTCAACGCATATTTTGCATATTCTAAATTAAATTACCATGAAAACAGCACAGGAAGGGTCTAAAAATAAAGTGTAAATATAAGAATAACAAGGGCTTCGCAAGGAGCGCATAAAGGAGTTACAGAATTAACAAGACTGATAACAAAAGGATAGACAGGCAGACAAACAAGGGCAACCACTCTATAATTAATGCCTGCAACATTATTTAAATATTTAACACATCAAATACTATGAGTATACCAAAAATCGGCTTCCAAGGTGAAGTGGCTGAGAAGTTGAGTACTGCCAGTCAAACAAGGGAGATAATTCACCAACTAATTATTATACTAGATACAGTTAAACCTGCATATGTGGTCACCTCTATTAAGGGATCACCTGCCTTTAGCGGCCACCTTTTGCGGGTCCCTTGAACCAAAATACAGTGGTAATGAACCTGTATTAAGGGGTCACCTGTCTTAAGCAGCCAATTTTTGGGCTTCCCTTGGGTGACCCCTTAAGACAGGTTTGACTGTATACCATTCTTGGTTCTAATACATTCCCTTGACAATTTACACATCACCATTAAGTTATGTTAAAATATTTTAAACGGTAAAGGAGCTACGAGTAAACATGAAATTTATGCAAGGGCAGATAATTCAGTAAGCCAGAGTCGTGGTTCTTGCTCAGGATACCCGTCCCATTATTATACACATTCCTATAAAGTTTCATTCTAATATTTCAAAAGGTTAAGGAGATTGGAGTGAACAAGAAATAAAATATTGATCAAAGGGAAGTTACTCCAAAATTAAGAAAGGGGGAGCAATTTCTATGTGACACATCGTCTTGTGATCATGCACATTGCTATAAAGTTTCATCATGATATTCCAATCTGTTACCAACATAAGGTATGCACAAGATAAGTATACACAAAAATAGCCAAAAAGAAGTAATGAAACTAACGAAGAAAGGGAGAGCAACCATTGTTGTACGCAACACATCGTTGGGACCTCATACAAATTACTATAAAGTTTCATGAAGACATCCCAAACAGTTATCTAGTTATGGCGCGCACAAGACTTGCAGGGGAAAAAATAATCAAAGGGACATAACTTGGAAACAAGGAAAGGGGGAGCAACCATTCTTGTACGCGACACGTTCCCCCTACCTAATACATATGCCTACAAAATTTCATGAAGATATCCCAAACGGTTACTGAGTTATGGCGTGCACAAGAATGTTTACGGACGGACGGACAGACAGATGGACGGACAGCGCCACGACATAATACGTCCGTTTTTTTAAAACGGGCGTATAAAAATTGATTTTTCAGCGTTCATCATGTGAAGAAGCCAGTGGTCGTCGCTAAAATTCTACAAGAAGCGCTTAAGGCTTCATGGAAGCAGTTTGACTGCAGAATGATGCATAACTACCGACTAATGCTTAAGGTCAGCTTAGTGTCAGACTGAACCATTATTCCGAGAATGTATATTTGATTATTATTGCTTGAAAAAATTAACCTCCTTCCTTTTCACAAGGTAAAGTGTGGATGATGGCTGGAAGGATGGACAGATGGTGACAGATCACAATAGCTCACCACACACACTAGTATTCAGGTGAATTAAAAAGTTGGTTGTACAATCTGGACTGCCAGTACAGATCCTGGTCAAACTGCTCCACATAAACAGTCTGATTAAGGTCACTGTTTGCTCAGATACATCTGTCCAATTATTAACCCATTGCACTCTGGGTATTTTTTGTTGTCTGCTGAAATTGTCGTCTGCATCAAAAGTCAAGAATATTTTGACAATACTGGTCTAACTAACTCTTGTAGAAATGATGTGTAGGCAGCAAACAGTTTGGATCTCAGATCAGGCCCCACATTTGTGGGGCCTGATTTGGATCCAAACTGTTTGCCCAGATACCCCTAAAAGGGGTATCCCGAATGGAATGGGTTAAGGGTCTTTATGGTATTACCTTGGGTCTGGAGGAGGTACGTGAGGTGGAGCCCCATGTGGTGGTGGATAATATGCTGAAACTGAGAAAATAAAATATTATGGTGAATAGATGTACTCCAAATTTTTTCTTCAATTTTCTGAAGGAAAACAACTTTCAGTTTTAGTATTGGCTTCCCTATAGAAAGGTTCCCAACATCTTGGGGAGCAAATTCTTTCCATTAAGAGCTGACCCCCACTGAAAAAAGAACCAAAATCGAATTACTGATAAATTGATTATGAATCACTAGCAAGTATAATGACATGGGCTATGGAAAAGGATCACTTTCCAAGCCTAATTTCTCTTTCTCACAAGAATTTCATGAAAGGCTATGTCACGACTGTAAAAAAGCTCTTTTTCCCTGAATTAATGTACTTGCCCATACTGCCTTTTAATTTCAGCATCTCGAGGTCAGCAAACTACACTGCTGTTGCTGAGACAACGTTATAATGTATGATTGTATGAAGTTCCATCACAAAAGGTCATAGACATAATTTTACTATGTTCATAGAGCCTGTAAGTAGGTCAAGGTCAGCAAACAACGCTGGCATTGCATAGATAATGTTATGATGTAAACCTGTGCGGAGTTTCTTCACAAAAGGTCTTTTAGTCTCTGAAAAAGGAGTTTAAGCCATAGAGTGCAGGTAAACTTGGTCAAGTTCAGCAGAGTGAGAAAGTAGGTCACGGTCAGCAAATGACACTGGTATTGGAGAAATAACGTCGTGATGCAAGTTTGTGTGAAATTTCTCCACAAAAAGTATCCTAGTCTGAGAAATGGAGCTGATGCAATATGGGTAGATCTGAATTTAGCTATGTTAAACAGAGCATGAAAAGAAGCTCAAGGTCAGCAACACAACACCGGCTTTGTGGAGAAGATATTATGATGTAAGGAAACAACACTGGTGTTTCAAAGATGCAAAGAAGATGTAAGCTTGTATGAAGTTTCATCTCTGAGAAATGGAGCTAAACATAGTGGGTAGACATAAATTTGACTACACTCAACAAAGCATGAAAAGTAGGTCAAGGTCAGCAATAGGCACTGGTGCTGCAGAGTAGGGCTAAGACGGGTAGAGATTTTGTACCCGGGTACCCAAGTGCCTACTACCCGCGGGTACCCGTTACCATAGTATTTTGAGTATGTCAGCAGTTAGAAAATAGATTTTTAAATTAAATGAAAAGTAAGGTATCTGTCATTTGCATACATGTGCATGGGAAGAGGTATGAAAATGTAGAAATCTCCCTTTTATAATTTACAACTCGTTTGTCAATGTAAGATTGCAATTTATACATACTGCACTAAAACTTTGCTCTGTTTGCTAAGGATTCTAGTGGGAAGGAATATTTATAAATTACATAATAAAAAGCGTTTCGGTAATGGGTAGTAAGTATGTACCTGGGTAATTGGTCTACCCGACCCAAAATCAAGTACCCGGGTACTCGTCCCAGTCCTATTGCAGAGATGATCTCATGATGTAAGCTTGTGTCAAGTTTCTTTACAAAAGGTTGTTTAGTCTCTGAGAAATGGAGCTAAAAGCACTAAGTAAATATAAATTTAGCTATGGTCAATAAAGCGTGAAAACAGATCAAGGTCAGACCTTGACAAGCAAACCATATTGGCATTGTGGAGACAATGTCATGATGTTATGTTATGTGAAGTTTCAGTGCAATTGGGCTTTTTGTCTCTGAGAAACTGAGCTAAATGCAATGGGTAAACATTGTTGATGCCAACGACGACAATGCCACTGGAAAGTGACCCCTATGTCGCTTCTGCTTGCTAAAGCAGTCATGCCACAATGAAATTTTGCTTCCGTGCTTGCTTTCTCATAAAAATGTCTATTTCACAGAGCCACTGCAAAGCAGCGGCCTGTTTATGCCCATATGAAACTTCTTGTTAAAAACCTTAGTCATATGAGGCAGGAATAATTTGACTGCCATTATGGGAGTAACTGGTGCACTTACCTGGTGGTGGATTAAACATTGGGGGTGGCACATTCATTCCAGGAGGAGGGATATCTAAACAAAGTAAAAAAAATATTGTAATATAAACCTTTATGTACTCATTTCATTTGGAAAAATGCTAACACATAGATTTTTTTTAAACTGTTGAAGTCTATGGTGTATATAAATTGGTATATGCAGTTAACTTTTATGTACTCATTTAGTTAACTGCATATACCAATTTATATACCATAGGCTAAAAATCTATGTGTTTGCATTTTTCCATACAAAAGCACAAGAAGGCAAATTTGACCTTTCAGTGAAAAGTTAAAGGTCGACCAACGGTCATCATTTGAAAACAACTTGATAGTAAATGAGTTCCAAATACTGTAGACCAGGTTTCAATGCCATCTGACATTTCATTCTGGAGTTAAAAGGTTTTTAAAGGCTTTTACCATATATGGATATGACAGCCACCTTGGTCATATGACCACATCCATTTTCCCTCAATCCACAGGTGCTCCACATGACATTTGGCTTCTATCATCCCAGTGCCTTTGGAGGTGAAGATGTTTAGATTGTTGAAATGTAAGTGATCTTGGATAAAGGTAAAAAAATAACTTTGACAAATGGATTACAGACAATGATGGACCAAAATAGCTCACCATCAGCACTTTGTGCTCCGGTGAACTATAAATCAAACTAAGGGCAAATCTTCTTCTTCCATACTGGTGCCCTCATTCTCGGCCATATTTATCCCAAATACTGGGACATTTTTCAAATTTATTGTAATTTTTCAAAAATATTTTACTACAGTGGAGGTGATTTAACAATCTGGCCCAGAGGTTATAAAACTTGAGTACATTCTCAAACTCAAAATAAAGCACACTGATTGGCTGCTTCCGAGCACATGCTCGGAAGCAGCCAATCAGTGTGCTTTATTTTGAGTTTGAGATTATTCTCAAGTTTTATAACCTCGGACCCTAATGATGACCCAGATATAAGACATTGCCATAATGGCAAACAGTGTAGATCCTGATCAGACTGCTCCTCATGGGGAGCAGTCTGATCCGGGTCTACACAGTTTGCACAGGCATTGCTGTTGCAATAGTTAGGGTGATTACAGTACTTACTTGGGAACACTGGGGGCATGCCTGGGGGAGGAACACTGTAATCAGGAGGAGGCATGTCTACTGGGGGCATACCATGTGGTGGTGGCAATCCTATGTCTGGCTTACTGAAAATAAAGATTATTAGTAAAACAGGGTTCGAGGTTATGAAACTTGAGAATATTCTCAAAATAAAGCACACTGATTGGCTGCTTCCGAGCACATTCTCAAACTCTAAATAAAGCACACTGATTGGCTGCTTCCGAGCATGTGCTCCAAAGCAGCCAATCAGTGTGCTTTATTTTGAGTTTGAGAACACACTGATTGGCTGCTTCCGAGCATGTGCTCCGAAGCAGCCAATCAGTGTGCTTTATTTTGAGTTAGAGAATGTACTCAAGTTTTATAACCTATGGGCCAGATGCATGTTGGAATACGAGGAGAAAGACAAACCAACTAATAAAGAAAAGAATAGTGGCCATGACAATCAGTATTCAATCCTACAGTACAACAAATGAAGGTCTGTACCATGACAAGTTATGATATAAATGTCTAGTCTTTAGTATAGTCTATTCTATTCCCTAACCTTGCAAGGTTGTTGGGGGCATTACAGATGACAACGAGTCCTTTCTGCCTAGTCCTGTCTTCAACTGCCCTACCTCCTGTGCTAGCAAAGTCCAACCCTGTGCAAATCTTAATATTGTTTTGTTCACCTCTTCTTTTGTCTACTTGTTCTTTCTTTTTCCCTTCACTGTGCCCTGTAGAATCATTTTTGCTGAACCAGAAGACTTTGAGATGAGGCCAAACCACCTCAAGATCCGTTTCTTGACCAAAGTGCAGTCTGTCATATTCTCCAATGGCTGCCTGGATCTTTCTGTGAACATCCTCATCTGTGACACATAATCATTGCACCAGATGTTCAATGATCTTCAGTGTTGTCTCATCTTCAAAGGCCTGCTTTCTTTTCTGCTGTTAAGGTCCATGACTCACATGCAGAAAGAAATATGGATATGACAACTGATTGATTTGTTGCTATAAGTCCACGGTAAACAGCTATGGTCATGTCGGGATGGTCATTTAACCTAACCACACTACTTCTGGGCATGCTTAGTGCCTTAGACCTCCTAAGCAGCTAACCAGTACTACGTGCACATATTTTCGCCAGTAACTGACAACTGCCCTTCTTGAATCAGCGGATGGAGAAACGAAAGTATGTGGCCAGACCGGTATCGAACCCATGACCTCTGACTTATAAGTCAGGTGCCCTACCGACTGTGCTACGCGGCCAGGTTTGGATACAACAAGGGAGTGCATCAGTTTTACTTTGATCCAAGAGATATGTTGTTATCATTTCAAACCAGCTACAGCTCTGTCAAGAGTTGCAGTGGCTTGTGCAATCCTCGAGAGACCCTCCCATTTTGATCCATTATCTGAGACTATTGCTCTGGGGTATTTGAAGCTTGTAACAATTCTCAACTTCTGTTCTTTTACCTTGATCTCCTTCTGGATGCCAAACACGCTGTTTGTCTTATATAGGCACTTAATTCTATTTTATACCTTGTGCAGGATTTGTCAAGACTTTCAATAGGGCTTCTATTTCATGTATAAATTTAGTAGAATAGATGTGCATTTCTGTATGTTACTTCTTCAATATCACTAATCCCCAAAAGTTTGAATCAAAAATTCTCGACGGGATGAAATTCATGGGTGCATGGGTACACCTCTGTTTTTTCACCTTTTTTCAAAAGGAGACAACTTTTGGGACTTCTTGTTTGCTGCCATGGCTGACAAAACCCTTTCAAATACTGGTCAACTTCTAAAGAAAAGAATGTGCTCTTAAAGGAGCAAATTCTTTTCTTTAAGAGTTGACCCCCATTGGAAGGAGAGGCAAAAATGAAAATGGCAGAGTTGCTTCCCCTGAAAGTGTGCCTATTCACCTAAAAAGGCATTTTGAAAGCATTTTTAACTTACATGTCTATTTCTGTGTTAATGGTCTCTGTACCAATGGTGCCAATAGTCTGTATTTCCTCATCAGCAGGCCTTCTTGATGCTGCGGTTGACCCTATGACAGCTATAGCCCCAGCATTTGTCACCGGCTGAATATAGTGTGGCTGGTGTGGTATAAATCGTACAGGTGGAGCACCTTTAAACAATCAATACGACTTCAATTAACACTTAATGCGCCAGTGATGAAAATGGCAGAATTTGCAAACAGTGCAGATCCTGATGAGGTGGCTCATAATGAGCCACCTCATCTAGATCTACACTGTTTGCCCTCTAGTTTTTGAATTTTCAATATGATACAGTGTGGATGAAATATATTTTGAAATTTTTGCAGACGTAAATTTTGTCGTCTGCTTTTTGGCGCTTGAAGGGTTAAAGCTCCAAGCATTGGGATAGGCATGACTATGCAGTGTAGGTTAGGGCCTATACTGTTTGTCATTCAATTAATGTTCTTGATTAAGTCAGCTGTTTTACATTTCACCCCCTGATAAGACTAGTGTCTATATAATGTATTCAAAAGATGCAATAGTACATTACAGAGTGTTGAGGTGTCCCAAAAATATTTATGAGGTCCCATTTATACCTGGTTAAAACACTCATGCCTGTGCAATTTGTAATAAGTATCTATTATGGGTGTGAGGTGTGGACAGAAAAATCTGTCACTAGGGTCACTGTTTGGCATTACGAGGCTTGCGGAGTGATGCTGAACAGTGATCCCTAGTGACACTAGATACTTTTTCTTGCACACCAAGTTTTGTTTTAACTTCAGAACTTGTTACAATGCGTTATTCTAGTGCTTGAGAGGTTTCAATTTGATTTTGAAAGAAGGTGTCGCTTTCAACAAACGCCTTTCGGCTCTTTACGTCAACAACTGGCATGCATAAACTGACATCATTTTTGCCGTCTTCGTCACATCATCATTTCAAATGCCAACGTCACTTGACGACGCAGGAACGTGAGCTCCTATACAACTAATGTATTGACAGCTCATGATTTTGATCTGGGTCCTGGGTAAGATAAGATTTTCTATCCCAGGTGAAAAGAATGGCATTTTCTATCTGGTGTGCAAGAACATATTTATTCTGTAATAAGATGTTTTTTCCTCTCTTCCAAAATAACCCTAAAATCTATTACAGATAAAGATCTTTGCAGTGCTCCAAGTAAGAAGGGGAAACAGGGATAATTTAGGGATAATTATCCATATTTCTCCATAAAAACATACGTTGTTACCATTCATTAGAACAGTCTCCCCGAGACGGTTCTAATGAGGGGTCACAATGTATGTTTTCCTTGAGAAATAGCAAAAAATATCTTTGAATTATCCTCAATACTCCCTCTTATCTGGAGCACTGTCTTTGGGAGGATTTTGGCAGAGCAAACTCCTCTTACAGCAGAACTACACAAGACTGATTTTAATATATGAGGTCATTCAAGAGAAGGACCGGGGTCATTCAAGAGAGGGACAAACTGCAGCTTATACTTAGATTATAAAGGTACCTCCTAAAAGCTTTCTTCACAGAGTCACTTACAAGGATGCCAGAAAACAGCAAGACTTTGGGTAAAGGTCAAATGCACCTCTGATACTCCTTAACTGATGCCTAACAACTAATACCCCTTACTGATGACCCACCTATGGTGTCCATCTCTGATGTCTCACCTCTGATGCCCTCCATGGATGCCCCACCTTTAATGTCCCACAACTGATATCCCACCTCTGATGCCCACACCTGATGTCCCTACTCTGATGCCCCACAACTGATGCCCCACCTCTGATGCCCAACAACTGATATCCCACTTCTGATGCCCACAACTGATGTCCCACCTCTGATGGCCCACAATTGATGCACCACCTCTGATGCCCCACAGTTGATGTCCCACCTCTGATGCCCTAAACTGATGCCCAAAATTTATGTCCTAACTCTATGCCACACCTCTGATTCCCCACATCTGAAGCCCTACCTCTGATGTCCCACCTCTAATGCCCACATCTGATGCCCCATCTCTGATGCCCCAATACTGATGGCCCATCCCTGATGTTCACCACTGATGCCTGACCTGATGCCCACCTCTGACTGTGCCACAAATGATGCCCCACCTCTGATATCCAACAACTGATGCCCCCATCTCTGATGCTCCCAAACTGACAACCTACCAATATAGGCATTCTTACCTGAACTTACAACAGGATTAGTTGAAGGAACCCGAATAAAAGTTGGCTGATTGCTGGAGGGCTGTAATTAACAGAAAGACAAATTTAGCTCTAATCTAAATCAATCAAAAGCATACGCACAATTTTCCACCTAATTACTGGATATGTCTTATTAAGCCCAGACTATTGGCATTTCTGAGAGAGATGTTTTAAACAAGCACAACATATTTTCATTGGTTTAATGCTTTATCTGCTTGTATAAAAATGCTAAATGAATTTCAGAACTAAAGTAAACTAGAGCAAGTGAGCAGGGGCCCCCGGCCACTGCCACCACCTAATAGCATTAAACTTTAAACACAAAAATTTAACATATATTAGATACAAATTTGAAAGTCTGTGACCTTGTCCTTTGGTCAGTAGTAGTCAGTAGTAGCCGCCTCATCAGGATCTATGTTGTTTGCAAATTTTGCTAATTTCATCACTGGGGCTTAAAGAGTTAATAATAACCAAAGACTCCTTGTCTAGAGCTGTTACTTACAAATTTAGGAACAGATAAACCATTTTCTGCCCTCAGTCTATTCTGTTTGGAGCAATACTGTTTCCAAGAATCCTCATTAAACCCATAATTGAAGTAGTCTGTTATGTCAGCACCTGAAAGGAAAACATAAATACCTTCAAAATATTGTATCACAATTACCAAAAAGATTCTAAAAATTGGGACACCTAATACAGTCCAGCCTCCCATAACGGTCACCTCCCACCGACCGTAACCTCTTAACAACTGTCATTGTCAATTCCCCCCTTCTGATTTCCTGTATTTATCACCTCTGACCAGCTGTCACCTCTTTTTCCGGTCAGCAGTCACTATTTCTGACGAAAAACGGCCAGAATTACCTTTGTAACGGCCAGTTTTTATGGTGGAGTGCGATACTTTTTCAATTACCGAGGACTGTTTACTACTAACTCCGTCCTATTTGATATGTATTAGTTTATAGGAATCATGTATATTCATGGTAAATGTGAAGATTACACAAAATGTTTACATTTGCAGACATATACATCATTAAACCGTTGCTTTACTAGTACTGAGTGGTCAAATACCAACTGAAAGCCCCTGAGTTAAATCCTCCGAACAACAGCCATCTCTCTACAATGGCCAATTTTGGCTGTTCCCGGCTGTTCAGGGATCTCCCCAGACCATTAAGGCATGTCGCTTGCAACATGCCTTCCTCTTCAAATTACCTTTGCAACATGCCTTAATTTCCAATGAAAATTTACAAAAATGCTATTTTCATTTTTTAGCCAGGAAAGTTGTTTTAATTTAAATGTATTTAGAACCATCAGTAAATCATTCATGATGTAAATCTTGGCTAATTTTGACAAAGCATTGCTAGATTAAGGATTTTAAAAATTGATCAACAAGTCCAAGAATGACTTTTGTGTTGAAAGCCACATGCCTTCTTAAATTTCTGGGGAGAACATTGCGGCTGTTGTAGAGAGGTTGCACTGTATAATCACCTTAACTGTCCTAAAAATGTTACAGTTTGGTTTTACAATGCAGTAAAGCATCCATAAGATGCAGAAAGGAACGGCGAACAGTGTTGACCCTAATCAGACTGCTCCTAGCTAAGAGCAGTCTGATCTGGGTCTGCATTGTTTGCTCAGTGCTATCTGTCCCAATAGTTAAAATTTTTAAGGTATAAGTTACTGTCTTAAATATTGGGCCACCTGAATCTAATACATGCAATATAATTATCCTGAAAATTTAATACACATAATCTACAAACGGGGCAAAGTTGCTGATGGATTTGCAAGAGGTGCAGACCCTGATCAGATTGCTTCACTCTGAACAGGCTTATCTAGGTTCGCACTATTTGGTCAGGCATTTTTGTTCCAATACCTATGATCTCACAAAGGTAAACCTAATAATTACTTTCTCTTCTGCTTTTGCATGTGAACTGTTTCACGGGTGATAATCTTGCCTGATACATAACACTGGGTGGTTGCTTAGTCCCGGTGGGCGATGATTTTTTCTGACAATCGTCAACGATTTTTTCTGACAACGGTCCCGGATTTTTTCCCAAATCGTCAATGATTTTTTCTCCGTGACGTCATAACAGAAAACTGGTGCGACAAAATGGTGAGTTTAGTCGATTAAAACATTTATTTACAAATCCTATGCTTATTTTTGGTAGCGATTAGGCAAATTAGATAAAATACACATGTTTAACGTGGTCAACAGATAAAAGAAACCTGGAAATTTTCGTTTAGGGTACATTTTGAAGAACTGTCCTCTATGTCTATGTCTGCGAAGTTTACCAAAGGGTAACGTTAGTTTCAATCATAAATCGGTGTTGGGAAAATGTCTCATTATTTTTTGACACTTTACAATAATATAAATAGGTCTGTAAGCCCATTTTCATTTTTCATAGGTCCCGGATTTTTTCCTACAAGTCCCGGATTTGCTCCTACAATAGATTTAAAGCGCCTGATTTTTTCTGACAACGCAAACCACAAAATGAGTAGTTATTATGATACGTTATTGCGCATATATTGAACAGCAAGATAAAAAATAGCCATCAGAGGAGATGGCAAATCCCCCGACCGAAGACCCCAATGGGCCTTGGTAAAAAGGGTGCACTTCAAAACACATACCGTATTAGTAATATATTGTCGTTCTTTTATGCTTCTGATTGACATTAACTGTTAACAGATGCATGATTATCTAACACTCAGACTAAAACAGTATGCTTGACTGCTAAAAAGAGGTAATATCTCAAGCAGCCACCATATACACAAATGTATAGCATATGATACATTCAACTTTCAAAATGCGTGAATAACTTCTAAAGTACAAGCCCTACAAACCTAATTTTGAGCTCTCTAGTAAGTGAATTTGGACAAAGAATCCAAATCTGGAAAAAAAAAAAAAAAATTTTTTTTGGGGGGGGGGGGGGGGGGGGGGGGGGGGATGCGGGAGGGGGCACGGGAATGTGGAGGGGTAAGAGAGATTTAGGAACACTGATAAGATATCACAGCATGATCATCAATATTCTAAAAGGTTCACGGTTATTCAAATTCTGGAGCTGGCCAGGGTTATACAGTTATGGAGCAGAGACTCAAACAGCAGCTCAAACTACCAAAGGGAAATAATTCACTAGGTCTAAGCAAGAGTTATCATTCATGTATGAGACAAATTGTCAAGACCTGTTCTGCATATCTGTGAAGTATCATGAAAATATTTCAAAAGGTATTCAAGCTATGGAGCGGACACTTAAAATCATCAAAGGGAAATAACTCAAAAAGTAAGAAAGCAAGAGTTGTCATTCTTGTTTGCGGCACATCATCATGACCTGTTCTACATATCTGTGAAGTATCATGAAAATATTCCAAAAGGTATTCAAGTTATAGAGCGGACACGAAATCACACCTAAAACCATCAAGGGGTAATAACTCAAAAAGTAAGAAAGCAGGAGTTGTCTTTCTTGTTCGCGACACATCGTCATGACCTGTTCTACATATCTGTGAAGTATCATGAAAATATTCCAAAGGGTATTCAAGTTACAGAGCGGACACGAATCTGCCAAAAAATCACCAAAGGGGAGATAATTCAAAAAGTACAATAGCAAGAGTTACCTTTCTTGTCCGCGACACATCGTCATGACCTGTTCTACATAACTGTGAAGTATCATGAAAATATTCCAAAGGGTATTCTAGTTATAGAGCGGACACGAATCTGCCAAAAAATCACACCTAAAACTATCAAGGGGAAATAACTCAAAAAGTAAGAAAGCAAGAGTTGTCATTCTTGTTCGCGACACACCGTCATGACCTGTTCTACATATCTGTGAAGTATCATGAGAATATTCCAAAGGGTATTCTAGTTATAGAGCGGACACGAATCTGCCAAAAAATCACACCTAAAACTATCAAGGGGAAATAACTCAAAAAGTAAGAAAGCAAGAGTTGTCATTCTTGTTCACGACACATCGTCATGACCTGTTCTACATTTCTGTGAAGTATCATGAAAATATTCCAAAGGGTATTCAAGTTACAGAGCGGACACGAATCTGCCAAAAAATCACCAAAGGGGAGATAATTCAAAAAGTACAATAGCAAGAGTTACCTTTCTTGTCCGCGACACATCGTCATGACCTGTTCTACATAACTGTGAAGTATCATGAAAATATTCCAAAGGGTATTCAAGATATAGAGCGGACAAGAAAGTGTTTACGGACGGACGGACGGACGGACAGACGGACGGACGGACGGACGGACGGACGGACGGACGCCAGGCTCATCGCTATATCCCCCGAACCTTTCGGTCGGGGGATAAAAATGCTTCAAACTTAATTTTGGTGCATAAATGGATGACAAAATATTTGTCGGTCATCAAAATACCAGCCTTTCCATTGTTATGCACCATGTAGCCCATTCTATTGCTTCGAATTTGGTTGTAAATTTGAGTGCCGCCACGGTCAGGCTATTTTTTCTCTTATGAGGCATAGTAAATTTACATTGTTTCTCCAGAATTGTGCGTGCATGCATGCGTGTGTACTGTGTATGTGTGTGATTCCAAAGCATCAATATTTCCTTTTGTACTATCTTTTGACAATGCACAGGTCCAGCCGGTTCTACGCTTGAGGGACTGAACATTTTTTACATACTACACATCAACACCAGAACAGAAATGTTTAAACCAAAATGTTCTGAGAAGTCAATCCTTTGAAAGCAAGGGATACATAAAAGGAATAAATGAAAATAACATACTCGGTTCAATTGCAGCCGCCGGGCCGCGTAGCGCAATCGGTAGGGCACCTGACTCATAAGTCAGAGTTCCTGGGTTCGAAACCCGGTCTGGCCACATACTTTCGTTTCTCCTTCCGCTGATTCAAGAAGGGCAGTTGTCAGTTTCTGGCGAAAGTATGTGCACTTGGTATTTGTTAACCGCTTAGGAGGTCTAAGCCTGCCCAGGAATAGTGTGGTTAAGTTAACTGACCATCCCGACGTGACCATAGCTGTTTACCGTGGACGTTGTGCATCAAATCAATCAATCAATCAAGTCAATTGCATCCATGTCCCTAGCAGGAGCTAATCTCTTTTAAAATTTGTCGAAATGAAATCAATGATTCCAAAGGACCAGAAATTATATAATCTGCACAATGACTGGGCACGGCGAGACATTTAACGGCCGTTACACACCGTCTAACGCCTGTTTCAGTGACGTTTCTATTTGTTTGAGAAAATCTGAAGTTTCTGTGTTAAGAATTTCAGTATGTAATGCCATTGAAAAATTGATGGAGCGTAGTAAACACTGTTTGCCATACTCACATACAAATGATACTAGCTATTGTGGAATTACAAACTCTTGGCAGAATGACGTCTAGATGACGTCACTTTGGCATGATTTTGAACTCCTAGTTACTATGGTAACAGATATATGACGTCATTGTTATAAACTGTTTGCCATGTTTCATCAATTTTTCAATGACATTGCATACTGAAATTATTTCATTTTCTCAGACAAATAATTATTCTCAAGTTACCCGTTTTCAGTTCCGTGTTATATAAAAGTCATGTAATGTGCAACACCAGCCATGCCCCTAGCAGCGGCTCGGCCACTCTATTTTCAGAATGACTCAAAATGAAATAAATGTTTCCAAAATGACCAGAAATTATATAATCTGCCCTATGGTGAATTTTGGCGAGACGTTTTTCGGCCGCCACACAGCACTTATTGCCATGCAGCAGTTAGCTGACTCATACAACTACACTTTCTGTGATGAATATTTATCAGGAGCGTAGCCAGACCTAATACTAGGCTACAAGAAGTATTTGAAATATGAATACATGCACCTCCATAAGAGATCCCTCTTCTATTGAAAATGCGCCCCCTTCCACCATTTTTACAAAGTGGAACAGCTTCTGTGACTGCCTCTTCAGCTGTTCCCAGGATGGGACTCCTTTCTTGGAGGGGTCTGCTCATGAACTAGAGAATTTGCTCCAACAGGAGTGAGTTTTTTCCTTGAGGAGTTGTCTCTTCAATTTTTCTCTGGGTGGGAGTCCTTTCTTAGAGGGCTCAGCTCTCAGACAGAGGAATTTGCTTCTAGAGGAGCAAATTCTTTTCTTTGGGAGTTGTCTCTCATTTAAAAGGGAGGCGAAAATGCAGAGGTGCTTCTCTCAAAAGTATACCCATTTAGCCATGTGCCTCCTACCACCATTTTTACAAAAGAAAACAACTTTTGTGACTTTCTCATTAAGTTTTCCCTGGATGGGAATCCTTTCTTAGAAGGATCTGCTCTTAAACGAAGGAGTTTGCTTCTAGAGCAGCAAATTCTTTCCTTTGTGAGTTGTCCCTTTGAGTTTTCCTTGGAAAGAAGTCCTTTTTTTGGAGGGTCTGTTCTCCGAGGGAAGAATTTGCTCCAGGAGGAGCAGATTCTCTCTTTTGGGAATAGTCCCTCATAGAGTTGGGAGGCAAAACTCAGAGGTGCTTCACTCGAAAGTATATCCTTTTAATTTAAAAATTTAAAAAGGGGAAAATGTTGAAGCCTGCCCCTCCAGGCCTCATTCTAGCTACGCCTCTACTTATAATAACCTTATGTGACATATGTTGGGTTCCATAGCTATGGTGGTTCTCATGAGTGGCAATATAGAAGTGGTATGCATGGCAGCCTCATCTTCGGATGGGGCTGTGGTGGGTACAGGTGGAATTATGAAGGCTGGCAGGGTGCTCGGTGGTTTGGCGCCAAGCTGTAAACAGAAACTGTGAGCAAGTTGGTGTCAGTCTATCGGTGGCTGCGGGCTACTATTTTGAGGTGGTGTGCACTTGACACATTGGTTGGGGTGACTCTAGGGGGTACTTGCAGTATGCCCTGGATTGCTTCATTTCTTTGTGCTTGGTGGGCACTACATAAATGGGGCATGCATCAGTCTACCTGCTATGGGTCTCTATGATGGTACCACTGCACTGACTTGTCTAGGCAGTGAATGATCTTCATCTTGGACAATTGTTAATGTAGTTATATATCATATCACTGAGACTACTTTAGGGCTAGTATGTGTTTATCCTAATTGTATCATGTATATGGTACTTGTATCATCTGTTAGGAGATATGCTTTATTATTTTGTATCTTTTATTTTGCTCACATTCTGTCATTTGGAATTCTTTCCTTGATTTGCTTGGTTGCTCATTCTTGTGTGCTCCTATCAGACCTGGGGCCGATTACATGCCAATGTAATCGATTACAATTACAATTACTTTTTAAAATCATGATTACAGATTACATTACAATTACATTTTTTCTCAATGTAATTGATTACAATTACAATTACTTTGCAAAGTAATCATGATTACTTTATGATTACATGTGATTACATTATACAAGTACAGTATGATCTTGACTGTGAAAGTGCAAAGACTCGATATTCAAAAAGACCCAGTTCAGCAAATAATTGGTGGCTTACATGTGTGCTAATAGGTAAGACTGAAATAACTTCTGAAGAACTTGACTTACTTTTTAATCTGAACGAAATTTATTTAGAATCTGCAGTTAGATGTAATGTGCATGCAATGACTGTATGCTATTTATGAAGTTTGACAATAAATGCTATGTGTCAGGTCCTTAATATCAAGCACATGCTTCAATATTTTTTTCTCCATCACTTATTTTACCTTTTATTTCAAACATCAGAAATATGATTCTACATTGTTTCCAATGTCATAAAGTTGCTTGTGAAAGACTACTTCAAAGTCTTCAAAGCAAGGGGCCAAACACTTCCTGTAAAATTTATTAATTTCATTTTAACTATCACTGTATATATTTCATTTTTCATTTTTATCTTTTTCTTGCTTACCCTCAGTCTGTAAAAAAATTCAAAGTTAATAAGTTGGCCCATAGATGGGAAAGAAAGGAATTTAAGTATTGACTTTTTGTTGTATGCAATACACAGGTGTCATTAAGTAGACAGATGTTACAGTTATGCTCAATCCACAAAGAAGGTGTGAAAATCAGAGTTGAGTTGCACTGCTCAACTCTGCACCAATAAACACAAAACAGTCAGTATGTTTGAAAAACATCTTTAACACTTGAACCTGCCTGTCCAAAGTAAAGATGATAAATCATGTAAAATCAGTCATAAAAATTAAAGTCAACCAAGGCAGCTACCAGTCTTAACCTGAAATACCCTGCATTCAAGAGTACCAAAGTTACACAGTTTTTACATAATAACAAATTTATCCTTAAATATTAACCCATTAACACCTAGAATCTCATAAAAAGAGACAGGTAGACATTGCAGACCCAAATCAGATGCTCAGGTGCAGCATTTTGATCAGGATCTTCTCTGCTGGCATAAAATTTTAACAGTTTGTATAAAAAGATGTAAAAAAACAAACCTATCAAATTTGTGAGGATAGAAGCGTCTGCCAGTCATAAATGGGTAAAAGAGTGCATATTTATAACTATGATACTCCTTTAATTTTACTCCCCAAAAGAGTATAAAGGGAATTCTGTCAGTTTCTGCTGCCTTTTGTACACAAATCAGACCAGTTTTTCTCTGTCTTATTCAGTTTGAAGACACTTTGAATGATCAACTGCTTTCTGTTATTATTTTCCACAAGTCTTTTCTCTTAACTATTAAAAAGAAGAGCAAGTTTCCTTTTTATCTTCTTTTCTCATTTCTGAAAATGAATCAAAGTAATCAAAATGTAATCATAAAGTAATCATGATTACAGCCCATTTTGTAATGTAATTGATTACATTACGATTACTTGTAATCATAAAAATGCACGATTACAGATTACTTCATGATTACTCATAAATTGTAATCGATTACAAGTAATCACGATTACAGATTACAATTACCCCAGGTCTGGCTCCTATGAGGGCCGAAAATTCGTAATAAAGAGCTTGTATCTTGTATCTTGTATTGCACTCCAAACTTTTTATGATATGATTGGCATTCTTTGGTTTTGCTTTTGTTAGACACTTCCACACCATCATCTAGGGGCAAACAGCGTTTACACCCGATATCATACCACTAAACACGCCGAGCAACAGCAGCCCAGGTAACTCAGTAGGTTAAGCGCTGGCCTGCTGATCAAGCGGTCCCTGGTTCGATACCTGCTAAAGGCGGAAATCTATACATCGTAAACGGGATTCCACTGCACATAGCTTTTCATTATCCCCCTACCGTCGTCTTTATCTGACTGAAATACTTTTGAAAAGGAGTCATCCAACCATCAACGCTTAGCAACACCACACTGAAGCAAAATGGCAAGAAGAAAGGTTAATTCTCTGACGCCAGCAATATCAACTTTGAACAATCTGATCACTGTAATTATAAAGTATAAGGCACTGTAATTATATAGCATAAAAGATAAAAAAAATCCTCTCTTTCTGTCGTGTAATGAATTTTTCACTCATGAACACCTGTAGTGATAGTTTTCCTTGAGGCATACCACGGCATACTTGTCAGTAATGCTTCTGATGTTCAATCGGCGAATTAAAATTAGATCACACACTAAAAAAATCTAATTGCTGAGTCTATAATCCGAGTTTTGGGTCTCTGAAATGCAATATATGTGGTAGGAAAAAATCTGGGACACTGTAGGAAAAAATCCGGGACATTAAATTCGTTGTAGGAGCAAATCCTTGACATTTGCTGTAATTTTCGTCCTTGGTTTGCAGAGGTTATTTCACAGAAAAAATGTGACAAACGACTAAATGCGCTCATAAAATGCTTCAGAAAACAGCCTGTTTGCAAAAGATCAGGAGAAAATATTGAAAATAAGTTTGTTCACTTACCCTTTTGCTTCGTCACGCTTACGAGACACTAATTGTCAGAAAAAATCGTTGACGATTGTCAGAAAAAATCATCGCTCACCGGGACTAAGCAACCACCCAGTGCATAAGTACAGTAATGTTAAGCCGGTATCAGAACACAAAGGTAGGGGAGAGTCGTGTATCTTCGGACAGCGGGTAAATTTGGACAGTGACATTGTTTCCTTTATATATCAGTTGTTTGGAACTAAAACAAAAATAACTGGCCAAACAGTGAAAATCCTGATGAGATGGCTCATTATGAGCCATCTCATCTGGATTTTTACTGTTTGCAATGGTATGTCCGAAATTACCACCCTGTCCGAAGTTACCCGATTCTACCCTATGTAAAGAGCACCAGAGCTCCCAATAAAGATGGCTATTTGAAGATAATTCTAAGACAATTTCTGAGTCATCTCAATACAAATGTATGTTGTGACCTTTCACTGAGCTGGTTCTAATGAGGGGTCACAACATACATTTTATGGAGAAATGATAGAGATTAACAAAGAATCAACATCAAATGCTTCCTACCTTTTCCAAGGCTCTGGTTGTTCAAAACTAAGGATATTGTTAGTTAATGAGAGGTTGTATTTCAATACTATTGTACAAAAAACACATTGCCATTTTTGTCAAAATATGTGATGAGCTTTTGCATTGCAAAAGATCCTCACATTTTTTTTTTTTGCCAATTTTTTTTTTTAGCATACTTGACTTTGTATGTATCAGAAAACTCAAAGAATCCTTGACTAACAATTTTGTTAAGCTTTGAACAACTGGGTCCTGAAAGTAATCTAATTTACCTGGTTTTCTCCACGGTTTTTCCTCATCCTTCAATGTGTCTAAATTAAACTCGAACACGCTGACACCATTAACAATCCCCTCAGCATCAGGATCTACTCCCTTCACTCCTGGCCCGGTAGCCCCAGGTTTCTGACCAGCTGACAGAGGTAAAAGATAAAGAATAAGTATGTTTAGATAGCAGTTGAAGGTTCTATTTACCATATATAAGGTAATTTTCACAGGGTTCCATTTTTCGAGGTATTCCCCAGTCACTTAGAAACCGCAAATATTAAAATCGCGAATAATTTCCTGTTTCTTACAAAGTGTCTTCTGTAGACACAGTGTTCATATGTTTTATTTCTGGCTCAATGAAAAAGAAGTTTTGCTTTTCGCGCAAGTTGCTAACCCCGAAAATTAAAAACCTCGAAAATTAATGTTTATGTTTTCAACCCATAACCACGAAAATTTGAACCCACGAAAATTACCACATACACGGTATGTAGCTTTATTGGTAACTAGTTCTAAAGTTTAGCATAATGAAAATATTTGAATTTGCAAACAGTGTAGATCCAGATGAGGTGGCTCTTAATGAGCCACCTCATCAGGATCTACACTGTTTGCTCTCTATTCTTTGAATTGTCAATATGATATGGACAAAACAAATTTTGGAATTTTATAGATGTAAATTTTGTCAGTTGCTTTACTGGTGTTTTAAGAGTTATCATTAGATACCAATCATAGTCTCTTGAGGCCTTGCAGCCATCCGATATTCAAGCACATCATAATTTCTACTATGAACTCCTCTAACTTTGTATTCAAACAACACCAATTGGCTTTTCAGCATGTTTTATAACGCTGCTGACATCTTGATCTGGGTCTACAATGTTGGCTCAGACAGGGAATCCAAATAACATATTTGAGCTGTGACATGAGAAAACCAACTAAGTGTGCGCCCAGTGCAGGCTCAGATCAGCCTGGGCATCCGCCCAGTTTGATCAGACTCTTTGCTAAGCGCTTAAAGGATAGCTTCTGTCTAAGCTACCTCCATGCAGACAGCGAAGACTCTGATCAGACTGGGCACACAGCCACTTTGTTGGTTTTCTTGTGGCGCGGCTCATTTCTTCAAATAAACTCCCCCTCTCGAATACTAAAATGCCCCCACTATTTCTGTAAATAGTTGGTAAACTTCACCAAGGTTGGCTTTAGACCACCAAAATGTTTATTTATTGCCTATTTATTATCTCAAGGATGCAATTTATGAAGCTTGTGAATTATAATGGCCCCGGGATGATGCCACATTGATTCAGAGACATATGGTATTTAGGATAAACACTGTAACATATCACACACAGATCCCAAGAGTGAAGGCACAGATGAGCTGCTGATCTGAGTCTGCACTGGGTGCACATGCCACTTTGCTCATATTCTCGTGTTGCAGCTCATATATATCCCTTGTCTTCACCAGGCTAGTCTCACAATTTTTGTCATGTCTCAGTTTGTGTGAAGAGTAAATATTTACCTTGTCCTTTCTGGTATGCTGGCCCTTTAAACATTCTGTTACCAGCACTGAAACCAGAATTACAAAGGGACCATACAACATTTACAAATCCAGACTAAATATCTTTAAAAGGATTAAAACTGATTCTTGCTTCCTAAATCTACATAAAACCTATGTTGTGGAATCCTACTACTATCAACTCAATATGGCATTTCTAACCAGATTATGGAAATGTTTTTTTTTTTTTTTGTCTTTCTTTCTTTAATCAGTAAACTATCAGGACTTGCAGAAAAACTTTTCTGGTTTGAAAACTGGAAATCTTTGAAAACTGAACATCATATTACTGATGTAATCATATCCGTGACATTAAATAAATAGAGGATCTTACACAAGTTGTTGTTTCATATGACTTCATATAACTTGCCAGAGGCGAGTTTCATAAATTTCATGTGAAATGACCATGAGTGTAAGATTCTGTTTATCATATGACCCTTTAAAATGGGGGTTTTCACCCTCAAAATGAACATTTTTTCCATGAAAAATGCATTGTTGACACTGATGTTGTCAATGACGTCAATGCGTGTCAAAGTGTTATTACGCGTGGTCATTCAATTTTTATGACACAACGTTATCCACTGAGTAACAGGGACGTCAAATGATAAGATACTGTAACTGATCAGCTATAAGACAAGGGCTTTCCCCCCTTAAAATGACTCCTAAAAATCTAGATCTGTCTTAAATGACAGATCTAGATTTTTGGAGTTGTTTTGGAGGGAAAAACCTATCTTATAACAGAATATATACTGTAGTCATCAACTTATTCCAGTGTAGCCTAGATATAGCAACTGGTTAACATGTAGTTATCAACTTATTTCAGTGAAGCCTAGATATAGTAACTGGTTAACATGTAGTTATCACCTTATTCCAGTGTAGCCTAGATATAGTAACTGGTTAACATGTAGTTATCAACTTATTCCAGTGTAGCCTAGATATAGTAACTGGTTAACATGTGTAGTTATCAACCTATTCCAGTGTAGCCTAGATATTAACATGTAGTTATCAACTTATTCCAGTGTAGCCTAGATATAGTAACTGGTGAACATGTCTCAGTATTTAAGGCAATAAGGGTGTACTTACTCGCTGACAGGGAAAGCCTTGATGTCACCAATGGTAACCTGAACATCATCTTCATCATCAGAATCATCATCATCATCAGGGAATTTCTCCTGGGACTGGTCTGCTGAGGACTTAAACAACAAAAGAAAATGTGAATGTCATTCACGATAGATAGATTCAGATTTTAACCCTTAATGTGCCAAAAAGCAGACGACAAAATTTACGTCTGCAGAAATTTAAAAAAAACTAGAAGGTTGTCAAGGGACAACTGGTCGAGCCCGCTGTTTGCTATAGTGGCCTATAAGTATGTCAAGACTAAGTATAGGTCGTTTTTGCGAAAAAGTGGAGGGCAAAAAATCGATTTAATTTCTTTACTACTGAATGAATTTTCATAAAACTTTGCAGACCTTAATCTATTACCCATACGAACTCATGCAAGGAATCTCAGATTTTTTTGACAATTAAATAAAAAATTGTCAGATCAGCTACATGTTAAAATCTGTTCCTAATCTTTGAAGTTTTACACTTTGTTAGTGCAGTTTTTGGAACAGCCAATGTTGTACACATTATATTATATGCATCCCTTATATGGACATTTACTTTTATATATAGGAGAAACACACAAGAAAATCCTTTTCAAATGATTGGCCAATTATCTTTAAAGCCTCTTGTTTACCCAGTAGTGAGTATACACATTTCAGACTATATGGTAAATAGTATTAGTATAGTAACTATAGAACAACAATGGCTGTTGTACCATTATGGTTACCTCCTATGTAAGGATGGCATAAAACTGAGAAGAAAAATGGTAATGATTAATAGAGAAACTTTTTATTCAAAGGTAAAAAAATACAACATTTCCTAGCATGAGTTCGTATAGGTAACAGATTATGGTATGCAAAGTTTCATGAAAATTTATTCAGTAGTAAAGAAATCAAATCGATTTTTTGCCCTCCACTTTTTCGCAAACGACCTATAACTGCTTCACTCCAGAAAGAAGCCAAACAACATCATGCTTAGCCAGCATTTTCTTCTTTTTTTTCAAATTTTCACAAAGGAAAATAAGTAGAAGTGATGACCCAGACAAGCTCAATGTATGACAATTACAATATCTGACCTTCAAGTGTGACCTTGACCTTGGACCTACCCAAACACATATGTCGCTTGACACTTCCACTCATCAAGAAGAACAATTGTGCCAAATTCTTTTTAAATCTATCCGTAAATGTAAAAGTAATGGCTCGGACAAGCTCAATTTATGACCATTTTATCATTTGACCTTCAAGTGTGACCTTGACTTTGGACCTACATGAACAATTGTTTCAAATGGCACTTCTACTCATCAAAGAGAACAATTGTGCCAAATTATTTTGAAATCCATTCATAAATGTTGAAGTTATGGCTCAGACAAGCATAAATTATGGCCATTTTATCATTTGACCTTCAAGTGTGACCTTGACCTTGGACCTACCTGAATAAATTTTCCAAATGGCATTTTTAAACATCAAGGAGAACAATTGTGCCAAATTATTTTGAAATCCATCCATAAAGGTAGAAGTAATGGCTCGGACAAGCTCAATTTATGGCCATTTTATCATTTGACCCTCAAGTGTGACCTTGTCCCTGGACCTACTTGAACAATTGTTCCAAATGGCACTTCTACTCATCAAAGAGAACAATTGTGCCAAATTATTTTGAAATCCATCCGTAAATGTAGAAGTTATGGCTCGGACAAGCTCAATTTATGGCCATTTTATCATTTGACCTTCAAGTGTGACCTTGACCTTGACCCTACATGAACAAATGTTCCAAAAGGCATTTCTACTCATCAAGGAGAACAACTGTGCCAAATTATTTTGAAATCCATCCGTAAATGTAGAAGTTATGGCTCGGACAAGCTCAATTTATGGCCATTTTATCATTTGACCTTCAAGTGTGACCTTGACCTTGACCCTACATGAACAAATGTTCCAAAAGGTACTTCTACTCATCGAGGAGAACAACTGTGCCAAATTATTTTGAAATCCATCCATAAATGTAGAAGTTATGGCCCGAACAAATCCGGACGGACGCACGCACGCACGCACCCACGGACATACACCGAACTGACATTGTAACAACTATGTCTCGCTCACTGCAAGGGTGCTCGACAAAAATTGTCCAAGCTATAGCATATTCAGAATTTAAAGACTATAGGGCAAACAGTGTGGATCCACATGAGGCGGCTCATTATGAGCCGCCTCATCTGGATCTACACTGTTTGCAAATTTAACTATTTTAATTTGTGGCGCTTTCAGGGTTAAGCCTCTTTCAATAACAAACAAATACAAACTTATGAAGGGATGATACCTATATATGACTGCTTACCTCCATAATCACGATACCTAAAAAACAAGAAATGTTACACTACCGATATGTAACAAATGCCTGTAAAGGCCCTTTAGGACTGATCTTTGACCCTTGTTATAATCTTGGCCTTGAGTCAGGAATGATGTACAACGTTATTTTGCTTTACTTTTCAGTGATGTTCCAATTCCCTTCAACGTTTCTGAGTATTCAAGGGATCATACTTGACCACTCACCCGTGTTGTGTCCTTGACCTTGAGAACCTACATCTTGTGTGCCAAATACCTTATACAGTGCTTTACCTTCTATAATGTTTGATCCAATTTGATTCAGTAGTTTTTAATTTATCACATAAAAAGTTGGATCCTTGACCCCTAAATGTAACCCTGAGTTAGCCCGAGATCCTAAATCTTCACTATGCTACACCTTTCTGTATGTGTTATCTGCTTTGCTACTGTTCTTGAGTACCAGTATTTACGCAGACACGATCTGATCTTTGACCCTGATTGAGACCGTGACCTTGAGTGTGGGAGCCTAGACCTTGCAAACAACCCATCTTCTTGTTATGCTTGACATTTCTAACTGTGATTCTCAATAGGATATAAGCATGAATTTTCTGTGAGTGAAATTTTCGACCTTAAACTTATGGTCATCCTTTAATTAAAAAATAATGGTGAACCTCGGCCCTGTTTCACCACTGCCTTGCTGCTCTAAAGGAAATTAGCCCCGCAATCACAGAAAAAAGGCTTTTTGACAAGAATGGCAAATACTGTGTACATAAATACTGTGTATACAGAATATTGGTGGCTTGCCCTTCTGAGACCCTGTGAATGAAGTTAGGTAAAGGACAGTACAAACTGCTTTGCCAAAGCGTCTGATTACCTGAAGTTCTGTAAAACTCAAAATTAGAAGTTTGTCACCAAAAGCACTAAAATAATTCTGAAAGAAACCCCTACCAGTCCTCCTGATTCACCCCCTGTCTGAGCTGGAACTTCACCTACTAACCTGAAATTAAAGTATTATAAAGATTACACATACAGAATACCATGTTAATGTCTTTTAATATCAAGTTTATCAGGTTAGACCAAAAACAGCATAGGAACGGCGAGGCTTGGCAAGCCATTCAGACATTTTTCTGGTAGAGCCTGATAAACTTCATATCAAAAGATGCTAACATGGTTTTCTATTTATCCTGCATCACTAGAAGATTAAAAGGCATAAAGAGTGTCAAACAAATGAAAAGCAAAGCAGTTTCTTTCAAACTTGCTGATGTTGCAAATGCATTATGACCAATCGAACGCTGTTATCATGACGAACATCAGTATGTAGCCAATCGTCTTCACAGGTTGCTTCTAAGGCACTGCCAGGTATCGTTCACATAAGCGCAGTTCTAAAGTGACATGATATCACATTGTTATCATACCCCTGTTATCAGGTGGAATTCTGCAGTAGATGCATGATGAAAAGTATTATATTGTTTCATCTTTTTGCAAAATATTGACTTCCCTTACCTGCCCAATTTGTCAGTTGGGGGACTAATGGTTATCTAGTCATTTTAGTGACTTGGATTTAATTATGTAAGGGTAATGGCTGACCATCACAATGTGTGTGGTAGATAACCAAGTGACTGAGTCTATATTTTAGCTATATTTTAAAGACATATAGCCAACATAGCATAAATGTTGCTGTTTTTGCTCATTTTATATCCAAGAAAAACACAAGTTTTCTTTCTGTTACAATTAGAAGTATCTACAATGCTTGCCTTTTTGCAATGGATGCTAACTGTATGAGATTTTCTAACTTTTAGTACTTGAAGGTTTTTGTCTTTGTTATGGTCAGCTATCATACCAGAAGACATTAACGTTGTAGCTTTCGTCCACGTTTCATTTGCACATCTGGTGACATCTTGTGGTAATGTGCATGGTTACTGGGTAACCATTACAAAGAGCATGATGGATAACCATGAGCCTGCAAACTGATCATATGCACTTTTCCTACATTATATTATTATATTGCTTATCAGTTATTTTGGCAGTGGCTGATTTACTTCACTTGAGGCTCTAAATACACCCCCGCCCCCCACCCACCCTTCAATAGAAAGGAATGCCCCCGTGGTGTTTAATAGGATTAATATGGTACTTACTTCATAGTTTATAATTTGGGCAAACTGACAAGTACTACTTCATGGTCTGTATTATTGATCTGCTTTAAGACCTTGTGAGAAATCCTAGTTTGAATACCAAATAATTTTGACAACAATCACCTTAACAGAAAACAACTTACACAGCTCTTAGAGATTCTGGTTCCTTGTTCTCCACATTACTGGTACCTAAAAAAGAGGAGCGTTCTTGAATACATGTACTCATACAAACCTTCATCAATTCACATAACAGAAATGCTTAATAATAGGGGGTGGGGGTTAAATAATTTTAGGACAGACTGTCACTCCATTAATTTACATTTGGCATAATGGTTTTTATCAAAATTATGAATTTCTTAACAGACTACATAATCACTGGGTGGTTGCTTAGTCCCGGTAGGCGGTGATTTTTTCTGACAATCATCAACGATTTGTTCTGACAATGGTCCCGGATTTTTTCCAAATTGTCAATGATTTTTTCTCTGTGACGTCATAACAGAAAACTGGTGCGATAAAATGGTGAGTTTAGTCGATTAAAACATTTATTTACAAATCCTATGCTTATTCTTAGTAGAGATTAGGCAAATTGGATAAAATACACATTTAACGTGGTCAACAGCTAAAGGAAACCTGGAAATTTTCGTTTTGGGTACATCTTGAAGAACTGTCCTCTATGTCTATGTCTGCGAAGTTTACCATAGGGTAACGTTAATTTTAATCATAAACCCGTGTTGGGAATAATGTCTCATTATTTTTTGACACTTTACAATAATATAAATAGGTCTGTATGGCCATTTTAATTTTTCATAGGTCCCGGATTTTTTCCTACAAGTCCCGGATTTGCTCCTACAATAGATTTTAAGCGCCTGATTTTTTCTGACAACGCAATCCACAAAATGAGTAGTTATTATGATACGTTATTGCGCATATATTGAACAGCAAGATAAAAAAATGCTTCAAACTTAATTTTGGTGCATAAATGGATGACAAAATATTTGTTGGTCATCAAAAGACCAGCCTTTCCATTGTATGCACTATGTAGCTTATTCTATTGCTTTAAAGTTGGTTGGAAATTTGAGTCCTGCCACGGTCAGGCTATTTTTCTCTCTTTACATTGTTTCTCCAGAATTGTGCGTGTATGCATGCGTGCGTACGTGTGTATGTGTGTGATTCCAAAGCATCAATATTTCCTTTTGTACTATCTTTGGTGTACAGTGCTTGCCTGTTCCTCACAATCCTCTCTATACCATAGTGTATGTGCGGCTTGAAAATGCACAGGTCCAGCCGTTTCTACGCTTGAGGGCCTGAACAGTTTTACGTACTACACATCAGAAATGTTTAAACCAAAATGTTCTGAGAAGTCAATCCTTTGAAAGCAAGGACTACATAAAAGGAATAAATGATAATAACATTGTCGGTTCAATTGCAACCATGTCCCTAGCAGTAGCTAATCTCTTTTAAAATGTGTTGAAATGAAATCAATGATTCCAAAGGACCAGAGTTTATATAATCTGCACTATAATTGGGCACGGTGAGACTTTTAACGGCCGTTACACGCCTTCTAATGCCTGTTTCAGTGACGTTTATATATACATCACAGAATTAAATGAATTGAGAATAATAATTTGTTTGAGAAAATCTGAAGTTTCTGTTTTAAAAATTTCAGTATGTAATGCCACTGAAAAATTGATGGAGCGTAGTAAACACTGTTTGCCATACTCCCATACAATGATACTAGCTATTGCGGAATTACAAACTGTTGTGCCAAGTGCCTTGGCAGAATGACGTCTAGATTACGTCAGTTTGGCATGATTATGAACTCCTAGTTACTATGGTAACAGATATATGACGTCATTGTTATATACTGTTTGCCATGTTCCATCATTTTTTCAATGACATCGCATACCGAAAATATTTCAACAGACTTCAGATTTTCTCAGACAAATAATAATTCTCAAGTTATTCAGTTCCGTGTTATACATGTATTTAATGGGCAACACCAGCCATGCCCCTAGCAGTGGCTCGCCCACTCAATTTTCAGAATGACTCAAAAAGAAATGACCAGAAATTATATAATCTGCCTGATGGTGATCGCTGGCCTGCTGATCTAGCGGTCCCGGGTTCGATACCTGCTAAAGGCATAAATCTATACAACCGTAAACGGGATTCCACTACACACAGCCTTTCATTATCCCCTACCGTCGTCTTTATCTGATTAAAATACTTTTGAAAAGGAGTCATCCATTCATCCATCAACGCTTAGCAACACCACACTGAAGCGAAATGGCAAGGAGAAAGGTAAATTCTCTGATGCCAGCAATATCGACTTGGAAAAATCTTATCACTGTAATGATAAAGCATAAGGCACTGTAATTATTAAGCATAAAAGAAAAAAAATCCTCTCTTTCTGTCGTGTAATGAGTTTTTTCACTCATGAACACTTGTAGTGATAGTTTTCTTTAAGGTATATCATGGCATACATGTCAGTAATGCTTCTGATGTTCATTCGGCGAAATAAAATTAGATCACACACGTAAAACTCTAATTGCTGATTCTATAATCCGAGTTTGGGGTCTCTGAAATTCAATATATGTGGTAGGAAAAAATCCGGGACACTGTAGGAAAAAATCCGGGACACTAAATTCGTTGTAGGAGCAAATCCTTGACATTTGCTGTAATTTTCGTCCTTGGTTTGCAGAGGTTATTTCACACACAAAAATTTGACAAAGGACTAAATGGGCTCATAAAATGCTTCAGAAAACAGCCCGCTTGCAAAAGCTCAGGAGAAAATATTGAAAATAAGTTTATTCACTTACCCTTTTGCTTCGTCACGCTTGCGAGACACTGATTGTCAGAAAAAATCGTTGACGATTGTCAGAAAAAATCATCGCCCACCGGGACTAAGCAACCACCCAGTGATAATAATATTATTTAAAATTACTCTCAGCATTTAAACATGGAATCACAGAAATGACATTGCATCAGGACAACTAACTAAAATAGACTCGCAATAAATTTGGCTTGATAAACCAAAACATCCATTTATAACCATGGTGATGGAATTTCATAACCACTGAGTCAGACCCAGTCTGGTATAATTCATAATTACAGTTGTTTTTAGCTGGTGTATATTCCCAAGAGACTGTGTATTTTTCTGACAGGATTTCACAGCCATTATCTATAAATCATATCAAAATGACAGTATAAAATAACAAAAGCTGTCGCCTGACAGCATAGCTCGCCTGAATTGGTGCTTGCCCATCAAATAGCCACTATGGTGGTGTGGACTGCTATGCATAAAACTTCAGACAAGCATGTCCAAAATAAAAACACATTTATAAACAAAAGCTATCTCAGAAATAAGTCTTAAAATAAAATTAAAATAAAAAAAAATGAAATAAAATTTCAAAGTCCATGGGCTTGAGAGGTAAAAAAAACTGAGGGGGGGGGGGGGGGGGGGGGGGGGGGGCACATTTATAAACAAAAGCTATCTCAGAAATAAGTCTTAATATAAAATTAAAAAAATTAAAATAACAAAAAAATGAAATAAAATTGCAAAGTCCATGGGCTTGGGGTAAAAAAACTGGGGACGGGGGGGGGGGGGGGGGGGGGGGGGGGGGGGGGGGGGGGGGGGGGGGGGGGGGGGGGGGGTAATGGGGTAATGAAATAAAATTGCAAAGTCCATGGGCTTGGGGTAAAAAAACTGGGGACGGGGGGGGGGGGGTAGGGAAGGAGGCTAAGATGTACCATGAACCATTATCTAACATCAGTCAAAGTATTAGTATCAACTGAGTCCATCATCGTGGCACTGTGAAATTATGTCTTCATAAATATAAAACTTTAACCAAAATCTTTAAGACAAAATTCTAAGTCGATGATCTTGACTTCAAGGTCATCCAGTGGCGTAAGTATAAGGTATTTTGTAAAAACTCAAAAAAGTGTCTAACATCAGTTCAAGTATAAACTAAATCTCTGCAAAGCATTATGAATCAGTATGCAATTACAAAACTTTAGTGAGTGAGTGAGTGAACTCGGGTTTAACGTCCCACCAACAACGAGGTCATATGGAGACGGGACCTCGGTTTAAAGTCTCATCCGAAAGACCGGAGAAGCGGGGGATCGAACCTGCGACCCTTGGATTGGTAGTCTGGAGTGTTATCCACTACGCTACAGCCGCTCCTACAAAACTTTAATAAAGACCAAAATTTCCTAAGTCCCTGACCTCGACATCAAGGTCACTGAGCGGGGTTGGGGTAGAACTCTGTAGCTCTAACTACAGTGCAAATATAAAAAAGAATTCATCTATGGGTTAAAGAGATATGTGTCTTTAAAAAACTTTAACCAAAACATCCAATCAATAAAAAAACAATTTTCTAAGTCCATGACCTTGACATCAAGGTCACTGAGGGGAGTGGGGGTAGTACCTTGGAAAACTTTGGACCAATATCTAACTTCAGTGCAAGTATCAAAGGAATCCATCCATGGGTTAAGGAGATATTGGGCTTTATAAAACTTTAACCAAAACATCCAGTCCAAAAAAACTCCCAATTTTCTAAAACCATGACCTTGATATCAAGGTCACTGAGTGGGGTGGGGTGGTACCCTGTTAAACTTTGGACCAATATCTAACTACAGTGCAAGTATCAAAAGAATCCATCCATGGGTTAAGGAGATATAGGTCTTTAAAAACTTTAACCAAAACATCCAATTCGAACGCCGACGTGGACGCCGACGCCGTGGTGACAACAATAGCTCTTCCTAAACTTTCGTTCAGGCGAGCTAAAAATGAACACTTACAAGGGATGATAAAAAAAACATGGACTTTTGCTGTTAAAATTTTATTAGTATAAATAAACCTATCAAATTTGCTTTAAAGGTAGGTTCCTGTACATTGGAATGCATCATAATTTTGATGATCTTTCATCCAAGTTGTTGGAAAGCACTTATAAAAGGGAATGAATAGGTGTCACTAAAAAGTGTAAATCAAAGAAGTTTTGCAAAGGATTTCCTAACTCTGCTTCGCACACCAGTAAGCGCTATTTTTATTTTGCGCCAAAAATAGATAAGGCAGCTGACGCCATGCTGCATTGCATTTTGGGATAGTTTTATCCCATCCACCATGCCAGGACCTCTAGGAGAGCTCACGGCAACGGAAAATTGACCTTTGGAGAATGGCATCAGAAATCGCGCACTTATAGACATAATAAACATAGTTATTTTTACAACTGGAATTCCAACGAAAGAAAATAAACCAAAAGGGAAAACGACTATTTTCTTCAACATCTGACGAGTTTCTCAGTAGCAACAAATTCAGAAAAATAAGATAATTCAATACTGCTCAGAAAAAGACAAAATTATTTTGTGGACATAATTGTTATCGCTAGTCCAGGAACCTACCTTTAAATTCAGATCCATCATTTATTTATTCAGTGATGTATTAAATTTACCAGTTAAACTTAGGGAAGTAGTCTATCTGGGTCGTCATAGTAACCTGATCCTTTATTTCAAATAGTTTGTTTTACCTTTGGCTGTGTCTAATATTTGCAGCAGAGTAAAATGCTTGACATTTACTATGCGTGGTTTCCGCTTTTTGCTGTCAAGAAATTATTGCCATCAAAATTGTGAAGATTACAAGTGCAGCACAAAATATGGTATGTCTGTCATACAAGGGTGACAAAATGACATCATACATTATACCAGGTATTTTATGAAAGTTCCATTTTTGTATATAACTCTAAACAAGCGGGCCATGAGGCCCTGAATCAATCACCTGATTAAAAATGTCAAAGGTCAATCGAAGTCATCACTTGATTGAAACTGTCAAACTATGAGAGACCTTGGTCAAAGTTCAAAGAATGACCTAGACCTCTATTACTTAGAAACGTTCCTGTACCCATTAAGTTGACTGTATATATCATTTTTTGCACCAAAGTTTTCTGTAAGTTCCATGAACTCTTATGTTCTAGCATTTTCCCATATAAAAAAGCCACAGAAAGCAAAATTGACCTTGCCTTAAAAAAGGTCAAGGTCAACCCAAGGTCATCATTTGACTAATCTTGGTAGTAGGTAGTACTCGGGTCTCCAATGCAACATATCAAGTTTCAAGGCCATAGGTCAATTGGCTCTGGAGAAGAAGATTTGTAAAGTTTTTTTACCATGGTGATCATGTGATGTGGACTACTTGAACAAATTTATGTTCCTGCAAGCATGAAATTTGGTTACAATTGGCCCAGTGGCTTTTGAAGACTTGTTTGTGTACGTGTAGTTCAAGCATGTGGTCACGTGGTTGGAGGGGGATGGGGTGTTGGGAGGTGGCGAGTAGAAGCTATTTTGAATTTTTCAAAAATTTTGATATAGTGGTTTTTAGCCTAGTATGTTTCTCTCTTTTTAAAATCAGGTCTTTTATAGGTGTGGGTAAAGCAGAAATGAGGAAAAAAGCCGAGGATGGCAGCTGACTCATCTTTGGCAAGGGCCTGGGTTCATAGTACTTTTTTCTATCCTAATTAACAGTAGTGAAACATTTAAACCTACCTCAATAATCTATGTCAGTAGATGGAAATACTATTCTGACTTCTTTATTGCAACCTTAACCAAGTTAATTGTTTGTAAAAGTGAGTGGCTGACAAGTTGACTGGAGCTTGTCAGCCACTCACTTTTACATTTATGTCTCCTCCCGTTCCAGTACTTATTCATGAACATGCAACCAAGCGGATAGCTCAAAGCATTTGCATGCTACGGCCAGGACTCTACACAACGCTCCGCCATTTTTAATCTCCTAAAAACAGGAAATAAACACACTGAACCAAGCGTCATGCTCAACAGTAAGAAAATGGCGGATAGCAACGTCACCGGCCCCCGGGGGGCCGGTTGACATCGCCATACACGCCTACAATAGCGGATAGCAATGCCACCGGCCCCCGAGGGCCGGTGAGAGGCGCAAAACACGCTCACCGGCCCCCAAGGGCCGGTACAACAATGGCCGTCCACGCAGGCGCAATGGCGCCAAAAGGGCCGGTTCACCGGCCCCCCGATACGGTATATAAACAGCGCAAAAACACAGCTCGCCAGAATCGTGACAATCCTCTGAAGAAATCCATATTATTGGAAGAAACTAGTTAGGAAAATTGCGAAAGAAAGCCATGAACCAGCATGAGCAAGACCGAGGAGCGCCTGGCCCATGTCGTCAGTCACAATCCTCTAGCAAGTTAATTGTTTGATCAACTTTTGATCATGAAAACACATGACAATACAGTGTAGCTGACAAAAACAGTTTGAAATGATGAAATAAAACAATAGACCATGACCACAGGGACCAACCGTAACGCCGGAAAAGCGGTCGAAACGCAGGATTTGCGGTATTTTCACGCCGGATTGCGGTATTTCTCGTAGGATGGGTTGAAAAAACTATTAATTTATAACGTAAGGAGATTTTGTATGAGTATTAGAACTAGCCTATCCGGATCTACATAGATGCCTTTAATCGCCAGATCTTCTGTTGGTACATAGATATTGTTGAAATATGCAATCACGCAAGGAGAAAATTGATTGCATGTTCGGCCAAACGCTAAGGCAGCATTTGAAGCAAGAGGGTTCGTACTTTCTTCAGTTTAATTAAATTCTTGACCAACTGGTGGATGAATTTGCATTTATTAAATAAAACTACAGCTTAAACAGCCGATTGCATAGGATCTTTTGCCTGAGGAGGCATAGACTGAGACACAATATAAGAAATTCAAAGTAACGCCGGATGATGTGGTAACTTCTGATTTCTCCTTTGGTCAGTAGTTTTACAGATAAACACATTCAAAAGGGTAAAACGCAAGTAAAATACTTATGTTAATGCAGTTTAGGCCTACGACTGCTCCCTTCAGCATTACATGAGAGACACCATGAATTTTCCAATATTTTCTTTGTGGAAATTTCCGTATTCGCCAGTTTTTATTTTAAGACATGTCTTCTTCTGGCATGTTTCATATTCCTTTTAGGTTGAAAGGCCATGTGAAGGAAATGTATTCACCAAGCTGTGAATAATTAAAAATATCTGGTTCTATTCTATCACATAACCTTACAAGGTCGTTTGGACACCACACATGACTTCAAAATTATCCCTTTCTGTCCTAGCTGAGCTAAGGTTGAAGAGCTGTTCTGTGGTACTCCTTTCTGCTCTGAATCCGATTCACCCCAGGTTAAATCCTCTGGCATTTCTTATTTCCTTTTTCTTGTCCCGAACTTCAAAGAAATTGAAAGGGCAAGTTGCTGTCGCCTTATCTGTTCGTCAGTTCTTCTTCTCCTCCTGAATGCCTGATGCAGCTACTGGGCTGAAGAACCATTGCGCCTAGGTGATTAAAAAGTTATTTCCCTGACAATCATTACTGATGTAGCTACAAGGCTCAAGAACCATTGTGCCTAGTGTTTTGCAATCCCATATACCAATAGGCCATGAAAACTGAGGGGACCTATGTTGTTTTCCTCTGTCAGATTTGTACTCTTATTATATTTACCTCCCCTTTCTCAAAATTAAGATAAAGTCGCGTTACCATGATATCTAAGAAGTATTTAAGCTAGGATAATGATATTTAGTATACAGTTTTTGGGTGAGGTGTACAAGATCTGATTTATCTTTGGGCAAATTCGGTTGAAAATGACTGAGTTAGGTCCCTCAATATCTAAATTTAGAATTTTTCCGACTTCTGAACCAGTTTGCCCAGTTTTGGGAAACAAGTAGTCCTTGATGTACAAATAGTGTTGGCAAAGATAAATAAATGTGTTCATTAATTACGGAGTATTTACCCTGATGGTCACCTATGCAGATATGGGCTCAAGAACCCCTGGCTGTAGAAGTTGAAATTTATATATGTTTAGGTCATGAAAAAAGTGAAAGTCCATTTTTTTCAGCCGTCGAATTTGTACTTTTAGAGTTATTTCCCTTTATCAAAATAAAATCGGACTCTTATTAGCACAATATCTGAATAATACTTTGCGAAAGGATGTTAACATTTAGCTTTAATATTAGATGTAGAAGAATTTATTAACTTTTGGGCAAATTTAGTTTGAAAATGATGGAGAGATGCCCCTTGCTTGAATTTGATAACTTCTAAACCACTTTATCTAGGAAGCTTTTTTTTATTTTATTTATTTTTTATTTATATAATATATATTTTTAGTCCTTGATATGTCATATATTTTGGTAAAGGTGAGGAAGTTATTCTTGCGTTTTTTTACTTTTGGACTTACATATTTAGATTAAACAAAATTTTAACAAAACATCGAGAGAACCATTTGAGATTGGACACAAAAATGGCACCAAACGCCTCATTGCAAATGTGGCAAGTAAGTGAACAGCTTTTTATTTAACAGATAATCACTTAGCTGACCTCACTGGAGCTTACAATATATGGCGGCCTCATTGGCCGAGTGATAAAATGGTAATCTTACCGCCAGTTCGGGTCACATGTGGGACTAGTAAAGTTCTACTTGTGGGTGGTCAGGAGCGATTTTAAGGCTAAATTGTATTAACATAAGAATTTTACCTTCGTTTTACCCTTTTAAATAGGTTTAAATGTGAAAATACTGGCCAAATGAGAAACCAGAAGTTGCCACTTTATCCAGCGTTACTTTGAATTTCGCATATTGTGTTTCGATCTGTGCTTCCTCGGACAAAAAATCATGAGCAATCGGCTGTTTACTATGTAGTTATATAAAAAAAATGCAAATTCATCCACCAGATGGTCAAAAATTAAGGAAACTGACAAAAGTACGAACCCTCTTGCTTCAAATGCTGTCTGAACGTTTGGCCGAACATGCAAATCATTTTCTCCTTGCGTGATTGCATATTTCAACAATGTCTATGTACCAACAGAAGATCTGACGATTAAAGGCATCTATGTAGATCCGGATAGGCTAGTTCTAATGCTCACACAAAATCTCCTTACGTTATAAATAAATAGTTTTTTCAACCCATCTCGGAAACTGTCAACAAAAATGGCGGCGGATCCAAGGAAAAATACCACAATCCGGCGTGAAAACACCGCAAATCCTGCGTTTCGACCGCTTTTCCGGCGTTACGGTTGGTCCCTGTGATGACTAATATTGCCATTGTTTTACTTTTCTTGACAATTGTTGACTGACAGTTGCAGCCTGACATATGTAATTTGATTGTTCACACTAAAACGCACAGCTGATCAGTAATAATCTGGGTTGAATAGACGCTTTAATTAAGGGCCAAAACATCCAAATAGGGTGCAGAATCACAGAAAAAAGGACTGAAAAACTTGATTTGCAATCTTGCATAGTTTCAGATGGTTAAAACATAGAGCTTATGTTTAAGCCAAAATGCGTAGAAAATATGCCAAAATCGTAGCTGTAAACAGGTCTGCTGCTCACAAGTGTGTTCTTGTCCAAGAGTTTTTGAAAGAGGAAAAGGTAGTTCAGTTCTCTTATTCGCCAGACCTTAGTCCCTGCGACTTTTTCCTGTTTCTTTTACTAAAGAAAACCCTTTCTGGTCGTCGTTATGAATGCCGAAGTGTACTTGGTAGTGCAATTTATTAGTGTCATCAGGGTGTACCTAAACAGGCCTACTTCTCTGCCTTTACTTGAAAAGTGTGTTTCCGTCAAGGGAGAATACTTCGAAGGGTTGAAGTAAACAAAATGACAACATTAAATGAACACCCCTTGTATTTCTTTGAACATGACAGATAAATAAATGTTGACAAGATCAAATAACAAGACCTGTGCCCGTACAGGATAGCTCGCCTACAGTGCCTGGCCCATTACATAAAAAACTTCTACGTAAAACTTTAAAGTGTGACGCCCACGCCAACGCTAACGCTGACATCCAAGTGACAACAATAGCACTCTAAACTTTCATACAGGTGAGGTTAAAAATTCAAAAACTGAAAAAATAAACATTTGAATAGAATTGTTCCACTCTATTTGCCGTCAAAATGAAGTATGATCTAAGAAGATTTCGATAACCCTGCAGTGCTGGTTGGTTCTTACCCCCAAAAAATAAACAAAATTTATAGAAAATTGTATTTTCTTCTTCTAAATTATCGAGATAATCTTGACTTCTAAAATTTAATGTTTTTTTTTTTCAAATTACCAATTTTGCATTGAGATTAGGTCCTCAGCTAGAGAATGTTCAACCAGAACCATAAACATCTGTGCTTGGGTAAAACCCCAAATTGTGCCACACCGCATAAACTGAAAACAGGAAACACTGCACCTCAGTCAGTTAGACTGGGATAGGGACAAGTAATTATAGTTTGGTTGACTGCTGAAAGCTGGACCTAAAATGCCATGCCTGTTTCTAGGCTGTGCCTCAATGCATATATTATTCCATTTTCGATCTTTTGACGTTTGATTTTAGGTCGTAATACGGGCATGGCGCAGTGTTGCAAAGCAAAAAGGAGCCAAAAGGGGCCAGCAGACAGCCGCTATAGGTAAGTTAGGTAAAACATAGGAAAAAACACACAAAAAATCTAACCCTAAGGCTTTACCTTGCATGTTCCTTCGGGTAAATATAGTAAATCTCCAACAAAACAACTGTCTCTGAGTTCTGGTCATTTTTAGCACAATAAAACAACAGCAATTTTGTTCTTTTATGCCTCTTTCATACTTCTTTGAACATGACAAACAAAAAATGTTGATAAGATCAAATAAAAATAAGAAAACAAATAAATATTTAAAGAAAATTGTTCCACTCTACATGCCGTCGAAACAAAGGACGCTCTAAGAAGACTCTGATTACCCTGCAGAGCTGGTCAGTTCTTACCAAAACAAGAGGCCCAAATGGGCCTGATATCGCTCACCTGGCTTTTGTGTAACGGGACCATTCTGATACAAAATTGGTCCAATTCCAGAGATTTTCTCAATTTCACATTTTGCTACTTTTAGTAACGAAGGCAAACTTGTCTGGTCTTTATATATTTACTTTTGAAACACCTCAATGCAAGAATCATTTTGCCACAAATTTCATCAAAAACCATTCAGGGGTTACTGAGATACTGTCAATTTTATGTTTTGTGCTATTTCTAGTAAAGGCAGATGGCGGCCATCTTAGAATGCCAAAATGCAAAAAATTGAAAAGCTTTCATGCAAGGACCATTTTGACATAAAATTGGTCCAGTTCCATTGTAATTTTCTAATTTTCATATTTTGCTATTTTAAGTAACAGAGGCCAACTTGACAGGTCAATATTTGTTAATTTGTGAAACACGTCAAAGCAAGAATCATTTTGCCACAAATTTCGTCTCAATCGCTTCAGCGGTTAATGAGATGTTGTCATTTTCATGTTTTGTGCTATTTTTAGTAATGGCAGATGGTGGCCATCTTGGAATGCCAAAATGCAGAAAATCGAAAAAGAACATTCTGACACAAAATTGGTTGAATTCCATTCATGGGTTCTTGAGTTATTGTCATTTTTATGCTAGTGCTATTTTTAGTAACGGCAGATGTCGGCCATCTTGGAAAGCCAAATTGCGATTAATCGAAACGGCTTCATACAAGGAACATTCTGACACAAAATTGGTGGAATTCTATTCAAGGGTTCTTGAGTAATTGTCATTTTTATGTTCGTGCTATTTTTAGTAACAGCCCCCATGGTGGCATACATGTGATGAACTCTTGAGGACCATGTGGGAGATCTGGATTTCATTTCAGGGAGATTGAGTTCCCCATCAGGGAGACTTTTTGACGGCAACTTTGACGCGTTGTTTCGAGTACTTCACTGTTGTTTTTTTTTTGTTTTTTTTGGTGGTGGGGGTGGGGGTTCTTGTTTTAAAATAAAACAACATGAACTAAACTACAGTTGTAAATTTGTTTAACTTCTTTGCTGTTGAGTTACCCAATACTTCAAATATAACCTCAAAAGTATGCCATTTCAGTGCAGTAACATTACCATCCTAAGTTTAATTTACAGTGTAATTCAACAGTACTGTTCAGTTAGTGCTGACCATTCCATTGCTAAATTACAAAAAAAAAAGAAAAAATAAACAATCTGATTATCTGGCATTCTCAAACCATCATCCCTCCCCACTTTTCCCTAACTCTCAATATATACATCCTAAATTGCATCTTGGATGATGGGTCCGATTTGCTCCAGTTATTTTGATGAAAGCTGATACTTGTTAAAAACTCAAAATCTGTTTATCTCAAAACCGAGTTATATTCTACACTTTAATGTACATACCTGTCATAAGAGCTGTCTATTTTCGTTAAATATCAGATTAAGAACAAATATTGCTGCATATTTGGGTCAGTAAACTTGTACAAGTGCATATTTCTGTCTCAGTCAGATGCTGAGGATCGCGGATTTCCCATGTTTTATTTATAAATTCGCACTGGTTCTCATTTCACATACGATGCATCTGAATCGGCGGGAACTGGATAGAAAAACGCGGGAAACTATTCTTAAAGTGTAGGAACCGACTTAAATAAAACGAAAAAAAAAAATTGCTGGCACCCGTGATGATTTCATGAAAGTATGATCTGATCAGCCTGCCCAAATTTTGCATGATCGATATTTATAATGACTGTATATTACGTATCTGACATGTTTACTGAAAAAATCGATATCGAATCATTGTCGGTTGGCGGCACTTTCATCTATTGCATTCGTGCAAATCAATGACATAAACAATGACCGATGCATAAAGCCGTGGCGCAATAAAAGTCATTTGCTCTCGGTAAAAGTTACCTGCTAGATCTATTACAGTTAGAACAGGTACCTTTACTGGTGCGCTAGCCAATTTAACACCTCGCTGCGTTTGATCAGCGAATACTCCTCGGAATGACACGTCCTATATTGCACCCTGTTAGGTAATTAGGTCACGGACAGTTAATCCTTTTGACAGCCGCCGGGTAAGTGGGTTCCGCAAAATGGACGGTTCAGAAAAAAATTATGACAGGAAAATTCCGCATCCGGGAGATTCTGGATACTTTCCGGGAGCGCGGGAGATGGGCTCCATTTCCGGGAGACTCCCGGATGATCCGGGAGACATCACATGTATGTGGTGGCCATCTTGGATAGTCAACTGGCACAAAATTGAAATAATTCCTTTCAAGGACCATTTCTGACCAAATCTGACCACAATCGATTGCGTTTTCTTGAGAGCTGACATTTGAGCAAAATCCGTCTTGTAAACGCTAAGTAGGTCACTGTGACCTAACTCCGTAATAGATTTTTTTCATTTTTACAATTTTTAATCCCAAGGTCCCATTAATGTTCCACGCAAACTTTCAACCAAATATACCAAATGGTTCTGGAGAAGAAGTTGATTTTTGCTATTTTTAGTAACAGCGGCCATCTTGGATTCTTGACCTGATCCAATTTTACAATTTTGAAACCCTGCTGTCTGGTCATGTTCCATGTGATATTTGAGACCCATGGGTGCAGTGATTTTAGAGAAGAAGTTGTTTGAAGTTGTTTGAATAAGTCGTTTTTTGACATTGGCATTTCAGCAAAATTACACTCGTAAACAGAAAGTAGGTCACTGTGACAAAACTCCCATACAGATTTTTTTCATTTTTATAATTTTGAATACCAAGGTTTCACTGATGTTCCATGCCAAAATTCAGACAAATATACCCAGTGGTTCTGGAGAAGAAGTTTATTTTGTTGTTTTTGCTATTTTTAGTAATGGCAGCCATCTTGGATTTTCAACCTGACCCAATTTTACAATTCTGAGACCCTGGAGTCAGGTCATGCTCCATGTGAAATTTGAGAACCATGGGACCAGTAGTTTTACAGAAGAAGATGTTTGAATATTTGTTTTTAGGTGTTGACGGACACATTTCGGGACAACGCACGACACCAGTGTCTATTCTAGAGAGGGGGATGGGGGGATTCACCCACATTTCTGACAAATCCCCCCTAATTCTTAGCAGAAGGGGGGAATTATTTTCTTTATTTAGTTCATAAAAATAGATTTAAATGATATCTAAAAGCATTGTGTGTACTCATTGATACTAAATCATAGCTAAAATACTAGGTACAATTATTTTTATGTAGTTTAAGCCAAATTTTAGAGTTACAAGTGTGATTGATACCTTTTCTCTGTCGAAAATCCCCCCTATTTTTTCAATCCTAGAATAGACACTGCGACGCATGACGCACGCCGGACGCATTGGTATGACAATAGCTCACTATGGCCCTTCGGGCCAGGTGAGCTAAAAATTATATAGAAATTTTTTTTAGAAAAATTAAATGGTATTTTCTTCTCTAAATTATTGACATAAGCCTGAACTCTATATGTTTTTCTTTTTAAATTAACTAATTTTTGCATCAAGATTATTCGTCTGCTGAAGGACATGTTTGACCGGAACCATAGTGGCACCTATGCCTGGGTAAAAACCTGTACTGTGCCAAATCACGTAAACTGGACACACGAAACACTGCATCTCAGTTAGACTGTGGCAGGAACAGTAATTTTAGACTGTGCAACTTATTTTGGCTGATTGCCAAAGCTAGGCCTAAAATGCCATGCCCGTTTCTAGGCTGTGCCTAAATACATATTAGATCAGAATCAGAATTGTTTACTGGTGATATGTCCAAGGACAATCATTCACCAGGACCTGTGAATCAGGGAGGCTAGTCCCTAGCCCTTATAAGAGAAGTAAACTTAGTAACTGAATCCTCTGGACCCTCAGCAGCAGAAATAAGTCAATCTTCCAGGGAATTCCAATCTCTAATAGTCTGGGGGAAGAAACTGGACTTGTAAATGTCAGTCCCAGCCAACGGGGTTTGAAATGTCAGGGAATGATGATTCCTGGTACGCCTACTTGGGGGAACAAGGTCATTTATGGGTATACTGGCTGCACCCCTCAGACCTTTGTAAAGCATTATGAGTCTACTATCTTTCCTTCTCTTTTTCAGAGATTCCCACTTAAGTTTCTCCAGAATGCCAGTCATACTCCCAGTTTCATATGTGTAATTTCCTGTTACAAATCTAGCTGCCCTTTTCTGCACCTTCTCAAGTTCATCTTGCAGAAGTATACTTTGAGGGTCCCAAACTGAACTGCCATACTACAGGACTGGACGCACCAGTCCCTTGTATGCTGACTCCTTAACATCTTGTGGACGTGCTGCCAAGTTACGTCTGAGGAAGCCGAGGGTCCTATTAGCCTTTGTGCAAATGTTACTGACATGTGTGTTCCATTTCAAATCATTGACAATAGTTATGACGAGATACTTGATAGTTTCTACATTACTGAGGACCGTTCCCTCTAAGGTATAGGAAGCATTGATCTTCTTGATCCGTTTCCTTGTAATTTGCATTATGTTGCATTTAACAGGTTGAAATCTCATGCCCCAACTCCTTGCCCTACAACCTAAATGGTCTATATCCTCCTGAAGTTTCACTGTGTCTTCAATATCTCTGATTTCACGATAGCAAACACAGTCGTCAGTAGGGCTTCTATGTTTACAAAATATTGTAAACGTTTACACGAGCGCTAGAAAACGAAACGATGCCGTTTAAACGACCATTACCGTTGAAATTTTATTCTTAGTATCGGACATCTATGATACGCCCCCTTACCTTATAATTATTATAATTATGTTACCACAGTGTCATCCAATAATGCGCTTTCATTTTCGGGGATCAACTCGAAGTTTACTGTAACCGACGGTATTAAAAACGTATTTACTATTGACCAATTTCCGATGGCAGCAATTATTTCCACCGTATTTGATAATTACATGGATTAGATTTATAAAACATCGGATATAATTATCATGTTAATTGATACTTACTGTCAACGTTACAAGCTGCAATTATCTCACTTTCGCGGTAAGCTTATCCTGTGAAACACAAGTACCGAGGTAGTCCTAATTTTTTCTATTGCACAACATGTGTTGTCGGCAGACATAACCTTGCCTTTAATCTGTACCTTATACAATTAGCTGCTGATTATGACGTAACAATTTTCTGGCAAAACGTGTACAGGTCATGCTTTGCGTAAGGTACACAGAAGTTAGAAAATAAAGATTTTAATATTAGATGTTTCCGAGGACGCCGTCAAGCACATTAAGATTGACTACTGACGACTGTATAAGATATTATAACTTGTTGGTGGTTTACAGTGTGTTCAGGTTCGGTTAAACGATGTGTGAATTTTGTAAACGTTTAGCACATATACACGAACCGTTACCGTTTATCCGTGTAAACGTAGAAGCCCTAGTCGTCAGCAAAAAGTCTTAATTCCGAGTCAATATTTTCTCTTATATCGTTAATGTATAACGAGAACAACAATGGCCAAGCATGGTACCCTGGGGGACACCCAACAAAATCGGGGCCAAATCTGACTTAACTCCATTTACCACCACACGCTGCTGCCTGTAACAGAGAAAAGAATCTATCCATTTCAGAGTCTTCCCACCAAAACCATAGCCGTATAGCTTACATTTATTAAAGTAATTCATGAGGGGGAGTGTCAAAAGCTCTCTCAAAGTCCAAGATAAAAGTGTCAACCTGACCGCCCTTATCCAAGATTTTAGCCCAGTCATTTATAACCGTAATCAATTGAGTTTCACAGTTATGTTTCTTCTGGAAAGCATGTGTCTGTCTGACAAATGTGTATGTTCATCCAAATGTGCCATAATATTAGAGCAGACAATGTGTTCGATTAACTTGCATGGTACACAAGTTAGAGAAACCAGTCGATAATTGCAAGCCAAAGACCTATCTCCTTTTTTGAAGAGTGGGCATAAATTTGCAAGAGACCATTCCTTGGGGATTTCACCCGTGTCAATAGATTGTTGGAAGAGATGAGCAAACATTGGGCCTAATTCAGATGCTAGTTCTTTTAAGACTCTAGGATGCAATTCATCAGGTCCTAAAGCTTTCGATGGGTTCAAGCCCTTAAGAAGTTTTGTTACACCTTCTACCGAAACATGAATGTCCTCCATGAAAGGAGCCGAGCGATTAGGAAGGGGGACTTGGGTGTGCTCATTTTTGTTAAACATTTAGACATTTCTAAGCTTTTGGGCCACCACATTAAACTTGCGAGTTTCCAGCACTGTTAACCTAGCACACTATTCCCGGGAAGGCTTAGATCTCCTAAGCGGTTAACCAGTACTAAGTGCACATATTTTCGTCCGGTCCGTGGAAACAGCCCAAACCACCCCAAAACATCCCAAACCACCCCAAACCACTTTCATACCACCCCAAACCAGCCTCCCTGGATACAAACTAGAACCCCATCCGCCCCCCCCCCCCCATTCGCCCCCTCCCCCCACCAAGACACCAACATTTCAGTTCAATTGGCGAGTATTAGTTTTTTCCCCTTCCATCCACCCCTTTCATTCCTAAACAAACGTCTCACTGCGCGAGGGATAGGGTTCTAGTTTGTATCCAGGGTGGCTGGTTTGGGGTGGTATAAATGGTCACCCCCTCCTCCCCCCCACCCCCACCCCACCCTGCGTGACATACATAAACGTACAAAAATTACTTTATTATACTGAGATTATAAATTTTTCGTTAATATTTAAACCAGAAGTTATTAAAAGAGATACATACGTATCATGGACAACCATTTATTGAAGTGTTCTTTTTATTTTGAATCTATATAGATACTGTTTGGGATGGGTGGGAGCAGTGTTGGTGAGTGTGTGTGGAGGGGACAAGGGGCTGATGGAATCTGGGGTGCTGGTTTGGGGTGGTTTGGTAGAGGTTTGGGGTGGTTTGGGGTGTTTTGGGGTGGTTTGGGGTGTTTCCACGGACCCATTTTCGTCAGTAACTACAGGAGGAACTCGATTCATTCACCATTTCTAGTTGTTACGACGTTCGGAGCTAATTGTAAATAAATAGATAAATATATGCGATGAATATCTATTGTGCTGCAATGTTTTAGGTGATTTATACCTCCATACAACCATTCTTCATCGTCTTCTGTGCCGCCGGGTTTGTTTAGGACCTCCGTGGCCATGTTTTTGTTTGATTCACCATAATTTTCGTACTTATATTTTTCTTCATTTTTTGTTTTTTGTTTTATAAATGAATATATTTATTGTATCTGAAAATTATATAATAAACATATTATTTGATACAGAGAATACAATTTACTGCAATTTAAATAGATGCGAGTATGCGGCGGGCACCAATAGGGTACAGGACCTCCAGGAGGTTTGCCTATTTTTTGTCCACTGCCTGAAAGATTCGGGAGATATAGCGATGAGCCTGGCGTCTGTCTGTCCGTAAACCCTTTGGAATAGTTTCATGTTATGTAGAACAGGTCTAAGTCTTGTTATTGTACTTTTTGAGTTATCTCACCTTTGGTGATTGTGTCTGTAACTTGATGTGTTACAAACAAGAACGACAACTCTTGCTTTCTTACTTTTTGAGTTATTTCCCCTTCATTGTTTTAGCTGTGATAGAGTAAGGGGACATGGCTTCGCACACTTTTTATGACCTGCAGCGTTAGCCGATAAAGCTTGTAACATAAAATCTGCACTAGATTATGCTCAGTTATCAGTTAAGAAAGTGACTGGACACAGTGACCAAAGGATTTCAAACTATGTCGGGCTTAAAAAGGAGTTATCTCCTTCCTTCAGAGCCCAACAACTATCGTCAAGGTATCTTCAAGGTATAATGCCTGTTCGTTCGGGTCCCTATAAAACTAGAAACGGAACCGAAACGCAACGAAACGAAACAAAACGCAACGGAACGAAACGAAATAGAAATAAAACGAAATGGAGCAAAATCTGAAAAATACCATGAAAGTATCACAATAGAACAGCACCACTTATTAATGCAAAAGGAAGACTAAAAAAGCCCCATGTTTATCCCTATACATTGCTATATGAAGTTACTAAGTTACTGGGTATCTGTTAGATCAAATACATTAACTTTTAAACAGATACTTGGCTCAATTGTTTAATTTGATAAACTGACATACGATTTTGGGGCCTCATTTGGTCTTTGGGTGTTTTGGTCTGGGCATTTTCTTTATTATCTTTATAGTTTTTGATTGTTATTTAAAGATAATTAAAGGAAAACAATCACTTAAATATGAACGGACTTAAAATTATAGCTCTTGATTAGCGATTAAATTTGGTGAAACTTTCATGAAAATTGGACTTAAAATAAGAAAGATATGAAGATTTGAAAAAAATCTAAATGGCCGTCACGGAGGCCGCCATTTTGGAAATTCCTGTCACGTGATAAATATTTAAATCTAGAATAAGAGCATAAATTGCTTACTTTTAAAGTATCATTCAGTTTTGATTGTTTCTTTATGAAGTAAAATATAGATTTATGCATTTCATTTATCTACAGTTTGTTTCAAACTAAAGTTATTTAGGATTCTCATTTCTGACATTGAGTTAATGACGTCATTTACTCTCAGATTTGCTGGTTCCCAGCTCAACATTTTAATATCTTTAAACTGTCATACCTTTCTTATTTTAAATCCGATTTTCATGAAAATTTCGGCAAATTTCATGTTACATTAGAATCTTTAATTTTAGTCCAACATGAATTTTTGTGAGTGTTTTCCTTTAATATTTATTTTTACTTTTTTTTGTTGTGGAGCGTCGTATGAGCTTTTCGACATTTTTCGTGCTACCAGCTCCATACATATGACCCAGGTTCCTGAAATAGTGTTCTTGCCTCGGTCCCCAACAATTATTTTTATGCGCAACAATTCAGCCAAGTAGCTGTTTAAAAGTTAGTGTATTTGATCTAACAAATACCCAGTAACTTGGTAACTTCATATAGCAATGTATAGGGATAAACATGGGGCCTTTTTAGTCTTCCGTTTGCATTAATATGTGGTGCTGTTTTATTGTGATACTTTCATGGTATTTTTCAGATTTTGCTCCATTTCGTTTCGTTGCATTTCGTTTCGTTGCGTTGCATTTTGTTTCGGTGCGTTTCGTTCCGTTGCGTTTTGTTTCGTTGCGTTTCATTTCATTTCGGTTTGGTTCCGTTTCTAGTTTTATAGGGACCCCTGTTCGTTCATATTTTATAGATCTATTAATTGGAATATATCCATTGTCATTATTATAATATACCCTGACCCTTTCTGGAAATTTAAGTATAAAAATATCTGTATAACCCTGACCTGCTCCAAATTTTAATACCCTGATACCTTTTAGAATATTGATGATCATGCCATGATATCCTATTACCTATTAGTGTTCCTAACTCTGTGCGGTACATAGAATAACCGAAAAGCACAGAAATACCGGAAAGCACTGGAATAACCGAAAAGCAATTTCAAAAATCAGTTTTTATATGAATTATCATTGTAATATTAATTTCATGGGTGGGAGAAGCATTGAAAGAGTAATTTTCTAGACTACAGTAGTCTTGGTTTAAAAACTGACAAAGATTTTCCACCAAAACAAATGCACAAATATATAACCGAAAAGCACTTGCACAAGTCTTGTTTACCAACAAATTATGTGTCTCAGATTGATAATCTGTTCAGTTTATAATTAACTATATCTGACTATTCACGATCATGCTGTTACTTTTACCAATTTGGTTCGTTTTGTTCTTACATAATGCAGATGGCAGTTCATATGCCTTGACATAATCGAAAAGCATTGAAAAAATGTTGATCATCATTAGCACCCTTTTCTCTTACAATGCTATTATGGTATGACACCCAAGCTAACAAAAGTGTCCCAAATAATACTACAAATGATTTCCAATCAAGAAAAACCTAATCATTCCCATGCAAAATTGATTTTTGAAATTGCTTTTCGGTTAGTCAGGTGCTTTCCGGTATTTCTGTGCTTTTCAGTTATTCTATGAACCCAACTCTGTGACCCCTCCCCTTCCCTGCCACTTCCAACAAACACCCCCCACCCCCACCCCCCAGTTAATACCCTGATACCTTTTAGAATATTGATGATCATGCCATGATATCCTATTACAGGGATTTTGCAGGACTGAATGACTGGTGGTCCACAGGACCAACTTATTCACATTTTAAGTGGTCCTCCCGATGTTTCGGCTATTCTTTGTTATCATGTGTTTTCATATAATTTCAAAATCAGTTGGTCTGCAGGACCAGCTACCGAAGACATCAACTGGTCATGCCCAAAAATCACTGGTCCAGGACCAACGGACGTAATAAAACCCCTGCTATTACCTATTAGTGTTCCTAACTCTCTGTAACCCCTCCCCTGCTGATTTTTTTTCTCAGTCACTTTACTCACTCGATACTGTTGAAAATTGATTATCATGATAATGAAATAGAAAAGGTATGCCCCAAAAATTCAATTAATAAACTTTAGATTTCTTGATTGGGGATGGATATTTAAAGTGTTCTAGAAAACAGGCTTTGTCATTTATCTGTTGCATGAAAGAAAAAGACTGTAAAATGTCAGTTTTTGAGTTGTGGAAAAATAGAATTTGGTCAGGTAGAAGTCAGTGAAAACTCAGTCAGGGTATTTTTGTTTATCTCATCACTGCAGTCCTGCTAGAGCCTTCTTTATGTTCTTGCCAAATAGTGTTGGTGCAGTTTGTACTGTGTAGGTACAGTTCATGTTTTTTGAAGTATAATGTATTAGCTATGACTAGAAAGCTGTAGTCTCAGGTGAGTGATTCAGGACCAGCATGGTCCTCTTGTTCTGAACCCCTGCTCATATTTGTATTTTTTCTTTTTTCAGATAAAATGATTTCCAGGTCTCGGCTAGTGTTGGTCCTGTGCAGTGGAAAAATACAGAAGTTCAGTATACCATGTAGAGTTATATGCCCATTATTACATAGCCAAAAGGCTGTGTTAGTGAAACCTTGCCAGAATCATCCTTGCTGGAGCCAACTTTCCAAAATATACTTTTCCACATACAATACATTATTAAAGAAATCAGAAGAGGCTGATACTGTCAAGGTTAAGGTGAAAAAACAGTCAAAAGACGAGAAACTTGTGCAAGTGTTTGATCAGCAAGGACTGTTTGTTGGAAAAATGAAATTTTGGAAAGCTAAAAATGATGCATATAAGAAAAATTTAAGGCTCATAGAGATGAAAAGCTCAGACAAGTCCAAAAAGAAAGCCAAAAGTGCAGTCAATACAGAGGAAGACTCCACTGATACTGATTCAGAGATTTTATCATACAAACTGGCCTCAGTTGAGGAGTTTCGTGAAGATGTGACAGAAAAAAAGCAGGCAAAAGCTGCAGCCGCTGCTGTGAAAAAGATACTGGTGAAGTCAAAAATTGATGATAGTGGTATTGATATAAAACTGGCGCAAATTAGACAGCTTCTATTGAAAAAAGGGAAACTAATAATAAATATAGAAAAGGTAAGTGTAGAATCTTCATTTAAATCAAACCTACATGCACACACCAGTCTGTATGTAGAGGAGCTTACACGAGTGGTCATTTCATATGAAATTTATGAAGCAAGCTTTGGCAAGTTTCATAAATTTTGTATGAAATAACCACAAGTGTAAGATTCTGTTTATTATATGACCCTTCATAATGGGAATTTATCACACATTGACACTATTTCATTAAGAAAAAGCACTGTTGACACAGACTTTGTCATTGATGTTACTTGTACACACCAAACTATCATTACAAATGTAGTCATACAATCTTTATGACATGACGTTATCCACTGATTAACAGCAATATGATAAATACAGTTCTTGAATGGGTATAATACATTGAAAGACTGTGGTATTATCTCCCTTAAAATTAGTCTCCTTTAGTTAAGAGAAATCAATAGTTCTGAAAAGGAGGAAACTGACACAGACCTGTCACAGCCTGTCAGTCATAATATGCATTGACCAATCAAATACGGCAAAAGCCTTGTACAAACAAAGGCTTATTTGTTTTCATGATAATTTTGTTTGTGAAATATCGGTATACGACAAAACATAGAAAGACAAAAGAGAGAAACGACACTTAATAGATAAGTCAAAACATAGACAGGACATTTAATAGATTGACAAATAATAGAACGACCAATTTAATAGAACAATAAGTGTGAAAACAATAATCACTTGACCGCTCGGCAATACTATGCGTCATTAAACATTCACTCACCCGATCCTGGCTATCGATCAATAAGGGGACAAACAATAATTACAGTTAAGCACCAGATTAACCTGGTTAATTTTCGATGAAAACGTTATTGGACAGTATTTCAGTGCTGATAGGGTTGGTTGTTGGTTGGATTTGATGCTTAACGTCCACGGTAAACAACTAAGGTCATGTCGGGACGGTCAGTTAACCTAACCACACTATTCCTGGGCAGGCTTAGACCTCCTAAGCGGTTAACCAGTACTAAGTGCACATACTTTCGCCAGTAACTGACAACTGTCCTTCTTGAGGGGTACTGAACTACTGATGCATTGCGCCCTTTGCGAACATCCATTTCCTCCGTCTATTTGGTCGGTGCATGAGAGAACTCTAGGGAGCAAGCCTAGGGCCACAAATTTTCTGAAAGGTTGGCACCGACGTATTAGTTTGATTCTGGGACAGGCACATCCAAATATTTTGATTTTTTAAGATTTTCTTTAGGGAGAGCAGTCCAACACTGAACTGAGGAAACAAGCTCTGCTTCTTGGGGAATCTTTGTTAAAACAAATCTGGCAAAGCAGTAAGTCATGAGAAACGACTCCAGAAAGTTGTCTGAGTTCCAGATGAGAACAAATAACGAAATTAAAAAAAAATATATATAAAAAAGTTATTGTTGTTGTAAAATGGTTGTAAATAAAATTTTCGATGTTTCTGAATTTTTTCGATGTAGTTTCGATGTTATTTCGATCTTTTTTCGATATTTTTTTTCTATGTTTAGTCTTTCTATGTATTGTCTTTTCTATGGTCTGGCTTTTCTATGTTTTGTCGTTCTATGTTTCGTCATAGACCCGTGAAATATACGCAGACAAATTCACAAGGTGGAGTGATCAGCACTTTCCCTTAAGGTCAGTTAAGGAAGTATGTGCAAGTATTTTAGAGGCAATCAGTTGCCTTCCCTTTGCAAAATATTTGCTTTCCTTATTTTGTAAGGAAAGTAAATATTCCGCCAAAAGAAGGAATTAAGGTAATTGGTAACACTTTCAGGGGAAGTAACTCAGTATTTTTTTTTTCCTCCTTTGTCTGTGGAGTTCAACTCTAAAAGGAAAGAATTAGCTCAGCCTTTGAGAGTAGACCCCTTTTGGAAGGGTTTTGTTATCCAGGAAAGCATACAGGAAGTTACAGAAGTTGTTTCTCTTTGCAAAAAAGGTAAAAAAAGCAAGGTTAACCAGTTGAAGTGTTCTTGTAATTACTAGTATTTTGCAGAAGTAGAAACTGTTCATGATAAACTGTAGGACTTGCTGCCTTGGAAGTTTGGAGTTCCAGGCATGGACATCTTTTAACCCTTAAAGCAGTGTAGATCCAGATGAGGTGGCTCATAATGAGCCACCTCATCTGAATCTTAACTATTTTCCTTCTTGTGTTCGAATTCTCAATATGATATCACTTGGACGAGACAGTTTTTGAAATTCTGCAGACGTAAGTTTTGTCTGCTTTTTGGCGCATTAAGGGTTAAAATTCTACATCCCCAGCAGAATTTTCACAAGATTCTTGCAGGATGTGCAGTTAAATGAAACACCGGGAATAATGTTTGCTTCCCTAATTAGATGATCCTTTCTCCAAAGCGGGCTACTTTCCAAGGAAAGAATTCGCAAATTCTTTTCTGAACAGCAGTCCACTATATGAAGGGAGATGACAAATACTGCAATTTCATAGTGATCTCCCATGGAATTATATCCTTACACCTTAACCTTTAAATTCCAAAAATGTAGACAACAAAATTTTTGTCTGCAAAATTTCAAAACTGCTTTGTCCAAGCTATATCTTATTGAGAATTTAGAGAGTAAAGAGCAGACAGTGTAGATTCAGATGTAGCAGCTTATTATGAGCCATCTCGTCTCGATCTACACTGTTTGAAAATTCAGCTGTCTTTATTTTTGGCACGTTAAGTTAATGTTCAGGGTCCGTATTCATAAAACGACTTAAGTCGTTGCTATGCTGTTGCTAAGGCTAAATTTCTTTGAAGGAGATTCCCTACAACTATGAAATTTGCTCTGGAGGAACAGTCTGAAAAAGACTGTTCCTCCAGAGCAAATTTCATTGCTGTAGGGAATCTCCTCTATAGCAATTTAGCGTTAGCAACAGAATAGCAACGACTCAAGTGGTTTTATAAATACAACCCCAGATCTGCAGATAATTATGAGCCAAGCCAGGGGACAAGGGACAATTTATGTACAATGAAAAGATTCTAAAAATTTACAAGTCATATCAGCATGTGAGCCAGTATGCAGTCTGACCAGTATATTTGCATCAACAATCCTGTAATCTGAAATAGCAACTGGTGAAGACTCTGATGGGACTGTGCACTGTGTAGGCTATCTTGTTGTAAACTGTTCATAGATGCTATCAAATAAACTTTTTCCATGACATGGCTTAACATATGAGCCACGACGCGAGAAAACCAACAATGTGGTCGTGCGCCCAGCGCACTCAGATCAGCCTGGGCATCCGACAATTTTGACCAGACTCTTTGTTAAGTTCTCAAAGGGTAGCTAAGGGTCTAAGCTACCTCCATGCGGACAGCGAAGACTCTGATCAGACTGGGCGGATGCCCAGGCTGATCTGAGTCTGCGCTGGGCGCACAACCACATTGTTGGTTTTGTCGTGTCGCGGCTCATATATGAATTTCTATTTTCAGTCAAAAGAAGCGGATATTATACCAGTTTTCAAGAAATTTCATCAAAAGCTTACAGAAATTAGTACTGTTCAAGAAATATATAGCGCGGAATCTAAACTAACAATCCTAGTTACGGCTAAAGACTCGTTTATCAAGTCACATGAGAGTGCTGAAACAGAACAAAAGAGCTAATACTTTATGAACCTAAATATTGGAATTAACTGTGAAAGTGCCACTTATAGAATTAGTTGAATTTGCAAACATGGTGTAGATCCAGATAAAGCGGCTCATGATGAGCTGCCTTATCTAGGTCGACTCTGTTTGCTCTCTAGCCTTTAAATTCTTTACATTATATGGCTTGGATGAAACTTTTTTTTTCGAATTTTGCAGCTGTAATTTTTGTTGCCAGCTATTTTGGCCCTTTTATGGTTAACATGCCTGAGCAAGCAGTGTAGACCATGAACACTGTTCCAGAGCTCTAGATAAGAGGGAGTATCTGATGACAAATAAGGATAATTTTTCTTATTTCTTGATGAAACCATATGTTGTGACCCCTCATTTGAACCGTCTCGTCGAGACGGTTCAAATGAGGGGTCACAACATATGTTTTTATGCAGAAGCAACAAAAATTATCCCTAATTATCACTAAATACTCCCTCTTATCTAGAGCTCTGCTGTTCATCATCTGAACCTTTACTGTTTGCCACTCAGCAAATAATTTTGAGCTGCGACACAATAAAAAACAAAGTGGCATGTGTGCCCAGTGACGACTCAGATCAGCCTGGGCAGTCACCAAGTCTGATCAGAGTCTTGGCTGTGCACTTATAGGGTAGCTTCATTTGGATAGGGAAGACTCTGATTAGACTGGGCGAATGCCCAGACTGATCTGAGTCCTCGATGGGCAACTTACCTTTTAGTTGGTTTTGTCTTGTCGCGGCCCTTGTCATGGTTCATACCCAGGGAGCTGTCAGGGTCCAGTTGTTCTAAACTAATGAGCCGCGACACAAGAAAACCAAGAAAGTGTTTACGCGCCCAGCACAGACTCAGATCAGCCTGGGCATCCGCCCAGTCTGATCAGAGTCTTCTCTGTTAGCATGGCGGTAGCTTGAACCCTTAGCTACCATTTAAGCGCTAAGTGAAGACTTCGATCCGACTTGGCGGATGCTCAGGCTGATCTGAGTCTGTGCTGGGCACACAACCACATTGTTGGTTTTCTCGTGTTGCGGCTCAAATGACATTGTTAATGGGACATTATCATTTCAAACGTACTGTATGCAAAATCATTGCTATTATTCAGCAAAAACTATTAGCACTCTCCATTTTATGTGAACTAGTAGACTTAATGAATCCTTGACTAACAGTTTCTTAAGTTAAGTATGCTGTGAACAACTTGACCTAGCTTGTTGAAATTCTACTATTATTACAGTATTTGGTCCATGCAGTCGTTTCTATTGTTTGTTGATATGAACAGGAATGATTATAAGTATCTTTCATGGGTATGAGGTGTGGATAGAAAAATCCATCGTCAGGACTATTGTTCGGCATCAAGAGTGATGCCTGAGTGACAGATTTTTCTATCCGCACCTCACACCCGTGAAAATAGGTACCTTTTCTTGCACACCTTTTTGTTTCCAGTAAGACTTGTTAAAGTGCATAATTTAGCACTTCGGAGGTTTCTAGAATGTCTTGAAAAAAAGCCAGTATTTTGTGGATATATTAACCAGAGGACCATTGGTCCTATAGCTCATCTGAGTCCATTCATCCTCAGCACTCAAGGATAAGTAACTCTTAGACGAATTGTACAATCCGGACGAATATCAAATGCATCTCTGAGATTATCAACAGTTTTGATGAAGTTTTGGTTAATAAACTAAAGTTGCTATGCATTGGACAAGGTAAAATTATGGGCTATATAAGCACTCAAGGGCAAGTAACTCCAAAGCAACATGTACAAAGTAGCCAAATTTCGAATATCATTTTGGTTTGCCTGTCCTGGTTATCAAGTAATTTTCATTAGCCTATTAGTTTCTGAGGGAAAGGACTTTAAAATGTTCAACCCAAGTGACACTAAATGACATTGACCTCTTCAATTCATAGGGGTTGAACTTGGTTGTATGTCCATATCGCAGAGCACAACAGCAACAGAAAAAATGCACTTTTTCAGATTTTCCCAGTCAGAAGCCTATTGGACCAAACTTGACCTTGCCGTTAAATAGGCCTGGGTCAACCCAGGGTTAACATCTATATAAACTTTGTATTACTAGTGTCTCAGATACTACATACCAAGTTTCAAGGCCATTGGCCCAGTAGTTCTGGAGAAGAAGATTTTTTAGTTTTTTACCATATATGGACATGGCAGCCGTCATGGTCATGTGACCTGGACAAAATATATACACTTTCCTTCCACCATCATGAAAATTGTTTGATAATAGACTCTGCTCAGGAGTTTTACTCACTACCAGCATCACCTTCCAAATGATGACCTTGAGGTGACCTTATGGCAAGGTCAAATTTGCTTTCTTGTGCTTTTATATGGGAACAAAAACTATGTCAAATCAGTTTTGTTGACTTTCCAACATGGCCCCCATACCCATATTTGGTAAAAGAAAACTTCAAAAACCTTTTTCTGCAGAACCAATCATGGTTCTAAGATGCCACTCATACCTAATTAGCACCTATTTAATGATCATTCACTGGCCAGTCAGAAGTGCCACTGGTTGAGCATGCTGCGAGATAGCCACTTGGGGGACTAGTCCCACGGACATACACACTAAAATTGATTGAAATATATAGCTAATCCTTAACTATTTAAAACATTTCATACCTTTCTGAACTTTGCACAATAACTTTTATATATTATACCTTTGCTTGACCTGACCCAGGGATCAAGCTAGACTCAAAGTTTAGGGAGAAGTGACTTCTCCCTCCAGCTGAAATAGGGAGAAGTGACAGCCGTGAAGGGAGAAGTGGTATTGCACGATTATGACATTTTTCATTCAGTTTTAAAGAAAAATAGCTATTATGCATACTATTAACATTAAATTGAAAGATTAATAAGCTGCAATGGGTTTATAGGGTAAATTGTCATAGCTTGTTTGTGGAATGATTTGATGAAAATTCTACCAAAAAAAAAAAAAAAAAAAAATTTAATTTTTTTTTTTTTTTTTAGGGAGACTCCCACTTCTCCCTAAGCCCAATTTAGGGCGAAATTTCGGCCCCTAGGGCGATTATTTCGCCCAAATCGCCCCCTAGCTTGATCCCTGAGCCTGACCTTTTTTATGGCAAGGTCAAATTTGTTTTCCAGTGCTGTCATTTGACTTTTATATGGGAAAAAGTTATTGCGTAAGATTTCACTGATATTATAGTAGATTTTGATTAAAAAGTTGTTGGAAAAGCTGATATGTGCAGTCATCTTAATGAATAATGAGTACCAGATACCAGAGGTACCAGATACCAGAGGTCAGGGTCATTCTTTGACCTTTGACCCAGGTCAGTCATATTTCAACAGCTTCAGGCATCTCCTCCAAAGTGTCTTAACCAACTGAAGCAAAATGTTATATGGAACTGCCACTGAGTTGGGGTATTGAAAGTTTGCTTGAATGGTTGTAATCACATGACCAAGATGGCTGTTATGCCCATCTATGGCAAAAACCTTAAAAAAACTTCCAGAACTAATGGTCCAACACATTGAAACTGATTCATATACTATCAGGTTATTTCAAATGATGACCTTAGGTTGAATTTGGCTTTCTTTCACTCAGGTGATTCAGGGCTATATGGCTCTCGTGTTTCTATAATATGAAGGAGTCATTCATATTCCTGTGATATGTAGGAGTCATTTATATTCCTGTGATATGTAGGAGTCATTCATATTCCTGTGATATGTAGGAGTCATTCATATTCCTGTGATATGTAGGAGTCATTCATATTCCTGTGATATGAAGGAGTCATTCATATTCCTGTGATCTGTATACTGTAATAACCTATACTGGGACGCTTTAAGCAGTTACCATTGTTGTAGCCTTTTTGTACAAAGCATGTTTGCATACAGTTTCTGTCTTTGTCTTCAATAATCAGGCCCAGAGGTTATAAAACTTGAGTACATTCTCAAACTCAAAATAAAGCACACTGATTGGCTGCTTCCGAGCACATGCTCGGAAGCAGCCAATCAGTGTGCTTTATTTTGAGTTTGAGATTATTCTCAAGTTTTATAACCTCGAACCCAGGGCTTAGGTTTGTGGTGGCTCTGGTCAGGGTACATGATTGTGAGCCCCTGCTCAAGTAGTGCCAACAATTAACTGCAGAATGGCACATAGTGTAGAGCATGGTCTGACAGTTTCTCAGAAGCTCAATATTCTGACAATGGTAATATCGAGGAGCTGCAGTATTTGTCAACTCTGCAATGGTAGGGGCTTTAAATGACTAAGTCCATAGTGTTGCTAACATATAGTTTCACATTTTATTTTTGTTTATGACACAAAAAGAGTAAAGTACATGTATACAAATTTTACAGTACAGTAAAAGATCATTAATAATGTATACAAAATAGCAATACAGTCATATACAATTATAAAATAAATTTTCTTAATAAACTTAACAAAGAGTGAAGGTTAAAAGCGGAGCTATGGAAGTGAAGCAGACAAGAAATAATTTTCATACTTCACTAAAAACCTCTTATTAACTTTGGGGTAGAGTCGGGTAACTTCGGACATGGGGGTAAATTCGGACATACCATTGCAAACAGTGAAAATCCAGATGAGACAGCTCATAATGAGCCGTCTCATCAGGAGTTTCACTGTTTGGCCAGTTATCTTTGTTTTAGTTCCAAACAACTGACATATAAGGGAAACAATGTCACTGTCAGATTTACCTGCTGTCCGAAGTTACCCGACTCTGCCCTATATCAGAGCTCCAGATAAGGTGGAGTTTTGAGGATAATTCTGAGATAATTTTTCTTCTAATATGTTGTGAACCCTTATTAGAACCTCCTCGGTGAGGTGCTTTTTACACTGGAGTACGCCTTTCTGCAATAACCATACAAATGATAGAGTAGTGACTTCTATTAGAAAATAATAGAAAGCTTTACAGTAAACAGAGAAAGTCACTTACCAGCAGCTGTATCGTGTTCGTAAGAGCAGTACCTCTTTAGCATGGTAATTCATTTGTTACCTAAAAACCATTTTTAAGGGATACAGTTCTCACAACTTGCTATTACAACTGTTAACATTTAATATTACAGTAACAGGTTAACACGTTCAAGTGTTTTAGCACTGTCTTGTTCCCATGGCCCAAGGTTAAGAAACTTTTTTCATGCTCAACTCAGCTAATCTCACACTAAATAAACCCTAAGCATTTTAAGGAGAATTTTGTTCTTTCCAGTGTTTTTTGTTCACATTATTTCCCTTATCTAAATGCTCAAACAAGCCTTGTTAAGTATTTTAAATCATATTCAGTATTAAAATTTTAGCACGCCTAAGCCGAGCATGAAATGTGTTTTAACCTTGGGGATGGATGGATGACTTGGGGTTTTATGTCCGTTTCAGCAGTATTTTCAGTCATACCAGGATGATGGGAGGGTGATAATGAAAGGCTGTGTGTGATGGAACTCTTTTACAGTTGAAAAAATTTCTGCCTTCAGCAGGTCTCAAACCCAGGACCGCCACTCAGCAGGCCAGCACATAACCTACTGAGTAACTGGGTCTCCTTAACCTCAGTGAAGCCGGGTCGCATAGCGCAATCGGTAGGGTGACTGACTTATAAGCCAGAGGACCTGGGTTCAATACCCAGTTTGGCCACTTTTTCTCCTTCCACTGATTCAAGAAGGGCAGTTGTCAGTTACTGGTGAAAGTAAGTGCACTTAGTACTAGTTAAACGCTTAGGAGGTCTAAGCCTGCCCAGGAATAGTGTGGCTAGGTTAACTGACCATCCCGACATGACCATAGCTGTTTACTGTGGACGTTAAACAATAACACAATAGCAACAACATTAGCCTCGGTGAAAGATCTCTGATGATACAGAAATATTAAGTTATGAAATATAACTAAAGTACGACTTGTACTTATCTTGTTAGCACAATAATACTTTCATGAAATCACTGCACAGTTCCAGACATGGGGGAGTATTGGGTGATAATTAGGCATAATTTGTAAGCCCTCTAGGAAAACATACCTTGTGTAAACATACATTGTGACTCCTCATTAGAACTTTCTATTCAAGCTATTGTAAGCTTATGAGAGGGTCACAACATATGAGCCGCAACACGACAAAACCAACAAAGTAGCATTTGAGGACAACCCATCCACCCAGTCTGATCAGAATCTTCGCTGTCCGCATGGAGCAGGCATAGACCCTCTGCTACCCTGTAGTGCAGAGTGAAGACCCTGATCAATCTGAGTGGCTGCCAAGGCTAATCTGAGTTATCGCTGTGTGCACATGCAATTTTGCTAGTTTTGTCATGTCGCAGCTCAGTTATGTGTATTATCTTATCCGGATCTCTGATCAGAACGTTTACAAAAAAACAACAACAAAAAAACAGAATCCTCTCAGTAAGGAAAAATTAAATAAACTGGGTCCAGTTGTTCAAAACTAACAATGTCATTAGTTGACAAGTTGTTATATTTTCAAATGCATTGTCCCTGTAAACATTGCCATTTTTTGCTAGAAAATGTGAGAAGCTTTTGCTCTGCAAAATCTCGGCAGTTTTTTCATCAAAAAAATATTAGCACACTTGACTTCAGAAGCCAACAAATTCGCCAGTAACAGCTTTTTTTAAGCTTTTGATTCTTTGATCTATTGGGACCTGGTACATCTTTTTATAACAAAAGTAAATACTTTCTATCAAAGTTTCAGGCAATATAAAAAGAAAGTAAGTTGTAATTAACTTTATCTGTCGGGTACAACATACATGTAGTAACTACAACATATCACTACGATAACAATACATTACAGTACAATGGCTGAAGTATGTTTAAATGTGTTATGGCAGAAAAGTAATTGAATGCAATGCTTTTATACCTTACCGTAATGACACTAAAGTTTAAGAGTTAGAGTTTTATAGCTAATGTTATTGATTGTAAACTTGTCCAACTTTAAAGAATATTTGTGTCTGTATCTGTAGGAGATCAGACTACTCAAGACTAAGGAATCTGATCAGTATCTGCCCCAATTGCCATTCTGTCAGCACCTGTTTGACACATGACAGTGGTCCAGATAAGAAGGGGTAACAGGGATAATTCAAAGATAATTTTTCTTATTTCTCTACAAAAACATATGTTGTGACCCCTCATTAGAACCCTCTCGGTCATTAGAACCGTCTCAGTGAGACGGTTCTAATCAGGGGTCACAATGTATGTTTTAAAGGAAAAATAAGTAAAATTATCCCTGTTACCCCTTCTTATCTGGAGCTCTGACATGACCTAAAAGTAAAATCATCTACTTTACATTGTAAAATTAAACCCTTATAGCCATAAAGCAGACAACAAAATTCACATCTGCAAAATTTCAACAAGACCTATCCTTGGACAGGACAGTTCACTTGACAGCATCTTGTCCATCACAAATAAAACTTCAACCACAACATCCAGTGTGGATGCTGACGCCAAAGAAGTGACAACAGTAGCTGTTCCTGTACTTTCAAACAGACGCGCTTAAATGAGCCGTGACACGAGAAAACCAACAATGTGGTTGTGCACCCTGTGCAGACTCAGATCAGCCTGGGCATCTGCCCAGTCTGGTCAGACTCATTGCTAGGTGCTTAAATGGTAGCTAAGGGATTGAGCTACCTCCATGCGGACAGCAAAGACTCTGATCAGACTCGGCAGCTGCCCAGGCTGATCTGAGTCTGCGCTGGGCGCACAACCACATTGTTGGTTTTCTCGTGTCGTGGCTCAAATATAGCTTTATCATACTGCCAATTCAAAGACTAGAGGGACGTGTCTGGCTAAGATTGGTTGGTTGGTTGTTTTGGGTTTGATGGCTCAAAAAAAAAAGTGAGACTTGGTTGGTTGGTTGTTTGGTTTGGGTTTAACAGCTCTCTGAGACAGTATTTCAGTCTACATCGAGCCGTCTCCCAGAGAGAGGAAGAAGATATGACAGGCAAGAGAAAACATATCCAAACAACCCCCACCTGCACTTACTGCAAGCACAGTCGGCACTTGCCCTATTATTTATAATCCGAGTTAGCAGGAACCTGATGAGGTGGCTGAGTGTCAAGATCTTCGCTGTTTGCAAATTCATCTATTTTCATTTATGGCACTTTAAGAGTTATAAGTAAAATGATCTTATTTTAGTTACTGTAAACAGTCAAGGAGTCCCAACCTTTAGGGTAATTACGGTAAAGAGATTACAATGAAATACATAATTATATAATGGATACTAAGTACTGTTTATCACATTCAGAAGTTGCCCAAGAAATATGTTTCCCAGGACATAAAACTTACAGCGAGGAAGACACAAGATTGCTTACAAATATTTCTTGTAAACAGACATGTATAATACCTAGCTACCCTACTTGTAACTAGACTATCACTCCTAAATGCACACTGTGTATAACTGGAGTGAGAGCAATGAGCAAAACAGACGAGAAACCACAAATACTGTATTTTTTCGGTTATAAAATGGATGAAGTTTTTTAACGTCCAAAACAATCTAAAAAATCTAGATGTCTTGTAAGACAGATCTAGATTTTTGAGTGTTTTGGAAGGGAAAAACCAAACTTATAACTGCATTTCTATACACTGACTTAGATATTTGGGGTCATTCTAGAAAGGAGAAAATCCCATTTTACAGCCGAATAAATTTGGTAGAAATGTAGTTTCTGTGGAATGCTGTCTTCCAACATTTTCATGGTCACAAGTAAGGCATCTTTTCTTAAGCCATGACTCCAATCATTAACCCTTAATGCGCCAAAAAGCAGACGACAAAATTTACGTCTGCAAAATTTCAAAAAATGTCTCCTCCAAGCGATATCATATTGAGAATTCGAACACTAGAGGGTAAACAGTGTAGATTCAGATGAGGTGGCTCATTATGAGCCACCTCATCTGGATCTACACTATTTGCCAATTCAACAATTTTAATTTTTGGTGCTTTAAGGGTTAAATTTACACACATTTACATACATTTTTGTGCTACTGCCTTCCCATGAATAGTGAATTACCTCTCTTAACCCATGTTTAGTGGGAGAATTGTCTCTCTTCACCAATATACATAAGGGGGGTTAATAGTTTGCAAAGGGAGGAAATTAAATTTCATCCCACTGCAAAATACTTACTTCCCATATCTGCAATGGCTTCCTCAGTTTGTAAACCATTTATTAGATTACATCTGTCAGAGCTCTAGATAAGAGGGAGTATTTGGTGATAATTAAGGATAATTTTCGTTATTTCTGCATAAAAACATATGTTGTGACCCATCATCTGAACCGTCTCGCTGAGACGATTCAGATGAAGGGTCACAACATATGGTTTCAGTGAGAAATAAGAAAAACAATTATCATCAAATCTGCCTCTTATCTAGAGCCCTGCATCTGTTGATAAAAGCATCCGCATGTCGAAGTGGTTAGTGCTTCTGAGGTTCGAGTCCTGCTGAAGGTGAGATTCTGTCCAAACCTAAAGGATGCTTCAATGTACAGAGCTTTTCACAATCACCCTCACATCATCCTGATATGACCAAAATACTGTTAAAATGGATGTCAAATTACAAGTCAGCCATCTATCCATCCATCAAGTTGTTGATTAAGGGGGATGCATTACTCCAGAAAAATTGCCCACTGGACAATAAAAGCACATTTTCTGAAACAATAAACGGATTCCACAGACATAATCAACATAGCACATATTTAAGGTTTTCTCTTTTTAAAAGAGGATTGTTACCAGTTGGAACGCAGCTCCAAGGAGTAGGGATATAATCAAACACATAGCAACGAATTTTTGTTCGAAATTGTCGCCATCAAAATGGCTATCGACGAACCCCATAGAACTTTAACGCCACCATACAGATTAATCAAATATCGCCCCACTGGTTGAAATTTTAAGAGCACTTTTTTGAGTTCCATTATTGAATTTTTCTGTTAAAATAATTCCAGGACACCCTTTTCCGCGTGTGTAATTATTGACGAAACAGTGCCCTTCACGTCAGCGTCAAACAGGTGAACAAAAAGTTACGATTTACAGCTTATTCGACTTTCTCCAAAACGCAGACCTATGCCATGATAAATATTGATATATATTCTACTATTATGTGAAGTTTCAGAAAATTTGGTTTTGGAACATTTTAAAATTGCAAAATAACATATGATCACCCGGTTTGAAAACAAACCGAAAAATTAAATGGCTTCGAAATCATGCCAGCCTTACGAGCTAAGTTTTCACTGCCAAATTTACAAACTCACAATTCGGCCTGTCCATAGAAACGTAACACCTCTCACTGATTAATCTTCAACCAAGACCGAATAAAACAGTCAAGCAAATACATTTTATTCATATTTTATTGTCAGATACAATAATGTCAACTCTCACCTCTATGCTCTAGCAAATCGTAAACACAAGCTTATGACGTGATTTTGAATCGATTTAGAAGTTTGTATAATCATGGCTTAAAAGACGGACTTAATCAGCAATTGATGTTCATTTAGGTACAGTTCATGCTATCGTTCAGGATTAGCCTTTCCTCATAATTGAACGGTAATTTAACGGTTATTTCTTTTTTTAATTAGCAGATCACGCGCTTGATTTCAAAAGTCAAATAAACGGTTGTATGTGAGTAACCTGGGAGGGATGAGGAATGCCCCCCCCCCCCCCCCCCCCCCCCCCCCCCCCCCCCCCACTTCGTGGGACGGTTAACAGTGCTGGAAACAGCCAGTGGCCCAGGGGCCAAATGCGCCTAAATTTTGTCTGGGCCACCAAAAAGTTTCAAATTATGAACTTTAGTGGCCCAAATTTACCTGTCTGGCAATAATAAATGCATCGGATATTTAGCTAGTGGCTAATTTGGGCCACTGAAAATGTGGCCTGCTGAACTTTTGGGTCACCACTTTAATCTAGGGAGTGTCAAGCACTGCCGGTTAGAAGCAGGAGTGTAGGGGTTATTACACTTTACGCACAATTATGTTTATCCTTTGAGAGCAAGAACAAGAGGTGGGCCCCAAAGATACTTTATATTGCCGCTACTATTGAAATTTTGTTCAATTTACAAATACCAGCATCATCAAATATGGCGATACCTGTTGAAATTTTGTCTATTACAATACGCACCTGGCTTAGCAGTGCACTGTATGCATGCGATGTTTTTGCATTGCCTGTATAAGTTTGAGAAACTCGTCAGGCATCTGTGTGTGTGTGTGTTTTGGGGGGGGGGGAATGGGGGGGGGGGGGGGGGGGGGGCAACATTTACGAATCTGCAGGTACACGGGTAGATCTACATAAAATAATAGAATAGAATAGAACATTTATTTCTCCAATTACGAACCCTTTCCGTTATGCAGTCACATATAAACATTCACTAATAATTCAGATCATGTTTTCCTATTTCTCTATTAAAATGACTGATGTTGCCTCACATTAGAGTAGTCTTGGCGAGTCGATTCTATATACAGCCGCAACACGTTTTCATGGATAACTGGCACAAATTATCGTAGACTTATTATCAAGACACAACTTTATCAATGTCCTGTTAGTTTTCCTGAACTGGGAGACTCTTCAAAAATTCTTTGCTCTCAAAGGAGCAAATGCTTTCCTTAAAGAGTTTACTCCCATTGGAAAGGTAGGATAAATCAAAAATATTATTGCCGAGATGCTTCCCTTGAAAGTGTACCCGGTTGCCCTAGGCCCACACATTTACATGTACACACTCAATTTCTTTTCAGTTCCTTCCAATGCTTAACACGTTCATTATCATTTGTATGCCGACTAAAATTGTAACATTGTAATTGTCCGGTTGACTAGCAGGCCCGGGTATCTTGCAGGTCACCAGAAGATTTGATATTTTTGCATTTACGAATCGTCCCGAAGGCACATGTAAAGGGCAATCCAATACACTTTATACTCAACTCTGGGCTTAATCATTATTCTTCATACTCTGCGTCCTGAAATTAAATAATTGGGCAGTCGATTTCCGAATCGAATAGGACAAAAGTCGAAATACATTCATTAGGCAATGATAGGAATTGAGCTAACGGCCTTCAGATTCTCATCTGAACACTCTAAGCTACCAAATGTGGTGACGTGCAGGAAGGTTTTCACTTTTTCCCATACTGTAGTATTTTCTGAGGGTCAGTAAGTACACGGGTGACCTGCAACAATCCAAGACTAAGATAGCTTGCACCGCAAATGTTATAAAAGTTAAGATGAACAGCTTGCATGTGTGCATTTTATTATGGATCTTGGCTGGTAGCTTTTTTGTTCATGCACATTTTGCTAAATGAAGGCAATGATGGGTTGCTTGAATAAGTATACAAAGTTCATGCGTATTTCAACAGTTTCTCACACGCCCGCTATTTTCCACTTTCAAGCAGATTGTTTAAGTATACTGTCAATGGTCTTTACGCTTATTTGGGATGTGGATTTGCCAAAGTGGAGCAATTCGTATGCAGTTTAAGTTCATGTAACAGTACTTTGCTTCCACGGAATAAATGGCTGTTTTTGTGCCACGTGCCAAACGTCGGATGGCAAGTAGCAAGCCTCCAAATTTTCCCCACACTTCCCACATCCGCACAGCCCGACACATTTTCATGCTCATCATCGAACGCACGAATTGCTCTTCGTAACTTAATTCAGAACGGAAAGAGTTCGCTTGCAAGCCAATCAGGGTTTTGCTATTTGCATATATATACAGTTTTGTATCTTGAAGCAGTCTTGTTAGACTAAGCAGATTTTGCTGTTATCATATCCGACAAGATTCCTCTTTCCCTGTTGCGGCTCAGCTGTTGGTAAGATTCAAATGATTGTAATAAATCTCAGTATGTGTAACAACAATGAAGCCAAATCGGGCAGAGAGAGAGAGAGAGAGATAATACGCTGTCACAGCAACGACTGCTCAAGTCATGTTTGGGATCTATACATCACTCCAGGCATCGGTCAAGATGAATTCCCCCACTTCCCTGGCCCCCACCCACCCCCAGCCTCGTCACCAACCGCCTCCTTCCATCCCCACCTGGCTTGTTTCTTTCTAAGTAACTTGAGCCGCGACGCGAGAAAACCAACGATGTAGAGATAATCCTGGGCATCCGCCCAGTCTGACCAGAGTATTTGCTGTCTGCAGGTAGCTTAGACCCTTAGCTACCCTTAAGACGCTTAGGGAAGACTCTGTGCAGACTAGGCGGATGCCGAGGCTGATCTGAGTCTGCGCTGGGCGCACAACCACTTTGTTTATTTTCTCGTGTCGCGGCTCATATGTTCGCTGTAATTGTTGAGCAAATTATAAAATCAGATCGTAAATTTTTCGAAAACTAGACAAACAAAACGACAAGAAAGAAACTCTTTACTTCGCACTGGTGCATTTCATGTCCGACTTATAATCTGTTTACATGGCATGCGGACTGGCAATCTAGCGCGAGGCAATATACGTCATTTATTTTATTACGTCACAACACTGACCTAATTACTTATTTGACAGAAAACAGATGACTGTTTGAAAGATAAATAATATTAGAAAAGGATATTATTTTCACAAATTTGAGTGGCAGAACGTCAGATTTGTACAATGCCAATCAGGTCAGCAGTCAGGTAAGGTAAGTTCTACCAGTTTGTAGTCATTTTTAGCTAACTAAACTCCGTAATTTTTCTCCTCTTCAAGTATTTAGCAATCTGAGCTAATGTTTGACAAGCTGTCGACCTCAATTTTCTGTCTAAATTGTGGCTGTCCGGCAAGTATTGCTGGTGCTCATATCACGTGCAAGACCGTTTCCTGAGCGTTAAAACTGCAGATGCCATTTTTTATTTTGCAATTTAAAAATGTTCCAAAACGATATTGCTTGAAATTTCACATGCAAAAAGAAGAAATAATAAAGTTTTTGATGGCATGGGTGTGCGCATTGAAGAAAGTCTCAGCTTTCTGTAAATTTTGTTTTATGTTGATACAAATTTTCGGTAGAATCAAGATAGAGTATTGTCATATGACGATGAATATTTTAGCATTTCGAGCAATTTTGGCCCTGAATTTTGTTGAGAAAGCCTGCTTAATACTTGTTAGCAAAACATTTTTATGTGTTTAATGAATTTTATATACCCAATACCTCTAAATACATTTGAGAATAATGGGAAATTTCGTCAAGAACCATGTTCGCCATTTTTTGGGCCTATTTTTTATGTGGAAGGATCTACCGTTGTAAATACAATCACCGCTTTTCGAGGGTTTGCGTTCCAACTGTACATAGTGGTAATAAATATTTGGTCCTGAAGTCTCCTCACCTACTATCCATACCTCACCACAACAATGATTTCTTTCACTTGCCTTTCCTGGACACTTGTTAACTTCAAGATGATTTATGTCCACTTTCATTAGCACTCATAGGTACAGAACAAAAGTATTGGTTTATCTCTGCTTTCATTAGCACTCTTGCCTAACATAGGTACAGAATAAAAGTATTGTTTTATCTCTGCTTTCATTAGCACTCTTACATATAATAGGTCCAGAAAGCATGGCAGAGAACCCAAGCATCTGGAATGGCTGAATGAAAATTCCTGAGCATATTTTGTTTAACATATTGATCTACATAATTTTGATCACAACTGAGCCATGGCACGAGAAAACCAACAAAGTGGTTGTGTCCTCATCTGCCCAGTCTGATCAGTCTTTCCTGTCCACATGAAGGCTGCTTAGACACTTACCACCTACCCTTTGAGCGCTTAGCAAAGAGTCTGATCAGACTCTGCCAATGCCCAAGCTGATCTGAGTCTGCGCTGGGTGCACAACCACTTTGTTAGTTTTCTCATGTCACGGCAATTATTTTTTGTCATAAAAATGAGTGGGAATATGACAAACTGGTAATCAGATCAAACACATTCTGCAGGCTGCTTTAATTCCATAACTGGTTTAGTATCTTATACAGCCTAAAGGTCCCTATGTATCTGTAGCTAGGTGCTGTATCTGATTATAATTCTGCAGAGATTGATGTTCTTTTCTACTTGCTGAAATCAGATGGAAATAATTCAATGCTCCTGATAAGAAGGGATAACAGGGGTAATTTAGTGATAATTATCTATATTTTTCCATAAAACGTGTTGTGTTCCCGCCTCGTCCAACACATGAGCGGTCACGAAATATGATTTTCTTAAGAAATAAGAAAATTTGAGCTGGGACACGAGAAAACCATCAAAGTGGTTGTGCACCCAGTGCAAACTCAGATCAGCCTGGGCATCTGCCCCATCTGATAAGACTTCGCTAAGCACTTAAAGGGTAACTAAGTTTCTTCTAAGCTACCTCCATGAGGACAGCAAAGACTGATTAGACTGGGTGGATGCCCAGGTTGATCTAAGTCTGCGCTTGGCTCACATGCCACTTTGTTGATTTTCTCGTGTTGCAGCTTATTTATCCTTGAATCATCCCCACTAGCCAACCTTATCTGGAGCTCTAACATATATGTTGACAGACTATTCTCATCTTCTGTCAAAATTAACGCATTCCATTTGGGATACCCCTTTAGGGGTATCTGGGCAAACAGTTTGGATCCAGATCAGGCCCCACAAATGTGGGGCCTGATCCGAGATCCAAACATTTTGCTGCCAAGACATCATTTCTACAAGAGTTGGTTAGACCAATATTGTCAAAATATTCTTGATTTCTGATGCAGACGACAATTTCAGCAGACGACAAAAATACCCAGAATGCAATGGGTTAATGGCTGCTGCCTTGTAAACTGCTGATTCAAACGAAAACTGGTTTGGGGAGTGCCTGCTTTCTCCTCTGTGGTCAGTCACTTTACAATGAGACCCAGATCACTGATAATTTCACTTCATATCCTGGAATTTTTATTTTTCTTATATGTCTTGTATCACAACTTCTAAACTGGGTTCGAGGTTATAAAACTTGAGAATAATCTCAAAATAAAGCACACTGATTGCGCTCAAACTCAAAATAAAGCACACTGATTGTGCCCAAACTCAAAATAAAGCACACTGATTGGCTGCTTCTGAGCACATAAGCACACTGATTGGCTGCTTCCGAGCATGTGCTCGGAAGCAGCCAATCAGTGTGCTTTCTTTTGAGTTTGAGAATGTACTCAAGTTTTTATAACCTCGGGGCCTGGTCTTCAACTCCTGTCCTGCTGTCTGACTTCATTATCAATCCCAGTTTACCAGTAATTACACTGAATACAGTCTCACTATAATGATTCGAATCTCACCAAATACACTATTCCAGTCTCGCTGTACGTGATTCTACTGTAAAAATCTAAATATTGGGATAGCGAAAATATCCTAATATGCTAAAATAGTGGGACCCCTAAAAACCATTAATTTTCCATTTGGAACAAATGGAAGACTAATGGTCTTAGGTGTCCCAGTAGTTTTAAAAGCACATTCGGGTATTTACTGTAAATATCCTAAAAATAGAACAGTTTGGTTTTACAATGCAGTAATATGTCCAAAAGATGCAGATGAACTGGCCAACAGTGTAGGCCCTGATCAGACTGCTCCTTTCTGCACTGTTTGCTCAGACATATCTGTCCCAAATACTTAGAAATTTTATGATAGTCATAACTTGTATGGTTCAATTTTTCTGTTCATACAAGGACACTGTCACCATACAATGATTTATCCAAAGATGTATGAAGATTGTCAAGGGCCACAAATGTCTGAAATCTTCCTACTCACTTTGACACATTTATACAAGTCATATGGTAGTTATATATTATGCGATGGATAATTACTACTTTCTAGAAGTCCTTTAAGTTTTTTCACAAGTTGAGAGAATGATGGTCTTTTATCAGGATTCTGAAAATGAGGAAAGTATATAAGATATTGATAACACAAACCCAGAAAAGGTATTCCTCGATTTCCTTTCGTTGACTGGGCGGTGCGTATTTCTGACCTTACCTTCGACGAGTATATTTTCTAAAAAGGTATAATGCGGTAATGGTTTTTATGCTAACTCACGCAGAACAAACCTCACCTTTACAAAAGGCACGGAATGATCGGCGATCGCACAAAAATATTCTTTTTTTCTCTTTCAACCCAGCATACAGACAGTGTCTAAACAACGTTGTGACGACGTCGATGCAAATCGAAACAACCTTATACACACCTCAGTAAAGCGTCCTACCGTTGCATCGCGTTCCTTCGACGTCGTTTCGATGTAATGTGCCTGTATGGAAACTGTTTATCATTTGCGATGACCGATGGCATTTACCGGGCATTTTTAATCTGCCAATTATGCGTAACAACTCATGAGCATGCTACTTTACCGATTTTTCATGTGGACTGCTCGATTTTGACATTGAATGGCAAGCTTCTAACAGCACCGCCCAGTCAATGAAAGGAAATCGAGGAATAGTGTGGCATATGTACAGACCTCCCCGGTTTAGCTAATAATTCAGTTAAAAGACATGGTTTCAGAGCTCTAGATAAGAGGGAGTATTTGGTGATAATTAGGGATAATTTTTGTTAATTCTGCATAAAAAAATACGTTGTGGCCCCTCAACGAGACAGTCCAGATGCATTGTGGCCCCTCATCTGAACTGTCTCAACGACAGTTCAGATGAGGGGTCACAACATATGGTTTCGATGAGAGATAAGAAAAATTATCCTTAATTATCATCAAATACTCCCTCTTATCTAAAGCTCTACTCTCTTGTTGACCCACTCAAGCAAGTGGTTTTTCGAAGTTTATACTTAAAGGATAAAGAATCAGAAATTCCATTTACCTAGTTCAATTTACTACCATTTCTCGTAGTCAGATTTGTCCAGTAGAGTTTTTGAAATTCACTGGCATGCTCTCAAGCTTGGAAAGTAATCCCTTGCAATGTACTTTTTTCAGTTTCAAAATGGCAGCCTCAAGATGACCATTATTGCTGTAGGGGTGGCATGTTTCAAGCACATTCTTGAAAATTACCAGTACATATAAAATTAACGTGAAATCAGTTCAGACAAATTTATTCTTATAATTTATAGCAGTTATATTCGTAAGAAATATCTTTTTGGAAAACAAAAAGCTGCATAAGTGTAGCTGACACTGCAAGCAACCCTTTGCTGAAATGATCATATTCCAAAAAAGATCAAGTGATTAGTGATGACATCATTTCTGTTGTCATAATGGGTGGTTCCCAGCTTAATAAAAATTTAAATGAACCTCATCAAAGGCTGGAAACCAGAAGGAATATTTTTTACTATTGGAAAACCCACCTCCAAATGATAAATGATAAATAGACAAAAGAGGTCATGCAATATGCTGCAAGTCAGTATTTAGCTATGAGAAATGGTTTTGGGTATGTTAAACCTAAAATTTTGATATTTAAGCATCTTCAAAGAAAAAAGTTCCACTAACAAGACCTGTCTGCGTACAGGATAGCTCGCCTGCAGCGCATTGCCCATCACATATAAAAACTTTAACCAAAACATCCAATCCGGACGCCGACGCGGACGCGGACGCGGACGCTGACGCCAGGGTGACAACAATAGCTCTTCCTGAACTTTCGTTCAGGCGAGCTAAAAACCACTTGCTGGAGTGGGTCAACAAGAGAGTAGGTTTATTCCCCTCTAGAATGACCAAAAGTACCTATATCAGTCTTGTTTAGTCTATAATAAGAGTCTAGCTGCCAGCATGTAGATAGATTAGACCCCTAGCTACCCTTCAAGTGCACAGCAAAGACTCTGGGCAGATGCTCAGGCTGATCTGAGTCTTCACAGGGTGCACATGCCACTTTGTTGGTTTTGTCCTGTTGTGGCTCATTTGTCAAAAAAGATCCCAAACATACTGGCAAGCAGTGTAGATCAAGCTGAAAGAGCTCACTGAAAATCTCATTGCTTGCATTTCTGTCAATTTCTGGCAGCTAGACTTTTATCTGACTGAGCGGAATCAGGCTGAGCTGTGTCTGTGCTAGGTGCACATGTCACTTTGATGGTTTTCTCATGTCATAGCTCAAATAATACTTTCCCCTATACTTGTCAACTCAAAGCTACTAAGAGTCCATTTTTAGCGGTGAAAGGAATTGAAATACTTGTATGTGGCAAAACAGAGGTGTTGTAATATTCTGGCATAAAGCAAAAGAGCCACAAGAATGTTTATTCACCAGAATAGAATGTTTATTCACCAGAGTCTCAGACCCGACTGACATCTTAAGAGCTACAAATATGGCGGGGTTACAAAAATACATCTTTTGTCTCAGTAAAAAACATGTTTGACGCCCGTCTAAGAGTATATGTAGTTCTAATAAAGGATGTTGCTGTTGGCTACCAGCCCATGAAATAACTATAGTATGTAATACGATACCTTAGCAATTAACCTACCTTATAAGCACACTTGATTCTATATGTGTAAGAAAACAGAAAAAATCCTTGTCTAATGACTTTTTTAAGCAACAGGTGCTTTGAACAACTGGGCCCTGATCTGAATCATATCTGTGCTGACATTAAGCAGATTTTGGTAACTTAAAAATTTGGAGTTGCAGCAACAGAAAGTAAACTAAGAGAAGGGGAAATACTTACATTATCCCAACATTCTAACATAATGGAGTAAACAATAAAGGGAGCAGGATCAGGTTTGGCGAGTCGTTTATTACTTGAGCAGACAAAATCTACAACTTCAGCATTTCTCATCTGATCGTAAGGCATCATTCCACCTGTGAAAATTTCCCACATTAAAACACCTACAAGAGAAAATTACCATGAAAATTCTTAACCCTTAAAAAAGCAGACGACAAAATTTACGTCTGCAGAAATTTAAAAAAATGTTTTGTCCAAGCTAAATCATATTGAGAATTCAAAGACTATAGGGCAAACAGTGTAGATCTAGATGAGGTGGCTCATTATGAGCCACCTCATCTGGATCTACACTGTTTGCAAATTCAACAATTTTTCATTTTTGGTACTTTAAGGGTTAACAGTTTGGCTACCTAAATTAATAATTGTCCTAAAAACAAAACAGTTTAATTTTACAACGCAGTAATGTGTCCAAAAGATGCAGCTGGAACGGCCTAAAGTGTATTTCCTATCAGACCGCTCTTTCAACTGCAGTTTGACGTGGGTGCTCCAGATAAGAAGGGGTAACACAGATAATTTAGGGATAATATTCCTTATTTTTCCGTTAAAACGTACATTGTGACCTCTTATTAGAACTGTCTCGACGAGACAGTTCTAATGAGGGGTCACAATGTATGTTTTCGTTAAAAAATAAGATAAATTATCTCTGAATTATCCCTCTTACCCCTTCTTGTCTGGAGGTCTGATACTTAGACTTTTGATGGCATAATAAATTTCTTCTACAAGTCTGCTAGTAACATCTGTCTAGGCACTTCATTTATGTTTTGGGGGAAAAACAAATGTAAAATCTCTGTTGGCATGTAACATACATCATCATTTGTCACCAGGCAGAATGACACGACACTGCTTACTTTATGCTGCTTTTGTTCACCATATTTGAAATGTTTTTAAGTCAAAATACAGTCATTGGAAACATAATTACTATGTACATGGTCCAGTATGATTATAAGTCTCTAATCATTATTTGAAACAGAGCTCTAGATAAGAGGGAGTATATTTGATGATAATTGAGGATAATTTTTCTTATTTCTCATCGAAAACATATGTTGTGACCCCCTCATCTGAACCGTCTCGTCAAGACGGTTCAGATGAGGGTCAAAATGCATGTTTTTATGCAGAATTAACAAAAATTATCCCTAATTATCACCAAATACTCCCTCTTATCTAGAGCTCTGTTGAAAGAATAAACAATAAAGGACTCAAATCAATAGAGATCTTTGTCTCAGTCTCAAAAATATTCTGAAATATACTGTAATGCACTTTATACTAGTGTGTTCTTTATTTGGGCCGCGGCACAAGAAAACCAGCAAAGTGGTAGTGTGCCCAGCACAGACTCAGATCAGCTTGGGTATCCGACCAGTCTGTTCAGAGTATTGCCTAAGCGCTTAAAGGGTAGGTGACGGTCTAGCTACTTTAATGCGGACAGCGAAGACTCTGATCAGACTGGGCGGATGCCCAGGCTGATCTGAGTCTTTACTGGGCGCACATGCCACTTTGTTGGTTTTGTCGTGTCATGGCTCATTTTTTTTTTTTTTTTTTTTAATTACTAACCAAATGCCCAAACATCCGACTTGCTACTAAACCTGGTGTAACTGAGAACTTCTGGGGGTGCCCACTTCACAGGAAACTTGGTCCCCGTTGAACTTGTGTACTCATCATCTATCACATATCTACAACAAGATGAATATTAACCCTTAATGCGCCAAAAAGCAGACGACAAAATTTACGTCTGCAAAAATTTCAAAAAATGTTTCATCCAAGTGATATCATATTGAGAATTCGAACACTAGAGGGCAAACAGTGTAGATTCAGATGAGGTGGCTCATTATGAGCCACCTCATCTGGATCTACACTGTTTGCCAATTCAACAATTTTGATTTCTGGCGCTTTAAGGGTTATGAGATCCATACATAGACACCTGAGAAAACATCTTAGACCTAGATCAGGGGCCGTATTCATAAAGCCACTTAAGTCGTTGCTATGCGGTTGCTAAGGCTAAATATCAATTAAGGAGATTCCCTACAACTATGGAATTTGGTCTGAAGGAACAGTCTTTGTAAGACTGTTCCTCCAGAGCAAATTTCATAGTTGCAGGGAATCTTCTTCAAAGAAATTCAGCCTTAGCAACAGCATAGCAACCACTTAAATCGTTTTATGAATACGGCCCCAGGGTATGGTTGTTCAAAGCTTAACTAAGTTGTTAGACAAGAATTTCTTAAGTCTTCTAGTGCACATCTTATCAAGTACCCTAATAGTTTTTGCTGAAAAAATATAAGGAGCTTTTGCACTCCTCATATTTTTTTGGCAATTTGCGTACAATTTGTTTGATAATATAATGTCTCGTTAGCTAACAAGGATGTAAGGTTAGAACAACTGGGCCCAAAATGTTAAGGAACATCAGAGGATAAATGGACTTGTCAATATTCACATATGACAAGTAGGAAAATGTCTGTTTCCTTGTGGTTCATTATTGAATCTAAATCTAACAAGGGCTTCGCAAGCGGCGCATAATACCCCCGTTTAAATGTCATAAAGGAGTTACAGAATGAACAAGACAAAAGGATAGACAGACAGACAAACAGAGGCAACCACTCTATAATAAATGAATTCAACATTATTTAAATATACCGTTAGTATATCAAGTCAAGGGAGATAAACTAAATATACTAGATACACCATTCTTGGTTCCATTACATTCCCTTGACATCATACAATATTTTAAACAGTTGAAATGTTACAGACTAAACATGATATTTATGCAAGGGCAGGTAATTCAGTAAGTAAGCCAGAGTTGTGGTTCTTGCTCAGGATACATTACCACATTGTACACATTCCTACAAAGTTTCATTCTAATATTTCAAAAGTTAAAGGAGATATGGAGTGAATGAGAAATGCCTAAAATATACTAATCAAAGGGAGGTTACTCCAAAATTAAGAAAGGGGGAGCAGCCATTCTTATATGTGACACACTGTCTTGTGATCATGCACATTGTTATAAAGTTTCATCATGATATTCCAAACGGTTACCAAGTTATGGTATGCACAATTTAAGTATACACAAAAATAGTCAACAAGAACTAATGAAAGGGATGTAACTCTAAAACGAAGAAAGGGAGAGCAGCCAATGTTGTACGCGACACATCGTTGGGACTTCATACACATTGCTATGAAGTTTCATTACTATATCCCAAACAGTTATCTAGTTATGGCCCGCACAAGACTTGCAGGTAAAAAATTAATCAAAGGGACATAACTTGGAAACTAAGAAAAGGGGGAGCAACCATTTTGTACGCGACATGTTCCCCCAACCTAATACATATTCCTACCAAATATCATGAATATATCCCAAACGGTTAATGAGTTATGGCGCGCACAAGAATGTTTACGGACGGACGGACGGACAGCGCCATGACATAATACGACCGTTTTTTCAAAACGGGCGTATAAAAATCAGGAATGAAAAATCTGTGGTTATATGAGCCACAACACGAGAAAACAAACAAAGTGGTTGAGCTCCCAGCGTAGACTCAGATCAGCCTGGGCATCTGCCCAGTCTGAGCAGAGTCTTTGCTGTCCACATGGGAGTAGCTTTGACCCTTAGCTACCCTTTAAGTGCTTAGCGAAGAGTCTAATTAGACTGGGTGGATCCCCAGGCTGATTTGAGTCTGCCTTTGGTGCACAACCACTTTGTGGGTTTTCTCGAGTCGCAGCTCATATGCCTTTTTGATAGGCTGTCATGTTTTCTTCTTCAGTAGATGCACCTATGATCAAAAGAAACTTCAATAACAAAATGAGTGTGCATTTGATTTATCATTATCAATGGTCGCCCATATGGGCAATGCCCACAAAATGAGATAATGGGGACAGAGAAAAGCCCATCATTTTACCTCTCATAACATTGATAAGCAGGGCCTCAAATGATTCAAAGTCGTAAGAAAGGGTTTCAAATTTACAACCCTTGGATGATGAGTCCAGCAGTTTAAAACTGGAACACTTATCCAAAAACAAGGCAACCCTTATTCCACTTATGCGAAAGTTCTATATGGCTTATTATAGTATCACTTGAAAGATTTTTACTGGTATAGTGATCTTTCATTTTATGCCTTGTTTCAATAAAATGTCCTTTACTGTAGAAGTTCTATGTATTGGGACAGATAAAGTAAGGCAAAAAGTGCAGACCCAGATCAGGGTCTACACTGTTGATTGATCAGGGTCTACACTGTTTGCCATTCCAGCTGTATCTTTTGGATGCATTTTTTCGTTGTTAACTTGCACTGTTTCATTTTTAGGACAGTGACAGTAATTATCTCAGGTGTCCCGATTTTTAGAATTTTACAGTAATAATATGCAATCTGAGCATGCTCGGCCAATTCCATGAATCAGACCTCGGGTGTATGTACGGCGGTGAAATATGCAGCAAAATCCAACATTTTGTTCGCCGGAACAATATATACCAAAGGCGTAGCTCTCTATGTCTACGAATGATAATTAATTCTCGACCTGCGACTTTTTCAGCTTTTGTATGGACATTCATTTAATGCTTTGCTGTTGTCAAAACAAAATAGTAAATTATTGATGCTGAGACAGAAAATACATTTTTTCGGCTTTAGCCCTATAACCTTAGTATTGACCAACATTTAAAGTATTTCATTGGCCAATATAAATACACCCAGGATTTTAATGTAAGAAACTTACTTTTGCTTTCTCTTTCTACTTTCAGTTTCATTTGACTGTTGGCCTATTCAGTAGCATTTCCGAAACTGAAACCCCAACACCAACAACAAATATGCATATCAACATGCGCATCCGTATAATCTGATCAGCACATTCGATATCTTACATGTACCTGATTCATGCATATTACAATACACACTTCTATTTAATCTAAGCCAATTATCTTTTATTAAAGATATTTCTTGTTTCTTTTCATTTTATTATTTACTCGGTGTGACAGTGTGGCCATCTTTGTTTATGTTGTTGTTCCTAATAAGTCATGTGACGTAAGTAGGCCCATGTCATACATCCAAGTTTGAATCACGGAATGAGCCGAGTGGTGTTCTGATTGTAATAATATGGTAAGATCATTTTTATCCCAAGGCAGATGTGAGAAACTCCTTACCTAGCTAAACCGAAATCAGCCACTTTGATTATCTGATTATCTCCTACGAGACAATTTCTAGCTGCCAGATCCCTGTGGATAAAACTTCTACTTTCTAAATACTCCATTCCAGCACAAGCTTGTAAACTCATGTCAACTAATCCCTCTACCTTTCCTAGTATCCTCCCTTTATGCCTCTTTAAAAAGCTTAATAATGAACCTGCAAGACACAGATTATACTGTATTAATCCTAATAAATGCCCCTGCCTCTTTTCTGAAAATAGTGTATATTTACTTGCACAAATTCTTGTTTGCTTCTCTGGATGAGGTAGCTCTTTGAAATGGGGTCAAGTCTTAAAGGAAAGAATTTGCTCCTAAAGAAGGGAATTCTGTCTTTTAACAGTTGACCCCTACAGAGAAGAGAGGCAAAAGAAAGTAGGGTTCTTCCTCTGCAAGTATACCCATTCACCTTGATACTGTTTATCAGCAGTATAAATGGCAGTGGCTGATTTGCTTCACTTTAGGCTCTAAATAATGCCCCCTTTCATTAAAATGCATTGCCCCTGGGGCGTTTTTATAAAATAGGATAACTATGGTATCCTAGTCTTATTAATAAAACATACAATAAGTACCCTTACATACTGAGACAAACAGAATCTGTCATTGGCCTCGGATGCAGACCTGGAGACTCAAGGCTTTACCGAGTTTCCCACACACCCATGTGCCCAAGAATTGCGGCTAAGGAGGCCCATGACATTGACAAAGCATCAAGTGAAATAGGAATGTTTTTCATGCAGCTAAGCACTGATGTAAAATGGGCACTATCTAAAACTGTAAGTATATGACACTGAATGATAAGCGAGCCCATGTATCATTCCGAGGTGTCAAACTGATATTAATGCATGGAGACAACATGGTTGAATGCTATTATCTTAATGACCCTAAAAATTCAGACGACCTAAAGTCGGACAATTATTTTTCGAAAATAGTTAGACAGTGGATTTTACATGTTAATGCATCCAAATGATGCATAGTGAATTGCAAACGTTGTAGACCCTGATCAAACTGCTACTCAATTTGATATGGGTCTACAATTTTTGCTCAGACTTGTCTGTCCGAATATTTAGGGTCATTAAGGTATTGCATAAAACTTCCCAAGATTACAAGAAAATAACCACAACATTCTGTTAAATAGTATCTTGCAAATGACTTTATGCCAGGTTTGACAACTGCAAGTATTATAATTTGTGAGAAACTGACCTAAACACTAGGGTCAACATAATTGTAGATCGACAGACAGAATGACTGACTGCATTCAAATTTATGTTCCAAAAAACTGCATTCAAATTTGAGTTCCAAAAACAATGATCTTACTTTAATCAAATTAATGTTTATACAGAATTATGGAACAAACTGTTGGTTGATAATAACAGTTATATATGTAGTAGTCACTTACCATACTGCATTAACTCCGTAACAATGATTAGAGGTCTACTTTGAGTCACTACACCATACAGTTGTACTAAATTTGGATGACTAAGCTGACTGAAATGTATAAAGGTAAATATTTTCAAAAGTTTTCAAGCACATGATTGGTAAAGTTTTAACCCACTCCATTCGGGATACCCCTTTAGGGGTATCTAAGCAAACAATTTGGATCCACATCAGGCCCCACAAACGTGGGGCCTGATCTGAGATCCAAACTGTTTGCTGCCTAGACATCATTTCTACAAATTTCACAAGAGTTGGTTAGACCAATATTTTCAAAATATTCTTGATTTTTGATGCAGACGACAATTTCAGCAGACGACAAAAAATACCCAGAATGCAATGGGTTAAAGTTTACATCCAGAGAAAATAAGTCTCACCTACGGTGTCCCTATTTTTTGATGATTCATCTTGACCTGAACAATCTTTTTTGAGGGACACTACAGACACATTCTCCTTACTTGTTTTGAATCATAGAAAATCTTTAAGTTTTCACAAAAGAAACACATAAGGACTTTTGGCCATGTTTTCTAACAAAATCATACGGCTAGAAACTCTAAGCAGAGGCTCATTCAAGGAAAAGATAAAAGTAAAGATTTCCCATAGCTTAGTGGTCCTTGGGGGAGTGGGTGTTTGAGGTCCACCTTATCTTGGGCACAGCATATGAAAAACTGAGCCAATCCCTCTCCTTTCACTAGCTTTAACCGTCCCTGATTCAAAAATGGAACCCATTTACTGTTAGGTTGACAGAGAGTGTTTTTTAGCCACTGGCTGGCCCATTAGGGAATCAAACCTGTGAAGGTCTGCATCACAGCTGAGCACCTCTAAGCATCCAACCATGGTGCCTCCCAGGGAAACACTCCTGTCAAATTACTGTATTTAGACACCAGTTTCACAAAAGTAGTTCAAGGTACTGGTTTCAGCATGTTCTTATGCCACTGAAGATATAGTAATCCAAACTCCACTTTACCTTGAACTCATAGAAACTTTGGAATATTTCATCTCAATGTTTGGCTTTACCTGGAACTTTGCTACAGGGTATAGTACCGTATACAAGATAATTTTGGCAGTGTTCCATTTTTCGCGGTATTTCGCGGTCACTTAGAAACCGCAATTAAAATTGCGAATTAATTTCCTGTTTCTTACAAAGTATCTTCTGTAGACACAGTGTTCATATATTTTGTTTCTGTTTGCTTCGGTTATTGCTGGTACTTTTCACCAGACCCAGTTCTTTCATTAACCTGCGGCAGCCCTGCCGCAGGTTAATGAACGAACTGGCTCAAGTGAAAAAGAAGTAGTTTTGCTTTTCGGGCATGTTGCTAACCGCAACAAGACCTGTCACCTGGACAGGAAAGCTGGCCTGACAGCGCCTTACCCATCACATAAAAAACTTTACGTAAAACTTTAACATTTTGCTAACGCCGCCACCGCCTCCAAAGCCAACGCTAACGCCGACGCCGGGGGTAGTACAATAGCTCTTCCTGAACTTTGTTCAGGCGAGCTAAAAATTAAACAAGAGGACCAATGGTCCTGTAGCTCACCTGACACCTGGTCCTGGTATATATTTTAATGCTTTTATACATGTATATAGCACCAGGGCAGGGGCAGATAACCCCCCTCCCTTGGGGATTAATGTTGAGTCCCAATTCTATATACCAAGCCACAAGGTCACTGGGCCTTTGTTTCTGGACAAAGATTTCTGAAGGGTTTTTATCATAAATGGGTGTGGCGGCCACCATCTTCATACGACCATGACCATCTGAACAAACTTTGATTCCTTTGATCCAGTATTAAAGCTCCATATATATGAAACACAGTAATCATTTGTATAAACTATGATGGGCCTGAGTGCCCAATGCTACATACCGGTACCAAGTTTCAAGGTTATAGGCCTTTCGGTTCTCGAGAAAAAGACGTTTGAAGAGTTTTTACCATATATGGGCATGGTGGCCATCTTGGTCAAGTGACCAAGACCATCTGAACAAACTATGGTTCCTTTAAGCCGGTGAAGCTCCATATGAAATATGGCTTCAATTGACCCTAGTGGCCACTGAGAAGATGTTTGAAAATGTTGATGGGTGACAGAATCTCAATGACCTTGTACAAAAGTCAAAGAATGACCTTGACCTTTAACGACAAAATATCTTCATCTGGTCATTTAGTCAACCATATATACCAAATATTGCACCTTAGACTTAAATAGTTTCTGAAAAATCCACTGTTTAAGCATTTTCCCATATAAAAGCCTACATAATGTACCAAAGTTGACAGTGTCATAAATTAGGTCAAGGTCAACGCACGATCATTTGTATAAACTAATATGGGCTTGAGTGCCCAAAGCTACATACCAAGTTTCAAGGTCATACACCTTTTGGTTCTGGAGAAGAAGATTTTGAAGGGTTTTTACCATATACGGGCATGGCGGCCATCTTGGTCAAGACCCTGAGAACAAACTTTTATTCCCTGATCACACTTAGACTCCATATGAAATTTCGCTTCAATCAGACCAGTGGTTTCAGAGGAGTAGATGTTTTGAAAATCTTGATGATGGACAGACCGACAAAATGACCTTGACCTTTCAGTGACATAATATCTTCATCTGGTCATTTAGTTGACCATATATACCATGTATTGTACCTAAGACTTAAATAGTTTCTGAGAAATCCACTGTATAAGCGTTTTCCCATATAAAAGCCTAACATACCAAAGTTGACCATGTCGTAAATTAATTCAAGGTCAACACATGGTCATCATTTGTATAAAATTTGATGGGCCAGCATGCCCAATGCTACATACCAAGTTTCAAGGTCATAGGCCTTTTGGTTCTAGAGAAGAAGATTTTTGAAGGGTTTTTATCATATATGGGCATGGTGGCCATCTTGGTCATGTGACCCAGACCCCGGGTATAAACTTTCGTTACTCCATCCCACTGAGACCCCATATGAAATTTGGCTTCAATCGGCCCAGTGGTTTCAGAGGAGAAGATGTTTGAAAATCTTGACGACGGATGGTCCGACGGAATGACCTTGACCTTTAGTGACATAATATCTTCATCTGGTCATTTAGTCGACCATGTATACCAAGTATTGTACCTAATACTTAAATAGTTTCTGAGAAATCCACTGTATAAGCGTTTTCCCATATAAAAGCCTAACATACCAAACTTGACCATGCCGTAAATTAAGTCAAGGTCAACGCAAGGTCATCATTTGTATAAAATTTGATGGGCCCGCATGCCCAATGCTACATACCAAGTTTCAAGGTCATAGGCCTTTTGGTTCTAGAGAAGAAGATTTTTGAAGGGTTTTTACCATATATGGGCATGGTGGCCATCTTGGTCATGTGACCCAGACCCCGGGTATAAACTTTCGCTCCCCCATCCCACTGAGACTCCATATGAAATTTGGCTTCAATCGGCCAAGTGGTTTCAGAGGAGAAGATGTTTGAAAATCTTGACGACGGATGGTCCGACGGAATGACCTTGACCTTTAGTGACATAATATCTTCATCTGGTCATTTAGTCGACCATGTATACCAAGTATTGTACCTTAGACTTAAATAGTTTCTGAGAAATCCACTGTTTAAGCATTTTCCAATATAAAAGCCTAACGTACCAAAGTTGACCATGCCGTAAATTAGGTCAAGGTCAACGCAAGGTCATGATTTGTATAAATTTTGATGGGCCCGCATGCCCGATGCTACATACCAAGTTTCAAGGTCATAGGCCTTTTGGTTCTGGAGAAGAAGATTTTTGAAGGGTTTTTACCACATATGGGCATTGCGGCCATCTTGGTCATGTGACCCAGACCCCGGGTATAAACTTTCGTTCGCCCATCCCACTGAGACTCCATATGAAATTTGGCTTCAATCGACCCAGTGGTTTCAGAGGAGAAGATGTTTGAAAATCTTGACGACGGATGGTCCGACGGAATGACCTTGACCTTTAGTGACATAATATCTTCATCTGGTCATTTAGTCCACCATGTATACCAAGTATTGTACCTTAGACTTAAATAGTTTCTGAGAAATCCACCGTTTAAGCGTTTTCCCATATAAAAGCCTAACGTACCAAAGTTGACCATGTCATAAATTAGGTCAAGGTCATCACAAGGTCATGATTTATATAAATTATGATGGGCCCGCATGCCCGAAGCTACATACCAAGTTTCAAGGTCATAGGCCTTTTGGTTCTGGAGAAGAAGATTTTTGAAGGGTTTTTACCATACATGGGCGTGGCGGCCATCTTGGTCATGTGACCTGGACCAAATATATAAACTTTCGTTCTTGGTCATGTGACCTGGACCAAATATATAAACTTTCGTTCCCCCATCCTGTTAAGGCTCCATATGAAATTTGGCTTCAATCCACCTAGTGGTTTTTGAGAAGAAGATGTTTAAAATTGTCAACGACGGACGACAGACCAAGTCTATACTATAAGCTCACCTTGACAGGTGAGCTAAAAACACGAAAATAAATGTTCATGTTTTTGACCCTTAACCGCAAAATTTTAACCCACGAAAATTACCGCGTATACAGTATTACATGACAGACTTACGTCATAGTTTTTGCTTCTTCTAAGAAAGAATCCTCTGACATGGTCCTCTCCTTCATCATTTTAACTGCTACTATATGGTTCTTCCATCTACCCTTATGAACAGTCTGAAATACAAGAGGGCTGTAATGTCCCTAATTACTCCCCTTAGCCGTTATGCAAGAAAGTTTCTGCGATATTCAGTTCATTGACTATTATGTACATCTAGAGGCAATCAAAATGAAACATTACTATCACATCATTCTGAAATAAGTGTTTACTGCAGAGACGACATTCAAAGTCTTTATTCAGATATACAGTCAAACCTGTCTTAAGGGGTCACCCAAGGGGACATGCAAAAACTGGCTGCTTAAGACAGGGGACCCCTTAATACAGGTTCATTTACACTGTAATTTGGTTCAAGGGACCCCAAAAATGTGGCTGCTTAAGGCAGGTGACCCCTTAATACAGTGACCCCTTAAGACAGGTTGGACTATATAAGGAAACCACAACTCACCCCTAAAATGCCCAGCACACTCTTGTACCTTACAGATTGGACATGTTCATTGCCAATACCTGGGTTTGAGGTTATAAAACTTGAGAATAATCTCAAACTCAAAATAAAGCACACTGATTGGCTGCTTCCGAGCACATGCTCGGAAGCAGCCAACCAGTGCGCTTTATTTTGAGTTTGAGAATGTACTCAAGTTTTATAACCTCTGAGCCTAGTTTTAAGTTAAGATTTTTTTACTGCTGACAAATTCCTGTATTTAATGCAAACAGTGCAAGAGACAATCAGACAATTGATAGTCATGATACTTACCCCAAAACATCCTGATCCTAGAATATCCATAATTTCTAAATCATTTCTGTCTAATTCCCATTTACCTGAAGAGGGAAAAACAGAGTAAGTTGAATATCAGTTATGAAAATTATAAACCTACATGTGGTATTTTACTGACCCGCAAAAGAGATATAGAATCCCAGGTATTGAGGCTAGGGTCCTATAAAGGGAGATCTGTTCTGCATCTTCAGATGAGAATATACTGAAAACTCTGCCTATTATTCTGAGCAAAGTTAAGAAAATTGTGAAAAATATAAATTCATTGTGGTTAATATTGTCAGCTATGGTGTCCACCTTATCACACCGGCAATACTGAACCTCATGTTCACTCAAAACACACTGAGGAAATGAGTCTTTTATGGGTCCGTACTCAGGGACTGTGGTTTTGTTAAACATGCACAACTGAACATAGAACTTCATTTCTGTGCCTCCTATTCACAGTAGAGCCACGACACGACAACACCAACAAAGTGTCATGTGCATCCGCCCATTCCGATCAGAGTCTCCACTGTCCGCATGGAGCTTGCTTAGACCCTTAGCTACCCTTTATGCACACAGCATAGATTCTGATCTGACTGGGCAGATGTTCAAGCTGATCTGAGTGTTTGCTGGGTGCACATGCCACTTTGTTGATTTTGTTGTGTTGCGGCTCAGTTGTTTTTACAGTCTGTAATCATTTAAAATGATTTAAACATGATACAATAAGCAACAGTCTACCATGCCTACATTGGATTTTTCACAAGTGTCTCAATATATACTTGCAGAACAAGTTTAGTATGTGTATGTCTCACTGAATTTCAGCTGGTGATGTTTTTGTAAAAATGTTTAATAATATCTTCAACATTATATCATATATATTTACATTATGCAGTTAACATATCCAGTACTGCAAAGAGGACAGGGAGAGAAGGATTGTTTGCTGACTCCTACAAGCAGGGGGGAAACATGGGAAGGTAAAGAACAACTTTCTGCTACGTTATCAGGGTAGATAAAATTTGTTACAATAATATGGTTAATTCTAGCAAAGCGTGTATTTCTTATTGAGGTTGGTGTAACAAATTTGAAAAGTCATAAATTTTGCATAATACAAGCTGTCCCTATTCAAGGCCCTGTTCAGAGGAAATTTATTGCTATAAAATGTTCTGAGAAAAGTTAAATTTGCAGAGTTCCAGACCTGGCCCAGAGGTTATAAAACTTGAGTACATTCTAAAACTCAAAATAAAGCACACTGATTGGCTGCTTCCGAGCATATGCTTGGAAGCAGCCAATCAGTGTGCTTTATTTTGAGTTGAGATTATACTCAAGTTTTATAACCTCGAACCCTGGGTGGGTAGCTGGAGGTAAGTCTTAGATGATTATTGTGCATTCTCAACGACATAAGAGTGAAAACAAAACATATAAACTCTCTAATTACTGTCTCTTGATACAAACTGGTACTGATTTCCAATACTATGTAAAAAGGAATCATCAAATGAGCTGCTTCATTAGTCATGAAACACTTCTTGTAGGCATGAATAAACAAGCTGTTGGCCTGCGAAGTGTTTATTTTCAGAAACTGTGAAACCCTAATGCCATACAAATAGGTACAGCATTACCATAATAGTTTAAGAATTAAGACACATAGGTCTACACAAACACTAGAGACCCTGACCAGGCTGCTCTTTTGAATACATTACTGCATTGTAAAACCAGGCTGTTTCATTTTAGGTGGATTACAATTACTGTTTTTAGAATTTGTATGATATAAGCCGCGACATGAGAAAACTAACAACAAGGCATGTGCGCCCAGCAAAGTCTCAGATCAGCCTTGGCATTTGCCCAGTCTGATCAGAGTCTTTGTTATGCGCATGCAGCTAGCTTAGACCTTTAGCTACCCTTTAAGTGCAAAGCAAATACATGTACTTTGATCAGACTGGTAAATGCCCCGGCTGAACTGAGTCTTTGCATGGCACAATGCCACTTTGATCATTTTCTCATGTCATGGCTCATATGTCAAAAAGCACATTATGTCATAATGTTGCAGCAATACTTGTACAATGTAATGTGATGATGTTGCACTGTGACTGATATGATGTTGTTTCAATGATGTTCTCTGGAAAGCCTTCTAGTATATATTCTAGCATAGGAATAAGCTGTGTGAAGGTTGAGATATATGTATGTGCTACATAAAGGATATTTAAGTCTGCTCTACCTGCCGTTATATAGCCTACAATATCCCATAGCTACATATGATGTAACTTTGATAATCCTGTTTTCTATTAAGCTGGGTACAACAGGGGTCTGCCTAGGGTTCTCAGACAGGGAGATTTCTGAATTTCACAAGCAAGTTTTATCCCAAATTCTGGATTATCTATTATGTTTAAACATTTTGACTTCTCCCTGTGCTCAAAATAGGGAGAAGTCAGCTTAGGGAGACAATTTCTCCCACTTCTTCTTCTAGGCTGACCCCTGCCAAATCCAACAAAGGGTTTGAAAAATATAAGATCTTAAAAACTTTAGCACAAAACTTTAAAGCAAATGTTGACTTACATATGGACAAATGGACAAGCTGACATCAGGTGAAAGCTATAAACCCTAATCATACTTTGGATCCAGGGGGTAAAATAAGTAAAGGGACTACTAAAGTAGAGGACAAAACTAATTAACCATCAGTCAGATTCTAGCTGAATCACATAAAGAGTTCCTAGTAAGCGAATGAACACAATGTGTCAAATCAGTCAAATTTTGAATGTCATGGGTACAAAGCCAAGACCTCGAATAACCCGTAGACTGTCAGTCTGATGAGGGCATTTACCAAGGGTGACAACCTACGTCATTGCGCTGATGTCATAATCGTTTTATCAGCGGCCTTAATAAGGTAAATGTTTTGCATAATGAAGGCTTGGCAAACACTTGAAACAACCAAATATCTAGTCGATCTGGTGCCTATAGATGTTTTGGACTCAATATCACCAGAATTCACCATAAAATACTTGTTTAATCTGAAAACACTTCACTATAGTGATCTGTATCGACTCTGCCTTAATGTATGTTTATCTCAGCTGTCCACATCAAAAATTGTAGTGAGGTATTTTATAATTTCTCAACCTTAGAAGAATCATGCCCTATATATCTGAACCATATGTACATGTAAGAACCGACTCACCGTTTTATCTTGTGTTAAAATCCTGTCTCTTATATGTTACAAACGGAAAATCTGTCAGAGTTTCTTCAAAATGGCCGTCGAATGATTAATTCTGTCATGCGTGCTATGATGTAGGTTGTTACCCCTGATTTACTAATAGCCTAAAGATAATACATTGATTTCAGAAATATACAACAAACAGTAAATGCCTTGATCACACTGCTGAGTTGTCCTCCCTTGGTTGGCTCTTTTCTCAAATCACAATAAAACCCTCTTGAGATTTATCTCTGAGTATTTATTTCCCTTCTCACAGGGTGGCTTTTACTCTTAAAGGACAGACTTTGTTGAGAGATCTCATTCTTTCCATTAAGAGGCACTACTGAAGAACCTATTCACCAAACTGGGAAGCCTATACAGTTCTGTTGAAGTTGTCTCTTTTGAGACAATGGTGACCAAATCATGGAGGGGATTTATACATCTAATACTGATGCCATATTCAAACTAGACATGCACAGTTCCATCAGAACATGTCACCATTTCATCCCACACAGTAACTGGGATATTAAGGTGAATGTGTACACTTTCAGGGGAAGTAACTTAAATTACCCTCTTTTGCCTCCCTTCTTAATGGGGGTCAACTCATAAAGGAAAGAATTTGCTCCTCTAGAAGCAAAGTCTTTCCTTTAAGAGCAGACCTCATTTTGGAAGGCTACCACTTCCACGGAAGTCAACAGGAAGTCACAAATGTTGTTTCCCTTTGTAAAAATGGCAGAAAACACAGATGTGTACTCATACATCTTCGAGAGTTTACTGGATATGTCCTGACCAAACTAAGAAAGGGTAAAGTTGATACAGGCATGTGCAGTCAACAGGCTCTCTCACGATACAACCCCTTAGTCAACTTTCCCTGGTATGTTTAGTATGAAGCCTAAGAATACTTACTGTGTCCAAAGCCTGCTGTCACCGGGGCATTCTTATTTTTAGTTGGCGGACATTTTAATCTTGTTGCAATTCCACCAGCGTTATGTTTGTGATAATATATCAAGTCTGGTATTGTTAAAAATGTGTGTTTCTCTGCCAGGTAAAACTGATCACCGTTCTTTTTGATATGATAATGTCGAACTTGACCGTCTCTCCTGAAAAATGGATCAGAGTCCTGGATAAGAGGGGTATTTGATGATAATTAAGGGATAATTTTCCTTATTTCTCACTGAAACCATATGTAGTGACCCCTCATCTAAACCGTCTCGTCGAGACTGTTCAAATGGGGGGTCACAAGATATGTTTTTATCCAGAATTAACAAAAATTATCCCTGATTATCACCAAATACTCCCTCTTATCTAGGGCTCTGATGGATTTAAAAATATCGAATATAAAGCACCAAAAATGAAAATAGTTAATTTTGCAAATAAAGTAGATCCAGATGAGGTGGCTCATAATGAGCCACCTCACCTGGATCTACAGTTTGCCCTATAGTCTTTAAATTCTCAATATGATATAACTTAGATGAAACATTATCTGAAATTCTGCAGGTGTAAATTTTGTCGTCTACTTCTTGGCGCATTAAGGGTTAAGGAAAAAAATATTGTTTCTTGGTACAAGCAGTTTCCAAAATGAAAAGAGGATCCGATAACTGTGCCATGAAATGGCAAAACATAAAAATTGTGACATTCTTTGTTATGTTCTAAAACTGAACACGGTCCTCCTGTTGCCAAAACTATCCTGCAGACAAAGATAAGCAGGGATAGAATTACCCTTAAAGAGCAAAAAAGAAGATGAAATAATTTATGTCTACAAAATCTAAACAAAAATATTTAGTCTAAGACATATCAAATTGAGAATTCAAAGATCAGAGGGTTGATTGGTTGATTTGATGCTTAACGTCCACGGTAAACAACTAAGGTCATGTCGGGACGGTCAGTTAACCTAACCACACTATTCCTGGGCAGGCTTAGACCTCATAAGCGGTTAACCAGTACTAAGTGCACATACTTTCGCCAGTAACTGACAACTGCCCTTCTTGAATCAGCGGAAGGAGAAACGAAAGTATGTGGCCAGGCCGGGATTCGAACCCAGGACCTCTGACTTACGAGTCAGGTGCCCTACCGATTGCGCTACCCGGCCCGGCAAAGATCAGAGGGTAAACAGTGTTGATCCAGATGAGGCAGCTCATGATGAGCTGCCTCATCTGGATCTATGCTGTTTGGAAAGTCAACTATTTTTGGTGCTTTATGTGTGAACGTGTCCAAATGTATTATCATCTTACACCTCACCTTGATTATGCATGTGATGAAAATTTCCATCTTCTCACTTGCATATACCCAGCCGGTCTATCAGTGGATACAATGTAATAATAATGGAATGGTACCCTACCCCTACCCCTACCCGCCTCCCTCTTCAGGACCAGTCTGATCTGAATCAACATTCTTCTGTTCAAACACAGTTTGGATAATAAAATTGTACTAACATTTTCTTTATGTCTGTCATGAGAATCATTTATAGAAGTTTGACAATAATCCAATTGCTACAGGGCATGTTCAGGTAGATGGCTACACTTTCAGGGGAAGTAACTCTGCATTTTCATCTTGCCTCTCTTCTCAATAGGAGACAGCTCTTAAAGGAAAGAATTTGCTCCGTTTGGAACAAACTATTTTCTTTAAGACTTGACTCCAATTTGAAAAGGCTATTTTGTCTGGGGAAGCAAACAGCAAGTCACAAATGAGCCGCGACACAAGAAAACCAACAAAGTGGTTGAGTGCCCAGCGCAGAATCTGATCAGACTGGGCAGATGACTCAGATCAGCCTGGGCATCCACCCAGTCTGATCAGAGTCTTCGCTGTCCACATAGAGGGAGCATAGAGCCTTAGCTACCCTTTAAGTGCTTAGCGAAGCGTCTTATCAGACTGGACGGATGCCACTTTGTTGGTTTTCTCTTGTCCTGGCTCAAATATGATGGAAAACATGCTGGTGTAGCCCTACATATTAAAAATACAGTAGAACTTCACTGGCTCAAACAGGCTTGGAACCATGAAAATTAGTTGCAGCCAAAGGTAGTTCCAGCCATCCAGGGTTAGTTTCTACATAAACTGAACTCTAGGGACCTAAGGACGAGTTCTAGCCAGACAAGGTAAACGAGCCATCAGGGTTCGAGCCATTGAAGTTCTACTGTACAATGTTTGTGCACAGACTTACCCTTCATTAGTAAAGATGGATAATGTATACTGTCCTGCAGTACTGGAATCACGAACCATAAAGCATCCTTCTCGCTTCTCGTTTTTCAGTATAACCTCACTTCTCTCCCTTGATACACCTTTATAATACCATCTGGAAGAAATCATGTTTTATTGTTCAAATAACACAGGGTATAATCGATTCCACCAATTTTCGCTTCCTGCAGAGACTGTACATCATATTTGGCTTCCGCCAAGACTATCTGCAAACTCTTGCTTCCTGCTGAGAATTCTGTACATGATAAATGGCTTCCTGCAGAGACCGTCCGCGTGATTCTGCTTCCTGCCGAGGCTCTCGACAGGAAGCAGTCACGCAGACAGTCTCGGCAGGAAGCCATTTTTCGAGGACAGTAGTCCCTGCAGGAAGCAAGAGTTCGTAAACAGTCTCGGCAGAAGCCAAATATAATGTACAGTCTCTGCAGGAAGCAAAAATTGGCGGAATATACACACAAGAAATGATCTGCTGAAATAATTTTTCAGTGTTTTCTTATATTTCATATCATAAAAGACACTGTTAAGAGATCTGATAAATACTGTCTAAGAGAGACAACTCTTTTATCACTTAATGTGGCGTTTTGGGAGACAAAAAAGAACAATACATATACACATTCATGAGGCCTGAATTACTCACTTTAGTTGATACACATGCCACTGCATCTCTTCTGAGCTAATGAGAACAGGTGATCAGGCAGCTATCCTGGATCATGGGTCAAGGTTTTTACCATATATGGGCATGAAGGCCATCTTGGTTATAGGACCACAACCATGCACATACAAAAATGCCTGTCATCTTTTTCTTTCAAAGACACCGGCACTGAAGAAACTGGATACAGAATTGCACATCTGTCAGACAAAATTTGGTAAATTTGCATTTGTGTTCATTCTTTCAACCCACCGTGACTCCATATTTTGAAATTTAGCTTCAATTAGCCCTAAGGTGTCTGAAACTGTTGAAATATAAGTGACTCTGTACAAAGGTTAAAGAATGACCTTGACCTCTGGTAATGAAAATTATTTTACTTATTTAGTTTACTGTATATACAAACTTCTATACCCCAACCTATGGATATGGAAGCTCCATACGAACTCTGGTTCCAGTTGGCCCAACGACTTCACAGGAGAAGCTGGGAACTACCGTAATGTGCGTATATATTGGGACACCTAAAAATAATGAATTTTCCATTTGGGACAAATGGAAAATTTATTATTTTAGGTGTCCCAATAGTTAAGCACATTAGGGTATTTTCTACTGTGTGTAGCCGGCATGTTGAGCTAGTCTACATAATTGAGTATAAAAGCTTGCCACCTTTTACTACAAATGCCTTTACATGCTTGATGTTGCTCATTAGGTCACTGTGACCTAGTTTTGCGTAGGTGTCCTGGAGTGGCCTGGTGCATGCCATAATGCAGTTTCAAAGGTCTGAGGCTTCTGGGAACAGAAATACAGAAATACAATGGCAAGCAAAAAACCTAAATATGATTTCCTTTTTCATGAAAGTAGGTCACTGTGACCTTGTTTAGCGACCAGTGATAAGGAGAGGTAAGATGCATGCATTGATTCACAAGGCTTGAGGTTATGGAAGCAAAGATACAGGACCCAGCCTGATAACTTGATATGGTGCCCTTTTTTTTGCAAAAATAGCTCAGTGTGACAGTTTTGTGGGTGCAGAAAAGAACTACAAGTGGCCTGGACAAAAAGGATGAACGACTAGGAGAAAGGTTTAACATTAGACTGGACTAAGACAGCAGCTTTGGCTGGTACATTTGGCATTATTTTGCTTCTTTTTTTCTGATTCATTAAACAATAAAATTTCATGGAATCTAATCATAATTTGACTGGAAAAATCTTATACGAGGGGCGATCGAAAAGTTTTGCAAATGACATAATTTCTTGGTAACTACCATAAAGACAGAACTATTGATAGCAAAACCACATAAAGCTACTCGTATCCGAGTGGATCTCGTCAGCTAGTAGTTCTCGTCATTCTGCTTAAAACGAGTTTTTCGCGTATTTTTTCTTCACTTCAACTGCCTTAATCCTAAGTTTATGATACATTTGGTCAAATTAGTGCAAAAACTCATCAAGATATCGAGCTGTGTATATATAAATGCCGTTTTTTCTCTTTTGGATTCGCAAAGTCGCGTGATAAAGTCAGGGGCATTCACGTGAGCACGTTCAAGCCACGTGCTGACCTCTCTTAATTGGGTCAGGTTTTCCAATATTGTGTCTACTTTGCAAACAAATTCCGAATGTAGGTCAACATTGTAGGAAAAACACAAAAATATTAGAATAGCAAACCTGACCCAGTCATCAATCATCGTTTTCAGCAGCCTTGTGAACAAGACAAACTCTTCGTCTCAGTGTTGTGTCTGTTTTTGTCTGCTGTGACCTCATTAAAAAAATTGAGCGCATTAAGCATACGAACGGACTTTGTTACATGAACAAGATGTCAAAAATTATTATATAGGAACAACAGCAAAATGGGTTTTATATTTATTTTAAAATCGTGCTCAAAAGCAACATGACGAGAACTGCTTCTGGCCGTGACGTTGTCTGTGCGTGATAGCATATCAAATAATGATCGCTCCCCGAGTTCGTTTCTATAAATAAATTCATGACGTGTGTGTCGAAACCAGAGTTATTAGGTACACAATACATAACTACCGTATACTGAAAGAAAACCTGCTTGTTTGGGAGAAAACAGGAAATTGTTAGTAAAAAATGACGAGAACTACTCGGATACGAGTATGTTATGCCTACAGATGTTTGCAAACAGGGTATATTTTTCTGAAAAAGACTCGTTTTTAATTTCTTTGAAAGAGGTATACCCTAAAGGCACTGCAGAATTTTACTTTAGTAGGCCGTAATTCATATATGAGCAGTCTTTGATTTTTTTAAATCTTTGCTGCTTAAAGACAATGCCCAGACAATATTGTCCTGTAAATATCGCGGAAATTATATTTAATCTCGGTTCCATACTGTCCCGTAAATATGTATTTTCCGTATTTTATGTAATAGCAAATTTTCCGTTTCTACTAAAGTTATAATGATTCTGTAATGAAAACAAGTCTGTCAGTATTTCAAATCTTGTCAGCAAGAGCATTTGCATTGATCAACTAAAATCTGTCAATAAATTAAAATTAATGCAAAATATGAAAACGCTACAATCTTTCAAAAATGACGTAAACGTCGATTTTAAAGGCGTCATAAGAACTTCACATTGCTTTGCAAGGAATGAATCGATAACAGTTGCCACCCTTCTAACTTATGTATGGATAAAGTAGGCAACGATAGACATGCAGTTGACAAAGAAATATTTTGTATTTACAACTATATTTGAATCTAGGGCCTAACACTGAAAAGATTTTACATGTGAAATTAGCCCAGTGGTATGACTGGTGTCTACTAAAATGCATTGTAACTCAATAAGGAAAGGTGCCTTTGTAAAGTGTTTGGTACCATTGTAAAGACAAAAAGCAGTGCTTTCAGTTCATGCATAGCATGTGTACCCAGCATGCCCCTAAACAAAGTTCTAAGGCCATTTGCAAAACTTTTCGAACGCCCCTCGTAGTTTTGCTAATATAAGCTACTCCTTTGTGAAACATTCTTAAGGTATCTACACTAGCTAGGTACCAAATAATTTCCAATATGTCCCAGAGTATGGCATGCTCCAGTGCTCCAGATAAGAAGGGGGTAACAGGGATAATTTAGGGATAATTATCCATATTTCTCTATAATAACATATTTTGTGACTAATCATTAGCACTATCTCATTGAGACGGTTCTAAAGAGGGGTCACAACATATGTTTTCATAGAGAAATAAGAAAACATCATTGAATTATTCTCAATACCCCCTCTTATCTTGATCTCTGATGATCTTACAATTTCAGGATTATCATCCAAACCTAGACTTACCCTTACATCTCAATTTGGACTGATGCTTTAAAGTACATTTATTCAACAACGCTGTTTTAACTGCTGGCATCTGGGTTTGGAATATGCATCAGTTCTAAAATTAACCCATTGAATTCTGGGTATTTTTTGTCGTCTGCTGAACTTGTTGTCTGCATCAAAAATCATGAATATTTTGACAATATTGGACTAACTCTTGTAGAAATGATGTCTAGGCAGTAAATAGTTTGGATCTCAGATCAGGCCACACGTTCGTGTGGCCTGATCTGGATCCAAACTGTTTGCCCAGATTCCCCTAAAGGGGTGTCCCGAATACAAACATACTCACTCATAAATTTCTAAATCAAATTTTTTCTTCACGTAGTTGGCTGGAATAAAGCCTTTCTCTCTGGAATAGAAAGCAAAATAAACAGCTGGAATAAAGCCTTTCTCTCTGGAATAGAAAGCAAAACAAACAGACAGATTCTTACACAACAAGAAATAAATACCCTATATATTGGGGTGGAAGTGCTGCAACAAGGCATGCAGGAACAGTTTGATAAAGGCGTGCCATTCCACTGGCAATTTTTTTATCATCACCAGATAATAAAATTAAGGCCCGATAGTTCAAAAACTATCAACCAATTGACAAAATGTAATATTTTCGATTGTACTGTACCCAAAAACACTGCCATTTATTTTTGGCCAATAAATGCACCGTGCTTTTGGGATGTTCATTCACTATGGGCTGGTCTGAGTTTTCACAGTTTCCATAAACCCTAAGAATCTATTTTTTTAAATGACTGTGCTACTTCAAACTGAGAAAATATCAAGACTTACCCTTGTGAGTTTTTGGCTAGCCACCAATGGTCCCTGCTGTCATCTACTACTTCATATTCCATACCCTGAAATCAGGCCCAGAGGTTATAAAACTTGAGAATAATCTCAAACTCAAAATAAAGCACACTGATTGGCTGCTTCCGAGCACATGCTCGGAAGCAGCCAATCAGTGTGCTTTACTTTGAGTTTGAGAATGTACTCAAGTTTTATAACCTCTGGGCCTGGTTTTGAGCTCTGCAAATTTAATTTTTCTCAAAACATTTTATTTTATAGCATGTGCTCGGAAGCAGCTAATCAGTGTGCTTTATTTTGAGTTTTAGAATGTATTCAAGTTTTATAACCGCCGGGCCAGAACATTACAGCTAGAGGGGACTTGGAACTATGGTAATAGTTCCTATTTCTTCAGTAAAACAAAAGTTGTGAGGCTCCTCTAATTTGGGGACACAACAAACGTTTCAATGCAGAAGTATACTCTGCCAGGTTTGGTTTTGCCTCCTTCTTATGGGGGTCATCTCTTAAAGGAAAAAACCCTTACAAGAGCAAATTCTTTCCTTTATGAGTTTACCACATTTCAGAAGGGTTAAGATCCTCTATTTAAGAGGGTCGCTTGAAAAGTTCTGAGCCTTACCATGTTCTGAAACCTTTAGAGTGGATTTGAGTCATTGGATTTAAACTGTCATTCTACAGGGCAACAAGCAATAAATTTCAGGAATTTATCTTCTGTAGCAATTGAATAACACTTCACTTTTTACAGCTACCCCCATGAGTGCCCTGTATGACTCTTTGACCGGCCATAACTTTAGCAGAGTCAATCATTTTGCAATTTTTTTTTTGCAAATATATGTCATACAGCATCACTGTAAGTGATGATATATGCAAACATAAATTTATTCCATTTCAGAATTAAAAGCAGATATTTAATTTTAGGAAGTGTCTATTTTGAGATTTTCTGCAGATAATGCACAAAAGGAGTTGCATGCTGTGCGTGCACAGGAGGGAATATTTTTTAACTCCATTTTGATGAAAATTATGTTAGATGTCAATGTTATTTGTGTGTAAACATTGTTTGGTTTTTCTAACAATATTCCTAACAAACACGAAAGATGTGGGTCTCTAAATTTCAGGGTTGCAAAAATGAAGGGCTTACAGTAGAGCCGCCACATGTCAAAATATTTTGAATTTCCATCAAACCATTGACAAATAATCATATTTGCATATTCTGGAACAAGAACCATTTAAATCTTGCAGAATGTGAAGAATGATTTTTCAAAGTAATGCAAGACATACAGATTTTAAATATTACTTAAAAAATATGCCACCCCTCTTGTGTTTAAGGCGCTGTATATAAGAGACCTTTCATTCAAATTTTTTAAACTTCCACAGAAAGCTAGTGAATGACAACTGATTATATCCATGCTACGCACGTATGTGCAGATTTACCAGAAGTATCTAAGACTCAGACTTTTCAATCGTCCCTCGTAGACATGTCAAAATAAATAAATTAACGTATGTGATTGCATTATTGTAATACTGTAGAGAAATAATTAGTATACATTTATATACATATAAATCTATTTCACAACTACTTTGTGTTACTGGCAGTAATTTAATCTGCACATTAAGATTTATACAGTCTAACATAAAACCTCATATTTGATGATGTTTTACCTGTATTTGTAATGTAGATCAACCCTCCTTTGTAAAAAACAAGAGCAACACTGTTGCTACTGGTGCAGTTATATCACAGACCGATAGACTGCAGAAACCAGTATAACACAGTCATCATGTGCCCCACTGTTTTACTCCAAAGTGCAAAAAAAATAAATAAAATCTAAAACAATAACAGGTTGTGGATGTTTCAGCAGTTTTTGGCACTTTTTACAACACCAGAAAATAAAAGAACAGAACAGAATAGATTTCGGCAACCATTAAAAGTTATCTGGGTTGTTTACATAAATTTGAACAATAAAGTTTCCAAAGTTATCATGGATAACCAGTGTTGATTCTCTTGCCACGGTGTTAACACTGCTCATGTTGTTAGAAGACTTGGATAATTAGTGCATGTGTTACAGCTCTATGACGGAACATACCGGGTAGTTATATCCAGTTTCTAGAAATTTCACTGACTGGTACCTTACTATTTTAGAGGAAGCAATTCTGCCATCTTCATTTCTGCCTCCCTTTTCCATGTGTATCAACTCGTAAATAGAGGATCTTACATGAGTGCTCATGTATTATTGAATTTATTAAATGAGTTGGGGAAAAAGATAAGATGCGAGGCTTTGCCAAGCATCTTATCGGTTTTCACCAAGGAGTTTAATAAATTCAATTATACAGGAGCACAAAGCAAGATTCTATTTATCATATGACAGTAAAATCGCATTTTATTTGTAAAATTTGCATTAAAATGTCACAGTTTCGCCATTAGAAAACACGGCGTTTTAAGGACGTCAACGCATAATGTTACGACATGATTTGCATATTTAATCCACTAGTTGATTATCGTTTTTAATGCATGGCTAAGTTACACTCTCAGATGCGACGTCATGTGATTAAGGATAGAAGTGCTCCAAGTTAGGAAATTCTTTCAAAGAGTAAACCCGATTTAGGAAAGTCAATATCCTCCAGAAAAGCAAACAGGAAGTAACAAAAGTTGTTGCCCTTTGTTAAAATGGCAGGAAATCTTGAAGGTGTACCCACAGATCTTTCTAAGATGAATAGAGAAACCTACAGCTATAAGTTCTAGATCTCCTTCTTCACAAGGTTTATAATCATACGCTGCAACATAGACCTTCTTCTCTTTGGGACGAGGTTTTGGCACTGGTTTGTTCTGTTGGGGGATTTCTGGTAATGGCATTTGTCTTGAGCTTGGGGCACTTGTTTTTTCTGTTGATGACGCTCCTACAACAAGTATAAAGCATGTTTATGTGTCAAAATCAAGAAACCTGATGTACCGTAATGACCCTAAATATTCGGACAGACAGGTCTGAGCAAACATTGTAGAGCCAGATCAAACTGCTCCTGAAGGAGCAGTTTGATCAGGGTCTACAATGTTTGCCATTCACTAAGCATCATTTGGATGAATTGATGGGTGTAAAATCCACTTTCTAAGAATTCTTGAACAATAATTGTCCGACTTTTGGGTGTCCCAAATTTTAGGACAATTATGGTAAATAGTAAACTGCTGCTTTTTGATATCTAAAATTGACACTGAACTTGGTGACATTTGTCCATTTAACAGCAATATTCTCTGTGTTTTTGTTCAAACAATAAATGAGAGAATGAAATGACTTTTTGAATGATCCTGACTACAGTATTCAACGATACTGCTTCGATGTGTAACACCAAACTATACAAAAGCCACAGCTCCAGATAAGAAGGGGAAACAGGGATAATTCAGAGATAATTTTCTTATTTCTTAATGAAAACATACATTGTGACCACTCATTAGAACTCCACTCATTAGAACTGTCTCATTGAGACGGTTCTAATGAGGGGTCACAATGTATGTTTTAATGGTAAAATAAGGAAAATTATCACTAAATTATCCCTGTTACCCTTCTTATTTGGAGCACTGATAAAGGGCTTGAAGCTGATGTAAATGTCACAGACTGTCAATGCATTATGCAATGAAGTGTAATGCTGACTCCTTGTTTCTGTGCTTGTATTGAAACAAGAGGGCCATGAGGCCCTGAACTGCTCACCTGAACAATTGGCAAAGGGGTTTTTCTTATGTCTGAAAGTGTCAAATATGAGTTTTGGGTCAAAAGTCAAAGAATGACCATGACCTCTTGTACTCATAAATCTTCATGTACTCATTAAGACAACCATATATACCATTTTTAGACCAAAATCTTCTAAACTTTCAATGAAATCTTATGTTCTGGCATTTGCTCATAAAAAAAGGTCAAGGTAAACCCAAGGTCAACATTTGAACAGTCTTGGTAGTACTCTAGTATTCTATGCTACTTACCAAGTTTCAAGGCCATGAAATCTTATGTTCTAGCATTTTCCCATATTTGACCTCGCTGTCAACACAAAGACATCATTCTAAAAACTCTTGATAGTTCTTGTGTACCCAATGCTACAGACCAAGTTTCAAGGCCATCGGTCGATTGGTTCTGGAGAAGAAGACTTTTATACGATTTTACTATATATGGGCATGGTGGCCATGTTGGTCATGTGACCCTGACCGTTTGAACAAATTTTCATTCCCTCAACCCCTGGAGGCTCAATATGAAATTAAGTTACAATTGGCCCGTTGGTTCATGAGGAGATTGTTTGAAATTGTCAAAATATGAGAGTTCTGGGTCAAAGGTCAAAGAATGACCTTGACCTCTTGTACTCACAAATCTTCATGTTCTCTTTTCAATGACTGTATATACCAATTTTTGGGCCTTAATCTTCAAAACTTCCCATGAAATCTTATGTTCTAGCATTTTCCCATATTTGACCTTGCCGTAAAAAAGGTCAAGGTCACCCAAGGTCTTAAAGGAAAACACTCGCTTGAATGTGAACAAACTTTGAATTGCAGATCTTGATTAGCAATTAAATTTGGTGAAAATTTCATGAAAATCGGACTTAAAATAAGAAAGATATGAAGGTTTTTAGAAATCAAAATGGCTGTCTCAGAGGCCGCCATTTTGGAAGTTCCTGTCACCTGATAAATATTTGAATCTGGAATAAGTGCATAAATTGCTTTCTTTTTACAGTATTATTTAGTTTTAATCATTTCTTTATGATGTAAAATATAGATTTATGCATGTCAATCACCTACATTTTGTTTCAAAATAAAGTTATTTAAGATTTTCAGTTTTGACTGTGAGTTTATGACGTCACTAACTCACAAGTTTGCTGGTTCCCAGCTCAACATTTTTATATCTAAAAACTGTCATATCTTTGTTAATTTAAGTCCGATTATCATGAAATTTTTGGCAAATTTCATGTTTGATTAAATTCTTTAATGTGAGTTCAACATGCATTTTAGTGAGTGTTTTCCTTTAATTTGAACAATCTTGATAGTAATCGAGTACCTGATGTTACGCCCAGTGTCTTTTGAAAAGATTGTTTGAAATTGTCAAAATATGAGAGTTCTGGGCAAAGATCAAAGAATGACCTTGACCTCTTGTACTCATAAATCTTCATGTACTCATTAAGATGAATGTAGATACCAATTTTCAGCCCAAAATCTTCAACAGTTTCCAAGATATGTCCTAGCATTTTCCCATATAGAAGCACCAGAAAGCAAATTCGACCTTGCCGTAAAAAAGGTCAAAGTCAACCCAAGGTCATAATTTGAACAATCTTGGTAGTTCTTGCATACCAGATGCTACATACTAAGTTTCAAGGCCATCGACCTATTGGTTCTTGAGAAGAAGATTTTTAAAGCTTTTTACCATATATGGGCGTGGCGGCCATGTTGGTCATGTGACCAGGATCGTTTGAACAATTTTTCGTTCCTAAGGTCCCAGGAGGTCACATATGAAATTTGGTTGCAATCGGCCTACCAGTTTCAGAGGAGAAGTTGTTTGAAATTGTGGACGGACGACGTACGGACGCCGGACCCTTACCATCCTATAAGATCCCCCGGAGCCGCTGGCTCAGGTGAGCTAAAAACCAGAACAAAAACTACCGGCTACCAGTTGTTTTTTGTAATTCAGATCTGACAGATTGTCGACTAGATTATAACAGCTGACACGGGTGACATAGTTATTTCTTTCTCGTCCAGCTTGTGCTGATCAGTAAACTTTCTGTCTTTAGTCAGTTTTAATAACTGTAGTAAATCCAGCATCAAAAAGAGGAAAATCAGGGGCTGTATTTTTTTTTTAAATTTTAACCCTGTAAAACTGTTGATCTGATCCTTGCATTATTTCATGCTCAATGTGAATGTATGAGACTGAGCATGTTGCAAAGATGGCTATAACCTGATACCTGAAATGTCATACTTGTACCTAAAGTTTTAATGTAATCAAGTACATAATTATGATGTAAATAAGTTTGTATAGCATCTGCTCATGCTAAACTTTTGTTGTGCGGTAAACATTAATTAAATCTATAAACAAGAATACCGAGGAAGGCTGTGTCGTGACTGCAATTTTTTTTTCTCTGAATTACTCTATTGCACATACTGTAATAGGTCAAAGTCAGCAAATGATAATGCGTACAGGAACAACAAGGTGTAAGGTTGTGTGCACTTTTATCAATAAAGCTATTTTAGTCTCTGAGAAAAGGAGCTAACACAGTGGGAAGGTGTAAATATTGCTGTGTTTAGCAAGGCAAGAAATAGTAGGTCAAGGTCAGCAAACTACACCAATGTTGCAGAGACAATGTCATGATAAAAGTTTGGGTGAAGTTCCCTCACAAAGTCTCTGAGCAATGGAGCTTAACACAGAGGGCAGATGTAAATTTGGCTATGCTCAAACAGTGAGAAAAGTAGGTCAAGGTCAGCAAACAACACTGGTATTGCAGAGACAAGGTCATGATGCATGTTTATATGAAGTTCTTTTCCAAAGTCTGTTAGTCTCTGAGAAATGAAGCTAAACACATTGAGCAGACGTACTTCTGGCTATGTTGTGAAAGAAGCGTGAAAGTAGCTAAGTCAAGGCCAGCAAATGACACTTGTACTGCAAAGACAATGTCATGATGTAAGTTTGTGTGGAGTTTCATCACAAAAAGTCTTTTAGACTGTGAAATGGAGCTAAATACAGTGGGTAAATATAAATTTGGCTATGTTCCACACATCATGAAATGTACTGGTAGTAGGTCAAGTCAGCAAGCATCACCGGTGTTGCAAATTGAAATGATGAAGTCAGCCTGTATGAAGTTTCTTTACAAAGGGCCTAATAATCTCTGAGAAACAGAGTTTAATGCAGTGGGTAGAGGTATATTTGGCTATGTTCAAAAGTGCATGAGAAATAGGTCAAGGTCAAACGCTGACCAGCAAATTACACTGGTTTTGTGGAGACAATGTCAGTAGGTAATGCTTGTTAGTTGTTTACACTCTTTATTTCCTGACGTTTCGGCCTGTACCGGCCTTCTTCAAAGGAAAATGCAAGAAGAAATTTCAATAACCAAAACTAAAAGTGTCAAAGTCCAAAAGCTCGTAATTTTGTCAAAAATAATTTTTTGACAATAAAAAGTCTTCATTCACATCTTCGATATGTCTGCAACAAGTGTCCAACGTTTTAACTTGATCCATCATAAACTGAGGGAGGAGTTGATTACACAAACTTGCTACCCTATATCAGTAACCAACACTAAAAATGTCTAAGTCCGAAATCCCTTAATTTTGTCAAAAATTCTTTTTTGGCCATTAAAAATCTTCATGCACATTTTCAATATATCTGCTAAATATGCGCAAAGTTTCAAATTGATCCATAAAAAATTGTAGTAGGAGTTGTTTACACAAACTTGCTACCCTAGATCATTAACCAACACTGAAAATGTCTAAGTTCATTGTCAAAAATACTCTTTTGCCCATAGGGGCCCGGCGCGTTTTATTGGTTGATTTGTGACACATATTGAGCGAAAAAAAGTATGTATGGTTAAAATATATTTTAACCATACATACTTTTTTTTGCTCAATATGTGTCACAAATCAACCAAAAAACGTGCCGGGCCCCTATGCTTTTGCCCATCAAAAAATCTTCATGCACATCTTCAGTATGTCTGCAAAATGTGTTCAAAGTTTCAACTTGATCCATCATCAGCTGTGGGAGGAGTTGATTACAGAAACTTGCTACTAAAATGTGTGATGGATGGAAAGACAGATGGACAGGGGTAAAACATAACGCCCCCTGAATATCGTCACAGGGGCATAAAAAACGAGTCAATCTCAAGTTTTAGGAGGAAACAGCTTAATGAATGCTTACTTCATACAATGAGAAAAGCTTTATGGAAGTGTTTTATAACTCCTTTGGACAATCCTAGCCTAAGTGCACTGAAAACATTTTTATTTTGAAAAAATAGTTGCCTCAAAATAAACTTGTTAGCAGACCAGATATTGTCAACAAGATAAGGAAGACAAAGCAATTGAGATGAAGAATTTGTTTTAGGAATGAATTTTATTTTTGTGGATTTTACTGATGTGTAAACGCCGGTGAATCACTCACAAATTTAATAAAGCTTAAAGGGCTTTATGTTAAGTTTGTGAGTGATTCGCCAGCGTTTATACATCCATAAAATCCACAAAAATAGGCTTTATTGAGTTTGTGAGTGATTCACCGGCGTTTACACATCGATAAAATCCACAAAAATAAAATTCATTTCTTATAATTCCAACTTGACCATCTTTTTCTCAAAATTTTCAGGTATAGTGAGTATCTTAGAAATAGCCGCTAAGAAAGTTCCAGATTTCTGGCTCATGGGGTTTATCGAAGTATAAATGACCTTGTCTGTTCCCTCTTCACCAATCAAATTGCGCGAAATTAGTATAAGTAAGATGAGTTGGAATTATTTTAGTGTGGAGGAGTTAGCTAGCTGACTTTTATTAGCATACAAGTTTCAAGAGGATACATTTCTGTTCTCACATTTTAAACTCTTGGTTAGTTATGTCTGATGCTTTTGTTTTACTTATAAAAACATCGCTGTTAATAAAGCCCCTGTCACACCAAGCCGCGTTTCCACTGCGTTGGCACGGAGTTGTTTAATTTTCCGGAGCGCCAGGAGATTGTAAGAAAACGCTGATATTTTTCGTGAAAAAGGGCCTGTCACGGCGTCCTGACAGCGACCAAGACGTTGCTGGCATGACGTTCTATCGCGTTCCTACGGAGTTCTTGTTGGCGATTCTCTGCGCTCTCACGACGCTTTCACTGCCCTTTCACGGCGCTCACAATGCATGCACTGCGCTTTCAAGACGTTCTCACTGCGCTGACGGTGTTTTGAAGACGTTCGTTTTCACAACAGAACAAAGTCTTCGTCAGTTGTATTTTTGTTCTCATATCGCAGCTCAGGCATGAGACGATGAAAGTGGCCATGCTGAAACCGTCTAGCTTCCTCCAGCCATGGCTGGACCCAAAGCATTCTACGCATTTGGGCCCTCCTCCGTCGTCGTCTTCCAAGAATGATGTGAACAGTGTCTGCAGCATTTTGGAACTGCTGGACCTGCATATAGGCAAGCAGGAGTCCAGCTTGCTGGCGTACGTCAGACATAGTGAAAGGAATGCTTATTTGCATATCTCGTTTTTATAGTATTTTGTTCGCTTTTGTCATAACTGTTTGCATATCTCATTTTTTAATCTATTTTGTTTGCTTTTGTCATACAAATGCCGATGGGCGCGGTAAAAGCTCCAAGGGAGCGCACTTATCGCCATGACAGCTTCTTACAGTCGTTGTAAGAGCGCAGTAAAATAAATGGCACTCCGTATAAGCGCCGTAGAGGCATCGTATAAGCGTGTTAAAGACGCAGTGACATCTCAAAGAATGCCGTACAATCTCCGTGTAAACGCCACGGACGACCACGGCGTTTGCACAACGACCCTTGTGCACGCCCGCGGAGCTCCTATTGCATTGTAGGAGAGACCTTACTGCGTGGCTATGGTGACCTTACGGCAACCCCACTTTGCTCTTATTAGAACGCCGAGCGACGGCGTTTGTTCTGAGCATGTTCAAAGTGTGCGCCGTCACTTGGCGTTCTATGTGATCCCACAGCGTCTACTGGCAATGCCACTGCGTTGCTGCGGTGATGCTTGCGATCATACTGTGCGCACCTCCGTGTTCTGCATTTTTCTTGGACGCCGTGGGGTCGCCGTGAGAACCTGCTCTGGTGTGACAGGGGTTTTATTTGAAGAAGAAGTTTTTTTTCATGCAATAATAAATTAAAACAGAAAAGCAAGTTATCAATACTTTGTTTTTCATACAATTTGTGAGACAACAATATTATTGTCAAGTAAAGTTTTTTGAACAGAAAAACTGCACGTTGTGATGCCAAGACTTTGCTGTCCCCATGTCTGCTAGACACCTTAAAGACAAATACTATAAAAATTCAAAAACTTTGGACAAACAGGTATGAGTGAACAGTGTTGACCCAAGTAGCAGTCTGATCAGGACCTATACTGTTCGCATTTCCATCTGCTTATTTTGGATGCATCACTGCATTGTAAAATCAAACTGTCCATTTTTAAGACAATTACAGTAAATATTTCAGGGCCCGGTTGTTCAAAACTAACAAAGTCATTAGTTAACGTTTTGAAATTTCAAACATTAATATGTCAAATATTCCAATATTTTTTCCAATATTTTTTGTTGAAAAAATGTGAGTGCAAAAGCTTTCTCACATTTTTTCAATAAAAAATATCAGTGTATTTGGCAATAAAGTCGTAAAACACTTAATGAGTTGGCCTCTTAACGAGCTCATTAGGTTAACGATGCTTTGAACAACAGTTGGGCCCCGGCGTCCAAATTTTTAGAATTTTTATGGTATATGCTACTTTGTCCATCAGAGCCACTCAGGCAACCTTATACTCAGCTTCCATAAACTGTCATTCTGAAGGCACTAATGGACAGAAAGTAACAACAGACTCTAACCTATACTGTAACTGGAAGGTTACTGTACAAGATACATAATTTACAAGATACATAATTTAAGAAGAAACATATAACATTGTTTATTGTCTCACCACTGTTCTTAGTATTCTTTGTGTTTGCTGTGTATGTGTATGCTCCTGCTGATAAAGAGAGTCAGAAAAAATATGAGCTGCGACACGAGAAAACCAACAAAGTGGTTGTACGCCCAGCGCAGAATCAGATCAGCCTGGGCATCCACCCAGTCTGATCAGAGTCTCCGCTGTCCGCATGGAGGTAGCTTAGACCCTTAGCTACCCTTTAGCCCTTAGCAAAGAGTCTGATCGGACTGGGAGGTAGTCCAAGCTGATCTGAATCTGCACTGAGCACACAACCACTTTGTTGGTATTACCGTGCCGCGGCTCATATTCAGCTGAAGCCTACATACTTTATGCAAATATAGATAAATGTTCACCAGTTATCTAAATACAGTTCCGCATTTTTTATGTTGTTTTCCCAGTTATAAATTAATTAATCAACTGCCGGTAGTATTAATACTTAATGCAGAAAAATGAAAACATTTGAACTAAAACAGTGTAGATCTAGATGAGGCAGCTCACAAAGCTCACAAAGATCTGCCAGATCTGGATCCACGAAGTCTGGCTTCTTAGTCTTTGAATTAGGGGTTAACTGTACTCAAAATTGTCATTTGGGGAGGCAAATCGTCAGTTTTTATGCTCGCAAATTTAACCAGCAGAGCCATAAGATGAACTTTGTAATCATGAAACGAACGATGTACCTCCCAAAATGACAATTTTAAGAAGTTATCCCCATTCTAATGCACTGTTTCCTATTTTCACCTTTCAAAGGGCACTACTTTGCATCCACAGTAACTGCCTTCATCAACATAAAACCAGACATAAGCCAATGAGAAGCAATGTTTTATAATGAAGTCAGGTTCCAACAGTATATGGCAGGATATACTGTCACAAATTTTTCACTTTATCCAGTCACGTTACATTCGTAAGTGAATTAAACATTTTTTGAAATTTTGCGGAAATAAAGTTTGTTTCTGTCTGCCTTTCTGGAACATTAATTAGCGTAATTGTTTATTCTACTGTGATGTCACAGCACTCATTATGTGAGGAGAAACTCACCATCACCATTGGGAATAATCTTACAGCCAGGAGCATTTCTATCTATCTGATCACAGCAGTTGTACCGGGACAGAGTACGCGTCCACACACCGGGATGGTACTTTGGGTAAAATTGGACACCTTTAGTTTTAGCAGCTGAAAAAAAAGAAGAAAGAAATAAGTTGTGTCATGAGGTAGCCAATGCCATTTATGAACAGCAAAAATTCTGCTCAGCTTGCACATCTACAGTCTTACCATTTTCCATAAATATTCTATGGATAACATAGGCGAAAGATAAAGAATCTAACTACTAACAAGACCTGTCACCAGACAGCTAGTGCAGTGTATACACAATTTTAACAAAAGGTAACAATTTTTTTGACTTCCTCTTTGCTACTCTAGATGACATAGCCCTTCGAAAAAGGGGTCTACTCTTAAAGGAAAGAAATTTTTTCCCGTAAGAGTCAACCCCGATCAAATAAAAGGCCAAAAGCCAAACATCCCCCAACATATGGACATGTCAGTAACTGGGAAATTTGATTTTGATAAGAGTGAGTGATAGTCAAAGACGATAATTCTGATAAACATCTGATCATAATTATGATTAACTTAAAAACAAAAACAGATATTAAATATAATTTACATATAAAGGGGCACTAACTCTGGCAGAAACTGTCCAATCATGACCTCGATGAAATATGATCCACGTTGAATGGAGATAGCAATATCATGAAAGTTTTATGAAAATTGGTTGAAGACTCAAGGAGGACACAAGATTTGATGACAGGTTTACAGGTTAAGAGTGTCTGTCAGAAAAGGTCCCATCAAAACCTTTCAAAAATATGATCAACCATGGGTAAGGATAACAATATCCTGAATGTTTATGAAAATCAGTCGAAAACTGAAGGAGGAGTTGAGGACACAACATCTGTCAACAGACCCTCTAACGGCTGTTATGAACCCATTACTATAGTCCCCTTCAACTGTGTCAGGTGACAAAAAGGAGTCAGAAATGCAAATGGCAGGGTTGCTTCCCCTGAAAGAGTACCCATTCAACTTAGGAATCTTTACTGTCAAGTTTCAAGAACTTTGGCTCTAAGTTTCAGGGGAGAAATTTCGAAAATAAAGGAATAGCTGACAGATGGTGACATACCAGAATATCAGACTTTGAAACACATTGTGCTCAGGTGAGCTAAAAACTTGAATGTCAGAGTTACCTCTTTAAGCACCAAAAAGCAGACAACAAAATTTACGTCTGCAAAAATTATAAAAATGCCTTGTCCAAGACATTTCATATCTAGAATTCAAAGACTAGAGGGCAAACGGTGTAGATCAAAATAGCCGCCTCATCACGATCTACGCTGTTTGCAAATTTTGCTAATTTCGCCTGGGGCTTAACAAGTAAAGGCATAATTCTCATTGACTAACACAGCTCATACGGGTAAAATGAATATTCCCAAAGAAGACCCTATGGAAGCAAGAAACACATCAAAGAAATGAAAACTGCAGACTCCTTTTAACAGAGTCTGAGTCTAACAAAACTAGGATTATGGCTTTTGTTTCTATTTGTTCATTTCCTGAAAAGTCAAGTTTCTGTGTCAGAAATGAAGATACCAAGATGAACCTTGAAAGGTAATACCTATGTCATGCTTCTGTTAGTCACAGGAAAGACACACGAATTGAGCGGAATGCGGTGTCTCGCCTGTCAGCGCTTTGTGAAACTGACCTAACCGCAAAATCCCGATGAAAGTTTACGTCCCTGCTGCCGCCGCCCCAGCCGACACCGGAAAAGCAATACCTATCAGGCTATTTCTTGCTTCTGCTTCACATGCGAGAAACAAATCTGCTTAACAGCTAAGGTCGAGCCAGGTAACTTTTGGACAGCAGTAAATTCGGACATACCATTGCAATCAGTGAAAATCTAGATGAGATGGCTCAAAATGAGCCATCTCATCAGGATTTTTACTGTTTGCCCAGTTATTTTTGTTTTAATTCCAAACAACTGACATAGTAAGGAAAAAATATCACTAGTGAGTAAATTCGGATATACCATTGCAAACAGTGAAATTCCAGATGAGACGGCTCATAATGAGCCGTCTCATCAGGATTTTTACTGTTTGCCCAATTAATTTTGTTTTAATTCCAAATGACTGACATAGTAAGGAAACAATATCACTGTCCGAATTTACCTGCTGTCCGAATTTACCTGACTTGACCCTAATACTCAACCTTGTTTGATAGTGTCCACCCACTTCTGTTGCTGTTCAGGACTCAGTGCTATAATATACAGGGTGTAGAATCCTTCACCTTTCTCTGTTCTATGCATCACCTATAGAACACAACAAGTTAACTTTCAGTAAAATAATGCAATAGCTACCCAAGGATAGCATTGTTTGCCTAACAACGCTTTATCAACAAAAAAAAGAAGCTTGATTAAACAAGCCACAATTTGGTATTGCATAGTGTACTGCAGTGTTAGAAATAAACTTTTTTCTGCAGGTAGCAAGCAAATACTTGCTACCTTAGCAAGCAAATACTTGCTACCTGGTATAAAAGCTAGTACCAAAACTCACATACCTGGTAGCAAAGACTGGAGGCCAAATCAGTCTTCTTGCCACTCAACAGTTGTCAGATTTATGACCAAACAAAATTCAGTAAGGTCAAAGGCATTGGTAATGCCTTTGACCTTATGGAATTGTGTTTCGTCTTCCACATAGAAGCAGTATTTTAAAGAAAAGCGGCTAGCACTTCAAAGAAATTAACTTTTACAAAAGAATTCCTAGGCAGCAACTTTCTGCTACCCACTTTTTCTTCAGGCGGCAAATGAGATTTTTAGGTGGCAAATTTGCTACTTGCTACTGTTAATTTCGGACCTTGGTACTGTCTTGTTTTTCTGCCACTTTTAAAAAAAGGAACAATTTTCATGACATCATGTTTGTCTCACTGAGTACTAGGCCTTTCTAAACCCTTGTCATATATCCGGTTTTGAAGGGTAGGTCACTTTGAGAGCCAGTGAGGCATGCTACACATCAAGTACACCCCACCAATTGCGACTGTCTAATGAAAAAGGGAACCAGTTTTCTAACAGAGCAGGATTTTACCTATACCACTTGTATTGGAGATTTGTAAACACCAAAAACACATCAAAGTCTTGATACAGCTTAACATGAAAAGTCAACAAAAATTTAAAAAGTCAGTGAACCATGAAATGTTGATAAAAACTCAATATTGACGATGGCTTTTGAGCTCTACTCTTCCAGATGAATGCATGACCCAAGTTTCATGGCTCTACCCCTTATAGTTTCTTAAAAATAGACCTTAATGCAAAAACTCGACAAAAAATCGCAGTCAGTGGACCGTGAAATGTAGATAAAAACTCAATATTGATAATGGCTTTGAGCTCTACTGTTTCAGATGTATTTATGACCCAAGTTTCATGACTCTAGCCCTTACAGTTTCTGAAAAACAGACCTAAATGCAAAAACTTGACAAAAAAATTGCAAAGTCAGTGAACCGTAAAATGTAGGTCAAGACTCATTATGGATGATGGTGTTGAGCTCTACTCTTCCAGATGTATGCATAACCCACGTATCATGACTCTAGCCCATATAGTTTCTGAGAAACAGACCTAAACCTAAAAACTTGACTAAGTAATATGCCGCCACCTCCGACGACACCGGAAAAGCAATACATATGTCTCGCCTTTGCTTGGCAGATGAGACAAAAATGACTAGAATTGACAGATGGGTGGACAGACAAATTATGTGAAAACAACTCTGCAGAGATATATTTGTTTGCTGGGATAAGAATAGAAACTGGTTCTCTACGAATACTAGTTCCATGAGTCGTAATTATTTTACTCGTTAATTGAGCTGGAAGCTGTCAAACTATACCGAGAAGTTTAACCCTTCAAGCGCCAAAATAGCAGATGACAAAATTTACCGGTACGTCTGCAAAAATTTCAAAATATGTTTCATCCAAGCTATATCATATTGAAAATTCAAAAATAGCCATCAGAGGAGATGGCAAATCCCCCGACCAAAGACCCCCATGGGCCTTGGTAAAAAGGGTGCACTTCAAAACACATATTAGTAATATATTGTCATTCTTTTATGCTTCTGATTGACATTAACTGTTACCAGATGCATGATTATCTAACACTCAGACTAAAACAGTATGCTTGACTGCTAAAAAGAGGTAATATCTCATACAGCCACCATATACACAAATGTATAGCATACGATACATTCAACTTTCAAAATGTGAGAATAACATCTAAAGTACAAGCCCTACAAACCTAATTTTGAGCTCTCTAGTAAGTGAATTTGGACAAAGAATCCAAATCTGGAAAAAAAAAAAATTTTTTTTTTGGGGGGGGGGGGGGGGGGGGGGGGGGGGGTAGGTGCGGGAATGTGGAGGTGTCAGAGAGAGTTAGGAACACTGATAAGATATCACAGCATGATCATCAATATTCTAAAAGGTACACGGTTATTCAAATTCTGGAGCTGGCCAGGGTTATACAGATATGGAGCAGAGACTCAAACAGTAGCTCAAACTACCAAAGGGAAATAACTCACAGAGTATAAAAGCAAGAGTTATCATTCATGTATGAGACAAATTGTCATGACCTGTTCTGCATATCTGTGAAGTATCATGAAAATATTTCAAAAGGTATTCAAGCTATGGAGCGGACACCTAAAATCATCAAAGGGAAATAACTCCAAACGTAAGAAAGCAAGAGTTGTCATTCTTGTTCGCGACACATCATCATGACCTGTTCTACATATCTGTGAAGTATCATGAAAATATTCCAAAAGGTATTCAAGTTATAGAGCGGACACGAAATCACACCTAAAACCAAAAATAGCCATCAGAGGAGATGGCAAATCCCCCGACCGAAGACCCCCATGGGCCTTGGTAAAAAGGGTGCACTTCAAAACACATATTAGTAATATATTGTCGTTCTTTTATGCTTCTGATTGACATTAACTGATATAATTAACAGATGCATGATTATCTAACACTCAGACTAAAACAGTATGCTTGACTGCTAAAAAGAGGTAATATCTCAAACAGCCACCATATACACAAATGTATAGCATACGATACATTAAACTTTCAAAATGTGTGAATAACTTCTAAAGTACAAGCCCTACAAACCTAATTTTGAGCTCTCTAGTAAGTGAATTTGGACAAAGAATCCAAATCTGGAATTTTTTTTTCTTTTTTTTTTTTTTGGGGGGGGGGGGGAGGGGGGAGGTGCGGGAGGGGGCGCGGAAATGTGGAGGGGTCAGAGAGAGGTAAGGAACACTGATAAGATATCACAGCATGATAATCAATATTATAAAAGGTACACAGTTATTCAAATTCTGGAGCTGGCCAGGGTTATACAGATATGGAGCAGAGACTCAAACAGCAGCTCAAACTACCAAAGGGAAATAACTCACAAAGTATAAAAGCAAGAGTTATCATTCATGTATGAGACAAATTGTCATGATCTGTTCTGCATATCTGTGAAGTATCATGAAAATATTTCAAAAGGTATTCAAGCTATGGAGCGACACCTAAAATCATCAAAGGGAAATAACTCCAAAAGTAAGAAAGCAAGAGCTGTCATTCTTGTTCGCGACACATCATCATGGCCTGTTCTACATATCTGTGAAGTATCATGAAAATATTCCAAAAGGTATTCAAGTTATAGAGCGGACACGAAATTACACCTAAAACCATCAAGGGGAAATAACTCAAAAAGTAAGAAAGCAGGAGTTGTCATTCCTGTTCGCGACACATCATCATGACCTGTTCTACATATCTGTGAAGTATCATGAAAATATTCCAAAAGGTATTCAAGTTATAGAGCGGACACGAAATCATGCCTAAAATGATCAAGGGGAAATAACTCAAAAAGTAAGAAAGCAAGAGTTGTCATTCTTGTTCGTGACACAACGTCATGACCTGTTCTACATATCTGTGAAGTATCATGAGAATATTCCAAAGGGTATTCAAGTTATAGAGCGGACAAGAATCTAACAAAAAATCACACCTAAAACTATCAAGGGGAAATAACTCAAAAAGTAAGAAAGCAAGAGTTGTCATTCTTGTTCGCGACACATCGTCATGACATGTTCTACATATCTGTGAAGTATCATGAAAATATTCCAAAGGGTATTCAAGTTACAGAGCGGACACGAATCTGCCAAAAAATCACCAAAGGGGAGATAATTCAAAAAGTACAATAGCAAGAGTTACCATTCTTGAACGCGACACGGCGTCATGACCTGTTCTACATAACTGTGAAGTATCATGAAAATATTCCAAAGGGTATTCAAGATATAGAGCGGACAAGAAAATGTTTACGGACGGACAGACGGACGGACAGACGGACGGACAAGATATAGAGCGGACAAGAAAATGTTTACGGACGGACAGACGGACGGACAGACGGACGGACGGACGGACGGACGCCAGGCTCATCGCTATATCCCCCGAACCTTTCGGTCGGGGGATAACAAGGGGAAATAACTCAAAAAGTAAGGAAGCAGGAGTTGTCATTCTTGTTCGCGACACATCGTCATGACCTGTTCTACATATCTGTGAAGTATCATGAAAATATTTCAAAAGGTATTCAAGTTATAGAGCGGACACGAAATCATACCTAAAATGATCAAGGGGAAATAACTCAAAAAGTAAGAAAGCAAGAGTTGTCATTCTTGTTCGCGACACACCATCATCACCTGTTCTACATATCCGTGAAGTATCATGAGAATATTCCAAAGGGTATTCTAGTTAAAGAGCCGACACGAATCTGCCAAAAAATCACACCTAAAACTATCAAGGGGAAATAACTCAAAAAGTAAGAAAGCAAGAGTTGTCATTCTTGTTCGCGACACATCGTCATGACCTGTTCTACATATCTGTGAAGTATCATGAAAATATTCCAAAGGGTATTCAAGTTACAGAGCGGACACGAATCTGCCAAAAAATCACCAAAGGGGAGATAATTCAAAAAGTACAATAGCAAGAGTTACCATTCTTGTACGCGACACATCGTCATGACCTGTTCTACATAACTGTGAAGTATCATGAAAATATTCCAAAGGGTATTCAAGATATAGAGCGGACAAGAAAAATGTTTACGGACGGACGGACAGACGGACGGACGGACGGACGGACGGACGCCAGGCTCATCGCTATATCCCCCGAACCTTTCGGTCGGGGGATAAAAACTAGAGGGCAAACAGTGTAGATCTAGATGAGGTGGCTCATTATGAGCCACCTCATCAGGATCTGCACTGTTTGCAAATTCTGCCATTTTCATCATTGGCGCTTTAAGTGTTAAACAGTGAACAGTGTTAGGTTCATCAACTCATAGCCTATACACTTTCAGGTCATGAGGTTTAGTTTAGAAGACTTGCATACTTAGATATAAGTGTTTGCCTAACAGTACATTTTTGAATTTACCACAATTCTTTTTTGTTTAATTTTACTTCCTTATTGCAATAATGTTTTCTAGCTCTGTAATAATATATTAAACTTATAAGAAGGAGGGTTATCTACTAAACTGGTGAAGTGTACTAAATTTGATAATATCACAAAAATATTTGTAAAACTTCCTTGATACAAGCACATAAAATTATCCATCAGTCAACACAGCTGCAAACAGATGTATGTAAAAATTGTAAAGGCATGTGGAGGTGTGTGTGTGTGTGTGTGTGTGTGTGGGGGGGGGGGGGGGGGGGGGGGCAGGGCAGGGCAGGGAGAGGGGGGGGGGTATGATAAATTCACAAAAAAATGGTAACCAGTACACCATAAGATATATGCTATAATGAGACACCATCAATAGATGATAAGGTAATGAATGAAGACCATGAAAATTTAGTAACTGGGACACCTAAAATACTGTTATTACTGTAACTGTCCAAAAAAATAGCCATCAGAGGAGATGGCAAATCCCCCAACCGAACACCCCCATGGGCCTTGGTAAAAAGGGTGCACTTAAAAACACATATTAGTAATATATTGTCGTTCTTTTATGCTTCTGATTGACATTAACTGTTAACAGATGCATGATTATCTAACACTCAGACTAAAACAGTATGCTTGACTGCTAAAAAGAGGTAATATCTCAAACAGCCACCATATACACAAATGTATAGCATACGATACATTCAACTTTCAAAATGTGTGAATAACTTCTTAAGCACAAGCCCTACAAACCTAATTTTGAGCTCTCTAGTAAGTGAATTTGTACAAAGAATCCAAATCTGGAAAAAAAAAAATAGTTTTTTTTTTTTTTTTTGTGGGGGGGGGGGGGGGGGGGTGCGGGAGGGGGCACGGGAATGTGGAGGGGTAAGAGAGAGTTAGGAACACTGATAAGATATCACAGCATGATCATCAATATTCTAAAAAGTTCACGGTTATTCAAATTCTGGAGCTGGCCAGGGTTATACAGTTATGGAGCAAAGACTCAAACAGCAGCTCAAACTACCAAAGGGAAATAATTCACTAGGTCTAAAAGCAAGAGTTATCATTTATGTATGAGACAAATTGTCATGACCTGTTCTGCATATCTGTGAAGTATCATGAAAATATTTCAAAAGGTATTCAAGCTATGGAGCGGACACTTAAAATCATCAAAGGGAAATAACTCCAAAAGTAAGAAAGCAAGAGTTGTCATTCTTGTTCGCGACACATCATCATGACCTGTTCTACATATCTGTGAAGTATCAGGAAAATATTCCAAAAGGTATTCAAGTTATAGAGCGGACACGAAATCACACCTAAAACCATCAAGGGGTAATAACTAAAAAAGTAAGAAAGCAGGAGTTGTCTTTCTTGTTCGCGACACATCGTCACCACCTGTTCTACATATCTGTGAAGTATCATGAAAATATTCCAAAAGGTATTAAAGTTATAGAGCGGACACGAAATCATACCTAAAATGATCAAGGGGAAATAACTCAAAAAGTAAGAAAGCAAGAGTTGTCATTCTTGTTCGCGACACATCGTCATGACCTGTTCTATATTTCTGTGAAGTATCATGAAAATATTCCAAAGGGTATTCAAGTTATAGAGCGGACACGAATCTGCCAAAAAATCACCAAAGGGGAGATAATTCAAAAAATACAATAGCAGGAGTTGTCTTTCTTGTTCGCGACACATCGTCATGACCTGTTCTACATATCGGTGAAGTATCATGAAAATATTCCAAAAGGTATTCAAGTTATAGAGCGGACACGAAATCATACCTAAAATGATCAAGGGGAAATAACTCAAAAAGTAAGAAAGCAAGAGTTGTCATTCTTGTTCGCGACACATCATCATGACCTGTTCTACATATCTGTGAAGTATCATGAGAATATTCCAAAGGGTATTCTAGTTATAGAGCGGACACGAATCTGCCAAAAAAATCACACCTCAAACTATCAAGGGGAAATAACTCAAAAAGTAAGAAAGCAAGAGTTGTCATTCTTGTTCGCGACACATCGTCATGACCTGTTCTACATTTATGTAAAGTATCATGAAAATATTCCAAAGGGTATTCAAGTTACAGAGCGGACACGAGTCTGCCAAAAAATCACCAAAGGGGAGATAATTCAAAAAGTACAATAGCAAGAGTTACCATTCTTGTACGCGACAAATTGTCATGACCTGTTCTACATAACTGTGAAGTATCATGAAAATATTCCAAAGGGTATTCAAGATATAGAGCGGACAAGAAAAATGTTTACGGACAGACGGACGGACGGACAGACGGACGGACGGACGGACGCCAGGCTCATCGCTATATCCCCCGAACCTTTCGGTCGGGGGATAAAAGTTAGTTTTATAATGCAGTAAAGGTACACCTGCGGAAGAAAATGCGTTTATTTTGTCATGACAATCACATGGAGCATTCGTGTGTCGTCATACTTTAATTTTGACTGACGCTTGATTCAAACTAAAGGCTTGCAGTAACGATCGATGTTATTGGCTTAGCGCTGCAATCAGTGCTACACCCCCTTTTTTTAAGGTCAGCCCTCGCTATACTGGTCGTTGTCAGTCATATACAAAACACACTTCATGACCTTGCCGAATGCGTGTGTCCAAATTTCGGAGCACAGTATTATGTCCAGCACAGTATTATGTCCGTCGCTACAAAGTATATTTCTGAGTGTTTTTATGGTTTTATAACTTATGGTGCATGACACGTTTTCGGCCATTTTTACAAAGGGTAACAACTTTTCGTTGTGACTTCCCTGCACGACATAGCCCTTCCAAACGGCGTCTAATCGTTAAGGAATGAAATGGTCCATGAGGTCGCTATAGTGAAATATTTTTGCGTTCTCAAAGAATTGAGGTTGGGAAGAATTAAATACCGCGATTGCATTTGACTAAACCAGAAAACTTGCCAAAGAAATATGTGGCCGACGACGAAGCCGCCTATGTTTTATGGTCGCAGACCAGACACAAACTGAAGATTTGTAATTTTCTAACGATTCATATGTAAATAAAATCAGAAATCGTTCCGCTATGGACGGACGCTCGGCGCCCCGTTACTGCGGCTATGGATTCGTTCCGCTGAGGTGCGGGGGTAACGTCGATATGAGAATTGAAAATAAATCGTTCCGCTGAGGTGCGGGGGTAACGTCGATACGAGAATTGAAATACTACTACTAAGACAAAACAGTACACCACTAAACCACCCCCGTGTACCATACCTCAAACTCCTGAATAAACAGCAAAGACCCAGATCAGACTGCTACAAGGAAGAACCTTATCCGGCACTATTCCGATTCACATGGCTCAGTACTTTGCGTTTGTTTATTTTATTTATTTATTTTTTTTTTTCATTTTTAGTTTGATAAACAACAATCGAGAATAAAATATATGTAATAAGCTGCGAAACCCAAGAATAATGGAAATTGTTTTTGTTTACGGTCAGTCTGCACACGTGCGCAGTTTGGCCAGGGTACACGCAAAAAATAAACTGAATAGTGTACATATTTAGGTGACTGAGTACACTTTAATCCCTTTTCAGTTTTGCCATCGGGTCAAATTTTAAAGGAAAGAATTTGATCCTCAAACAGCCAATTTTTGCATATGTTTTAAGAAGCGTTTCAGCGCACAAGGCAGCAAAGAAAGTCAACACCGAATAAAGCTAATAGCATCGCAAAGGTCTCCAGTAATTAGTATTAGTATTTTTTCATGCCCCCGAAGGGACTTCGTGTGGCATATTAAAATCGCACCGTCCGTCCGTCCGTCCATCAGTCCGTCCGTAACAAATCGTGTCTCAGCCATAACTTAAAAACTACTGAAGCAAATTTGATGAAACTTCACAGAAAGATAGAGCACATTGAGAAGGTGTGTCGCGCACAAGAGTTTGGTTCCTACGCCCAAGGTCAAGGTCACAATTGGGTCAAAGGTCAAATCATTTCTTAAATCGTGTCTCAGCTATAACTTATAAACTACTGAAGCAAATTTGATGAAACTTCACAGATAGAAAGAGCACAATGAGAAGGTGTGTCATGCACAACAGTTTGGTTCCCACACCCAAGGTCAAGGTCACTGTCAGGGGCTTAGAGGTCAAATAGTGTCTCTGCGATTACTTTAAAACTACATAACCGAATTTCATCAAATCTCACAGAAATGTAAAGAGTAATGAGTAGATTTGTCACATATAATATCCATATTCCCAAACCCAAGGTCAAGGTCACTGTCGGGGCTTAGAGGTCAAATAGTGTCTCTGCGATTACTTTAGAACTACATAACTGAATTTCATCAAATTTCACGGAAATACAAAGCATAATGAGAAGGTCTGTCACATATAATATTTATATTCCCAAACCCTAGGTCAAGGTCACAATCTGGGGTCAGATGTCAAATCATGTCTCAACAATTGCTCATAAATGTACCATGGGCATTTTCCTTAAACATCACAGAAAGATGAAGCTTAATGAGAAGGTAAGACACACACAAGATATAGGCTTTCACACCCAAGTTCAAGGTCACAGTCTGAGGTCAAAGGTTATTTCTCCCCAATTACTAAAAAGACTTCTTAAGCAAACTGTATTAAACTTCCTGAAATGGTAATACTTAATGAGATGGTATGTCACAAACAAAATGTAGGTTCCTGTTCCAAAGGTCAGGGTCATAATCAGGGCACATAGGTCAGATTACATCTCCAAACTGACTGGAGACTGCTGAAGTGAATTTCATCAAACTTCACAGAAAGGTAAAGCATGATAAAAAGGCATCTCGCTTGCAAGATTTTGGATGCCTTGCCCAAGTTCAAGGTCACAATCAGGGTCAAAGGTCAGTTTAAGGGGCCTTCGGGGGCATCTGTTACATACTGTAACATTTCTTGTTTTTTGGTTTTTTTTACCTTACATTAAGTAATTCCGATTTTGTGCTAATCCGAGTCTTCTCTGGCGTCATGGTGGATAATCTTTATTTTGACACTAACAAGCCACGTTCGATTAGTTGTTTCCAGAAGCAATTATCAATTTTGATTAACTTTGTTAATATTAGCAGTAGGCCCTAGTAGTAGTATTTATCCACAAAACATCTGCTAATTCACTCTCTATGAAAACACATGTCGTGGCATCTCAGATACAAATCTAGCGATTTCTCAACGTATGTTTTGTAAAAATGAGATAAATTACCTCAGAATTACTATTACTTATTACAGGGTCTAAAATTTACAAATGATAGTACGTCTAATACTAAATTGATACAAAATTTTAATGGGCAGTTTGAAGTAGTATTTATGCCTTTGATCGTTTGAAGATTACAGTTTCTTTGATGTTTCAGTAACTGCTGTGTAATCGAGATTTTTTATTCAAGATCTATTTTCTTCGGGTAGAAAATATGATTGAAACAGTTGCCCTCCAATAGATTTCCTAATCTGGATATCTACAATAACTACTGACGGTGGTTGTGATTATTTGAAGAGTCGGGTGTCAATTTCTTATGACATAATTATGCAAGAATTCATTTTAAAGAAAGCCTTGAATTATTATTTTTATGGTTACTTAATCTTTGGTGTGGAAAATGTCTTGCCGAAAGGTATGAGAAGCATCCCTCGCTTTTGCGTACTGATATTTCAATAGATTGTTCATGCGAATGGAGAAGGCTCCGATCAGACTGCGCGAATGGCCAGACTGATCTGAGTCTTTGCCGTTCGGTCTTTCCGTAGTATAGTTGAAATTATATACTCCGCGATTTCAGAATAGTTTCTGAATGAACACTTTTGTCAATAAAATGTTTGAAACAATCTCATCACCGAACAAAAGTAAAAAGTATGCAAAGACCAGGAACTGAAACAATCAAAATCCAAATCCAGCACGCACATGTACTTTTCATATTTTTAGACAGAGCAGTGTCTGGAAAGTCACGTGCTACTTGTGAATGACAAGGTTATTTTTGGGTTTTTGTAAAACCACTAACGATTGGCTAAAGCTTTTGTTTCATCTACCCGTTACTTGTCTGGGTTGACGTACGCTAGCGGTAAAATAACACACGTCACATCAAGCAAACCCGATGCGATGTACATGGCAAAATAAACACAATTTCTTCCGCAGGCTTAGCATCAAAACTGACCAGACCAATTATTATCACAAAAAATTAACAGACTTAACTGTATATAAAAATTCTGGTGCAATGGACCCTGATAGCTTGACACTGTTTGATCCTGTACCTGACCTGTGTTTACCTGAAATATCTCAGTATTCGGACAGACAGGTCTAAGCAAACTTGTGCAGACCCAGATCAGACTAAATGGAGCAGTCTGATTCAGGCCTGCATTGTTTACTGCTCCATCTGCAGCTTTACGATGCATTACTGCATTGTAAAACCAGGCCCAGGGGTTATAAAACTTGAGTACATTCTCAAACTCAAAATAAAGCACACTGATTGGCTGCTTCTGAGCACATGCTCGGAAGCAGCCAATCAGTGTGCTTTATTTTGAGTTTGAGATTATTCTCAAGTTTTATAACCTCGAACCCAGACTTTTTTATTTTCAGGAGAATTATGGAATTTAGGTGTTACGACTTTTATGGTATTCCACTTTTCTTGACTTCTCTCAGCTTGACAGCTACATTGTAGATAAATTTACACATTTTACCTGAAAGACATTTTTCTTGGAGTCCAGTTTCCCATCCTCTACTGTTTCTATTGTTTTGATATTCTGCAGGGGTATTGATCCTTTTAGTCGACCACGTTTCTGTAATAGTAGGCATATTATTACTGAAGTCTAAATCAAGCAAATAGTTCCAGAATTTAGGGACAATCACCAGAGCTCCAGATAGCAAGAAGGAGGCGTAACAGGGATAATTTAGGGATAATTATTCCTATTTTTCCATAAAAACATAAACTGTAATCCCAAATTAGAACCGGCTTGCTAAGACGGTTCTAATGAAGGGTCACAATGTGTGTTTTCGTTAAGAAAAAAATTTATCTCTGAATTATCCTTGTTACCCCTTCTTATCTGGAGCTCTGACAATGTATTCCAGTTTCTATATGACAACATACCAGTATGTTGTGACACCACATTTCTAGCAAGAGGCAAGCAATTACCAGTACAGTGTATGTTGAAATGGTGAATTAAGAGACATTATATGAAAAAAATTATCATCAAATGCTCAATTAATGTAGAAATTAGTTAATGCTGGTATGCATATTTCATTTTATACGAGTCATTATGAGCCTCCTCATCTGGATCTATGCAGTGTGCAAATTCAACTATTTTCATTTTTGGCGCCTTCGGTGCAAACTCTCACTCTGACAACACCACCTTTGGAATTGAGCTGTTCCATTTGTTTGTCTTGTATATCAAGGGATGATCATCATGTATTAAACTGCTGATAAACAGTGGAGGCTCTGAACAAAATTTTGCACCTCTAACCAGGGCCCAGTTGTTTAAAGCATTGTTAGCTTAACGAGCTCATTAACAGGTCTTCTATTTAAGTGTTTAATGTATTTATAATTAAATTCACTGATATTTTTGGTTGAAATAATGTGAGAAGCTTTTGCAATGCAAAAGCTTCTCACTTTTTTTCAACAAAAAATGCTGGCATAATTGAGATATTAACGGTTGAAATTTTAACGAAACGTTAACTAACGATGTCATTAGTTTTGAAAAACCGGGCCCTGACCTGCATCTACATGGTTTCAACTCAGCCTCAGGTTCAGTCAGGACTGTCTGTTTACAGTAATTACAAAGCTGAATGTGTGGTAATTTCGGGGATAACTGTTCTCAAATTGTCATATTATCAGGTTTTTGGCCACAAATTTTATGTTACAGCTAGGAATCAGCTTCACCACAAATGCAAGTTGCGACCATAAAACCTACCATTTATTTCATCAAATGACTCATCCCCATTATGATGTACTTTTACACATTTTCACCTTTCAATGTATACTGCTGTGCACTACAAAGCAATGCTTTCAGCAATGTTAACCCATTCCATTCGGAATACCCCTTTAGGGGTATCTGGACAAACAGTTTGGATCCAGATCAGGCCCTTCAAACGTGGGGCCTGATCTGAGATCCAAACTGTTTGCTGCCTAGACATCATTTCTACAAGAGTTAGTTAGTCCAATATTGTCAAAATGTTCTTGATTTTTGATGCAGACGACAATTTCAGCGAATGACCAAAAATACCCAGAATGCAATGGGTTAAACCACACACCAGGCACTGAGATGCAATGTTTTGTTATACACCTTTCTGAGCAACATCCTGAATGACACTCAAAAGTCACTTGGGTTCGAGATTATGAAACTTGAGAATAATCTCAAACTCAAAATGAAGCACACTGATTGGCTGCTTCCGAGCATGTGCTCGGAAGCAGCCAATCAGTGTGCTTTATTTTCAGTTTGAGAATGTACTCAAGTTGAATAACCTATGGGCTTGGTAATGTATAACAGACCAATGCAATGGCAACTTAGCATGTGGCATAGTTCCACAAATAAAATTGTTTGTGTTGAACGTCCTATAATAAGTCTTTGATTTTCTTTGTAAATCATGGTTTTCCCTTTGGCGTTATTTTTGGGACCTAGGCTACACACCAACTTTTTAGGGGTCCAATGCCAAAAGTATAGGGTCATGTGCTCTGAAAATCATATTTTAAAATTTATTATGTCTATAAATTTATATTATATTCTGGCAATCTTTAATTTGAATTGTGCCAAGAATAATATAACTTTCATTGGCCACAACTTAACATAAATTTCTTTAGAAAAGTACCTCACATTGAATCAAGAAATCTGCTTTAAATCTTAACTTACCCCAAGACTGCCATCAAAATACTTCAAAGCTTCGCCATCCAGAACAAACCATCTTTCTTTGTAATTTTCAGTGGAGAATATAGTACTTTTATTGACAGCCCTTTTGAGCATGAAATCTACGAGAATTTCCTCCCCTTTACTCATCACTGGGTTCATCATGTCATGCTGGTCCCTTAGCTTTGCTGAGAGAAACTTTTTAAGCATGAATCATATGCTTATTACATCAGCCTACCAGAGTAACTATCTGGAGCTACATATTTCTAGATGTCCTCTGAAAAAGAAACAAGAGGGCCAAGAGGCCCTGAATCGCTCACCTGAGCAAAAAGGTTAAAGGTCAAACTAGGGTCATAATTTGAACAAACCAGATAGTTTGCAACCATTTCCAAATGGTTCTGAAGAAGATTTTTGAATGTTTTTCTATGTATTGCTATGGTTCAAACCCTGGACCCCCTGGGGCAGGGCCATTTGGACCATGGGGCCATTATTTGAATAATCTTGGTAAAGGACCACTAGGCAATGCTAAAAGCTAAATTTCAAGTCTCTGAGCCAAGTGGTTCTGAAGAAGAAGATTTCTGAATATTTTTCTATGTATTTCTATGGTTCAAACCCAGGACCCCCTGGGGCGGGGCCATTTTTGACACTGGCACCATCATTTGAACAAACTTGGTAAGGGACCACTAGGCAATGTATCATACAAAATTCCAAGCATCTGCACTAAGGGGTTCCGGAGTAGAAGTTTTTTAAGTACATTTTAATTTCGACCCCAAACTCCCTGCCCCAGGGCCATTTTGGATCCCAGGGCAACCGTTTACACAAACTTTGTAGGAGTCCACCAGGCAATGCATCATACCAAATTTCAAGCATCTGAGCGAGTTGTTCTGAAGAAGAAGATTTTTTAATAGTTTCCTATGTATTTCTATGGCTCAAACTCAGGACTCCTTGCCGCAGGGCCATTTTGAACCCTGGGGTCATCATTTGAACAAACTTGATAAAGGACAACGAGGTAATGCATCAAACCAATTTTCAAGCATCTGAGCCAAGTGGTTCTGAAGAAGAATTTTTAATATTTTTCTATGTAGTTCTATGGTTCAAACCCAGGACCCCCTGGGGTGGGGCCATTTATAGACCCTGGGGTCATCATTTGAACAAACTTCATAAAACTACTAGGCAAAGGTACAAACCAAATTTCAAGCATCTGAGCCAAGTGGTACTGAAGAAGAAGATTTTTTAAATATTTTTCTACATATTTCTATGGTTCAAACCTAGGACTCCCGGTCCATGGGCCATTTTGGACCCTGGAGCCACCATTTGAACAAACTTGGTAAAGGTTTACTTTTTAAGGCAATACTACATACCAAATTTCAAGCATTTGAGCCTTGCGGTTCTGAAGTAGAAGATTTTTTATTATTTTTCTATGTATTTCTATGGTTCAAACCTGGGACTCCCTGCCCCAGAGCCATTTTGGCCCTGGAGCCACCATTTGAACAAACTTGGTAGAGGACCACTAGGCAATGTTACATACCAAATTTCAAGCATCTGAGGCAGGCAGTTCTGGTGAAGAAGATTTTTAAGTATTTATTAGTTTCGAACCCAAGACCCCCCGCCCCAGGGCCATTTTGGACCCTGGGGCCACCATTTGAGCAAACTTGATAGAGGACCACTAGGCAATGCCACATACCAAATTTCAAGCATCTGAGCCAAGTAGTTCTGGTGAAGAAGACTTTTAAGTATTTTTAGCTTCGAACCCAAGACCCCCTGCCCCAGAGCCATTTTGGACCCTGGGGCCACCATTTGAACAAACTTGGTAGAGGACCACTAGGCAATGCTACATACCAAATTTCAAGCATCTGAGCCAAGCAGTTCTGGTGAAGAAGATTTTTAAGTATTTTTTAGTTTCGAACCCAAGACCCCCTGCCCCTGGGCCATTTTGAACCCTGGGGCCACCATTTGAACAAACTTGGTAGAGGACCACTAGGCAATGCTACATACCAAATTTCAAGCATCTGAGCCAAGCAGTTCTGGAGAAGAAGATTTTTAAGTATTTTTTAGTTTCGAACCCAAGACCCCCTGCCCCGGGGCCATATTGGACCCTGGGGCCACCATTTGAACAAACTTGGTAGAGGACCACTAGGCAATGCTACATACCAAATTTCATGCATCTGAGTCGAGCAGTTCTGGAGAAGAAGATTTTTAAGTATTTTTTAGTTTCGAACCCAAGACCCCCTGCCCCTGGGCCATTTTGAACCCTGGGGCCACCATTTGAACAAACTTGGTAGAGGACCACTAGGCAATGCTACATACCAAATTTCAAGCATCTGAGCCAAGCAGTTCTGGAGAAGAAGATTTTTAAGTATTTTTTAGTTTCAAACCCAAGACCCCCTGCCCCAGGGCCATTTTGGACCCTGGGGCCACCATTTGAACAAACTTGGTAGAGGACCACTAGGCAATGCTACATACCAAATTTCAAGCATCTGAGTCGAGCAGTTCTGGAGAAGAAGATTTTTAAGTATTTTTTAGTTTCGAACCCAAGACCCCCTGCCCCGGGGCCATTTTGAACCCTGGGGCCACCATTTGAACAAACTTGGTAGAGGACAACTAGGCAATGCTACATACCAAATTTCAAGCATCTGAGCCAAGCAGTTCTGGAGAAGAAGATTTTTAAGTATTTTTTAGTTTCGAACCCAAGACCCCCTGCCCCAGGGCCATTTTGGACCCTGGGGCCACCATTTGAACAAACTTGGTAGAGGACCACTAGGCAATGCTTCATACCAAATATCAAAGCCCTAGGCCTAGCGGTTTCAGAGAAGATGTCATTTAAAGCAAATTGTTGACGACGCACGACGGACGACGCACGACGGACACTGGGTGATCACAATAGCTCACCCTGAGCCTATGGCTCAGGTGAGCTAAAAAGTTAATCCTTAAAGCGCCAAAGATTAAAATTGTTGAATTGGCAAACAGTGTAGATCCAGATGAGGTGGCTCACAAAGAGCCACCTCATCTGAATCTACACTGTTTGCCCTCTAGTGTTCGAATTCTCAATATGATATCGCTTAGGCAAAACATTTTTTGAAATTCTGCAGACGTAAATTTTGTCGTCTGCTTTTTGGCACATTAAAGGTTAAAATAAGACGGTCATATGAAAAGTCTTGAGGCCAGTGCTTCAGATAAGAAGGGGTAATAGGGACAATTTAGAGACAAATTTCCACAAGCTACATAAAAACCTAAGTTGTGACCCCTCATTAGAACCAAGTGGCTGAGATGGTTCCATCTCGATGAGATGCTTCTATTGAGGAGTTGCTACATATGTTTTTAATGAGAAAATAGAACAAGAGGCCCACGGGCCACAAAGCTCACCAGATCTCTAGCTCAAAATTGCTATCAAAATTACTGTCACATTTGTACAGCCTAATACAAAATATACAACTACAAAGTCTCAGTCTGAAAGTCTGTTGAGTTGATAACAAAATATATAACTATTTTCCATATTTTGATTGCAGTAAATGCCATTTTTCCCCATTATAAGTCAATGCAACTCTAAGTTGCCATAGCAACCAAACAATAGAGCCGATTTTCATCAAAAACACAAACTTTCAACCCCCCCCCCCCCCCCGCCTAAGGATACTAAAGATGAAATCTGGGCCTTATTGGCCCAGTGGCTTCTGAGGAGATAATTTTGTAAGTTTTTTTCCATTATTTTTGCATTTTGGTTTCCATGACAACCAGTAAAAGGAGCAGTGGGTCCAAAAACAATAAAGCTAATAGAAGACTTCTTAAAGGAACATTTCTATAAAAGTTATGTCAACATACCTGCAATGGCTAGGCATTAAATGCCATTATTCAATTTTCCCCATTATAAGTCTATGGGAACTCTAAGTTGCCATAGCAACCAAACTAAAGGGCAGATTTTCATAAAAAACACAAACTTTCAATACCCCAGCCTAAGGATACTACAGATGAAATCTGGGCCTTATCGGCCCAGTGGTTACAGAGGAGATAATTTTTAAGTATTTTTTCCATTTTTTTTTTTCATTTTGGTTTCCATGGCAACCAATAAAAGGGGCACTGGGCCAAAAAACATACAGCTGATAGTAGACTTCTCAAGGAACATTTCTATAAAAGTTTTGTCAACATATCTGCAATGGCCTGGCAGAAAATGTCATTTTTCAATTTTCCCCATTATAAGTCTATGGGAACTCTAAGTTGCCATAGCAACCAAACTGAAGGGCAGATTTTCATAAAAAACACAAACTTTCAATCCCCCAGCCCAAGGATGCTACAGATGAAATTTGGGCCCAATCGGCCCAGTGGCTTCAGAGGAGATGTTGTTTAAAAGTGTTGACGGACATACGACGACGGACGACGACGACGGACACTGCCTATCCTATAAGCTCCCCCGGAGCCTTCGGCTCTGGTGAGCTAAAAAAACTAGAAAATTGTGTCTGTAAGACACTAATGATGCCCCCGTGCAGCGCCTGTCACATGATAATGTATATCCATAAAGCACCTACAAAGAATCCATTGAAAACATAACCTACCATGTAAAAATTGCCCAAAATGACTAAGTTAAAAAGGCTGTGATCCTGTCAAAATTAATTCTAGACCTATCAATATGCCTCATGCATATCTTCAAATATGTCCACAATATGTAGACAAGGTTTGAAAAAGATCCATTGAAAACTGTGAGAGGGGTTGATTACACAAAATCCATACCCTACCATGCAAAAATTCCCTAGAATGACTAAGTTCAAAAGGCCGTAATTCTGTCAAAATTAATTCTAAGTCCAACAAAAACCCACATGCACATCTTCAATACATTCACAGCATGTATGCACAGTTTGAAAAAGATCCATTGAAAACTGTGAGAGGAGTTGATTACACAAACTCTATACACTACAATGCAAAAATTTGCCTAAAATGACTAAGTTCAAAAGGCCGTAATTCTGTCAAAATTAATTCTAGGTCCAACAAAAATCCACATGCACATCTTCAATATGTCCACAACATGTATGCAAAGTTTGAAAAAGATCCATTGAAAACTGTGGGAGGAGTTGATTACACAAACTCTTTACCCTACCATGCAAAAATTTGCCTAAAATGACTAAGTTCAAAAGGCTGTAAATCTGTCAAAATTAATTCTAGGTCCAACAAAAATCCACATGCATATCTTCAATATGTCCCAAACATGTATGCAAAGTTTGAAAAAGATCCATTGAAAACTGTGGGAGGAGTTGATTACACAAACTTTATACCCTACAATGCAAAAATTTGCCTAAAATGACTAAGTTCAAAAGGCCGTAATTCTGTCAAAATTAATTCTAGGTCCAACAAAAAATCCACATGCACATCTTCAGTATGTCCCCAACATGAATGCAAAGTTTGAAAAAGATCCATTGAAAACTGTGGAGGAGTTGATTACACAAACTCTATACCATAAAACGTGACGAACAGACAGACGGAAGGACGGACAGACAGACGGACAGACAGGGGCAAATCTTAATGCCCCCTGACTATCGTCACGGGGGCATAAAAATTATCTCAGACTTATACTCATAATGACCTCTTTAATGAGATGAGTGTAGTCTTTTTTCACTGTATTTTTCTTGACTTCTTTTTATGGGCAAAGCTGTCTCAGGCATCTTGAGAACATGATGCCAGTCCAGTCATGACAGATGTGTGTGGCATGATGAGAATGTAGAAAATGCCAGTTGGGACATAATCTGTGTGTGTGTGAGTGTGTGTGCTTGTGAATGCTTTGTCCTGTCTAGCGTTGTGATCCACTCATGAGAGGAGGACGGAGCTGGCCGCTATGCTGGCCATCTACTTATTACATATAGGCATTTAGCATTTAGTGGTTTACTATATTTAGTATTTTGTTTTTAACTTATAGAGGTTATGCTCCTGACTGACGATGGGGAAAACATTAACGTCATTTTAGAATTCTTAATATAATATAAATTTCTCAATAATGTCACATAAAATCGGCAAGGGATAGTATTAACTCGAAGTTGTAACAATCAAGGAAACTTATCTCTGTTGATAAAAGCTTTAAATGGAAATAACAAATAAAAATTTCCTGGTTATGAGTGGTGGGCTTCATGCCTCACACATTGCAACAATTAGACTTTTTGTCTTACAGATACATCTGTCAGACAGGATATTTTTACCAGATGTATCCTTGAAGTGGCAATTTTGTGGTTACAAGAACTAAAACACATGACAGCCACACATGAAATTATTTCTTGTTATATTTTCACGACTTACTGAGACAATAACACCAAATCAATCATCCGGTAAAATTTCTTTGCAGAGCAAGTTCTTTAAATGCTCAATAAATAATCTGCAGTTGATTTTGGTGATCTGTTAATACTAAATGACTCCAGGTTGTAAATTCGTGGATGTGTTCCTCCGCCAGATAAAACCTAGATCTAGAAATGTCAAGTTAGATGTTTACTATTTTCTGTCGCATTGATGCTTTTGTAACTTACAATACATTGATTGAAACAGATTACAATGATTCCATTTACTTCCGATATTGATGATTAATATATCCAAACAAGATTCATAATACTGTTCAGTGACTTTCCTACACCTTACATATTTCAGCCCTGGCCTCATAGCCCTTGTATAGAAAAAGTTGAGATTCATGGTATAACGGTATATGTATACCCGCCTGAATACAGAATAAAAATATACACAAAATGTTTTCTGTGAAAAAAAATTACGAGGATGGATTTATCCCTACTCTTTAAAGAAACTACTTTCTGTTTCAAGAAAAAGCAGGTTAGGACCCCGAATATGAAAATCAAATTAGAAAACAATTTTGCAGCTGAATTTTTTAACCCATGTTATTGCCATTTCTTCATCAGAAGGTTTTAGCAATCATAGCGGTGTTTTCTCAAGGTGATGTCTGAGGTTACAAACTGGCCACTCTACAGTTATGCAAAAAAGAAATAGCAAAAATGGCATATTAAGTATCTGGTCAAACATTTTGTTATATTTTTATTCCCTATTTAGACTCTAAGCATTTTGTTTTATGATGGAATAAAACATTTATGCTTGAGTAAAGGATAGAAGTATATTGGCGAAACTACTTTGGCGCATGAATATTATGCAAATTAGTATGCACGATTTATATAAATTATCAGTTATTGGTGGTCTTACACTTCACTTGCAATCTAACTTTTGAATAATAACAAAGTATGAAAATGAAAGCTTCACAGAAATTAGTTAGGCGTTGTCTTTAAATTTATCAACTAAATTATAGCTGCCGATGACTAGTAATACAAAAACGGAGAAGACATTACGCTCTGGGGCACATCCAACTCGGGATGACTGATGTACCAGTTATTGGTGCAATAGTAAATACTGACTAATTATCCATGCTGAAATTTTATGGTACCTTGTATTGCCATATTATGACGTGACATGACCTCTAGTTTAGGGAAACTGGGTTTGCAGCAGACGAATTTAAGCATCAAAATGCTAATTTCATGTTTGTTTGTAGATACATGAAATTTATGTGTGCTTGGATTTGTTTAGAATGGTAAATATTCATGTTCTTGGTCTGAAACATCAATCACCATAATGCACCTTACTTTCAACAAGTTTTTAGTTTGAAACAGAGCAGGTGTTTCTTGTTCATGTTTATGTAGACCTGTTATAGACTAGTGGAAGAAAACCAAACTGCACTCAAGAAATTCAGATTATTTCTGATTGCCACGATAACTGGGTGATTGACCATAACATCCATGAATTTACAACACCCACGAATTTACAACCTCCAATGATATAGTTCATAAATATCCCACATTTACAGCCCCAAAACTCTGAAATAAACCTTAAAATTTGTTATATCTCAAAAGCCCCACTGAAATTTCCTGTGGTGGGTTTTAGCTTGGGTGTAGGTGGTCACTGGTGGTGGGTTTCATATCCCTTCCAAGAATCTGCCATACACTTTTATCATTTGGAAAAAAAACAACTGCCGTACAGCTAGCCTAACCAACCCCGTCTGGCTAGTCATACCAGTGGGTATGGCTACCTTCACCACGGTCCAACTAAAGACAGAAAAGGACTTATGCCACTGAAAAGAGCCGAAAAGAACTTCTGGGCACCGAAAAGGACTTTTATTTGGCATTATATAATACAAAAATGTACGTATAAGAACTGTAAATATGATCATGATATTAATCAGCATCTGAATAATACTTTTTGTATTGTATTTCACCAAAATGTGGTTATTTAACTTATTAGTGAAAGTCAGATAAATAGATGTTACAAAGGGTAGAATATATTCTATAATTTCTATTTTTACATACATTTGTGTTTTAACACTGTCAGCTAAAACAACTGAGGAACTGATTTGGGGACACCCTTTCCTAAAATCTGCCATAGATCTATATGTCTAATTGCCAATACAGGGTTTGAAATTAACTTTTTTTCTCACTTGCTAAATTTAGCAAGTGCTCAATTTTTCTAGTTGCTAAAGCAGGAAGTCCACTTGCTTTTTCTGTGAATGCCATAATTTTATGTAATTATACCATTAAATGCCCTGTATTGTTAGTTTATGCAATTAGTAATGTATCCCAGCTGGGTGGGCTGTCTTTTTAGCTTTAAAAAAAATCGGGCATAGGGCCCCCTAGTCCAGGCTATTTTCTAAGTTCAAATCTATGGGCCGTTAAAGTTGGGGAAAGACAGAAAAAAAGGAAAAAGGCTGGGATGAACACAGTGACTCATATTGACGAGGGGCACGGTATTGGGGAATCAATATAAGGCAAGCACCTAGGTGATCAAGACGAGTTTGTGACTGCGCATCTTGTTCTGCACATAAACAAAAACTTTACACTTCCGGATTAGTTCTTTGCACCAAGAAAACTACAATCGCAAAGAAAAGCAAGTGGCGGTTTCTTGGACTCGCAGTCTGTAAATTTTGGTCGCATTTTGCGAGTATGCGAGTCTAAATTCGAACCCTGCAATATAATACGAAGTGCAGCACCGAAAAGGACACAACCCCTGGCCACCAATAAGAGATTTCAGGTACTGAAAAGGACTTCCTGGCCGCCAAATTTCGGACACAGAAAAGGGCGTTTTTTTCTCTAAATGTGATTGAATATTACGTTTAGAAATATATATTCTATCCTTTTATATCAGTTACAGAGTTCACGAAAGTCTGTGAATGTTTACAGGACCGAGTCTGGTTAAATGATTAAAATGTACATGAAAATTCTGAAAATTTTTACCAGACCGAATGAATTTTTACCAGACATGTCCGGCGGTCAGACGGAGTTTCATGAAGACTGTAGTTAGCATATGTTTTATAGCAGAAAATGGCAAATAAAAGTTCTTTTCGGTGCTCGAAAGTTCTTTTCGGTCCTTTTTGGTGGCATAAGTCCTTTTTTGTGTTTAGTAGGACCTGCTTCACCACATGTAATCGTTGTAAATAGGCCCTATGGCCGCAATGACTCTCGGGTAAACAATTCTGATTCTGATTCTTCCACCTGTACAGGTAGTCAAAGCTTTGACTGTTGTTTCGGTCAAAATAAGGCTGAGAGGAGCTGTACTGTTGTTCTCTGTGGTGTTGTGTATGGAGGGTTAACTAATAACTATGTAGTCATATATGTTTATAAATTATTCTTAGAGCTTAGCCTATGTCAAATATATGTTAGTGATACGTCAGAAAAATGATCATCAGTTGTCCTCACTATCAATAGTGAATGGTGAGATTGGCTGTTGATCAAACATTTCTAGAGAGGAGATATGCCTATTTGATTTTCCTTAAAAACACTCATTTTTCTGCATGGACTTGAGTGATACTGAAATCAGACAGTTTATAGATTAACAATTATGGTTTGGTATTGTTTAAGGTACCATGACTGTTGTAGATCACACATTTCAACATGTCTAGTTGATGAATAGGAAGAATTTCACTACAAAATCTGATTTTCAAAAACTGCTCATTATACTCCATGGACTTAATTGAGCTAGTTGAAAATCGTACAGGACACTCTGAGTAAATGCAAAGAAGGATCATAATAGTGCAGTAAGCTGGCCTTGTTTTTTACAGAACTCAATGTGGCTTCGGAGCCATTAATCCAGTTTCTCAACAGTGTGTTTTGTGTGTCTTAAATTTAAGACGTGAAAAGAACATTCGGCACACCACCTACTACGCGAGTACAAGTGTGTTAAATCTAAAGAAGAATACCTACAGTACTAGAGAACCAACCAAAGCTACCTATGCAGATAGCTGCTACTTTTAAAAATTTTAGACCACATCACATTCGAATATTTGGCTCTCTTTTGACAAAGGATCAGAAATAATTTCATGCACCCCAAAACCTGAAGCATAAAAGACTGACTGATCAGGAAGTTCTGGAAAGCAGCATCAACAGAACTCAACAAACTCCAAGTCTAGATCTACAAATTAAGTGCATGGTACTGAAAAGACAAGACAATTGTGGAGCATTTGGCTTACCTATGGAAGGAAAAGTTGCTGATGGACAGAAAGGTATAAGAAAATAAACTTTTGAATGTTTTTGTTGATTTCGCAAAGCAGGAAGTAGAATTTTAGAATGATATTTCGCAGGCGCTTGATATTTGACGCATTCGGCAGATAATTTCGATTGGACTCAAGGTTGTTGTTGTTGTTGTTGTGTGTCTTTGATGGCATTTCTTAGCTGCCTATGTCCTCTATGTGCTTTCGTTATCTCTTGTGCATGTACTCGTTGTGCTATACTCATGTAATACTCATGTGCATATGCGTAGTATCAGCTGTTTTGGTTTAATTTTTACTAAATCTTTGGGAATTTCTGATGAATTCCATCAGAGCCCTTATCAGATCATTTTGAGTCGGCTGAGGATATCGGCACGACCGTCGTGCGGATAAGAATCTTGTAACTTGTAACTTGTACTAAGGAGTTCCACCCTTGTTAGGGTCACCGTAGTTATACGTATTCTTCTGGAGTAAAGAGCTGACTAAAAACTTTTACAGTACGAGGCAGCATGCACCAGTCTGTATCTACCACTGAATGTCTTTAGTAATCGAAGGGCAGTTGAAATACACCGGACAGCGTTCACGCGGCATTTTCATCACAAAGATTTAGCCTTCATAAGTATAGTCGCTCCATCCACCAGAATAACTGAATATGTGTTGTATTAAATATTATACTGTAATTAGTAGCATAGGCAGAAGCACAAATCCGCACCACAAGAGATGAGTCCAGCACCGCAGGATTAAAAGGAGAAGAGAAGATCCAATGATGATCGCAGCATCCTGTAGGCCCTCACTCTATAGCCCTCCTTGACAACTGTGATCCACATGCACTATCTCGACCAACAAAGTACCAGCCATAATGGGTTACCCAACACCATATTTACACTAACCCTCAACAGCTAAGAAGTTACAGCTCGACATACGCATAAGATCCTCAAAAAAAAAAGGTTGATGTATTAATAATCTAATATTATTATTCAGGTTGATGTATTAATAATCTAGTAGTATTTATTGCAACGCATGCAACTGGTTGTATACTGGTTTAACTATCCAATCATCAGGGCTCCAGCCAGGTGCAAATTCTGGGGTAATCAAACACCCCAATCCATTCAAAATACGACATATCAAGTAGCCCCTCATCAAAGCTGCCTCATACAGAATGGCCAGAAGAGGGGCCACAACATATGTATCCCCATAAACATCAAACCGCCGTATCTCCTGTACATCTCCAACCCTACCTAAGGCTGGACCCCTGAACCACAGAACATCTAATTTCATTAAACACTGAGACTCCATGCAAGAGGAGAGCAAGGCACTAAACTTAATCAATTTGTATACGACTTTAACTAATGCTCAACTCCACACGCAGACAGCACAGCTGTATAGGGATACGAATAACATCAGCACTTCAGCCATCTGCAAGTCATGGGCAAGATATCCAGCGCATCTCCCTAAAAGAATCCATGTTAAGGCTCCCCATCAGTGTACCCTCGGCGAGGATGCCCTGGTCAGGGGCCACAACACGTGCAAAACCCAAAAAATGCCACTCCATAAACATCCCCACGACCTACCCATGGCAGGAGTCCTGATACAGCCTCTAATTTGTTTCATTCAATAATGTGGTTCTTTTCAAGTGGAGCGCAAAGCATAGGTTCCTAATCAAGGTCTCCATTTCACTCTGGAACCCGTCCAGAAGCTCCTCGCCAACAAAAGCGTCCAACACTGTGCAGTCCATGATAATGCGGCACAGCATCTCACTATCAGCTAGATACTGGTCCGCATGCTCCGGGACTACCCCAACCAGCAGCCTCCTCAACCCAGAGACATACCCCACCCTAACAGAATGCAACAGGGAACAGTCTAGAAGAAATTGCATCAGATCCTCAGGCGCGTTCTTACATAGGGGACACGTAGGAGACACGGTGGATTTTTTATACTTCGAGCGATGCGACTGCAGAACATATGTATCAGTAAGCAGCTTTACCTTTATTTGCGCCCTATGCACGTCCCTAACACTATTACTAACCAACCTCCAAGAATTGTGCACTCTACCCACCCCACATACTTCAATGTTAAGGTACCTTAGGGAAGACTTAGCGGATGCTTCAATTTGCCACTGTTCCGACACATATCCATCCACCCCATCTTTAATCGCTGCCTTAAGGGCCTGCTTAGAGTGAAATGCATTTCTGACACAGAAAACATTTGTGAGGCCATATTTATGAAGAAGCACATTACACTGCATAAACCAGCTGTCTGAATTGATTTCCCTTACAGCCAACTGTCTTTGAAGAATTTCATGTTCCAAGGAGGCTTCATCAAACAGTACGGATGCGAACAGGGAAAGTTTTCTAAGGTCTAACTCCTGTTCTATGGGACGTACACCCAAAAGACCGTAGACAGCAACATTTGCCACACGTTCAGGCAGACACTGAATCCTCCTCAGGATCCCTCTTTGCACGGCTTCCAAGACCTCAACATCTTTCATCCTCAGGCTGCATACCTCCAACCCATATAACATTCGTGGGAGTGCAAACGTTTTCCACATCTTTGAAGAGACAAGGGGGTTCAACCCTGAGTTTCCATAGGCCCCAGCACCCATTAGAGAATACATAGTCCTTCTTCCCAGCTGCGCCTTCTTATCAATGTTACCAGATGCCTTCAGATTCCTATCAATCCCCAAATGCACTGTCTCCCGCTCCAGGGGAATAGGGATATTATCAAGAGTAACCTGTTCTGCCTCTAGCGTTTTCCCGCCATTACTCAATACCACCTCCACAGACTTCTGTGCGTTGATAAGATACCTCTCTCTTCCCTTGTAAAAAGACACAACATCTACTAGCTCCCAGAGATGGCGCCTACACAAACCCAGAAGAGCAACATCGTCGGCACACGTCGGAGCACTGCAGTTTATGTGGCCAATAAATGCCCCCATGTTCAGGTCCTCCAGCATATGTAGCAGGTTATTGTTATATAACTTGTAATGAAGGGTGGACAGAATTCCACCATGGCGCACGCCTTGTTGCACCAGAAACGGGCTTGAGAGATGGCCCATCCACTTTACTGCAGACGCTGCCCCATTGTACAAGCTAGACAGTGTTAGCCACAGGGATCCATCTATCCCGGCCAGGTAAATCTTCCGCAGAAGTGAGTCCTGCCAGACCACGTCAAAAGCTTTACAGGCCTCCAGGGTTACCAGATGAAGATTTTGCTTATTACACTTCGCTTCGTATTGTACTTCTGACACAATCAGAGCTGCATTAATAGACGAAGAATTCTTAGTAAATCCTCGCTGGAATCTAGACTGTTGACCACATAACGTGGACTCCGTACGTCTCAATAGTACTTTCTCCAAGATTTTACCAACTACTGACAGAACTGTAATTCCCCTATAATTAGAATCCTTATCAGCAAGACGGTCGTGCGGATAAGAATCCTTATCCGCACGACGGCGATCAGATACTCCATTTCAGATGCTATGTCTTTCTTACAATGGTTTCATACAACACTGTGTCAGCAATTCAGATGGAGGATATTCAATAACTTTAAAAATGGTATAAAAGCATCTTATGGCCATCTTTTAGTTGTCAAAACGTCTGAGAACCGGCACCCAGCTTTACCGCTAACGGGGGCAATCTTATTTTGGACATATTCCAGTTCGATGTGCACAGGTTGTGTCGTTTATACATATGTATGTAAAAACGTATTCAGTCAGAGTGACAGTATGAGTTAGAAAAAAAGTAAAAAGTATGCAAAGACCAGGAACTGAAACAATCAAAATCCAAATCCAGCCCTCAAACCATAGTTGGAAACAACTAAGATTACAAATAATCAAGATACAGAGAACATATGGCCAACCGAGTGAGCAGCTTGTTCCCAAAAGGTGGCCACTCAGCAACCCAAACCGAACCAAAAATAATAATAACATACATAAGGTAAAACATCACAGAAACTCTGACACCAAAAAACAGGCAACAAAGAACCACAACAGAACTACCGCCTTGGAACGGTCAGTAATGAATTACTGGGGGGCTTAAATCGATTTTACAGGCCCAACCTCACCCTCAGTTTCTGAAGTGGTACAAAACATTTAGTTGGTTGTTCGGTTCGCATGATAACCCTCTAACTCGTCAATGAATCATCACGGTAAACACATAAATCAAATTTCAACACCATGAAGAAGCAAAGACGAGGACTCAACAGATACAACGGGCCGTCTGACAGGTGGAGATCCCTGTCCTGCCAAACAACCCCACTGGAAATCTGAAGCAAAAGAAGGTCACCAGTTGAGCCCCGGTGGACCAAGCAACAGACAAAAAGGCTCCGGTCCCAACCAACTAAAATATATAGCTTTAGGTCGGGGCCATCATAGAGTCTGACGACCGATCCCCCGGTGTGCAATTAAAGAGTGCAGCAAAGCTATCAACCGTGATTGGGTTAATCACTAAGCATGCAGACTGTCGCATAACATTTAAATTATAGCCAATACGTTTGTGACGTATTATTATTTTTCGGAATTGATCAGAAAAATCAGTCCTACCCTTAATCTTTTTGAATTTGTATACTAAGTCACCATAAAATTCTGGTTCCGATAGGCCTTGGTGTAAAAGAAATTTTAATCCGACATCAAATTTTGAAACCAATTCATGGTGTCTGCGATAGAATTTAGAAAAAGCCTTTCTAAGCTTATGATACCGATAGCCCTGTTGAAGAAGTTTAGCAGTTAAACATTTATTACGAGCATTAAAGTCATCTACATGACTACACACTCTAGCAAATCTTATAAGTTGAGAAATATACACTCCATAAGAGGGACGACGTGGAACGTCACCATCCAAAAATGGAAAATTATCTATATCAAAGTCAAAGTCATCACGTTTATCATAAATTTTAGAAGATACAAAACCGTTAGAAATAGATAGATGTAAATCCAAAAAGGGGGCCTGAAAAATTGGTTTAATTACCATTTTTTTAATTTAATTTTTTTTTATTTGTTCTGCTAATGTGCAAATCCTGAGAATTCAAAAAAAATAATTAGTAAACAACAACAACAAATTTGTGCAACCCAACAATTGTTACATCTGACAATATTTATCAGACTAGTAGAACAACTGACTTTGACTTACAAGTTATTAAAAGAAAGTTAGGCATGATTTATCGGACTAACTGTCTTTAACTTGTCGGTCAAGGTCAAAGATTTATTTCAGTTGTTGGACAAGGGCAAAGATTTTTTGACTCATTTTATATCAGTTAAGTCTGCTACAATAAATTTGATTTCGTTCGATGATACATTTACATTTTGTAATGCTATTTATTAATAGGTTTCGACATTTTCCTAAAAGGATTTATTAGTCTAGTTTGTAAGTCAAAATCAAAGATTAGTTTCTATTGCAAGTTCAAATCAATGGCTTATGTCAACACATTTTTTATTGGTAACACATATCATAAACTGATAAATTTAAAATGATTAGAATGAGACGGAATTAGGCCGTAAACAAAATATTGACAAAAACTTTGCTGGGAAAAAAGTCTGACACAAGCAGGTCACAATCAAATATTATCCTGATTCAGCATGTCTGTCAAGGTCAAAGATTTGTTAGAAATAAGTTTATGTCAGTTAACAAAATAAACTATTAATTGGCAAATAATATTTGCGACAAATGTTTTTTTTATTAAAATAAAAACAATAATATAAAAAATGCCATGTGGAGTCTTGAACCCGCGTCGTGGATTTGTAAGGTTGCGCACACTACCACTGCACCACGGCCACTGATAGTCTAGAGCGATAATCTGAATTACTTAATGTCGAATGTTCAATATACAGCTGTTGTCATACCCATATCGGACTGTGTATTAACTGTAATAAACTTGCTTTAAACGTTAACCTGATCATCCGACCCGATATAAAGTATTCTGCAACTGATGTTGAAATATATTATTCGCATTTTTGCAATTATTAGCCGGCTCTATGTTCGACAGTCAAAAGGCTTCCATGATGAAATATTAGAAAATAATTGAAATAACATTGTGTGTTGTGACTCAAATATTTAAGAAAAATTATTTACAAACAGAAATGAAATAATATTATTATACCATAATAATAATAATTCTCAGAATGATTGCAACTTTGTCTATATAGAATATCTGACCGCCGTCGTGCGGATAAGGATTCTTATCGGCACGACCGTCTTGCGGATAAGAATTCTTATCGGCAAGACCGTCGTGCGGATAAGGATTCTTATCCGCAAGACGGTCGTGCCGATAGTCACTCCCTTTTGAGTCTCTCTGTGAGCATTCTCCACCATTCCCACTAGCACTGACAAGTTGATATCCCCTACTTCATTCAGTCCGGCACTATTCAGAATCTCCTCTACCCTGTTTTCCAACTGTTCTCGTTCTCTACTGTATTTCTGGCATTTAAACAGAAAATTTTCTGTATCCTCTACCTCATTGCAGGTTTCACACAGGTCTGACACTGTACTGTTTATTTTTGCCCTGTGGCTATTCAAAAGAGTATGTCCACTTAACAGTTGGTTCATGACTGCAAACGTGCCTCTGTCTTCCTCCCCATGACAATTTCTTTTACCTACTTCCGTGTAAATGTCCTGTATTTTTGTTGTCTTCTCCGAGCATGAATACTTTAGTTTCCATTTGTTTGTCATCTGCTTCTTTATTTCTGAGATTGCCTCTCTCTTGTCCAAAACGGGTAATATAGGGATGTCTGGAGCACTCATCTCTGCTGCTGCTGCTTTTGCTTGGCGATCCGCCAGTTCATTCCCCTCAATATCCTTGTGTCCCGGAACCCAGTGTATCTTTACCTCATTTCCTCTCCCACAGATCTTATTCATGCTCTCATTAATGCTAATCACTGTCTCAATTTTACAGCTTAGTATGTGACCTCCAAATGCTGTCTTAATGGCTGGTTGGCAGTCTGTCAGGATATGCACTGTTCTATTCTGAACGTATTCCAGGTCTGCTAAGAACTCCAACCCTATCTGTATTCCAACCAGCTCTCCCGTATAGTTGTTCCCAATCGGTGTGACTCCTTTCTTCATGAGGACCGGAACACTGTTGTATCCATCAACATAAGCCACTGCTCCAGCTCCCGTTGGCCCTGGATTGTTTAAAGCTGAACCATCAGTGAACAGCAGGACGTCTCTATCAGATGGGGGTAGACAATTGTAACGATTGACTTTGACCCGGCGTGACCATATCATTTGTCCCGGTCCGTGGAAAGACCCCAAACCACCCAAAATCGCCTTCATACTACCCAAAACCAGACTGCCCGGTATACAAACTGGCACCCTCCTCCCCACCTCCACACCCAAGACACCATCATCCAAGGTCAATTGGCGTATATTATTATTTAATGTGCTTGCGCAGGACCAGCCGGAAACTGAGGATAAAATTCTGTCCTGAGGCTTACTTGATATGTCCTGGTGAATGATTGTCCTTGGAGCCCTTGGGCGTATCACCAGTAAACAATTCTGATTCTGATTCTGACGACAGGGCGATGTGAAGCAAAAGCATGAAATGAAGCAAAAGCATGAAATGATACTCAAATGTACCAGTGACCTATATGTATTTATAGGTCACTGAATGTACTAAGCATGAAATGATACTTAGTACATTTGAGCAAAATCACAAAGCATGCTAGTACGTACGTACGTACGTACGTACGTACGTACGTACATACATACATACATACATACATACATGTATTCACCTACCTGCCTACATACATACATACATACATACATAGCTAACTTGACAGGCCTATGTGAAGCAAAAGCATGAAATGATACAAAAGCATGTAATGATACATGAAAACTTGTACACTCGACAGTTTTCAGTTCTTTGGTTCTGTTCTGTTCAATTCTCGTATCGACGTTACCAAAGTGGCTCAACGGTACGTAACCATAGTTGCACACACTTGGCGCCGTGTGTCCGTCCAAGTTCTTTGGTGTGATCGATAACCCTTTTATAGAACATATTCAGCGGTGCGTAAATTTACCGGAACGGGCTTAATTACCGGATCGGACCGGAACGGACCCATAATATTCCTAATTCCAGCCGATTTTTGATATATTTTGCTACAGTATGCACGCGCGAGTTAATTTCAGGTCCTACCTATCACTTACTTGTATGATCTTAACTAGCAACACCCTGATTCCGTTTACCGAATTGATACATGTAGAAACATGTAGGTATACATATTTCCTATGGATGAAATGTTGGTCATGATACTATGGCATAAAAATTCGGGAATTTTTGTGTTTTAAAATAATAAGTCTTGAAAGAGAGAAAAATAGATGTTTGTATAAGATTAAATGATATTCAAATGAAACACATATGTGTAGGCTATTATCAGGCCTACCCATAGCGCAAAATGCTCCAAGTGTATTTGGACTGATATCTTTAATTGATTTTGCACTAGACGGTATACATAATACGTATAAATATGAAATAAGTCTGTGTCTAGTCTAAATAATACAAAAATCAACTGGGATAGGGAAAAAAACGGGTCCGTTCCGGTAATTTAGTCCGTTCCGGTCCGTTCCGGTAAATTTACGCACCCCATATTCAGTACATTTGAGCAAAATCACAAAGCATGCTTGTACATACATACCATCATGGGACAACCACTTATTGAAGTGTTCTTTGTTATTTTGAATCTGTTTGCGATGGGGTTGGAGTGGTATTGGTGTCCATTTGAATCCAGGGAGGCTGGTTTGGGGTATTTTGGTAGTGGTTTTGGGTGGTTTGGTGTGTCTTGGGGTGGTTTGCGGGTGTTTCCACGGTTTTTTACCACATTTTTCTGCTCCGAGCATGCGTTAACATTCCAGTTTTGGTCACCCAGAGCATGCTCCGAAGGTTATTTTTTTCTAAATCAAGCTAGGGAACCAAATAAATTGGAAAGTAAGTAGCTATATAAAGGACGCGCGTGCTCGCAAAAAATATACAAAACGGTGCGTGGAGCAACCACTGCTCAAAGTATATAGAACTAGGACTGTGCATGTGTGTTTGGCTTCCCCAAATGCAATATAAGTGTACTCAAAGTTAGTGTCACAGATTATATACTGCTATACTATACAGATGTTGACTATATACAGGAACTCTTGCTCTAAAATGCAATTTTTGTCAATAGCGAGCATGCTCGGAGTGATCACAATTGGGCAGATAACGCATGCTTGGAGCAGCCATATGTGGTATATGAACATAGCTCCATTTTAGAGAGCTTCGTTGACAAATACACTGTTCGCAAAGATGTATTATAGCAACCATCTCGTTGGTTGCTTCACGATATAACGCGTATTTCTCTTCTATTCTATTCTGTCCCATAAAACTAAGGCTTCGACTTTTTTTCTGTCACTGAATTTCCGGTCGGAGTTTATCTTGGAAGAAAATGAGACGCTGGTAGTCAGAATATCATGTTTCTCAGACGAAGTAGTCAGAACATCATGTTTCTCAGCTTAGCTGTTAAAGATCAAATACAAATAATCTTGGACTGTACCATATTTCTGAACAATACAAGAGTAAAATATCGGAAATAGAAGCTTCAGACTTTATCAAAGTTAGAATATCTCACTAGAAAATTAGTGCATAGCCTCTACTGTGTGCGTTATCAGATGTTAAAAAAAGTTATGTAGTTCAGCAGTAATTCCCCTGCAGTCAATTTCAATATAAACATTACAAAGATAGACAGTAGAGAGGAGTGTACATAAAGCGATGTTATTGCTAATCTGTTCCATGGTTGCGGTCTAACTAAGTGGTGGAAATTCTCGCTGGATTATGTCACAAGTGTATATATATTCGATATTCGTCACCGGTCAACTGCCTTCCAGTGAGAACGAGTTCTAATGTATATAAACTTTTACTCAAGAAGTTATATATAAACTTTTACTCAAGAAGTTAAACACAGATTTGTGGTTCGCCTACACCGGCGGTCAAGATACAACAAAAGAAAAAGAAAAGCTGGCGTTTATACTGGACTGAAAGAAGAATCTTCACTAAATTAATAGTTTTTGATCAAGATTTTATTTTTTTTATTGTCCTGTTGAATAAACTTTGTTTCATATTTTTCTGTTTTGATGATAGAAATTGATATTTTGCTACATAAATTATTTTAACCAATCCACAATGCCGCTAGACTCACATGTTCGGAAAATAAAACAGAAAGTAAATTCCTGTTAACTTCCCCGGGACAACACGTGACTGTCTTCTAAAAAAAAACCCTCCTATAATGGCGGAAACGATATAAAGAATTCTACCATTGAAAACCTTGTCAATCCTGCCACTCGACCCAAAATCAAATTTGATTGAAATAACTCGCCGTATAAATGCGAATTTGTCAAAACAAAAACGCATACCTTGAAAGGCAGTCGTTTTCATGTAGGCCTAGAATATAAGAAACGGAACTATATTTATTTGCCATCTGACAGTTAAGGATTGTCGAAATCTTGGTGTGTTTTGACGTTTGACATTGTATGAATAGTGAAACAGCTGAGGTAAACATTGCTTTGAAACTGTGTCACAGCATGTAATGATGGCATGCTTATTTGTTCTGACGTCATGTATGTCAAAGCAGGTACCTTCGGACGATGCGGTGTTCTTAGACACTTTTGGTAGCTGGTGAGGATGTATAAAAAAGAAGGATGTGAAATATCCATTCAATACCTGTTTTGTCATTCCGTCTCGAAATAAAAAGAAGGGCTCCAGCATTTGATACTCTTTGTGTGATTTTTCCTTTTTCAAAGCAAAATGCGATATTGATAATAATATCAATACAAATAATGAAGGTGGTTGTGGTCGGGCGATGGTGCTGGACCGTGCGTCCTACGAATTTGGACAATAGTTGGACAAGGGCCTACTGTGCATACAGTAGGTGCAGGTTGGGGTCGTTTGATTTTTTTTCTCCGTCCTATCATGTCCCTTTTCTTTCCTCTTCTCTCTGGGAGAAGGGTCGATATAGACCGAAAAACTGTCCACAAGAGCCGTTAAATCCAAACCAACCAATCAACTAGTGTGTAGTTTGTCCTGTTATGGCTGAAACCAATTTAGTGGTCCACTAAAGTGCCACTTATCATTAATGCGTTTCTATTTTGTTTCTCTACTATTTAGAAACGTTAAAATAAAAATTACAATCATTATGTAAATTAACCCAAAACTGCAAAATAGTAATTTAAAAAATACACATTTTCTGTTGGTGTTTCAATACATATCTATCAGTGGTAATAATGAGATCTGACAAAAGAAGCGATCCGGATAATATCACGCACATCTGGTGATAAATCAACTCTGAAAATAAGGCAGTTACAGCTGGGAAAATAATGACATATGGGTTTCTTTCTTTGCTAGGGTTTTGTAAAATATCCGATTACTGGGAGTATGACCCCAAGTTTTGTAGGTAATAATAATAATCTTTATCTATAGTCTTTTATTAACAACTAACATAAGCTCTGTAGAGCTTTTATTGTGACCATATATATACAAGCTTAGCTGTGCATATGTGACGTTCTCAATGTCACAACGCAATGAGGTGGGTATCGAACTCGAGACCCTTCAATCAGGAGTCGGGTGCACTACCAACTGCGCCACTGTGCTCCACAAGGTCATTTGTGATGACTATAACATGTATAATGCACTATTTTTTCCATGAGCCATTTTATCCAATTATTATATAAGAAGCAGATAAGCTTTAGCACTAAATTGTTGAGTTACAATTCACTCGAGTAAGTTGCAAAGAAGACAATATCATCAGCGCAAAGAGCAAGCGATATATGCGCTCATTATATGATTGTAAGAGAAATGCCTACTTAAAGCTTAGTAACAAACTGCTAAAGGCTCAGAGCAAATCATTTGTAAACATATTCTTGACCACCTTGAACAGAATAAAATACTTACTACATTAAATCATGGTTTTAGATCTGGCTACTCTTGTGAAACCCAACTCATCACGACCGTCCATGACGTCCTCGGTAAATTCGATAGTGGATCGCAAATAGACATGATCATACTAGACTTCTCCAAGGTATTTGATACAGTTCCCCATGGTAAGCTGCTCCACAAGATGCAACTCTATGGCGTCGACGGCAACATCAACGCTTGGTTGTGCGACTTTTTAACAAACAGGAAGATGAAAGAAGTTGTTGATGGCGAGGAAATCTGAATCAGTAGACTCTGGCGTTCCACAAGGTACAGTCATCGGCCCGCTATTGTTCTTGGGCCACACCAATGACCTTCCAGATGCAGTAAAGACAACTGTCCGCCTCTTTGCCGACGACTGCCTTCTTTACCGTAGCATCAGAAACATGGACGACCAGCTTGCTCTCAAAGGGACCTCCAACAATAAGAGACAAGGGCCCAGACATGGGGAATGCGCTTTAATGCAAAGAAATGCTACCTAAGGAGCATTAACCAGAAATCAACACACTTCTACCAACTAGACGGCCACATCCTACAACAGGTCCCTGACAATCCATACCTGGGTGTCACTTTCTGACGACATGAAATGGAACTCCCACATCAGTAAGATCTCCAAAAAGGCTAATTCTACTCTGGGATTCTTGAAGAGGAACCTAAAGCACTGCCCACAAAATTCTAGAAGGACTGCCTATGTATCAGTTTTTAGGTCTACTCTGGAATACAGTTCCATTGTCTGGGATCCCTACCTTCAAAAAGACATAGATAATCTAAAAAAAAAACTCAACGCAGGGCTGCCATTTATCACAGGGAACTATATTTCAAGGGATCAGGGTTGTGTCTTCCATATATGCTTCCAGATGGATAACTGTAATCCTTGGACCAAATCACTTGGACCATTGGACCTTGGACTGGTCCAACTCGGACTGCACTAGTGTAATCCTTGGACAAGTTACCTGTTGGACCAAATTTATACAGGTACTTTGGGTGATTGGAGATGCAGTGATATATATGTAATTAAATGTCATTAAATAATAAATGACTACCTGAGAAGCCCACTAGGCCTGTCTTGTGAGTTACTAGACCTATAAATTTAAAGTCTGGTAAAGAAGTTTACAAGAAACTTGTTATATAAAATAGTAAAAAATATGATTTAAGTATGAAGAAATTTTTTGCAATTCCCAACTTTAATTCATGTGCATTTAATAATTTTAATCCATAATTCTAGCTTCTTGTTTACTTTATGAGAAGTATTTCTTCACAGTGAATTTGATTTTGACAATATTAATAAAATCACCCTAAAATTAATTTTTCAGAGTTTTTCTGAGTCTTCTTGATAAAGCAATATTAATAAAAATCACCCTTTATTTCAAATTTCCTTCTGATTCTTCTTCATAAAGGCCAGGAGGCTTAAAACTTGAAATAAAGAGTGATTTTGATTAACATTGTCCTGTTCTAATGGCCTTAACAAGGAAAAGCTAGCGTCTGGATTTGAGCCTGTCCGGTACTTTAAAAGTTCAGTTTGGCATTCATAATTTTTTTTATTTATTTTAGTATAAATGGTACAGGATAATGTTACGGCCCAAAAAATATGTTCAGGGTAATAGTTTTGAAAACTGAAGGCAGGGTATAAACAGCTTTATTAAATTTTTTTATTGGCTTAGTTTTTAGATTTTTTATCTATCTATTTATTTTTTACCGAAACTGAGAAATAAACTTCTAAAAATGGGTAGATCTAAAATTTTATATTTTCCGGAAAATCTGAAAATCTTCAAGAAACTTGAATAAAGGCAAACAACAAATGGAAATAATATTGTATCATTTATACTTTTATTATGGAATGTGATTTTTTAAAGTTCAACTGAACTTCTTTAATCATATGAACTGTAAAAATTATTTATCCAGATCATTCTTAAAATGATACATTTTCTCTAGCATTAATTCTTTTCTTCAGGTTTTTTTTTTTTTTTTTTTTCTGATATGAGAGTAAGAATATTTCATACATGAAATGATGAAAGATCAAACAGGAATCAACAGATACTTATTCAATAATGATTAACACCTGTGTCACAAAGACAACAAAAGGTATACATGATACAATTAAGAGAATTAATTGGCAGGTACTAAAGTGTAACATATTGGTCTGTGACAATAATCAAACTGACAACAATTTCTGATTCCTTGATTGCTTAAATCTTTGAAAATTAAATTGAGCAATAAAGTGAGTAATTAAGTGAAAGTAAATTGTTTGTTTAACCATCAAGTAAATATTATTTATGTTAACTCTGTGTTAATGATGCATTCTGTAGTTAATTTGTGACTGATGTTAAAACAATATACTGGTAAAAACTTCATCATTTTACCTGAATAATCTATTTGTGTTATACTATTCTACCTATTGTCACAATTCACAATGGATAGATAATTAAAATTGCAAATCTAAGTTTGATAATTAATGTGAAAACTTTAACTTTCCTGCGTAAACCATCCATTTACGTCTGAGCACATGTAGATTTCAAAATGGCTCTTGTCATAGGGCATAGTCAGACAAAGTACTTTAAAAACTATTTTGATCCGAAAGACAATGTTGAAGTGTTGTGTTACCCTGGTTGTAAGGTGGAAGACCTCGTACTCAAAGATGAAGTTGCTGAGGCTGTACCTAGGGCTTCTGTAAGTATCCTTATTACTATTTGACTAGTTAGCTGCTGTGTGGTCTTGCTTCCTTCATTTCAGAGCATTCAGAAAATATACATGATATCCACCAAATTCCTCTAATATATGTGATCCCTTGATTTTATTAATCCTACAATTTAATAAATGTTAACTCACGTCAATAACACAGCATAAATGTTGTGAACATTATGTGGGAGTTTTGAAGATAGATAACATATATATTGTAGCCCTTATGTGAACTACTTTGTAATGGGACTCCTTATGTGATATATATTGCATATATGTTGTGTCCCCTCATCTTACCTCTTGATGAGAATGTTCTGATGAGATATTACATATATATATATATGCTGTGACCCTTCATTGTGCTTTTTCATTTGAACTGTCTTCTGAGAAATGGCTTTTATGTATATGATGTGGCCCCTCAATTGTTTGTACTGCCTTGATGAGGATGTTCAGATAAGTGATTACATACATATTGGCCCTTTTTGCAGTCTTCCTCAACATAGTGTTATTGGTGAGGGGATGCCATAATATGGGGTGCCTTTCAACTGTTTATTTTCTATTTTTTGATATCCATTATTCGAATTATTGATACCTATAATTATTAATGGATATCCATAATTATCTATTGATATCCATAATTCAAATAATGGATATCACTAAATAGAAAAGATTTATGGATATTCATTATTCAGGGTTCGACGACTTACCGAAATAACCGGAATAACCGAAATACCGAAATAACTACCGAAATACCGGAATAACCGACGATTTACCGAAATAACCTTAGAAAATACCAAAATAACCATTATTAATATATAAAGTTGTCATTTTATGAGATATTTATAAAATTTCTTTGTATCCATGACTTCTGATGATCATTTTTATTTCAAAATAAATATTATAAATTAATAGGCTTAAATAATTTTAACCTTGTAAAATGGTGGTAAGATTTTGTGGGGCCGTTAGTCAATACTGAAAACTCCCTTCGGCTAAACCCATATTGTGCATACCATTCAAGATTTTTTTCGCTTCTCAATGTAACATCGTATGAATTTCAGACAAATATGAGTTGGAATTTTCTTTATTGTCCAGCTCTTGCGACGTGGACGCCGCCCCACTCGGAGAGCCACACGTGAACGAAGATTAGCTTGTTTCAATGCATTAGCTATAAATACGAAGACAAATATAGAGTTACAATAAGAGGTACATTTCAACAACTCCACACATCTCTAATATTTTTCTTATGGTACACTATTGGCTGATGTACTGACTGCTATTTCCCCACTCACATCATATTTTTGTCTCATGTACAAATTTAAAGGAGTCCATGTACCTCAGTGGGTTAAGCGCTGACCTGCCGATCTCAGGGGCCCGGGTCCGATTCTCGCTGAAGGTGGAAATATATTTAATCGTAAGCGGGGTTCCATTGCATACAGCCTTTCATTTTCACCCTCCCATCGGCCTGATATGACTGAAATACTGTTGGAAATGTATGTAAAATCGCAAAACAGCCATCCATCTCATGTACAAAAGTTTGTGTCTACCTATCATGCGCGTAATTGTTACCGAATTCATTTATTCATGTTCCTAGATTATACGATAGAATAAATGGCATCTGACTGACATCCCATTTGCCTTTAATTTTACGGGCGCCACATTTGCAGGCATCACCGCAGAGTAGGATAAAATATGATAGGTATATCGTTTTCATCATACAACCTTCAACACTGTAAAAGTTCTGTTCAGTCAGCTATCTAGCAACATAACCGTACCGTATCATGATTTCCACAAATGTTCTATTGACAGGCGCTTGTAAAAATAATGGTTAAAGAAAAGTCGGCCAGATTCCAGTTACTATACAGTAAAATATTTGTACAGTATATAGCGTTTAATATAAAACTTTTCTGCATGTAGTAACAACAAGGCTACCATCTTCACGTGTCCTATCTTCAACTGGTGTTCTTTTTTTCTATTTTTTTTTTTTTTTTTTATTTATTTAATTTTTTTTCATATTTGGTGATATCAAAGTTTATATATGAATATTTGTTATTGCATTAATCCTTTAACTAAGTTTTCAAACGATTTTTTTTGTTAAGCCTAAAAAGGTATTTTTGTGCGTGTGTATGTGTGCTCTGTATTCAAAAATGACAGTCAAAGTGATGGTAAATCTCCCGGTCGAAGTTTTTCCTGAGCATTAATAGACAGACAAGTACAGAGAGAGAGAGATAGAAAGACAGAGCAGACGAGAAAGTGTTTTCGGACGGACGTACGGACGCCAGGCTCATCTCCATATCCCCCGTACTTTTGTTCGGACGAAGAGAGAGAGAGAGAGAGAGAGAATTCAAGTTATGAGATGAGACATACAGGCGCCAGGCTCATTAGAAAATGTTTTCGGACGGACATACGGACGCCAGGCTCATCTCCATATGCCCCGTACTTTTCTTCGGGCCGGCGAAGAGAGAGAGAGAGAGAATTCAAGTTATGAGATGAGAAAAATGTTTTCGGACGGACGGACATACAAAACAAACCAGAGAGAGAGAGAGAGAGAGAGAGGGAGAGAGAGAGAGCAGACGAGAAATTAATTCTGTTCGGGCGAGAGACTGTGCTCCAGTTAAGAAGGGGTACTAGGGATAGGTACTAGGGATAATTTTAGGATAATTTTCCTTATTTTCAATTAAAACATTCTGTGTGACCCCTCATTAGAACCGTCTCGCCGTACGTAATAACGTACGTTTCCATTGAGAAATAAGAAAAATTATCTTTGAATTATCCCTATTCCCCCTTCTTATCTGGAGCTCTGGAGAGAGGGAGACAGACGGACAGACAGAGAGAGACATAGAACAGCTGTGTACAAATATCGCAATGTGCTATCGATCTTCTTTAAATGATTGTCTTTTTTCATAAGAAAGGGAGATACATATTGGCCGAAAGTTAAAGATGTGCTAATTTGATTTACGGATTAGACTGATTGGTTCATACATTTGTTGATTGCCTTTAATGCCGTTGTCACATGTAATCCATTAACAAATAATTTACCCTTTGATTGATATATACCGATATCTTTTTGACATTTCGGTTTAAGAAAAAAACAAATATTAATACCTGTAATGGTATATTATATAAACACAAAAGAAATAAATAATATTTGGATGCAATTTTTGTTTTGGTCTTAAACTATGGCGTCGTTGATATGTGTGATCTTAGCATAATTTCCCAAACACTACTAAAACAAAACTTAAAATCGTTCATACTTAATTATCCATGTTCAATGTCATGATATTTTATGCGCCTTTGATTATCCTATGCTCATATTTCTTGAAAAAAATTGGCTATTTATAATTATGGCATTTACAAAAAGTATTGGTTATTTTGGTATTTTCTAGGTTATTTCGGTGAATCGCCTTATTTTCATAGTCATTATATATCAACTGTTTTCCACATTATGACAGCGGCGATATATATTTATGTTAGTAATTATACTGTCAAATATATAAAACAAATAAATTTTAATAAAAGTAAAAAGGGAATGAAATTAAAACATATTACTCTAATACTCTAATAATCTATAGTTTGTTAAGATATCGCAAAGAGAATAGCTTGTACGGGTTTTCAAATTGTATACATTTACTTTTTTATATCCTCTCACGCCCATCATGATCTTTTATGAACCAATAAAATATATTTTATATTAGACAATAAAAAATGTATAGATTATTAGGCTGTGGGATAGATAAATAAATGAAATATTATGCATTTAAATGATACGGAATACAAGTTTAAGGAAACCCGGGGACTTTGAAAAAAGGAAACATATACCAGCTCAATCAAAAAAGAAAAGTTCTAATATTGTAGGCTACAAGTCTAACGCAATCAATTAATTTAGGGTAATAATCATTGAAATAGTATATTCTTGGTCAATTATATAATAATTATGGTTATTTTGGTATTTTCTAAGGTTATTTCGGTAAATCGTCGGTTATTCCGGTATTTCGGTAGTTATTTCGGTATTTCGGTTATTCCGGTTATTTTGGTAAGTCGTCGTACCGCATTATTCAAATTACTGATATCCATAAATCAGGCTGAGTATTGGATAGCCATAACTCGAATTATAGCTATCTAGATATCCATAAATTGATTTCTAGATAGCTATAATTTGAGTTATGGCTATCCAATACTCAGCCTGATTTTTGGATATCAGCAATCTGAATAATGGAAATCCATAATTGGAATTATGGATATCAATAAATCAAATCTTGGATAATCATAATTTAATACATAATTGGGACCATGGATATCAGTAATTAGACATGATTGATGGATATCCATAATTTGGTTTATGGATATAAATAATTCGAATTATAAATATCAATAAATAGAATAGAATTATGGATATCCACCATTCAAATTATTGATATCCATAAATCAATTTATAGATTTCAATTGATCAAATAATGGATATCCATGATTTGGATTATGGAAATCAATAAATTGGGAATAAATAGTAAAATGGCACCCGTACAATAATACATAGGGGTGAGAAGTATTTTAATCTGGCTGAACAGATGCTAAGTTTTACATCCTTTTTAAAGGTATTTCAGTCATATTGGGGCAATGGTAGGATGATGATGAAAGTCTGTGTGCACTGCACCCATATTTAAGGTCAGAAAGACTTTCCCACAGCTAGATTAAAACCCAAGCTGCTTTCTTTGTAGACGGGAAATCCAGAGGGCTACTGGTTCTGCAAATACTATATGTTTAATATATAACATGATTAACAGGAAATATGTATGTCGCCATCAAACAGAGAACATATTTTTCTTGACATATGCATCTGAGAAGTGCCTAAGCAATCAGTGCGTAGGGAGCTGATGCATCTGAGAAACAATCTGATCACCGCGGTCTCTTTGTTTGCCATTTCTGGCAATAATGCAGTTGACACACAGTATAAGCTGATATCAGAGTATTAAAATAGTGTTCCAATATTTATGTAAATTTTGGTATAAAAATTTGAAAAAAAAAATCTCAGACATGTTATTAACTGCCATTCTTTTCACTAAGGGCTCAGTTAAAGAGAGCTAGTTTGGAATTGTATTAATGTATAAAGATTGAATATAAAAATATTTGTGGGACATTCAAACAATTTAACCTGGTTAAACAATCCATCAGGCTAAAAAGATTAGGATTCAAAAGAAAAGAAAAACACAAGAAAAACAAAATTCAGTATTTCAGAATGCTTTATTTACACTTATTTATTAAAAACATGAATGCATTTTTATTTCTGCATATCATACAATCTGTACAATAGAATATATAAATAATAATAAAAAAAATCTCGTAAAAATGCAGACATCTTGATAACTATTTATTTATTTATTTCTATAAAATTTCAATTTTCCTGCATTTAACAAAAATTTCAATTTTCCTGCATTTAACAAAAGAAATAAAATGAAAAATATATTTAATTGATGGGGCATGCTTATGTATATGATTTCAGTATAAACTACAATGTATGCTACAGAATTAAGAAAAAAATCAGCATTTTATTTCCTGACTGAACTATGTTGAAGTTAAAATATACCAGCTGGCATGGTAATGTTGAAGTTATTAATTTCCCTGAAAGTTTGGTGGGTTTGTTGTTTAATGGCTCTTTGAAACAGTTTCCACGCAACCTAATAGAGCTGCCTCCCAGAGAGAGGGAGGAAGAAAAATAATAGAGCCATCCGACAACTGGAAAACTCTCTCTGTCAACCCAGCAGTAAATAGGTACCTTTTTCGAATCAGGGAAGGATAAGCAGCCAAAAGAGAGAGATGGGCTCCGCCTTTCATCAGCTGTGCCCAAGATACAGTGGGTCTCTAACCCCCACTGCCCCTACTGCTATTAGGCTATGGGAAACCCTTCCCTTTTTTTATGGTATAAAAATGTAAAAAAAAAATAATAATAATAATAATAAAAAATGCTTTAATTTCAACTGTTTCAAAAATTTATATCAGAAATTCAAGTAAATAGAAATGTTTATACAAGTAGTTTACAAGTTTATTTATATTATGAATAGTTCAAATATAAAGCCCAAATACATGTAATGGCAATTATGAACAAACTTCGAAGCATTTTTTGTATGTGTGCTCTGCTCTTGAAGGAACTCTTTAAGATTTTAATTTTACTTTGAAAAAAAAATATGTTGTTGTTAATATAAGTTTGCAATACATCTTAATTAACATGGCAAATTTACTTAGACTATTCAGAGAATGGAATGCAGTATTTCCTTCTTGTAAATCTCAGACAATTTTCTGGCATTTTTTTTTTTTCAGTTATCTTCAGGTTTCTTCTTTTTTTTTTCTTTTTAAAATCAATTTATTTATTTATATTTTTTTGTTTTCCTTTGTTTTATTCAAATGTTGAACAAACACGAAAAGAATATGCTTATATATGTGAGGGAGAGGGCAGTAGTACCTAAACTTTGAAAATGTTTACTGTATATATGGTAATGTCTTTTATGGTTTGACTTTGAGAGACCGCTACTGTTTATTGGATTTGTTAATTCAGCTACTGTTAGGAAGATATCAGTGCAATAAAACTGCAATATACACTCCTAACAGGTAGCTGTTGAATCCCAATAACTCTATAAATGAGTCAAGTCAATTTGCATAATTCTGTGAATAATGATAACTCCTACTGTTTTTGGAGATATAAATTAATCTTATGGAAATCAAGATATAATTGCCTGAGAATAATCATGGACAGCCCACTAGGACACAAATTCAATATTAATGCCAGCTGTTTTGTGATCTTGTATATTATTTCTGTTTACCATAAAGGTTCTGAAAATTGGGACAACTAAAGTAACTGTCCTAAAAACTCAACAGTACCGACTGTGGACTGTTTGCAGTCGCACACTTATTGGAATTCTGTATGAAACAAAAAACATGCCCAAATGTTATTTTTGATACAACCAAAATGAGAAAACACTTAAGTTCCTGCCTAGAAACTGAATCTTTCCTAGAATTTCCAAAAACTTGCAAGTCATTAAATCTTAGAGGCAAAAAAGAGCCAAAAACATTCAGCATTGATCTTGTATGCATGTGTAATATGCCAGAATGCCTGGATGATGTTGTCCAACGTGAATCCTGTTTGTCATGGTTCCATAAACATTGTGTTATGGCACCAACTGACATCTCAATGGCTGAAAACCGTTTCAGCTGTTTTAGTTGTTCATAACAGTATATTATTTTCTCTTAACACTTGAAATTTGAGGCAAAAAATAGCCCACAACAAAACTCATGTCTGCAAAAATTTAGTAATATACAATTATTGACTTTTGTTGAGGTAAATATGCAGTTTTATTGACCTGCTAACAGCATATTGACCAATGCAAAGAGGAGGTCAATATTTTATGTTTACAGGTCAATAAAACTGCATATTCACCTCAACAAAGGTCAGTAATTGCTTTATGATATGATAATTCTAAATACAGTTTCCTTTGATATTTATAATGGTACTACATGGCATAATCTCACGACGTTACACCATTAACATCCACATACATCAGACGTAACGTCCCAAAAATACAATGACGTCAGCATTAAAGTAATATTCACTGACTGGCCGGTGAATATCACAAAATATTGACTGGTACGTGACGTCAAATCGCCAATGAAATTGTGTGTTACATCTTTGTCATATAAGTCCAAGTAATGTTTGTAGATCCAGCTGAGGCAGCTCATTATGAGCCGCCTCATCTGGACCTATGCTATTTGAAAATTCAACATTTTTCCATTTTAGGACTTTGAAGGTTACATGCAGCAGCTCATTGTCTTATACATTGTACTTATTCACCCTTCATATGAAGTATGCCATGGGGGATATAATTTTTGTCATTCCATCCATTTGTTCATTTTTCCATTCATTTGACAATTTTCTATGTCCAATTTTTACTTTGCACCGTTCAAATTGCTCATATTAAAATAAAATTTCAGTTTGTATTTGATACATGCTATGTCTGTACCATCACTTTTGATGTGGAAATATAAACCCCAGCATCAGGCTCTTGAGTGGAGCCATGGTCAATAATAGGACTTAGGCATTTTTATTTTGTCAAAGTTTTGTGTTAAACCTTTAGGACTGCTCAAATCTCTGAAACACAATGTCAGACTGGTTTCGTATTTGGTTTATGATCTCTCAATAGCATAACTGTTGTTATGAAATGTCTCTATCCCCTGGTTTGGGCTCGAGATCAGTAACTAGGTCTTAGGCCATTGAATTCTTTTTTGTGTGTGCTAGTGGTATCAATATAATTGAAAAGAGCCTTTTGATTTACTTCTAAAGCTGAGTCATATTAGATGACATCATCTGGATGCTGCTGCTGATCTAAGGTTAGGTCACAGACTTGGAAATCTGTACGTCATTTTGTCATTTTTTTTAACTTTTATTTTTATTAGGCAGTAGCACTGCCTGGGGGTATATTTGAGCTCCTGCCCATGCTCTAATTATCAAAATATTAAATGTTTTCATCCCCAGTATATTACAAAGTAATGACTTTGAAACTTAATACTTGTATTTCTTTATGAACTTACAAATTATTAGAGTGTTAATTCAATTTTGTGTTTGGGAGGGGGGGGGGGGTGGTAAATGGGGGAGTGGTGACCAGCATCTAGCAGAAAAGAGAGGTATGCGAAATGGGAATTACTTTCCAAGCATCAAGTTTTTTGGTTTAGTTCTGTTTTGTGAGATTGTGCGGACAGGCGAGACACCACATTCTGTGGAATTATTGTGTGTTTTTTTTACTTCTGTGTGTGTCAGGTTTTTAAGAAAGTTTTGCCTAAAAGTGTAGTTAAAGAAATTTACTGCACAGACAATCACAGAGGTAATACCAATTTTCCAACTTGTGAAGTCGACCAAGCTGGCTCTTCATTTACCATAGGCCTTACATGGAAAAGTCGCTGTCGGCTGAGACAAATGGCAGCTGCGAGTAGCAGCTGAGTTAACAACATTATCATTTACCATCACTAGTATTGCTAAAAGCATTTTTCTCAGTCAACAGCAACTTTGCACAGTTCTGAATTGGTTGACAGCATGCCCAACTTCACCCAGCAGATAATAGTTTTACCCCTACAATAATAGTACTGAGTCTAGTGACTGGGTGACAATCCTTAAATGAGCCGCGACATGAGAAAACCAACAATGTGGTTGTGCGTCTAGCACAGACTCAGATCAGCCTGGGCATCCGCATCCAGTCTAATCAGACTCTTCGCTAAGTGCTTAAAGGATAGCTCAGGGTATAAGCTACCTCCATGCGGACAGCGAAGACTCTGATCAGACTGGGCAGATGCCCAGGCTGATCTTAGTCTGCGCTGGGCACACAACCACATTGTTGGTTTTCTCGTGTCGCGGCTCAAATGAGACTGATGTGTGATAGAGTTCTTTAAAGCATATGCAAATATGCTGAATTGGCCCACTCCAAAAAGCTTTGTATTTGCTGATCCAATAATTGATGCTTATCTCCACAATCAATTTTTTGTAAGTTGATCTCTACAATCACCACATTTACAAAGAATAGGACAATTGGCATAATTATGCCTAGAGTGATTTGAAGCTTACAATGTGTACTTGCATTTAAGTAAAAGGGCTGAATAATAGCCATGCTTGATTTCTTAATTCAAGTGATTGTGGAGATAAGCAGCCTGTTTAAATTGTACAATTATGTACCGACTCTTCTGCCTTTGTATTTGCATGTGTCAGTCAGTATATTTTCTCAGAATTCTTGATGACTTACATAATGTTCATATTTTATGATAAACAATGGTGCAGGATAACTAGAGCAAAAAGTGCCAGGATAATACTACTCCACCAAGTCTGATCAGAGTCAGCACCTCTCTTGATTGTGCAAGCAGGGCAGGTCAGATATGAAGATAAGCTGTGGTGTCAAAATATATGTATTTAGTGTAAATATGATCTATGAACTGTTATATCATATTTCTTCTCATAAACACCTTGGGGTTTTGAAATTCACAGGTGACCAAAGTGGCTTTTTTCTGGAAACATTTGGCAATTTATTACAAAAGCCATGCTCTTTCACTACAGTCATAATAAAATTTGGCCACTTTTTATGATGACTGTGTGTCTTTGAAGACTTCTTATAGAGAGGGGTTTTATTAGAAGAAACATGGTACTGATAGTATGTAAGAAGTCACTGCCATAAGCTTTCTATCTTATGTCCTTTCACATGATTTACCAATGAACTTGGAATAAATATGATTTGTTATTTACAAGACATATTTGAATAAAAAATAAAAATCATAAAACTCATAGCTGTTGTTTTTCAACATTTTAGTTACCATTTAAGAGGGTCTGGATTGGGTCTAACAATTAGTCATTAATGACATTCTTCTCTGGTGATTAGCAGTTTAGTAAGGCCTTAAATTTATAGTGATTAGCAACAATAACCTCTGAAATACTAATTTTTTGATGACTGATTAAAGGGCTATAAAATTTCAAAAAAAAAATAAATAAATAAATAAATAAAAGATAAGCATTAATTTCTGGTACCCATCATCCAGACTCTCATGTAATGCAAAGTTTTTTATGCACACATATGTTGTCTCACTCATAGCTGCCTGAAGATTAAGTCTATCCCAAAGTTTTACCTGAAAAAAGGACGGAACCCCTCCATTATGCCTCATGCAAATGAAGCATATAATAGAAATTCATCTTTTTTTTCACGCTAATTACTGGGCTAGACTAAAAGAGTTGACCACCATTGAGAAGGAAGGCAAAAATGAAAATGGCAGACATTCTTCCCTGGAAAGCATATCTATTCATCTTAGTCCACTGGGCCAGGCACTCCCATGTTAGCCTGTTTTCTTTCTTAAGAAATATAAATCTTGAAATAATTATGAAAACGATAATTTTTTGTTTTCCAACACTATCTAAGGTCTTAAAATTGGTCCAAAAGGTAGAGAGTTAAAGGGGTGATTTTTGTTCTCATGATGCAATATTTTTTGTCAATTTCTTTTATTTGTTTTCATGTATGAAATATTGACCTGTTAAAATAAAAAAATAATACTTAAGGGTACATTAACAAACAGTGTCACAGGAACAGATGAATTTGCTCCATAAGTTCTTGATATGATTAAAAACATCTCATTCTGGTCCAACAGGTATTTGGTCCAAGTATTACCCCATTTCAGTCCAAGTTCAAACAGTCCAACTGACTTAACACAACAGGTAAATAAACCCAGTATACTGTATTATGTATTAAATGCCATAAAGTCCTAACAAATTGTTATTTTTGCTTCATCATGCTTTAATGCTTTAATATATGTGAGAATAGATTACATATTTTTTTACTTTATTCCATGATGTTTTTTTTTAAATCTATTAAATGCTTAAACCTTCTAAATATCTGACATTTAATTGCCTGATGATAAATATATATATATATATATATATATATTAATTTCACAAGCAGTCACCTTCCCTTTCTTGTTTCAGCATACTAGCTCATACAATGTATCTTTTCAACTGTCATATTCTAATATATTCTGCAATTAAATTTTTTCTTTAATTTCTTCAGCAGGTACCTTCCCTTTCTTCTTTCAGCATAACTCATTACAATGTATCTTTTCAACTGTCATATTAATTTTATCATATATTAAAAAAAATCTTAACTGTCCATACATGTATAAAGTTTGGCCCAACAGGCAACCAGTAAAGGTAAAGTAATACATTATTAATTTCATGCAAAAAGGTTTTTTTTTAGTAGAGTTGATGAAATAATATATAGATGCATGAATAAATAAATTGAAATACTGTACATGTACATACTTATAAATATAAAATTGGATAATGTAGATATTTATTTTTTCTTCTTTTTCAATATCTTATTCTTTTCTGCTTTTTCAATATTTTATTTTTCTTATTAAACAGCAGGTAAGTCTTAAGTATTATTCTATCACTAGTTTCAAGTGGTTCTCAGGTGTGAAATGACACTTAGATTTAATAATCACTGTATATTGAATCACCCAAAGTACCTGTATCAGTTTGGTCCAACAGGTAACTGGTCCAAGGATTACACTAGTGCAGTCCGAGTTGGACTAGTCCAAGGTCCAATGGTCCAAGTGATTTGGTCCAAGGATTACAGTGACACCTTCCAGATGCTAGCAGAGCTGAACCTACCACCATTCCAGGATAGAAGGAAGGCTAATAGATTAACATTCTTCTTCAAGGTGGTGGAGGGGCTGGTGCCAGCAATGCAGTCTCATGACGTTTTGACTCCTGTTCAGGGAAAGCGCTTATTAAACCTAAACAGTATAAAGACTGTGTCACTAATAACATCATTGACAATCAATCCATCAACAAAGTAAATCCTTAAAAACTATCCAGTGTCATTCCGAAATCTACAGAAACTCATTCTTTCCGAGGACTATCATCGACTGGAATCATTTGGACGATAATATTGTGCACGCTGATACAGTTAAGGGCTTCAGGAAAGCCGCCCATCATTGGGACTAGTTATTCTACCAAGCTCTCTCCCCGTTGCACCAACGCTGAAATTCAGATTCAGATTAATCCCGCTTAACAAGTTGAGTAACAAGCTGCAAGAGGCTTCAGATTAATACTGCTTAACATGAACATTGGATCAACTCTGGTGACGTTTGTCGATAGAAAATAGGGTAACTCAGATTACTCGAGTGATATGGCGAACGTATTCTTCTGATTAAAAGCGTTTATTTGATCAAGAGCAGTGTAAACAAGTAAAGCTTTCAAAAGGGCCTGAATTGCTCACCTGAGTGAAAGGTCAAACGTCAAACTTGGGTCAAACGTCAAACTTGGGTAATCACTTGAGCCGACCTTATTGTTTGAAACTGTCAAAATATGAGAGACATTGAATAAAGGTCAAAGAATCTAAAGATGCAGTGATTTGTCACACCTACTCACCCCCTCCACCAAGAAAAACAAAAAACAAAACAATATACAGCCCAGGAATATAGATCTATGTGAAAACTGTTGTTGTTGTTCCATCAAAATATGATTTATTTTTCATTTTGTATTTTTTCCAAACACACGAATGTGTATCTTATAGAAAGGTATTCAACTCGATCTGCAGTCAGGTAGGACACAATCTGATACTAAGACCATGTTCACTGCATCAAAAATCTGCGTCAGAGCTGTTCCTGTGCAAATAATAACTAAAAATAATTGCTAAAACTTTTTATCTGCTCTGGCCCAGATTTTTGATGCAGCAAACATGATCTAGCAGATCAAGTCCTACCTGATTGCAGCTCGAGTAGTACCTTTCTATAAGATACATTTTTTTAATAAGTGTGTTTGGAAAAAAATACAAAATGAAATGTCATAATTTGATGGAAAAACGGTTTTCAAATATATTTCTGGGCTGTATATATATATATATATATATATATATATATATATATATATATATATATATATATTGTCTTGGTGGAGGGGATGGTATGGGAGTAACATAGGTGCGACAAATCACCACATCTATAACCTGCGTTTCCACCCATATAGTTTGTTTCTTAAAAATCCATGCTAGCAGCTAAGGGTGCTTTTCCTGAGCAGTCTGAGGTCACATGAGAATGCAATGGAATATATCTATTTGCTGAAACAGACTATATACATGCTCACCTGAAGAATTAAGGTGACTGTTTTGTTTTTTATGTATTTTTGTTCCGAAAAACTTTTATTATACTGATTTTTAGTGTACATATTTACATATATTCATCTTAATTACTGAGCTTAAAAGGTAACTACCATACATTACATTAAAAATATATTCATTTGATTAGTATTTTATGCTACTTCCTGTAAATATTATCCCCCTTTAAATCTGCCACTTTTTATCCCCCGACCGAATGTTTGGGGGATATAGCAATGAGCTGGCATCTGTCCGCCTGTCCTTCCGTAAATATTTTTTTGTCTGCTCTATATCTTGAATACCCTTTGGAATGTTTTCATGAACTTTCAGTTATGTAGAACAGGTCATGATGATGTGTCGCGTACAAGAATGGTAACTCTTGCTATTGTACTTTTTGAGATATCTCCCCTTTGGTGATTTTTTTTGGCAGATTCTTTTCCGCTCTATATCTTGAATACCCTTTGAAATATTTTCATGATATTTTACAGATACCGTATGTAGAAATGGTCATGGTGATGTGTTGTGAACAAGAATGACAACTCTTGCTTTCTTACTTTTTGAGTTATTTTCCATTGATGGTTTTAGGTGTATGTTCCTGTCCGCTCTACAACTTGAATACCTTCTGAAATATTTTCATGATACTTCACAGATATGTAGAACAGGTCATGACGATGTGTGGCGAACAAGAATGACAACTCTTGCTTTCTTACTTTTTGACTTTTTTCCTCTGCTGGTTTTAGCTGTGATTTTGTGTTTGCTCCATAACTTGAAAACCCTTTGAAATATTTTTATGATACTTCACAGATATGCAGAACAGGTCATGAAAATTTGTCTGATACATGAATGACAACTCTGTCATTCATACTGGTCAAGTTATTTCCCTTTGGAAGTTTGAGCTGCAGTTAGCTGTCTCTGCTTTATATCTGTATAACCTTGACTTCCTCCACATTTTAATACCCTTATAACTTTTAGAATATTGATGATTATGCCATTATATCTAGTCATGTTCCTAACTCTCTGTTACGCAGAAGGTTTTACACTCGGTCGACACGGGTGTAGAGCCTTATGCGTCGCCAGGACGGCGGAGGGTGACTTCCGGTTAAAGGGTTATCTACCAGTGTATTACACTAACAAGGAAACTCTAACAACGTTAGAAGTTTTGAAGTTTATATATAATGTAAATTCTATATACAACAATACAATTTACAACTGTCACAATTACAATAATATACAACACATATTAGTTCATGTCGCTGGCCCAAGTAAGGTGTTTGTTTCAAATCTGTAATCGATTTGCGTGCAATGCGCAAATAGATTACTGTCTGACGTCAACACCGTACTCGGCTCAGCGCCATGAACTAAAGGAAAACACAAAGAACAAAAGACGTCAGTTTGAGCTCATACAAATAAAACCAAGGCCTTATGTTGGTAGACTTCACTTTGTCGTTCCCTGGATCATGTCATGGGCCAGTCCATATATCATGAGGAACACCAACTTATATTAACACGTGCACGATTATATACTGGTCGCTCCCTGGATCGTACCAGAGACCAGTCTAAATATAATATGACACACTTTAGTGGACGAACACTGTCCCACTTTCACCTCTGCAGTAATTACATCGATTTTGCCAATATTTTGGGGTCCCCATAAAACTAGAAACGGAACCAAAATGAAACGGAACGAAACGAAATGCAACGAAACGAAACAAAACGCAACGGAACGAAACGAAATAGAAATAAATCGAAATGGAGCAAAATCTGAAACATACCATGAAAGTATCACAATAGAACAGCACCACATACTAATGCAAAAGGAAGACTAAAAAGCCCCATGTTTATCCCTATACATTGCTATATGACGTTACCAAGTTACTGGGTATTTGTTAGATCAAATACATTAACTTTTAAACAGATACTTGGCTGAATTGTTTAATTTGATAAACTGACATACGATTTTGGGGCCTCATTTGGTCTTTGGGTGTTTTGGTCTGGGCATTTTCTCTATTATCTTTATAGTTTTTGATTGTTATTTAAAGATAATTAATATTTATTTTTACTTTTTTTTTTTGTTGTGGAGCGTCGTATGAGCTTTTCTACATTTTTCGGGCTACCAGCTCCATACATATGACCCAGGTTCCTGAAATAGTGTTCTTGCCTCGGTCCCCAACAATTATTTTTATGCGCAACAATCAAATATGAAAACATCATCATCATCATCAGCCAAGTATCTGTTTAAAAGTTAATGTATTTGATCTAACAAATACCCAGTAACTTGGTAACTTCATATAGCAATGTATAGGGATAAACATGGGGCTTTTTAGTCTTCCTTTTGCATTAATATGTGGTGCTGTTCTATTGTGATACTTTCATGGTATTTTTCAGATTTTGCTCCATTTCGATCTATTTCTATTTCGTTTCGTTGCGTTTCGTTTCGTTCCGTTGCGTTTTGTTTCGTTGCGTTTCGTTTCGTTTCGGTTCCGTTTCTAGTTTTATAGGGACCCAATATTTTGTGCTTCCCGCCTCTGCTAGGAATACATGCACAAGCGCGTTGTAACTGCTCTACCCGGGTTGGTATTAACCTGGAGACGTATATCGAATCTCCAGGTGAGACGTGACTCTAAGCCCAAACAGCTGACTGCCGGACTTGATGTGCCTAAAAATAACGAACTTACACTTAATACATTGTAACTACATAATAACAATACGTAAGACTTGGGCCTGTCTTGGAAATACCATACAACGCCCTCGGCGAATGCCTAGCATAACGTGCACACGCCAGCCGTGTCACTAGACACGACTCGCGCTCATGATGTAAAGCTAAAAGTGTGCTTACCACTTCCGCCAATGAAGAAACGTAGATCCTACCACGCATGTGCGTCGAAGGATCTGACGTCAAACATTGTCAAGAAGTATACTGACGTCAACAGGCATTACCATGACATACCCCACATAAAACATGAATAATCTAAACAATGACCTATTTACATTAAATTGATTGACCAAAATCTAACTCCTATATGTATTAATTCATTTCTTTAAACTAAGCGTAATACCATTTGCCATAGAATATAATAGCTGAATAAGCGTTTCTCACACATTTGGGATCATAACGTTTGATCTGACATCATGACATCAATGATGTTATACCATATGACGCCGTCTAATGAAGGCAAATCAAACGCATGATGACCAAATGTTACCATTATAACTTATGGAAAAAACCCTTAATGCGGTGCATGCTATGGCGTCAATTGACGTCACGAGTATATAAATTAGTTCCATTACAAATCAATCTACTTCTATAGGCCACGTATACGTGAAACTAATATAAAAAGTGCTGACGTCGCAATAACATGAATGCAACTGACGTCACATGAATAACATGAATGCAACTGACGTCACTGGACGTCAAATAGACGCACACCATTGCAACTAATGTAAAAAGTGCTGACGTCGCAATAACATGAATGCAACTGACGTCACATGAATAACATGAATGCAACTGACGTCACTGGACGTCAAATAGACGCACACCATTGCAACCAACATCAGTGATATAAACTATTTCCGTAATTTACAAAACTTCCTAATAGACAAATACCATGCGCAGCATGGTCAGTATAAACAAAATTGGTCGCCATATGCACAGCCTGATCACTGTCAACAAAATCAAATCAGTCGACACATATAATCATACCATATCAATCAGAAGTCACATTTTTCATTCTTAGCCAAACTATTCTAAATAAATATAATAAGATCTTACCATTCAGGTCTAAACTCAGAATCTGGGCACACAACAATATAACATCCTCAGTATAAGAATTAAACAGCCACGTCTAACTTTTCAATAAAAGATAGGCGTATAAATAGTATGCGTCTCACATTTAAATCATGGGACTCGAATATAAGCGTGCAGGTATTCACATTAAAATCATGCAACACGCTGTCCACAATCAAAAGACTCGTGCAGGTATTCACCTTAAAATCATGCAATACGCTGTCCACGAGAGGTATTCACAAACAACCCATGCATGACGTAGCCACAATTTCCGTAAACGTTTTATTACCACAGTTGCCCTAAAAACTGTAGCCCTACTGATTGAAAGGATTAAAATGATTTCGACGACATAGTCGACGATTAGATCCATTTCGTAACACTCTCTGTGACCCCTCCTTATCTCCACTTTCCTCTCCCAATTTTCGTCGCACCTGCTTTAGCAAGGTGTGATGTAGGAGTTAACTTTTCTGTCCGTCCGTCCATCAGTCATTCCGTTCGTCCGTACGTCCGTCCGTCAACAATTACGTCGACCCTAGCGTTGACCCTAGTGTTCATTTCTCGCAAACTATGATACCTACAATCATCAAACCTGGCATAAAGCTTCTTCTAAGAATGTTCTTGAGGGCTGTTGCTCTTATTTTTACCCTTGACCTATATTTTATGATCTGCTCACTTTGGAAAACTCCATCAACAATTACGTCGACCCTAGTGTTGACCCTAGCATTTAAGTCCATTTCTCGCAAACTATGATACGTACGATCATCAAACCTGACATAAAGCTTCTTCTAAGAATATTCTCGAGGACTGTTGCTCTTATTTTTACCCTTTACCTATATTTCATGCTCTGCTGACTTCGTAAAACTGTCCACCAACAATTATGTCGACCCTAGCGTTTAAGTCCATTTCTCGCAAAATTATGATACCTACAATCATCAAACCTGGCATAAAGCTACTTCTGAGAATGTTCTCAAGGGCTGTTGCTCTTATATTTACCTTGACCTGTTTTCATGCCTCTGTTGACTTCGTAAATTTTTTATTCAAAATTATGTTGATGCTAGTGTTTAAGTCCATTTCTCACAAACTATGATACCTAGAATCGTCAAACCTGGTATCGAGTTTTTTTCTTAGAAAGTTCTTGAGTGCTGTTGCAATTAATTTACTTTTGACATATATTTAATGCTTTGCTGTCTTTGCAAAATTTTACACCCATAATTGTGTTGGCCCTAACTTTTTAGTCCTTTTGTCTCGACATATGATACCTGTAGTCATCACACCTTGTGTAAAGTTTTTCCTTGGAGTGTTCATGTGGGATGTTGCAGTTATTCCTACCCTTGACCTATATTTTATGCTCTTCACTTAGTAAAATTTTACATCCAAAATTGTGTTGACCCCAGCATTTTTGTCCATTTCTCATACACATTCTTTTAAATTATAGTCTTTACTACTGTGGAAGCCCAATGCAGGTGCGACATAGCATTCCACGGAATTCTTGTTTTTTTCCAGATTTGGATTCTTTGCCCAAATTCACTTACTAAAGAGCTCAAAATTAGATTTGTACCAAGGGCTTGTACTTCAGAAGTTATTCACACATTTTGAAAGGTTGAGTGTATCATATGCTATACATTGTGTACATGGTGGCTGTTTAAGATTTTACCTCATTTTAGCACAAAAGAGAAGTAATTGTATATTACCTCATATTTATGCATTTTCCCATATAAAGGGGCCAGAAAGCAAATTTGACCATAAAAATGTCAAGGTCAACCCATTATCATCATCTCAAATCATTTCAAGATTCTTGGGCCTAAATCGTCACAACTTTCCATGAAATCTTGTGTTTTGCATTGTGTTTTGCATTTTCTCAAATTTGACTGTGCCGCAAAATAGGTGGAGGTGAACCCAAGGTCATCATTTGAACAGTCTTGGTAGTACTGGAGTACCCAATGCTACATACCAAGTTTCAAGGTGGTGGGTAGCCATAACGGCTCCTGAAGGATCAAACATGCATTACCTGTGCCTAACGGATTAGGTATCGGTCACTTTCGGATTTGTTTCAAGAGATAAGCATGGAGCTCCACCATTCATGTGTGGGTAATTTGGAGAAGAAAAGGTTAGTTGATGTAATATGGTGTGCATGGAACACGTCAGACATTTGCCTACGTTGTGTATGCGAAGAAGGTCCATAAAATCTGTGAAATATCGCACATTTGTTGATTTTGAACGGCATCGATGGACGTTTTGCTTATTGCGAAGGCTATTTTTGTGTACTTTTTAATGAATGATAAGTACTCAAGTCATCTTTCGTCAATATTAAGAGGTCATTTTATTCTGGTTCACCTTTGCATTATTCGGAATTAGTGAAAATTTGTATTTTCAGTGAGAAAAATCATGATTTTTACAGTGACTATGATTGATTGATTTGTTGCTTAACGTCCACGGTAAATGGACATGGTCATGTCGGGACAGTCAGTTAACCTAACCACACTATTCCTGGGCAGGCTTAGACCTCCTAAGTGGTTAACCAGTGCTAAGTGCACATACTTTTGCCAGTAACTGACAACTGCCCTTCTTGAATCAGCGGAATGAGAAAGGAAAATATCTGGCCAGACTGGGTTTCGAACCCAGGACCTCTGACTTATGTGTCAGGTGCCCTACAGATTGCGCTACGCGGCCCAGCTACAGTGACTATGAAGTTAGGGAATAACGGTCCCTGACGGATCGAGCTGAAAACAACATATTTGTGGCACTGGCAAATAATCAGTAACTGCAATGGGATCACCGATACTTGTTTTTGCGATAGTTTTTCTCAAACACTTAGTCCAGCTTGAAGCTGGACTAAAGGCTAGCCAGGAAAATGTCATATTATGCAATCTGGGATTCAACGCTTAACTGGGTCACTGAGTTCCTGCATGGACTAAATCAACAGGTTGTCGTGGGTGGAGAAGCCTCTCACCCTGGCGAAGTTACTTCTGGAGTCCCGCAGGGCACAGTCCTCGGGCCGACATTGTTTTTGATATACATTTAATGACATTGCTGAAAATATAAACTCAACCATTCGGCTTTTCGCAGATGATTGTGTGGTTTACCGTCAAATTGAGTCTCTGCAAGATCACCTTATTCTACAAGAGGATCTTAACAAATTGGTTGAATGGAGTGACACCTGGCAGATGGAATTTAATGTCGATAAATGTGTGGTTATGAATATTGGATCACTAAGAAGTAAATCTATTTTTGATTATAAGATGAGAAATCAGACACTGGAAGTTGTGAAACATCACCCATATTTAGGAATAGAACTGACAGATAATATGAAGTATAACCACAATATAGATAGTATTACTTCAAAGGCTTCAAGAGTTCTTGGCTTTGTTAAACGTAACTTAAAACATTGTCCAAAAGTAGTGAAAGAAAGAGCATATCAGACATTAGTACGTCCTAAACTTGAATATAGTTCACCTGTCCAACAAGTGACTCAGATTAAAAAAATTGAACAAGTTCAGAGAAACACAGCTCGTTTTGTGCTAAATAAACCATTTGACCGACGAACTCCCACAAGTGTCACTTCCATGCTAGAACAGCTTAACTGGCCGACCTTAGAAGACCGAGCTTCTGACCTAGAAGAAGAGCTTCTGACCTAGAACTTATGTACAAAGTTGTTGCTGTGCCAGTGACGTATCTCCCACCAAGATCCCCCAGGTATGCTGATTGTATCCGTTTCATTCAGTATCATTGTAAATTGAATATATATCAACATTCGTTCTTTCCACGGATTGTGATTCCATGGAACCAACTCCCTGGATCCATAACCAACCTTCAGAGCCTGGACAGCTTCAAGCTGGCTGTCCAGCCCACATCCAGAGTGTAAGCCAAGGTAGATATGTACAGTGTAAATACATGTTGGACATTTTTACTTAACATTCACACCCGATTTTCTTCTATTTGATTTGGAACGTCTGACGTCGCACGTGCACAAATTCTAACCCTTGTCGAGATGTCTGCCTAGCGGATTTTGACGAGAATCCACATTGAAGTTGAAGTTGGAGAAGCATTATTATTGAACAAGAGTAATTATGCTCTTTTTCTCTATGCAAATACTTTGTTACAAAATAATACCTTGCTTAGGATTTCCGTACAAGTCTATGGGAGCTATAATGTTGCCATGGCAACCACAGTTACAGTCCTATATGCCCTAAAACCTTATGCAGTCAATGCCCCACCCCAATGCTACACATAAAATTTGATCAAGACTGGCCTCAGGCTGATGGTTTAGGAAATATTTGTGTTTAAAAGTGTGGAGGACGACAACAGGCCAAAGCTGTACTATAAGCTCACCTTCACAGGTGAGCTAAAAATTTAGATGTCGTGTATAATGAATCTAGATTTTTGACATTGCACAACAGAATTACACAAGCCTGGGTTTGAGGTTATAAAACTTGAGAATAATCTCAAACTCAAAACAAAGCACACTGATTGGCTGCTTCCGAGCACATGCTCGGAAGCAGCCAATCAGTTTGCTTTATTTTGAGTTTGAGATTATACTCAAGTTGTATAACCTCGGACCCTGGTTTACATATATTGGATGATTCTGAAGAGGAAAGTCTCCCGCCTTGTAGCTGAATCAATATGATACAATTATGACCATAATAAATATTGGAAAAAAAAGTGCCAGGCCATGGCCTCGAGGTCATAAAACTTTTTTCATGCTCAACTCAGCTGAGCATAAAATTTTATCGGCTAATAAATAGTAAATTACTGACAAGTACAATTGTTGTCTTGCTCACTTGCTGAGTATGAAATTTTTTCTGCTTATGAATATGAAAATGCCAATATTAGTTGGCATTTTCATATTTATCAGCAGAGAAAATTTCATGCTCAGTAGAGTTGAGCACGAAAAAAGTTTTATAACCTCAGGGCTCAGTTTGACATTATCCAGTGGTTATAAAACTTGAGTACATTCTCAAGCTCAAAATACAGCACACAGATTGGCTGCTTCCGAGCACATGCTCGGAAGCAGCTAACCAGTGTGCTTTATTTTGAGTTTGAGATTATTCTCAAGTTTTATAACCTCGAAAACAGGTCAGAGCAGTTTGAAATTATCGACTTCTTAAAATTCTATGATAATAACGGTAGCCCTCCCAGTACTTTTGGGAATATAATAGAATCAAAGTAGCTGCATGGGATAGATAAAAAATATCTTGGACAGTTCAAAAATACAAAACAGAAATAACTGTATAAAACCTTTAATAAGCTTTACTAGTACATCGGTACATGCCAGGTATAAAAACATTTGACCAGCATCAGATGAAATGGTAACTTGAGGCATGTGCAAGTAGATAAGAATCAGATCAGCCTGAACATCTGTAGTCTTAACAGCTTTTAACCATTAATCAGCACTATGTGATCTCTAAATCCCTGAAAACCTACGTCATCAAAAGATATGTATTTGTAAAATTACGCCATTTCGTATGATCCCATGTTCAGAATTTTACTTTAAGTCGTTCACATTTCATAGTCTGCAAAAAGCCACTTATGCACCAAATATGTTAATAAAAGGACTATCTTATTACACTGAAAAAGCCTTCCAACAGTTTGCTGATTTTTGTAAACACTTCGACCAAATTGGTTTCACCTTATGTTGTAATGTAGTCAAAGTGTTTCCAAATTCTGTAATATTTCATGAGGTAAGTTTCCTGTGGGAAATAGTAACTTTCCTTAATATATTTGGTGCATGCAGTCTTTTTGCAAAAAGTTTGACATACAGAGATTTGTTGTCAGTTTGGATATATAATTAAGCTGTGACACAACAAAACTTACAAAGTGGTTGTGTGGCCAGCGCAGACTCAGATCAGCCTGGGCATCCACCCAGTCTGATAAGAGTCTTTGCTGTGTGCTTAAAGGGTAGCTAAGGATCTAAGCTACGAAGCAGCGAAGACTCTGATCTGATAGAGGGGACCCAGGCTGATCTGAGTCTGCCCTGGGCACTTAACCTCTTGGTTGCCCAGCGTTGACTCAGATCATCCTCCCAGTTTGATCAGATACTTCGCTTAGCGCTGAAAGGTAGCTAAAGATCTAAGATACCTCCATGCGGACAGCAAAGACTCTGATCAGACTGGGTAGATGCCCAGGCTGATCCGAGTCTGTGCTGGGCACACAGCCACTTTGTTGGTTTTGTCGTGTCACGGCTAAATTGTTAAATTGCAACAGCATAGATCCAAATAAGGCAGTTCATAAGAATCCATCTTAGCTGAATCTCTAGTGTTTGCCATCTATTCTCTGAATTTTCAGTGTGATACATGTATATAGCTCAGAGAAAACATTTTTAAAAATTTGCAGGTGCAGATTTTGTTTTCTTTTTTGGTGCTGGTAAACTAAGTAGTCATTCGTTAGCAAAGTCACATGCAGAGGCTGGTTTGAGGAATTAAACATGGCAGTAGGTACTTTTCATGAGATACCAATCAATACATGATTTCAATATAAGAAGTATTCCAAACCCTCTTCCGACTGAGATGTGTATGTAAGATATGTGGGCCTAGCCAGAATAAAGTGTTCCACAACAGGTGTGAACAGTGGAAACTGACTGATCTGCACAGTTGTCATCAATAATCTTGGAGAAGTTATCTGTATTCTGATCAGTCTGCAGGCTGATGTGAGATGTTGCTAGGTGCTTATGTTTGTCTCTGTAATGTCAGAGAAAGTCCTTTCATTCAAATGAGGATACCCATTATATCAGTAATTGGCTATACCAGTTATACTAAGAATCTAAGATGTCAATCACATCACATCACAAAAGTAAATTGCAGCTGTTTGAAAACTCCTGAAGATTATAAAGAATTGGCTATCGTAAAATGGCATAAGACCATGAAGGTGTAGCCACATCACAAAAGTAAATTGCAGCTGTTTGAAAAATCTTGAAGATTATAAAGAATTGGCTTCGTAAAATGGCATAAGACCTTGAAGGTGTAGCCATGCGCAATTACTGACTACCTTATCTTAGCACCACGTCAAAATTATACTGAGATCATTACACAAAGTACCTAACATTTTGGTTTCAGCAGAACTCTGAGATCAACAATAAACCAGACCACTTTTGAACAACAGCTAAAGACTGATGATCAGACACTGTTAAAATATGTACCGTATTAACTCTAAAAATTGGGACACCTAAAATAATTATAATAACTGTCCTAAATATGGAACGGTTTGGGTTTGGTTTAACAATGCAATAATGCTTCCAAAATCTGCATTAGGAATGGCAAACAGTGTGGACCCTGATCAGACTGCTCCTTTTGCAGTCTGATCTGGGTCTGCACTGTTTGCTCATACCTATCTGTCCCAATATTTAGAGTTTTTACAGTAATTTAAAACTTCCCTAAGCTCCTAAGTTCAGAGCATCAACTTGCATCAGTTTGAGCCACAACTGGGAAAACTCCATATGAAGAAATCCCAAAGTCACGGGCCAAGATCTGTCTTGTTAAAAACTGTGTCATGATAAAAATAAAACAGAATCTAAGACCAACTGTTTTCTTTGACCTACCTGTCCCAATATTTAGAATAGTTATTGTATTGCACACTCTGCAGTGTACACACTCTGTGATCGGAGACTCACCAGTTCATACAGTTCCTACCCACAATCTCTAGAACTACCGTGTTAATCCTATTAAACATCCAGGGGTGTTGCATTTTACAAAAGGAAGTGTGACATAGAGCATAAAATGCAGAAAGTCAGACAGTGCCACAATACCTCTAACAAACAGTATTAAGGTGAATAGGTATACTTTCAGAGGAAGCAACTCTACTGTTTTTGCCTCCCTTCTCAGTATGGGTCAACTCTTAAAGGAAAGAATTTGCTCCTATAGGAGCAAATTCTTTCTTTTAAGAGTAGACTCCATGTCAAAGAGCTACCTCATCCAGAGAAGCAAACAGAAATTCATGCAAGTTGATGTAACATTATTTTCAGAAAGAGGCAAGGGGCATTTATTAGAGCGGGGGCATTTATTAGGAGTAATACGGTAATCTACACATTAATGACAAAGACTGATCATACTGCATGTACAAGCAAGCTGATCTGGGTCTTTTCTGTTCATGCATTATGAACTACCTTTGCTTGAACCTTGGCTCATTAAATGTACATGCCAGCTGGAAAAACAAAGGGTTAACAATACTTAAAATTAATATTATTTAATATTTTATTTGTTCTCCTGATAGAGGGTCACAAATTGTCATAATCAGGGTGGATGATCACGTGGCTTTCACGTCACAGGAAATACTGGAAATTCCAGTACAATGATTGCTTCCTGGTTACTACAGGTTAGTTTTTTTCAGGATAATTTCTTAGTTGCCAAATGCAGTCTTATAGAATAAAGCGCAGTGAATTCGTGCTCGTAAGTCCTTTTAGCTGATGTTCTTTTAACTGAGAGTTTACTTGTTTTCACGTTTAAACCTCCCCCAGTTTTGGAGCAACATCATTCACGTGCCACAGCCTACTTTTGGTTTCAGATGTTGGGGGATGATTAAATACGAAAACTATAAAACTCAGTATAAAATCGCAAATATCGTCTGAAAGTACTCAGGACTACACGTTCATTGTGCTGCATTTTGAAAGAATGCATACAGAAACAATGAAATTAAATAAAATGTGTAGAATTTCCGGGGTTTCCTTGTTCAGAAAGACGTAAGAAAATGAAGCAAGAAAGCATGTGATCATCCACCCTGATAATAGGAGGTCACTGGTAGCTAGCCTCTCATGCTCTGAACCATCCTCAACCACAACTTTTCACATAAAAATTGTCATTCCAGAAATAACCATAAATCTAATGTACTTACAGATCCAATAAATAAAATGCAAGTTACAATTTAATATTTGCAAATATGCGTTACAGTAACTTATTAATATTTCAATGGCGTATTGAAACTACCCCACTTTGAGGACATCACCGTAGGACATTAGTACACATACCAAATTTAGAAGTGAATGCCCAAATATTATATATATAAAACAATAAAATATATAAACATGAATATATTTCATATGTAAGATGTATCTAAGATGTTTTTTTTTTCTTTCCTGACACATTGTATTTTGAAATTGGAATTTTCAAGTTTTCAAATCTGAGCCCAAACCATTTTCAAATTTGAGCCCAAACCATTGTCAATCAGCATTTTCCTATCTATTGTCAGGAAATATTGGCAAGAGTTTTGAATTTGCTAGTCAACAGCACTGTAAAATATTTGCAGCGCTGGTGGAAATAATACTCTCATGTATCTTAAGCAATTTAAAGTGACCAAACCTGGCCCTGAGGTTATAAAACTTGAGTACATTCTCAAACTAAAAATAAAGCACACTGATTGGCTGCTTCCTTTGAGTTTGAGATTATTCTCAAAAATTTTATAACCGCTGGGCCTGGTCCTGCTCTTCATGTGTGTCACTTGTCCTCAACATCCCCCATCACTCACTCCCCAAGTTAAAGTCAGTGGCATGTAAAGTTGAGGACTTGTGGTTGGAGAAAGGCATCTTAAGGTGAAACTAAAGGTAAACTTTTAGAAGAAATAACTCAAAGAATTTGCTCCCCTTCAATCAAATTCTTACCTTTAAGAGTAGACTCTATTTTGGAAGTGCTTATTTTTTCCCAGGTGAGCAAACAGGAAGTCACAACAGTTCTTTCCCTTTGTATAAATGGCAGAAATACATGGATGCATACCTTTTCATACATGCTCATACTTTCTTGCACAAAGGCAGTCTGATCAGAGACTTTGCTGATTTCATACAATCTGAAGGACTTGGGTGAACAATGGGAACAGTGACCACCCTCATCAGACTGCTGATGTACAATCTGGTCTGGGTCTTTGTTTGCCACATGTACCTTTAACACAGTGGCCAATGTACATCATGACCACATAATTATAATAGTAAATATCTCATATTTGAAAGCAAAATTATCTCAAACGGGGTACAAAAATCAGTTACACCTGGCCCAGAGGTTAGGGACCGACCATTTGATATTCTGGGGGGGGCCTGGTATTCTTGATGGAGACACAACATTTTATTTCACTGGCCTCTGGAAACAATTTCTTTTTTTTTCACCTTGTGGGAGCTAATTTATTTTTTTTACAAACTAACTCAAACAGGTAATTTTTTTTTGTAATTTTATAGCTGAACTATCAGATCCTTGTTTACTTGACCTTAATATCCTTTTATTTTACCCACGTCAGTATTTTTTACACTTTTTTTTCTCACAAAAAGAACATGGTGCTGTCTTTAACCAGGCCAAGGGCATGGCTTAGCTTGCTTTTGCAAACCAGTGCCTGGAGCATGATACTCTTTTCATCTAAGGTACAGATACAAACATCCCGGTATGAGTTTGGCAAAAAATTAGGCCTTAAATTAGGGATATTTTGGCCAAAATTTAGTGCTATTTTGGCAAAGTTTTAGGGCTAACATTAGGAATTCAAGTGTTTTTTTATTCCAATATATGCCAAAACATGCTTTACTCGTACTTTAGAAAGTTTGATAAATACTCACATGATAGAGTGACATTACTTACATGATAGAGTCACATTATACATGAATGGCAATTAATAAAATGGCTGAACGTTATGTGCTAAGAAGTTAACAAAGGGGGGTCTGGGGGGCAACGCCCCCCAGAAGCTAAAGCAATTTCCCTATTTCAATGGCAATTTTAAGACTGGAAATAATAGAGAAAAACTAGGAATGATGATAAAAATAAGGGTTTTTATATTAGGACTTTTGCCTTTTAGAGTGTTCATTTTGCCATAATGGTTTTGTCTCCCATACGCTAGTGACTCTTTTGCAATTCAGTTTTAGTGGAAATATTTATTTAGTGATGTGGCAGATCAATAATACATGTATGTGAATGTTGTATAGGATGTTTTTGTAAATGTATGCGCATGCGGGGGCCGCTGGTGTAAACCAATTGTAGATAATATTAAAATATTACTATAAATATGGGGGTCTGGGGGGCGCAGCCCCCCAGAAGCCAGAGACATTATAAAAACTCAATTCCAATGGAATTATCTGGAGACTATATTTTTTTTTTTTAATTTTGGGTGGAGACAGGTTATTTTTTTCTTTAACTTTTGAAGCCAGATTATTTTTTTGAACCCCCTTATGAGCCAGGTTATTTTTTTCTTGCATATCCAAAGACAGGAAATTTTTTTGATAAATATACCAGGCCCCCCCCAGAATATCAAATGGTCGGTCCCTTATAAAACTTGAGTACATTTTCAAACTCGAAATAAAGCACACTGATTGGCTGCTTCCGAGCACATGCTCGGAAGCAGCCAATCAGTGTGCTTTATTTTGAGTTTGAAAATGTACTCAAGTTTTATAACCTCGAACCCTGGGGTCTTACTCAGCAAGTTTTAATGTGGTAAAGAGCAGTTAACCTGTACTTTTGACTACAGTAAATATTATTATTGTATTCAGTGAAATCAGTTACAAGGATATTTAATAAAAACATCATCTTACTCTATGGTACAATCAACCCTCTGAATAATGGCATTCATCACAACAGCAAACACCTTTAAAATGTCAATTTGGTATGCATTGAATTACTTTATAGTTCAAAATCTGCATTCTTTACAACAGTAAATTCAATTTAGCATCAAAGAGCTTGGGAACCAGTGCCTTCATCCACTGTATATACTCAGTTCATGAAACAATGACAGCTGCTGTAGACCAAAGCATTAGTATGCACAATAAGCATTAAATTTGGCATAGTAAGATGTAACTAATTGCCTTAACCTGTTTGAAATTTTCTTCCATATGATTAATAGAGATATTTATACTCCACAAGAGGCCCAAATGGGCCTGATATCGCTCACCTGGCTATTGTGCAATGGAACCATTCTGATATAAAATTGGTCCAATTCCACTGAGAATTTCTCATTTTCACATTTTGCTACTTTTAGTCACAGAGGCCAACTTGCCTGGTCTTTATATATTTACTTTTGAAACACCTCAATGCAAGAATCATTTTGCCACAAATTTCATCAAAATCCATTCAGGGGTTACTGAGATATTGCCAGTTTCATGTTTTGTGCTATTTTTAGTAACGGCAGATGGCGGCCATCTTGGATTGCTAAAATGCAAAAAATCGAAAAGCCTTCATGCAAGGACCATTTTGACACAAATTTGGTCCATTTCCATTGAGATTTTCTGATTTTCACATTTTTCTATTTTGGTCTTACAGTTAGATATTTTAGAAACATCTCAATGCAAGAATCATTTTGACACAAATTTCGTCAAAATCCATTCAGTGGTTACTGAGATATTGTCATTTTCATGTTTTGTGCTATTTTTAGTAACGGCAAATGGCGGCCATCTTGGAATGCAAAAAATCGAAAAAGCTTAATGAAAGGACCATTCTGACACAAAATTAATCCAACTCCATTGAGATTTTCTAATTTTCACATTTTTCTATTTTTAGTAACAGAGGCCAATATGAATGGTCTACAGTTAGATATTTTTGAAACATCTCAATGCAAGAATCATTTTGACACAAATTTCGTCAGAATCCATTCAGCGGTTACTGAGATATTGTCATTTTCATGTTTTGTGCTATTTTTAGTAACGGCAGATGGCGGCCATCTTGGAATGCCAAATTGCAATTAATCAAAACGACTTCATGCAAGGAACATTCTGACACAAAATTGGTCCAATTCCATTCATGGGTTCTTGAGTAATTGTCATTTTTATGTTTGTGCTATTTTTAGTAGCACCAGATGGTGGCCATCTTGGAATGCCAAATTGCAATTAATCGAAACGGCTTCATGCAAGGAACATTCTGACACAAAATTGGTCCAATTCCATTCAAGGGTTCTTGAGTAATTGTCATTTTTATGTTTGTGCTATTTTTAGTAACGGCCCCCATGGTGGCCATCTTGGATAGTCAACTGGCACAAAATTGAAATAATTCCATTCAAGAACCAATTCTGACCAAATCTGGTCAGAATTGGTTGCATTTTCTTTAGATATTGACATTTGAGCAAAATCGGCCTTGTAAACGCTAAGTAGGTCACTGTGACCTAATTCCGCTATAGATTTTTTTTATTTTTACAATTTTTAATACCAAGGTCCCACTTATGTTCCATGCAAACTTTCAACCAAATATACCAACTGGTTCTGGAGAAGTTGATTTTGTTGTTTTTGCTATTTTTAGTAATGGCAGCCATCTTGGATTCTTGACCTGACCCAATTTTACAATTTTGAAACCCTGCAGTCTGGTCATGTTCCATGTGAAATTTGAGATCCATGGGCTCAGTGGTTTTAGAGAAGAAGTTGTTTGAAGTTGTTTAAATAGGTCATTTTTTGACATTGGCATTTGAGCAAAATTACACACGTAAACAGAAAGTAGGTCACTGTGACAAAACTCCGCTACAGATTTTTTTCATTTTTACAATTTTGAATACCAAGGTTTCACTGATGTTCAATGCCAAAATTCAGACAAATATACCCAGTGGTTCTGGAGAAGAAGTTTATTTTGTTGTTTTTGCTATTTTTAGTAACGGCAGCCATCTTGGATTTTCAACCTGAGCCAATTTTACAATTCTAAGACCCTGGAGTCAGGTCATGCTCCATGTGAAATTTGAGAACCATGGGACCAGTAGTTTTACAGAAGAAGATGTTTGAATATTTGTTTTTAGGTGTTGACGGACACATTCCGTGACGACGCACGACGCACGCATTGGTATGACAATAGCTCACTATGGCCCTTCGGGCCAGGTGAGCTAATAATATATGAGATACATGTATTTAACGTTACAGTTAAGATCACTTTAAGTCCTTGCCAGCCATCAAGCTATATATGCTAGACTATCGCAGCCTTCGCTCGTAACAGTCCTTAAAATGAGATGGTTGACTAGAGCTTTTAAATTTGACAGTGAAGAATAAGATGCCACACTATTAAAAGGCTAAAAATAGGCAATGGGGAGTTTCATACAGTGTGCTGGCTATTTCCCATGTTGTGAAAATGCAGAGCAATAGCAGACTGTTATGCCACTTACTAGATGTTAAAAGAGTTGTACAGTCAACTCCCGATATCTCGAACATTGATATCTCAAAATATCTTCTTAAATCAAAGAATATATTTCCAATTTTTATTTACATTTCAACTCCTGTTATCTCAAACTACTGATATCTCAAAGTAAATTTTCTAGTACCAGAAAATTTACTTTGAGATATCAATAGTTTGGGCTGAAATTTGACTTCGAGATATCGAGAGTTGACTGTAAGAGGACAGGACAGCTAGTATCACTATCCATCCTCACAAAAGACTCTATAAGGTGAATAGATACCCTTTCAGGGTAAAAAACTGCCATTTCCATTTCTGCCTTATCAAAGGGAGCCAACCCTTCAAGGAAGATTTATCTCCTTGGGAGCAAATTTGCTCCCTTAGGAGCAAATTCTTTCCTTTAAGAGTAGACCCTTCTGAGCCGGGACTCTTCAGATAGAGAAACCCCAAAATTGTCTTCCTTTGAAAAACTGGAGGGGAAAACCCCCACTGTGGTGAATTCATTCATATTAAACCTCAATGCGCCAAAAAGCAGACGACAAAATTTACATCTGCAGAATTTCAAAAAATGTTTCGTCCAAGCGATATCATATTGAGAATTCGAACACTAGAGGGCAAACAGTGTAGATTCAGATGAGGTGGCTCATTATGAGCCACCTCATCTGGATCTACACTGTTTGCCAATTCAACAATTTTAATTTTTGGCACTTTCAGGGTTAACATGTTTATCCAAAAAACTGGCAGCTATTAAAGCCAGCCATTGTGTAAAGTTTGGGCAAGTAGTGTGTAAAAGGAAGCTGCGTGCTCAACAATGCAAATGCAATGTACATGTATCTATCAGAATGATTTTAAGCAATTATAAGGCACAAGAAGTCGAATGATCTGAAAAGTGAAGGGAGAAAAGGGGGAGGGAGAGGGAGACAGATAACATCCGCCTCCAGCATACCCAATGTTAGATTACCCTAACTGAGAAATGGCATTGACTGTTTGGGTTCACTAAATGCTGATGGATGAACCAATGGAGAGAATACTGGATAGCTAATTTGCATCTGCTTGCTAAAGCAGGGATGATAATTCAGTCTCCAATGTTAATGCTAAATATTGTAATGAGTGCAGAAATAGAACTGTTACATCACAGGGACTTTTTTTTACATAGTTGCATGTCATACTGATGATAGCAGCTATACAGTCTGTATGATATAAGTAATGCAACAATAAGGCAGTGTTCATGTTGGGGAAAACAGACTACAGGAGCTATATCAGGCAAACTGCCAAATATACAGGAGTGAAGTCATGGGAAAAGGTACCTTGCAGCATATAGAATAATAGAAGACTCACAACTGGGTAATCACAACTTCCACGCCTCAATTTATACATTCCACAGTATTCATAGATTTTATGAATGGGGAAGAGTCTGGGGCCCTATTTATAAAACGACTTAAGTGGTTGCTATGTTGTTGGTAAGGCTAAAATTCTTTCAAGGATATTCCCTACAACTATGAAATTTGCTCTGGAGGAGATCCCTACAACTATGAAATTTGCAACTATGAAATTTGCTCTGGAGGAACAGTCTTAATAAGACTGTTCCTCCAGAGAAAATTTCATAGTCGTAGGAAATCTCCTTTAGAAATTAAGCCTTAGCAACAGCATAGCAGCGACTTGAGTGCTTTTATAAATACGACCCCAGACTGCTAAGATGTGGAGCAGTGCACTGGATAGAATGGGATAATTTTTCAAATTTCTCCACAAAACATATGTTGAGATTCCTCATATAATGTAGATGAAGAGTCACTGTAAGGTTTCACTGAGAAATGAGAAAACACATCCCTATGTGAGTAGGGGCACATCAAAACCAACAAAGTGGCATGTGCCCCCAGTCTGATAAGTCACCACCCTTAGTGAACCTTACAGCAAAGACTCTGATCAGACTGGGTGGCTGCCCAGTCTTCCTACTTTGTTGGTTTTATCATGTCCCTGCTCAATTATTATCTCCATTAGCACTGGTGCAGTCTTCTCTGTTTCCATATGTTATAAGGTTACTTTTCATGTGAATCAAGTAATGTACAGTAGCTGACATTAATAATGCAGATTGAATACATGATTTTATGGCACTTGTTCTGGTATCTGAACCTGTTCAAGAGAATACAGCAGTGGTTAAACTTGACAGCAGTGGTTTAACATGCCTATGAAACACCACTTGCATCCATGAAAAGAGATAGGTGTCATTTCAATGAGACTGACATCTGGTAAAACTTATCAACAATGTTGCATTCAACACAACATTGGTTTAAACACTTTAAGCACCAGTGATGAAAATAGCATAATTTGCAAACAGCGTAGATCCTGATGAGGCGGCTCATAATGAGCCACCTCATGTAGATCTACACTGTTTGCCCTCTAGTCTTTGAATTCTCAATTTGAAATGTCTTGGACAAGGCATTTTTTTAATTTTTGCAGACGTAAATTTTGTCTTCTGCCTTTTGATGCTTAAAGAGTTAAGCAGGTTCAATGAACAAAACTTCTGCAGAATTCCGAGTCTTGCCTGTCACAGGAGCAGAGATATGCCAGAACACTGTCAAAAGTTTATGACATCACACCACTGGAAAAGAAAACCTATATCCTGCTTTCTGCTGGTTGCAGGTGACACAATAAATGAAATACCTATATTATATTGCAAATAAAATCAATTCTTTGACAGTTTTCTTTCATTATAAGGGACAAAATATGATATTGTATAAACTATACATGACTATAGTCAGCTTTTAAGCAATAAATGACTATTTTTGCAGCTATAAATTACAACAATGATATTATTCAGTACAACAACAACAGTCTGTAAGAGCCTAACTAGCATGCTTCATCTTTTCAATAATTGGTATAATCATGTCAAAACGTGGCCGTTTCCCTGGATCTTCATTCATACAGATCTTGATTAAACGTGACATGTGAGAAGATATTCCTGGTGGAACTGAAATACGTAGACCTTCTAAGGCAACCTGAAAATATCAGAAACACATTAATGACATAAATAAGCTCATAACGTAATGACCCTAAAATTTCAGACACCCAAAAGTCGGACAATTATTGTTCGAAAATTCATAGAAAGTGGATTTGACACACGTTAATGCATCCAAAATGATGCTTAGTGAATGGCAAACATTGTAGATCCTGAGCAAACTGCTCCTTCAGGAGCAGTTTGATCTGGCTCTATAATGTTTGCTCAAACCTTTTGTCCGAATATTTAGGGTCAATACGATAACTTGGTACAACATTTTATTCCAATATCCTGACGACTGTTAAGAGTTCATGAATTATGTTTACAAAGCATACGGTTACACTTTCAGGGGAAGCAACACTTCAATTATCATTTTGCCTCTTCTAAACAAAGGTCAACTCTTAAAGAAAAGAATTTGCTCCCCAAGAAGAAAATTCTTTCTTAGTATGCCTTTGAGCTCATTCTAAAAGTGCTTCAATGTCCAAAGACTCAAACAGGAAGTCAGAAAAGTTGTTCCTCTTGGTAAAAATGGCAGAAAAGAAAAGAGTTGTACACATAAATCTGATACAACATCAAAGAAAAAGTACATAACAGCATGAGCCGCGACATAAGAAACGCAACAGAGGGCATGTGTGTCCAGCGAAGACTCACATCAGCCTGGGCATTCACCCAGTCTGATCAGAGTCTTTCAAGGTTGGGCGGTCAAGGATCAATTTTTGCCATCACTTGTGATGCCAAAAAGTGACTGTCTTGCCAAGGTTTTTTATCTGCATCATACACCCATGAAAGGTACTTATAATATCATGTGATAATGTAACGTCATAAACATGAAAGGACTCATTTCAAGAATATAGAGGGTAATCATGACAAAAAATGTTATCAGAGCTTTAGATAAGGAGTATTTGGTGATAATTAGGGATAATTTTTGTTAATTCTGCATAAAAACATACGTTGTGACCCCTCATCTGAACCGTCTCGACGACATATGGTTTCAATGAATTATAAGAAAAATTATCCCTCAATTATCATCAAATACCCCTCTTATCTAGAGCTCTGAATGTTATATCAAGTGTTGCTGTCTCACCTTCATTCCGATCTCCATAGGTGAAAGGTCAGCAAAAGGCACTTCTCGTGTTTCTAACTCTGTTAGGAGGATGGCAAAACTCCACATGTCAGCTGCTCTTGCATTGATGTCCTCCGGTTTCTTTTGAAGAGCTATAACACAAACAAGGTTATTACCAGAAATATTGCCTTAGCCGTCTGTTAACTGTAATTGGCCTCAAATTTGAACCAGCTCACTTTATCATCAAGCAATGGGTAAACCCATGTATAGCCAGCAGTGCAGCTTTTGATCTGTCTGTTCCCCTATAGTGCACTGTAGCAGGTGGACAGGTGTTCATATACAACCTCAGCAACTGCCACCACCTAATAAAGCAAATTCTAATGCACTTATGAATATTACGCGACGTCTGATTGGATAACGTCAAAAATTTGCGACAATATATCCTGTGACATACTGTCGCAAGCCTGAAATAATCATGAAACGTTTCTTCTCATTGGCTGACGTTTGGTTTTATGATGCTGAAAGCTCTTGCTTTGGATCAAAGTAGTACACTCTGAAAGGTGACAGAATTTAAATGTGCATTACATTAGAATGGGGATAACTGTATTGAAAATTGCCATTTGGGGAGGTAAATTCTTGGTTTTATGGCCACAAATTGTGATGATGCTGATGCGTCACCATAAAATGAAATTTCCAACCATAAAACCCCAAATGACAATTTTGAGTACAGTTGTCCCCTAAATGATACAAATTCCATGCTAACAAATTTGGTAACAAATGAAAGAAATGACAAAAGGACAGCTGGACAAAACAAAACTTGACACCCCTTGATACTCTTGGAATGCAGGGGTATTAAAATACAGTTAACTACATGTTTTATTCAACTTTGAATTCTTCTGATTTGCCGGCACCACATAAATCTGAGAGACATGAGATAACAAACTTTATTCTTTAGTTAGCACAATGATACATGTTAAGGACAATGGAGCATGCATACCTTATGGGAGCTTGCCTTTAATGACTTAATGTTTTAATCCTGCAGAAGTGGCCATGCATGCAAAGACAGATATGCACCAAAGCTACTATATAAAGGCAACTGCAGATGAAATACTGACCTTCTGGAGCCATCCAAGCAGGGGCAAACAATTTGCCTTTCTCGTGGAAGGAGAATTTGTAGTCTGCCATGTTGATACGGGCTGAGAGATCCTCGTCTATCTGTAATACAGCAACAAACACATTATGAGAAACATATCCTACCTTGAATAGTTGTGACGAAAAAAAATTGTTGCATAGCCTCATTAGAATGGATGAAATGAATATTGTTAAGGCAAATGAACATAGGTACTGAGTTCATTTTCAGTCATTAAAAAACAGAGTTCTGCTCAAGCAAGAGCCAGAGGTGTAACTAGTGTTGCACATTCAGTGCAAGTCACAAACAGAATCAAACCACATGTTTTTTTTTTTCATTTTTTGTCTATATGTTCCTTGTTTCTAAAGTCTCTAACTTTTCAAAACTTGTTTAGTCTCAACTTCTGCTCAACCACTGCCCTTTCCTGGAACTGTGAAAGCCTCTAAGAATTCAGTTCCATTATCATATATGAGCAGAGCTCTAGATAAGAGGGAGTATTTGATGATAATTAGGGATAATTTTTCTTAATTCTGTGTAAAAACATATGTTGTGACCCCTCATCTGAACCGTCTCGTCGAGACGGTTCAGATGAGGGGTCACAACATATGCTTTCAATGAGAAATAAAAAACATTATCCTTAATTATCAATAAATACTCCCTCTTATCTAGAGCTCTGTATGTGAGTACTGTCTCATTCTTCAAACTTATATAAAGAACATGGTATGTCCAATGTTGGAACAGTTAATAAAACCCAATCCCCACCCACCTCCGCCCCATGTCTCCAAGAAAAAACGTATCCTACATAACAAAATGAAACACACAAAACAAGCTGACACTTCACTAAGCACTGTAAGTTGCTTCTGTTGCTATACATGTAACTGACATACATCCCCCCACCCCCCTCCCCCTCAGAAAAAAGATTTTTTTGTATTTTTTCAAAGATTTTTTGTTGAAAACACATGGTGGAATTCAAAAAAGTATAGCTACATATAATTTATAGTTAATACAATATTGTTTAAACCAAACAGTGTAGAACCTGACCAGACTGCTTCTGAAGCAGCTGCCTGATCTGGGTCTACATTAATGGCCTATGGCATTTTTGTTAGTCTCAACTTTAACTTTATTTTTTTTAGAACAGCTTTTACTGAAATACAAGCTGACTCAACCAGCATATACATATTTTGGGTTTTTTCATTTTGTTTAATTTCTTTAAAATGTTTATCCCCTGGCCTATTGTAAGAAAATATATTAATTTAATATTTATTAAATTACTGTTCTTATGACATTTGTATAACTTATATGATTAGTAATCTATGTCAAATGAGACCATCAAATACATGCATGCATGATACAACTCAACTTAATTGTAGCGTTCGCATGCCAAACCCATGATAGACTAGACCTACCAATATTCTCTATACAAATTAACAAAACATAAAAAGAATAAATAATAATAATAACCAAAATGACAAGAAAATTATATTTTTGTCTAACAAGATTACATGTCTGTATAATTCATTTGTTTAACAGTTGTGAAACAGTTGAATATTTCCTATAATTTATGTCCTGTTTTTCTCAGCCACTTTGTTTTTGGTAGCCAAGCAGTCTTGGTCAGATGAATATTGTAATCAAAACTGAAGTTTCAATTATACTATAGAAAACTAAACATTAACCCATTGCATTCTGGGTATTTCTTGTTGTCTGCTGAAATAGTCGTCTGCATCAAAAATCAAGAATATTTTGACAATATTGGTCTAAGTAACTCTTGTAGAAATGATGTCTAGGCAGAAAACAGTTTGGATCTCAGATCAGGTCCCACGTTTGTGGGGCCTGATCTGGATCCAAACTGTTTGCCCACATACCCCTAAAGGGGTATCCCAAATGGAATGGGTTAATATGGTTATTTTTTGTTGTTGCCACTCTGATATGGTTCATTTATTTTTAAAGATAAATGGATAGTTTCAGGGGCAGCAACTCTGCAATTTTCATTTCAATGGAGGCCACCATGTAAAGGAAAGAATTAGAGCAGATTCTTCTTTATAAGAGAAGATTTCATCTTAAAGGGCTATATGTTCCAGTGGAGCAAACAGGGTTCGAGGTTATAAAACTTGAGAATAATCTCCAACTCAAATTAAAGCACACTGATTGGCTGCTTCCGAGCATGTAACCTCTGGGCCTGGAATTCCCAAAAGTTGTTTCCCATTGTGAAAATGACAAAAAAAAAAAAAAATCCGACCCAAAAAACAAGGAGGTGTATCCATAGCATAAGCACAAGTTGTTTTCATTTGATATTCTGAGCTGTTTTTTTGTGTGTTTTTTTCATTTTGCTTATTCTGATATTCTCTTTTTTTTTTCTTAGTTTTTTTTTCCAGCAGCTTATTCTTTTCTACCCTGCCTCTTTAAGTCAGTTTTACCTCTTTTACTAATTTGTAGTCATGTAGTTTCTTTTCTTCACTACAAATGCCTAAACTAAATACAATTCATAACTATATACCCATTTCAGAAGCCAATCCTGATCTCCAAAATGTATTTCAAATTAATTGCACCCTGTACAGGGCCCCGTTGTTCAAAACTAAGGACGTTGTTAGTTAACGAGACGTTAAAATTTTAAACGATGATATCTCAAATATGCCAATATTATTTGTTGACAAAATGTGAGAAGCTTTTGCATTGTATAATCTTCTCACATATTTTCCACAAAAAATATCTGCATGTTTAGCTATAAAGTTGTAAAACACTTAACAAGTTGACCTCTTAACGAGCTCATTAGGCTAACCATGCTTTGAACAACTGGGCCCAGAATCTAAACAGGTCCAATCCTCAGCAATCATGATATGATCCATTCCAGTTCGTTTTAAGAACAAATCTTTTGTAAGCTACATGTACATTGGCATGGACAACATTTTTTTGAAAATTGACATGGCTCATACCCTGACTGGTATTGCTTGTATAGGGTTTAATGTAAACTACCGCATATACTAAGACATGTAAGGCAAATGGATACACTTTCAGGGGAAGAAAATCTGTTCCTCTACGAGCAAATTCTTGCCTTAAAGAGTAGACCCCTTTTTGAAAGGGCTTTGTCTTCAACAGAAGCAACCAGGAAGTCGCAAAGGTGCTAACTAGAAATGTTTTTGGACAAAAACAGATGCCCCCCCACCTGCCCTTTCCCAGCAGTATCATTTTCCCCAAATGCTGCCAAGTTAAGCCATCCTGTGACCTTGAAATAGGGTCAAGGTCACCTTCTGCGACCTTGAAAAAGAGGTCAAGGTCATCAAAATTTAAGCACTTCTTTTCCATCTCCCAGTGATGTATCTGTGATAGTTTGGTTCAAATCCATCCATCCATTCAGGAGATATGGTGCAGACAAGCCATTTTTCAACATTCTTTGACCTCCTGTGACCTTGAAAATGGGGTCAAGGTCACCAAAGTCTAATCAGTTCTTCCCCATCTCCCAATGATATATCTGTGCCAGTGATGTAAAAATCCATCTATTCCTTCAGGAGATATGGTGCAGACAAGCTATTTTTCATCATTCTGCCACCTCTTGTGACCTTGAAAAAAGGTCAAGGTCACCAAAATCGAATCAGTTTTTTTCCCCTCCCCAGTGATGTATCTGCACAAGTTTGGTCAAAATCCACGCATCCCTTCAGGAGATAGAGTGCACACAAGAAGCTACGCTGACGCCGATGCTGACGGGATCCACACTAAAAACAATATGCCCCCCCCCCTCCTCCCCCACCCACCCCCCCCCCTCTCATGGTGGGAGGGACATAATGAGTTTTTTTTAGATGTAACTGCCTATTAGTTTTGATCATACTATGAATATGGTTAAGTATTTATGTTTGTATGATATACAATGATGATATGATAACATTCACATCTGAATGATCATGTTATACAATGGGGTCACAATGATGTCATGATGATGTCATTCAAACTCATGATTCTACAAAATAAAGAACTTGTTAGTACAAGGTTTAATCAGCATACATAGTGTGTCACTATTTGAGCTGCGACACCACAAAACCAACAAAGTGGTTCTGCGCCCAGCGCAGACTCAAATCAGCCTGGGCATCTGCCCAGTCCGATCAGACTCTTTGCTAAGCACTTAAAGGGTAGCTAAGAGTCTAAGCTACCTCCATGCAGACAACGAAGACTCTGATCAGACTGGGCGGATGGCCAGGCTGATCTGAGTCTGCACTGGGCGCACAACCACTCTGTTGGTTTTCTCACGTCGTGGCTCATTTAACTGAGTCCTCTGTTTGTTTGGTGTTATCCATGGACAAATACTGTGACAATGTTTTCAGTGTTGGTCCAAGGTTGACCAGTCATTATGCTACAGCTTGTCAAAACAACCTGACACGACTGGCAGACATTACTGGATTGTCTCCATTAACCCACTGCATTCTGGGTATTTTTTGTCTACTGAAATTGTTGTCTGCATAAAAAAATCAAGAATATTTTGACAATATTGGTCTAACTCTTGTAGAAATGACGTCCAGGCAGTAAACAGTTTGGATCTCAAATTTGTGTGGTCTGATCTGTATCCAAGCTGTTTGCCCAGAATCCCCTACAGGGGTATCCTGAATGGAATGGGTTAAGTAAACAGGTACACCTCATGTTTTTCCCACCAGTTTTACAAAGGGACACAACTTTTTTCCTGACTTCCTGCTGGGACCCCTCAGATCACTTCTCTCAACAGTGATCAACTTCCACAGCAAAAATTTGATTTCCTAGTAGCAATTCCTTTCCTGTTATAGTAAACTCCTTAGCAACAGAGCTCTTTTTACAGAAAAAGCCAGTGCTTGACTGTGGAAGTTGTCTCCCTTGAAAAACTTGATGAAACCTAGAGATGCATCTGTTCACCTTAACCAACACAAGTAAGATAAATGAATATTCTGCTTCAGTTCAGCTCAGTTCAATTCCCCTAACGACATTCCCCAAGTGACTCAGCAGTATGTAACCATAGTTGCACGCACTTGGCGCCGAGTGTCGGTCCAATGAATTTTCTGCACAAGGAGGAAACCAATATAGGCAAACAGTTTGCAAGGGGAGGCAATTCAAGTAATCACCTCCACTGCCAATGGTTATGTGCCTTGTCATAACTGGACAAGGGAGGTAACCCAGTAGTGTCTACCATTCACAGAGGACTCTAAATGGAGGACTCTATAAACACAGGTAACATCAAGGGAGATCATTCCAATTACCCCCACAATGGCACCATCAGGGTTCTGGTACTTTGGGTCATCAATGTTTATTTTAGCCAGATCCTCGTCAATCTAAAAATCCGATCCATCACACATCATTAAGACTAGCTATATCAATTTATATGATGAAAATAGTTCTGGTTTCTTCAAAGTGCTTTATTAAGCAATAACCAAACTGATCAGGAATTTCCCACAAATAAATTTATTAATATTATTTAAAATTATTAATTAATTGCTGATAAAATATCAAAATTATTTAAAATTATTTTAGTTACAAGGCCTTATTTTACTATCACATTTAAGTGCATAAAAAATGTTGACTTTACAGGGTCTACAACTGTTTGAATGCAAAAAAGTGGTCATTAGTCAAGATATACTGATAGTTCCTAGTCATTTCATCACTTCCAAATAAAATCTTTCCCCTATAATTCATTAGATGTTATAATACCATATCTAATTCCTGAATGAAAATTCTTAAAAAATATTTTGGTAAGTTCATATGGTATATGCAAATTAGCATAATTGAGAGCCAGTAAGAAAATCAATATTAGGTTTTGCGATCAAGAGATGATACCAAAGTAATTTCATGTCTACACATATGATTATTACATTAGTCAATTTTATTCAAATCAATCACCAATTCACCATTTGGATCACAGTCCATATTTCTTCCACTTTTGCTAATTTTTTGTTCTGTAGACACGTACACTCTACCACCTGCATCTGTTTAAATATATTTAAGGCACCTTTCCTATATTTTACTAATATGCATCTCCTCATATGTCCTGTCAATCATGTCAATGTCTTGAGAGAATAATTTTTCATCTTTGAACCAAAAATAAGCTCTTTAGGTGAAGTGGTTGATAAATCTTTCTCACCTCAGGAAAATTACAGAAACCAATCAACTCTGAATCATCAGAATCACAGAATGTATCAGAGCTGTCTCACTAGTAAAATTTTGTGATATCAGAACTCTAGATAAGAGGGGTATCTGATGATAATTGAGGGATAATTTTTTTTACTTCTCATGGAAACCATATGTTGTGACCCCTCATCTGAATCGTCTCATCGAGACGGTTCAAACGAGGGGTCACAATGTATGTTTTTATGCAGAATTAACAAAAATTATCCCTTATTACCACCAAATACTCCCTCATATAGAGCTCTGTGATATTCTTGCTTAATTATTTCTAAGACACCAGGATGTTTAGTTTTTCCAGAGACAAAAGTAGCCTACTCACCATGACATGCTTACTGGTAAGAGTGAAATTTGGTATGCCTGGCTCGAGTGAATGAAGAAATTCCATGCCTCGTGCAATGTCTATAGCAAATCGTAGAGCCTGATTCTGGTCTACCACAATACCTGTAATCAAACCAGTTTTTGAGTAAAACACGATAAGTGTTAAGTAAACATAAAACAAGTCTTCAGAAAAGTATAACTTTTGAAGAACATTTCCAGCTACCATGAGTCCATAGGGGTGTGCACTTATTTGCGCTAAATGGCACACACAAATGTGCTTCAGTTTGTCTTGTAACTTTAATTATAGTAGCAATAAATCAAAGGAACAGCTTGATATACCGTATACACAATAATTTTCACCGTGTTCTATTTTTCGCGGTAACTTAGAAACCACAAATATCAAAATCGTGAAATAATTTCCAGTTTCTTACAAAGTATCTTCTGTAGACACAGTATTCATATATTTTGTTTCTGTTTGCTAGCACTTTTCACATGAACTAGTTCTTTCATTAACCTGCGGCAGCCCTGCCGCAGGTTAATGAACAAACTGGCTCAAGTGAAAAAGAAGTAGTTTTGCTTTTCGCGCATGTTGATAACCACAAAAATTAAAAAATCGCGAAAATTAATGTTTGTGTTTTGGACCCTTAATCGCGAAAATGTGAACCCGTGAAAATTATCGCGTGTACGGTACATGAAACAAGAATTCCACTCCCCTGCCTGGGCATTTCCACAAAACAGAGTTAAACATTAAAGTTGACATAAAGTTTGTGTCGCCATCGCCAACACCCAGAAAGTATTGCCTATGTGTCTCTTCAGCTAGTAGCAGGCAACACAGCTATGCTTCAAAAAAGATACTTTTTGAATAACAATTTAAGATCACAATGTACATATATTTAAAGGTGTGTGCGAACTTATTTGCACTAAATGGCTCACACAAATGAAGTTAAGTTTGCCTTGGACCTTAAACAGGGCGTCAACTCAAATTTTGAAAAAAAAATATAGAAATATAGGACATTTTAGAGCAAAAATATAGGACATTACAGATGGCCTCCCTATAGCCAACCCCTTTCCACCTTTTCATTGTTTAATTGTTTATTCTCAGTACCGCTATTGCATTTAAACATGAAATGGAAGTAAAAATAGACAGACTTAGAATCTTAGGAGCATGATATGACAATACATTGTCTAAATGAAGCTTGAATATAATATCCTTATCAACTCAAAATAAAAAGTGCATGTTACGAGGTATCAGCCTGAGTATGATAAAAATCAGCACGTTCTGGTTCATTTGTTTCAAAAGGCATTTATACTAATCTTATATAAATATCAGTGAAAAGAACTCTCTCCCATAGTTTGTAGCAAATTTTCTGACATGATTTAAAGAAGCTTCTGCTGACTGTTAAGTGAAAGGACCATCAGCTCTACAGAACCATCTAAGTGTATGTTCTCATTTTTCCATAGTAATCAACCTGATATTAAACAGTAGAACATTCCCTTTCTTCAATGGAAATATGGCAAAATCAGCTGAACTTTGATCATAACTAACGCTTATGGCCACTAGATCTCTGTGGCCTTGTTAATGAGTGTCACTATGCTTTCCAGTCTATTGGAGGATTCAGAAGTGCTGCCTTCACTAGATTTGTGACCTAGGTTCCACACTTTGCTGCGTTCTAAAATTTGGAAGATGATTCAGATTCAGTCTTGCTTGCTTGATTTTGATGTGCTTCATAGCTCACTATTTCTAAGTTTCATGGCACCCTTAGTTTCTATACTTTTGTCTAGTAATTTTCTCTTTCTCTCTCCCACTGTTTTCTGTTCCTTTCTTAGTTCTTGCAATTTTTCAGAGTATTCTTCTGTCATTCACGTTGCTGTCTCTATCACAATCTGTACCATCTGGATTACCTTGAAATCTTGTTTTTCAACAGCTGTTTTCATTTTCTCATTATTTTTTGTCTTAAATTTGGCTTAAAGACATGATTCTTTCGCAAGTACATGTACTGAACTTTCTGGTACATTAGTTCATCTCTTTTCCTTCCTTTTCTCATCTTCAGCCTTTTTCCTTTCTTTCTCTTTTCTCACCTACTCCTCTTTTTGCTTTTTAAACTCCAATCTTTTCATGTATTCTGAATGTGAATTTCTTGCAGCTGACAAAACTTTCTTGTTCAGAGAGTTTTTCAGGCCTACACAGTTCTAGATCAGAGAATTTCATTTAACAACTCTTCAACCGTTTATGGCTGTCTCAGACAGAGATGCTCTTTCTGCAGTAACAACAGATGTATTCTCTGATAATGCTCTTTCCACATCTGCATTACCATGTGGCAAAACAAAAGCTTTCTTGATCACTTTACTCAAAATTTGGTACTTTGGCTTACCATCACTCTGTTTGATGTTGAATACATCTCTCCAGTAAAGGTCTACAAGTCTCTCAGGAGGTGGGCATTCAAGTTCATCAGCCATACAGAAGACTTTCCATTCATCAGCTATCCTTGCAACCTCTGTATCTGACAGATCAAATTTATTTGCTACATATCCTATGTCATGTGGGAAAGAACTTTTCACTTCCTGAGGATTCAGGCAACCAAGACTTTTCAGCAGCTTGTTCTCCAGTGGCAACTTCCAAAGGTATCTCACAACTGAACTAAAGAAGGCCCTCATTCCCAGTAACCACTTTTACTGTACATCTCTATCCAGCTTCTTGAGCTCTTTTCTTGTAGGTTCTTCAATAGTTATCTCATCATCTGATAGCTGATCTGACCACAGGCGCTTGAAGTTTTATGATAATGATGCCGCCAAATATCCAGACTATGAGCTATTTTGAAGAAATGTCCAGGTGTGCAAGCATGTGTTCAGACTCCATTACGGTCTCCAATTTCCGGTGTATCAATGTCGCACAGCAACGTCATCAGGTTCTATTACGGGAAAAATGAAGTGATTCTGCGGATAAAGATCCTCTTAAATGTACAGCTTCCTACTCTGTCCAATCATCAAACAACAAAATCGACGATCAGACTATGCAGATGTGCAAGCTAATCTGCATCTTTGTTTTTCGGAAAGTTAGTACATATAGGCCTCAGTCAACAAATTAAAATTTTACGCCAACGTTACTGCGCAGTTTTGACGTTGTTGACGCGAAAATCATGACGTCATTTTCATCATGTTTGCTTCAAGTTTTCACTCGTAAGAAACGTTTTGGCCGAAATTAGGACAAACAAAATATTGTAAATACATGGAAACAGTGATTCAACGACATTGGTCATATCTAAAAGTGTAATTGAATGATTTCGCTGATGTGTGATTTTCAAAGCCTACAAGCACATGCTCAGTTGGCGCAGCACAGTAAACTGGAAACTGGACACCGTAATGGCGACGAGATATTGAGGCAAATTTTGATTTCAGGATTACAGCACCGCATAGACCATAACTGAACAAATTTATCATGTTTCTAGATACATTTTGAAACGATGTTTACAGGTCAGAAGTTTGCTTTTGTTGGGGTGTTTCTAACTGGCAGTTTTAGCAGTCCAAAAATCGACCGTGTTTGCTTGCATACCTGGTCATTTCTTATGAAATGGCCTATAGGCTGCGTCAAGTTTAAAGGGTTTTGAGTTGTTATTTTAAGCATAGAACTTCAAGCGCCTGTGATCTGACCAAGACACATCCACTGGTACCAGCTCAACACAAAGTCTTTCCTTTTTCATTTCCTTTATCAAGACCCTCAGGGACAATATTCTCACAACACTACACACCTCATCATACAGGTTCCTTACTCTGGACTGATGTCAGGAAGTGCTAAAAGGTCTTAACAGAACAACAATTCTCTAATTTTCCATCTTCCAACAGTCTGTTATTACAATTTCACTGAAATTATCATTTTCTTTTTTATGATTTCAAGAATATATAGGACATTTTATCACTATATAGGACACCTAGTCAAATATAGGACAATATAGGACAGCCATCAAAATATAGGACAAATATAGGATATAGGACAAAAGTTGACGCCCTGCCTTAAATCATACAAACTGAATCTCACAAGAAGGAAATATGGATGCTCAGGCCGATGTGAGTCTTCGCTGGTGCACATGCCACTTTGTTGGTTTTCTCGTGTCATGGCTCATTATGTTGGTACCCTTATTAGAACCACCTCATCAAGACTGTTATGAGGGGTCACAACATGTTTTTTATGAAGACACAACAAGAATTATCCCCCAATAATCATCTTGACTATAAACCTGTGAAACTTACTGGTTTCCCCATGAAGAACATTAAATAAAGATCCAAATGGCATGAACTGTGTGATGACAACAAGATTTGGTGGCTCGTTACAACATGCTAACACCGGCAGGATATTCTGATGATTAAATATTCTGAAATAAAAACATAGTGGAGAGACGGGTAACTTCCGACAGCAGGTAAATTTGGACAGTAACATTGTTTCCTTAATATGTCAGTTGTTTGGAATTAAAACAAAATTAACCGGGCAAACAGTGAAAATCCTGATGAGACGGCTCATTATGAGCCATCTCATCTAGATTTTCACTGTTTGCCATGATATGTCCGAATTTACCCGCCTGTCCGAAGTTACCTGACTCTCCCCTATAATTATCTACAGAGCTACAGATAAGATAGGGTATTGAGGATAATTCAAAGATAATTTTTCTTATTTCTCTAAAAACAAGGATGTGTTGGCCATCTTCAGAACTGTCTCGGCCAATCAGTTCTGATGAGAGGTCATACCATATGTCATTATGGAGAAAGATGGAAAATCATCCCTACACTATTCCTGTTACCCCTACTTATCTGCAGCACTATGGCACTAAAACCTGGCTAATCCCCACCAGAGTAGTAATCCATTACAGTACATCTCATAACATTGAAGTAACCTGCCAATAATCAGTCCAGATTTTGAGACAAATATACCAGGTGGTTCAAGAGAAATTGTTGACATTGCTGTTTTGCTATTTTTTGTAACAGACTAACGGCAGTCATCTTGAATTTTCAACCAGGTTGAATTTCTGTAATCTGAAGTCCAGTTGTCTGGTCATGCTCCATATGAAATCTGAGAATCATAGGTGTAGCAATTTTGGAGAAATTAACTTAACAGACCTTCACACCACAGACAGATGGACAGAAAACTGATTATCTAAAGCAGGTGCAACAATAGTGAGTGGCCTTTATGAGCAATGAATGCATTTCGACGGAATCTGGAATGTTAGATATGGGTCAGACCATGTGGTTTCAGCTAGTAAAACTTCATCAGTGTCCCTGTGACTGGCGGCAAAAGTCAAAGGTGAAACTACTTAAATTTAGGCAACTGTTTCACAGGGACAGTCATTTAGAAGACTGTTATGTATCAAAAGCGGGTCCAAAATACTCATCAAAAACTCATTTTAGTAACAAGAACCTAAAGCAGTATCTTTCTGAATTTCTCAGAATATAGTCGAAATCAGATTCATACATAGTTCAAATTTAAAATGTACATGGCCCAATTAAAGTCCAGGTACACTGTACATGTATGTCACAACCAGTCTTCCTGACATGTGCTCAACTTGCATATATACCGAGTTCGAGGTTACAAAACTTGAGAATAATCTCAAACTCAAAATAAAGCACACTGATTGGCTGCTTCCGAGCTCAGAAGCAGCCAATCAGTGAGCTTTATTTTGAGTTTGAGAATGTACTCAAGTTTATAACCTCTGGGCCAGGCTTTGTCACAATACTGTTCATTAAATGCGACCTGCAACAGTAAAATATTGAGAATGTGTACCTTTAGTGTCACTCAAAGCATCTGATGTGATTTTATGGCCAATATCTAATTGCAGGAGCAGGTCACATACTATGAATGATATTTATTTTCTCTTTGCAAATGAAAATGCATTTCTGCTTTACAAATTTTCCATGTCTGTCTACATGAATCAAATCATTGAAAATGTATAATTTTAAATGGAGTCATATGACTGAAGTCTCAATTCTTAAGAAAAGCTGCTTCTAAAATGATTCTGAATTATCATTTTCAAACATTGCAACTCAAAGAGCTTCTCAGAATCTGTTATTTGTGGTTCTGCTATAATGCATCATATCCTGTGAAAGTTGCCTACAGAGCCTTAGATAAGCGGAAGTATTTGGTGATAATTAGGGATAATTTTTGTTTATTCTGCATAAAAACATATGCTGTGACCCCTCATCTGAACCGTCTCGATGAGACGGTTCAGATCAGGGGTCACAACATATGGTTTAATTAAGAAATAAAAAAAAATATCCCTCAGTTATCATCATATACCCCTCTTATCTACAGCTCTGTGCCTACCTCAACCTTGGAAACTCCTCCTGAAAGTCCCGCGAGTTTCTGACAGTACATTCTCGGAGATTCAAGATTTTGGCAACTATATCATTTCCCTGCCACTGCCCCCTCCACACATCACCCGAATGGGTGCTAGCTATTGCGTTGACGAGATTCAGCTGGGAGATTTCTATACCCGTGTGACGTGATAGTAAAGCATCTCCTTCAAAGACACATAATATTATAATTGCCATAGGAATTCTAAGTATTAAAAGCAGTATACATGTTCGTTGTATTTACTTGGGCAAGCATCAGATTCTGCCTTAACTTTATCTTTGGCCAATAGTCTCCTTTAGCTATATGTAATAGTTATACCATGGTTTGTCTGCCTGTACGAGGAGATAATCCACAAGCTATAGCGAGTGGATTATCTCCCGTACAAGCGGAAAAGCCCTGGTATAACTATTTTATACCACCCTTACCAGTGTAGACCTTGCTCATTGCGAAATATTTCATGCAAAAGTTGAAGTTTTCTGGTAAGGGTGGTATAAATATTAATCTTATATAGCATTTTTTTTAGTTCTTGATATGTACATAGCCCAAGAAATTGAGCATATGTGCCCTGTGCATCATTTTTGGCTATCACTCCTGTTAATCCTTTTTCTCGCAATATCATACACTCATTTGACCTATTTCGGTGGATTCACCTATTCCGGTGTATTCTGTTTCTTTCTCTGCAACGAAACAAGCTAGAAGCGAAATGATTTTTAGGTAATTACTTTCAATATGTATTTGTCAAACCCACATATAGTAAGGATCTCATTTATCAATCAAAGATACGGAAACTGAGTTTAAATGTGGCTGGTAATGCATATTTAACAAGAAATATGACAGATGTTTTCAGGCCAACTGTGAAAATAGGGTCGGACAATATTTGTGTAAACAAATATGTCGTAAACCTATACGTCTGTCGATTGCTCATTTTATTAGCTATCTAAACTGATAAATATCAAAATGAAATAAAATCAATTACTTAGGTTTATTGAAATTTTAATTTATTTTCTCATTTAGCCTATTCCGGCGGATAGTATATTTGGGGAATGTCTCTGAGTTCTAAAATCCATATTAGTGCTGCATTCACGTCATGCAATTTGAATATGTAAGTAAAACTCCATAAGGCTTAATTTTGAATTGTCATTTATCATTGAGTCCTGGATAAAAATATTAAACATTGTACTTACGGGCACTGAATCACTGAAATAATTTTTCAGTAAAGCCGTGTGCATAATCAGATGTTTTAAATAATCAATTATGTCAAATAAACATTTGTTTGCATAAAAATCATCTTTCATCGAGCTAGTAATAATCCGACAGTTTACTTTTGGGGCGCCCCTCGGCGGTTCTTTTGATGTATTGTAAAAAATTTACAGATCCACCGGAATAAAAGAAGGTGCGTCGAAATAGGATAAAAGACAACGTCTGGTTGTCGTCAGATTTCCCTATCTTCCTCAAATAGTTTGTGAACCCAAACAAAGTGCCTTAAACAAGAGGCTTTTATTTATTTAATGACACAAATAAATTAAAAAATGACAGTGTATTTAGACTGTAGCACACGGTCGACTAAAACATGCGTCGGAATAGGTCAAATGACTGTATTTCAATCAGCACAGCTGAGCTTTGGCACTTGGCATTTTCTTTGCATCTGTCAACAGGTGTACAGCCCTCAGTGGTACATACTGATGCTGAACAGTGTTTTACAGTCATAGGTACTATGCCAGAGCTCTAGATAAGAGGGAGTATTTGGTGATAATTAAGGATAATTTTTATCATTTCTGCATAAAAACAAATGTTGTGACCCCTCATCTGAACCGTCTCAATGAGACGGTGCAGATGAGGGGTCACAACATATTGTTTCATGAGAAACGAAAAAATTATCCCTCAATTATCATCAAATGCCCCGCTTATCAAGAGCTCTGCTATGCCATTTGAAAACCTATCTGCCTACAACTCAAGTTACAATAAACTTATATAAAGAGTGCAATTCATATTATCATTTGCTGCTATGGCCTTGCCATTAAAGGCAAATGACAAACAAATGAAGTTTGAAATTCTCGGGTTTGCAGCATGTGGTCTTGTTAGTGATTTCTCCCTCTACAAGAACATTATGGAAAATTTACTTCACATCCCAATATTATAGTATACTAAAATCACCCCTGGTTAACTACGTATATACCAGAGGACCATTGGTCCTGTAGCTCACCTGAGTCCATTCATCCTCAGCACTCAAGGGTAGGTAACTCTAAAGTAATTGTACAATGTGGCCTAATTTCAACGTTGACTGAGTTGTTAGTCTATGGAAACTTTAAAATGCAATAGCAATGAAACCACGTGGGCAACAATAATAAAAAACAATATTTATGTAGTGGCTAATGCCATGAACATGTATGCAAAGAATCAGCTTCATCCCCCTATATAGTTTTTGAGCAAAAGATTTTTGAATATTTTTTCAGAATTTTTTTCTTTTATGTTGCCATCATGGCAACTAATCAAATTCTGTGATTTGGACAAAATTAATATGAATATGAATCATAGAGAACTACTCAAGAAACATTTCTGTAGGAAAAAAATCCAAATAACTGCAGATAGATAGCAAAAAAATGCGGATTTCCATTTTTCCCATTATAAGCCAATGGCAACTTTAAGTTGCCATATCAACCAAACTGCTGTGGCAATTGCCAAGAAAAACAGTATTTTTATAAAAAGTAGTACCAAGATCCTTTCTGTGAAGTTTGAGCTTTATTAGTTGCATAGTTTCTGAGGAGATGATTTTTGAATATTCTTTCTATTTTTAACCATTCGGTTGCCATGGCAACCAGCCAAATTGTGCAATTAACATAAATTTCATGTGGCTGATAGAGAGCTACTCAAGGAACATTTCTGTAAAAGATTTATCAAATTATCTGCAGAGACATAGCAATAAATGCAAATTTTCAATTTTTCCCATACAAGTCAATGGAAACTTTAAGTTGCCATAGCAACCAAAGTTCTGAAGCGATTTGGATAAAAAACAGTATTATTGGTTCCCCCTGCCTATAGATGCTACATATGAAATTTGGTAACAATGAGCCTTGTAGTTTCAGAGGAGATGTCGTTTGAAAATGTTGACGGACGGACAGACTGACGGATGGACGGAAGACGGATGCCTGCCTATACTATAAGCTCACCTGTGAGCCTTCGGCTCAGGTGAGCTAACAAGGGCTGTTACAAAATGAAAAAGAACTGTTACAAAACGAAAAAGAGTCGTAGTTACCAAATGACCTGATGATAAGGTGGTTTGGTAACTATGACTGTTTTTCATTTCGTAACAGCTCTTTTTCATTTCAGAACATCCTTGAAAACATAGTTAACCAGTTGTGAAAAGTCTGCTAATTAATTTGAATATACAATTTGCAACATCATTTTCGCTACAAATTTAAGTGGACCAATCTCAGTGTTGAAATTTTGACATGCCAACATGTAGCCCTACAGATAATCAGTTCGTGGTTATAAAAACTTGAGAATAATCTCAAACTCAAAATAAAGCATGCTGATTGGCTGCTTCCAAGCATGTGCTCGGAAGCAGCCAATCAGTGTGCTTTATTTTGAGTTTGAGAATGTACTCAAGTTTTATAAACTCTGGGCCAGTTTACAACCTCTCCACATTCCTGTTACAATCAATACTTACTACTTCTTGTTTTATAACCCAACCAACTTTTGTCTTTAAATGGTATTGTCTGTAAATCTTGGCCTAAAGCTGTTGCTCTTTCTGAAAAAAAAAATAGCAATTAGCTACCCCACTTGTTTTTCCAGACATTTCAAGAACATTAAAGGGTTGTGTGGTATATAACATGCATGTTAGTGTGAAGGTAGTGTTATCTGACTTGTATGTATGTGTTTCCCAGCAAGCATCGCCATTTATTATATATGCTGGGATACTCAACGTTTAGCCAAGCATTGTCATCGCAGTGTGCGCTTCTGCAGTTTTTCCAGAAATGGCCTTGGTGTGTGGTTATAGGGGCATGTGCGGTAAATTGGTTGGTTACGGTAACTGTTATTTGGTGGATAACATCGTGTCATACAAATTATATGACCACCCTTTGGCGCGTACATGTAACGTCACTGACAATGTTTGTGTCAGCAATGCGTTTCCTTATTTAAACAATGTTAATTTTGAAAGTGATGAGCATTTTAATGGATCATATAAACAGATCTTACGTTCATGATGATTTCATATGAAATTTCATATGAAATGACCACTCGTGTAAGATCCTCTATTTCTATCACAGCTTTAAACTACAGAACACAACAGAACAGAATGTATGAAAAGTGAAAACTTCTTTGAAACTGCAAATTTTCAGGGTACATACAAAATTTTACTCATCATGAGGACTGGCTTATCCCTAGATCAGGAGGTTTGTACTGTTGCTTTCTATTTAACACTTAAAAGTACCAGAAATAAAAACAGCTGAATTTGTAAACAGCATAGCTCCAGATGAGGCAGCTCATAATGAGCTGACTCATCCAGATCTATGCTGTTTGTCCTCTATTTGTTGAATTCTCAATATGATAAAGGTTGGACAAAGCATTCTGAATTTTTGCAGCGTAAATTTTGTTAACTGCTTGGGCGGCTAGGGAAACTGAAAACAGGACAAGGTGGAAAGGGATTGTTTTGAAATCATCTGTGGTGCCTAAAAGACCTAGTAAGGTTATGGGATAGAAAAGAATAGAATAGAATAGCTTTTTTGGCTCCTAGAAGTTTAAAAATTGTATAATGTGTTGCCCTGATGGAACAAATGGAAACCATTTTCAGGACGTACATACAGGAAGCACATACGGACAGCGTTTATACTATATGCCCCCCCCCCCCCCTCCCCCATTTTTAATATCGGGGGCATCAAATAAATATGGTGAAATTTTAAGGTTTTTAGCACTAAATCTGGGTTGCCAATGATGAGGAAAACAAAATTCACTGACTTTTAACAGACTTTTTCCTGACCCATTATCCTATTTTTCACTGGCTCACGTATTGACATTTTACAACCTTTATATATGGTAGTGCCTTGATAGTTATTGGAATGAACCATTCACATCATCCAGATATCATCTGCTTGATTATAACAATCAATCACTTGAAATTTCTCAAATATGGGTGGGGGGCAACCTATCCCAGCTGGCTGTTGGGTTGCCCCCCACCCAAGATCTGAGGAATTTCAAGTGTCTGCAGAAGATAAATGGCAAACTCTGTTTTTTAGAACACTAAAGTATGCATTCTTATTTTGTACAAACGAAAACCAAAAATCTTGCCACAACACAAGACAAAATCATAAAATTTCCTTGACTTTTCTGACTTCCGAGTTATGTTTTTATACCACAAATGGCTGCTCCGAGCATGCGTTAACTGCCCAATTATGGTCACTCCGAGCATGCTCGCTATTGACGAAAAATGCATGTTAGAGCAAGAGTTCCTGTATATAGTCAACACCTATATAGTCTGGCAGTATACAATCTGTGGACACTAACTTTGAGTATACTTATATTGCCTTTGGGGAAGCCAAACACACATACACAATCCTAGTCATATACTTTGAGCAGTGGTTGCTCCACGCACGTTTTTTTTTTTTTTTCTTGCGAGCATGCATGTACTTTATTTGTCTACTATCCCATTTATGTGGCCAGCTTGATTTAGAAATAAATACGCTCGGAGCACCCTGGAGCATGCTCCAGGTGACCAAAACTGGAATGTTAACGCATGCTCGGAGCAGACAAATGTGGTAAAAAAACATACCTGGAATTGGAAATACCTAGGAAGTCTAGGTATTTCCAATTTTCCTGTCCATTTGGAAAACATCCCTGACCTTTCACTGACCTTGACAAACTTTTATGTTTTCCTGACTTTTCTAGGTTACTAGCAACCCTGACTACATTTGCACTACTTCCAATACATAAATGACAAGCACTCGTACATTTTCATTGCAATATACAAACCTGAAAGAAGCTTTGCAAGTCGTGATTTAGCCTTCTCTATTGGTGTTTCATTAAATTTATTTGCCATAGCAACCATAGCACCATTGTTGACTAAATCCTGAAAGAAAACACAGTCCGAGCTGTCAGAAGAGGAAATATATAAATTAGGGTCAAGTCAGGTAACTTCGGACAGCGGGTAAATTTGAACATACCACTGCAAACAGTGAAAATCCAGATGATCATAATGAGCCGTCTCATCAGGATTTTCACTGTTTGCCCAGTTATTTTTGTTTTAATTCAAAACAACTGACATATGAAGGAAACAATGTCACTGTCCGAAATTACCTGCTGTCCGAATTTACCTGACTTTAACATATAGGAAACAATGTCACTGTCCGAAATTACCTGCTGTATGAATTTACCGGACTTTACCCTAAACTTTTGATCACAGACAGTATCACATCTTTACAGTGAAAGGGTACACTTTCAGGGAAAGTAACTCTAGACAGTATCACATCTTTCAGGGATCAAGCTAGGGGGCGATTTGGGCTAAATAATCGCCCTAGGGGCCGAAATTTCGCCCTAAATTGGGCTTAGGGAGAAGTGGGAGTCTCCCTAAAAAAAAAAAAAAATTTTTTTTTTTTTTTTTGGTAGAATTTTCATAAAATCATTCCACAAACAAGCTGTTATGACAATTTACCCTATAAACCCATTGCAGCTTATTAATCTTTCAATTTAATGACAATAGTATGCATAATAGCTATTTTTCTTTAAAACTGAATGAAAAATGTCATCATCGTGCAATACCACTTCTCCCTTCACGGCTGTCACTTCTCCCTATTTCAGCTGGAGGGAGAAGTCACTTCTCCCTAAACTTTGAGTCTAGATTGATCCCTGATCTTTACAGTGAAAGGGTACACTTTCAGGGAAAGTAACTCTAGACAGTATCACATCTTTACAGTAAAAGGGTACACTTTCAGGGACAGTAACTCTAGACGGTATCACATCTTTACAGTGAAAGGGTACACTTTCAGGGACAGTAACTCTAGATGGTATCACATCTTTACAGTGAAAGGGTACACTTTCAGGGAAAGTAACTCTAGACGGTATCACATCTTTACAGCGAAAGGGTACACTTTCAGGGAAAGTAACTCTAGACGGTATCACATCTTTACAGTGAAAGGGTACACTTTCAGTGAAAGTAACTCTAGACAGTATCACATCTTTACAGTGAAAGGGTACACTTTCAGGGAAAGTAACTCTAGACGGTATCACATCTTTACAGTGAAAGGGTACACTTTCAGGGAAAGTAACTCTAGACAGTATCACATCTTTACAGTGAAAGGGTACACTTTCACGGAAAGTAACTCTAGACGGTATCACATCTTTACAGTGAAAGGGTACACTTTAAGGGAAAGTAACTCTAGACGGTATCACATCTTTACAGTGAAAGGGTACACTTTCACGGAAAGTAACTCTAGACGGTATCACATCTTTACAGTGAAAGGGTACACTTTCAGGGAAAGCAACTCTATCATGTTCATTTCTGTCTCACTTTTCAATCACTGTCAACCATTTAAGCAAAAAATTTCAGAGCTCCAGATAAGAAGGAGAATTGAGGATAATTCAAAGATAATTTTTCTTATTTCTAAACAAAAACGTATGTTGTGACCCCTCATTAGAACCGTCTCGACGAGACGGTTCTAATGATGTGTCGCAAAATATGTTTTTGTGGAGAAATAATGACAATTATCCCTAAATTATCTCTGTATCCCTTTTTATCTGGAGCACTGAATTTGCTCCTGTAAGACTAGACCTGTTTCTGGAAGAATTCATCCTCTAGGAAGCAAACAGGAAGTCACATAAGTTGCTCCCCTTTGTTAAAAAATGGTGAAAAATCATGCAGATATACTCATAATCTCAATTCTAAGGATGAAACGTTTTTAGTTTACATCAAGCACAAGACATTTATGTTTACCAACCTATAAAAATAATGCTATACAAGGGCAGTTTATCCCAAGTTCCATAAAGCTGCACTCTATTAACTTAACTTAAGGTTTTACTGTTTTAGATAGGTGATTATTGAGTGGTGTTTATAAAACTTCAATGTTCTGTGCCTGAAAGCTTCCGGTTTTTTTTACAAAAAAGAAATTTTCTATATAGAACAGTGGAAGAGTGATTCACTAGTGGTAACTTACTTGGCTCATAATGCTGGTTTCATGTGTTTGATACCCTACTTTCCTATATTCCAAGGGAGTGTATCAATGACTCGCAAAGATGGTAAAATCTTCACACTAACAGGCAATTCTTTAATGTACCCGTACAATGCAAACACTGAACCGGGCAAAACATTTACACTTTCTGAACAGCTAGATGCAAGTTTGAATAATATCATGATAGAAGGTTATGAATTCGGAAAGTAAAGAATATGTTTCAGAAACAGAGAAGTTAAAAGGAACTTCTAGAGCTCTTACTTCTTTCTATCAGTTTCAATTCTGAATATTAATTCTCACTGTAATTACAGTGCTTCAATTTTATCTTTAAATGAGCTGATATTTTCTAAAAGTTTGAACACCTAGCTTTATTAATTCTGGGTAATGCAGGTATGAGGGCAAATGAGCCACGACAGGACAAAACCAACAAAGTGGTTGTGCGCCCAGTGCAGTCTCAGATCAGCCTGGGCATCTGCCCAGTCTGATCAGAGTCTTCCCTGTCTGCATAGAGGTAGCTTAGACCATTAGCTACCTTTTAAGTGCTTAGGGATGAGTCTGAGCAAACTGGATGGCTGACCAGGCTGATTTCAGTCTATGCTGGGAGCACAACCACATTGTTCCTTTTGTCATGTCGCGGCTCAAATGTATCTTGGTCACAGCCTATGAAAGGCAGAGCCAACCCCTTTCCTTTGGCTCCTTCATCCTTTCCTGATTCGTAAAAGGTGTCCATTTACTGCTGGGCTGACAAACTGGGGTTTCAGTGGCACACAGTAAATGCAATCTATTCATAAATGAACTGTGACACGAGAAAACCAACAAAGTGGCATGTGCGCTCAGTGACAATTCAAATCAGCCTTACACAACTGCCCAGTCTGATCAGAGTCTTTGCAGTGTGCTTAAAGAGTAGCTACGGGTCTAGGCTACCTTGATGCCGACAGCGAAGACTCTGATCAGACTGGGTGGATGCCCAGGCTGATCTGAGTGTTCACTGGGCGCAAATGCCACTTGGTTGGTTTTGTCGTGTCGCCGCTCAAATACTAAGTTAAGGGAATATGTCTAGGTGTCTTAATCTTGAGTTTATTTCACTATGAAGTTGATTACTTACTTCAGCAATTTGTTCTTGTCCCCAGAAACATGCGTAGTGTAGTGGAGTATTACCATGTTCATTTATAGCATTTATATTTGCTTTATTATGCAGCAGCTGAAAGCAGAAAAAATAACAGGGTAGAGTCAGGTAACTTCAGACAGGGTGGTAATTTCGGACATACCATTGCATAGTGAAAATCCAGATGAGACGGCTCATAATGAGCCGTCTCATTAGGATTTTCACTGTTTGGCCAGTTAGTTTTGTTTGAGTTCCAAACACCTTACATATAAAGGAAACAATGTCATTGTCCAAATTTACCCGTTGTCCGAGGTTACCCGACTCTCCCCTACATCATAATCAAAACTATGATGCTTCCTGGTACTAAGATACTGGGTATACAACCATTTTTGCCCAGTTGCTCAAAACTACTGAAGCTGTTAATGAGACATTTAATTTTCAAACGGATTGTATGTAAACACACAGCCATTTTTGGCTGAAAATCACTGAAAAAGTTCCTTACATATTTAAGCCAAAAAATTACCATTTTAATCCTATTAAATACCCAGGGGCATTGCATTTTGCAAAATGGGGGAGGGGCGTTATTTAGAATTTAAAGTGTAGTAAATCAGTCACTGCCAAAATACCTCTAATAAGCCATACAAAGGTGATGGGCATGTACTTTCAGAAGAGCAAGTCTACTATTTTTGCCTCCCTTTTCAGTAGGGGTCAATTCTTAAAAGAATTTGCTCCTAAAGGAGGCAATTCTTGGTCAAGTAGGGAAGAACATACTACTGTCTCTCACTATATTTTGGTATAACCTTTAAAATCAGCAATTTGTACTTAGTAAAGGTTTGATCATCTGCTAATTGTTCTGGTGATTACTTTTTTTATTTTTCTTGCACACCAAATCAGGACTTCTGCAAGCTTCACCAGTAGTGACAATTTGACAATTCTTTTCTCACCCACGTTACATCACACAGGACTGGCAAAAAGTCATGTGAATATCACATGTAGTGGCTTTTGCTGACAATGAAGTCATGAAGACAAGATAATGATGTCAGCTTATGCCACCCGGACATTGATGTAAAGATCCTAATGAGTGTTGCTGAAAGCTGTAGCTTCTTTGAAAATTAAACAGAAACCTCTCAAATGCTAAATGTATGCACTGTAACAATTTCTGAAATTCAATCACCTCATACATGTATTGTCAGAAAGCTACATGTATATATGGTAAAGTATCTATAATGGCTGTGAGATGTGGACAGAAAAAAACGCCCTTCAGGATGACTGTTTAGCATCCCTCTGCAAACCTCTTGAAACCAAATAATGACCAATGGACATATTTTCCAGTCCACAATTCACACCAGTGGTAGGTACTTATAACCCAAATGTTCTTGGAACAACTTTACTCCATTTATAACTTTAACACTTTAAGTACGAGAGACAGAAATAGCAGAATTTGCAAACAGTGTAGATCCTGATGAGGGGGCTCTTAATAAGCCACCTTATCTAGATCTACACTGTTTGCCCTCTAGTTTTTTAATTCTCAATATGACAAGACATTTTTTCTAAATATTGCAGACGTAAATTTTGTCATCTGCTTTTTGGCGCTTAAAGAGTTATTCATTTGCCAATTTCAATCATCTGCTAGTTCTGGTACTAACTGAAATGTTTAAGACATCAGATAATAACATTTTCAACCAGGCCCTGAGGCTATAAAACTTTTTTCATGCTCAACTCAGCTGAGCATGAAATTTTACCTGCTAATAAATAGCAAGATACTAATAAGCTTGCTCAGTTTAGCTGAGTATGTCATTTTCTCTGCTTATGAATATGAAAATGCCAACATTAGTAGGCATTTTCATATTTATCTGCAGAGAAAATTTCATGCTCAGCTGAGTTGAGCACAAAAAAAGTTTTATAACCTCGGGGCCAGGGCTCAGTTGTCCAAAGCATCTTTAGCTTAAGAAAGCTGTTACATGTAGCTGAGGATTCATTAAGGCTTGCAGTTCTCACAAAATTAAGTGCAGCAATCTTTTATGCTAACAAGAGGCCCAAATGGGCCTGATATCGCTCACCTGGCTTTTGTATCCGAATGGTCCCCATTCTGATACAAAATTGGTCCAATTCCAGAGATTTTCTCAATTTCACATTTTGCTACTTTTAGTAACAGAGGCCAACTTGTCTGGTCTTTATATATTTACTTTTGAAACACCTCAAGGCAAGAATCATTTTGCCACAAATTTCATCAAAATCCATTCAGGGGTTACTGAGATATTGTCAGTTTCATGTTTTGTGCTTTTTTTAGTAACGGCAGATGGTGGCCATCTTAGAATGCCAAAATGCAAAAAATTGAAAAGCTTTCATGCAAGGACCATTTTGACATAAAATTGGTCCAGTTCCATTGTAATTTTCTAATTTTCAAATTTTGCTATTTTAAGTAACAGAGGCCAACTTGACGGGTCAATATTTGTTAATTTGTGAAACACATCAAAGCAAGAATCATTTTGCCACAAATTTCATCTCAATCGCTTCAGCGGTTAATGAGATGTTGTCATTTTCATGTTTTGTGCTATTTTTAGTAACGGCAGATGGCGGCCATCTTGGAATGCCAAAATGCAGAAAATCGAAAAAGCTTATCTGACAGAAAATTAGTCCAATTCCACTGAGATTTTCGTATTTTCACATTTTTCTATTTTTAGTAACAAAGGCCATTATGACTTGTCTATATTTAGTTACTTTTGAAACATCTCAATGCAAAAATCATTTTGACAAAAATTTCGTCAAAATCTATTCAGCGGTTACTGAGATATTGTCATTTTCATGTTTTGTGCTATTTTTAGTAATGGCAGGTGGTGGCCATCTTGGAATGCCAAATTGCAATTAATCCAAATGGCTTCATGTAAGGAACATTCTGACACAAAATTGGTCCAATTCCATTCAAGGGTTCTTGAGTAATTGTCATTTTATGTTTGTGCTATTTTTAGTAACGGCAGATGTCGGCCATCTTGGAAGCCAAATTGCAATTAATCGAAACGGCTTCATGCAAGGAACATTCTGACACAAAATTGGTCGAATTCCATTCAAGGGTTCTTGAGTAATTGTCATTTTTATGTTTGTGCTATTTTTAGTAACGGCAGATATCGGCCATCTTGGAAAGCCAAATTGTAATTAATCGAAATGGCTTCATGCAAGGAACATTCTGACACAAAATTGGTCGAATTCCATTCAAGGGTTCTTGAGTAATTGTCATTTTTATGTTTGTGCTATTTTTAGTAACGGCCCCCATGGTGGCCATCTTGGATAGTCAGCTGGCACAAAATTGAAATAATTCCTTTTAAGGACAATTGCTGACCAAATCTGACCACAATCTATTGCGTTTTCTTGAGATACTGACATTTGAGCAAAATCGGTCTTGTAAACGCTAAGTAGGTCACTGTGACCTAATTCCGCTATAGATTTTTTTCATTTTTATAATTTTTAATCCCAAGGTCCCATTAATGTTCCACGCAAACTTTCAACCAAATGGTTCTGGAGAAGAAGTTGATTTTGTTGTTTTTGCTATTTTTAGTAACGGCGGCCATCTTGGATTCTTGACCTGACCCAATTTTATAATTTTGAAATCCTGCAGTCTGGTCATGCTCCATGTGAAATTTGAAACCCATGGGTGCAGTGGTTTTAGAGAAGAAGTTGTTTGAAGTCGTTTGAATATGTCGTTTTTTGACATTGGCATTTGAGCAAAATTACACTCGTAAACAGAAAGTAGGTCACTGTGACAAAACTCCGCTACAGATTTTTTTCATTTTTACAATTTTGAATACCAAGGTTTCATTGATGTTCCATGCCAAAATTCAGACAAATATATCCAGTGGTTCTGGAGAAGAAGTTTATTTTGTTGTTTTTGCTATTTTTAGTAACAGCGGCCATCTTGGATTTTCAACCTGACCCAATTTTACAATTCTGAGACCCTGGAGTCAGGTCATGCTCCATGTGAAATTTGAGAACCATGGGACCAGTAGTTTTACAGAAGAAGATGTTTGAATATTTGTTTTTAGGTGTTGACGGACACATTCCGTGACGACGCACAACGCACGCCGGACGCATTGGTATGACAATAGCTCACTATGGCCCTTTGGGCCAGGTGAGCTAAAAATTGTCACAATTTTTTGGCAAAAATTGGCAGAGTTTTTATGTAAAATATGTTTGAAAACATTACATTTTTTTAAAGTAACAATGTTGGTAGCTTGTTAGTTTTGAACAACTGGGCCTAAATGTACAGATGACAGCCTCTGGAGTTCTTACCATCAGTACAATATCCCTATGACCATGACTAGCTGCCAAATGTAGGGCAGTGTCGTCCCCCATGTTAGTGGCATTCACTCTTGCTCCTCTCTGTATAAGCATGTCCACAATATTAGTCCTCCCTTCTCGAGCTGCCCAGTGCAACAAACTGAATCTGTGGTCATCTCTGAAATAATAATTGTCAATTAGCAAGTTTATTAAATGACTGGATACACTTCTAAATTTGTCTGCATTTTTTTCAAAGGGAGATAACTTTAAACATGTTAGCTCCCACTTAAAACTATTCTTGAAGGAAAGAATTTGCTTTCACTGAAAAGGGAGGTAAAAAAGTTGCTTCACATAATAAGTTATCATATGTGGACATACTAAATTCTAATTAGCCTTTACCATCTATATTACACCTATGACAGGCAAATCAACTGCTTCTGAATGACAGAATGTGAAGACTTTGATGAAACTGCTGACCTAGCTGGTTCTGCCCCAATGCTCAACTCCTTTTTGGTACCAACTTCACTGTTAAAACTACTGTGTAATACAAGAAGTATCACAGGAAAAGCTGGCTTAACACTTTAAGCATAGGTGACAAAAAAAAACAGAATCTGCAAGCAGCGTAGATCTTGATGAGGTGGCTCATAATGAGGTGCCTCATCTAGATCTACACTGTTTGCTCTCTAGTCTTTGAATTCTCAATATGAAATGTCTTGGACAAGGCATTTTTGAATTTTTGCCGACATAAATTTTGTCGTCTGCTTTTTGGTGCTTAACAGTTAACAAGAATTCCGCGGAATGCTATGTCGCACCTGCATTGCACTTCCACAGTAGCATAGGTCATGGCCCACTGATGTTCCATGCAATATTTCAACCAAATATACCAAGTGGTTCTGAAATAGACGCTGATTTTGTTGTTTTTGCCATTTTTAGTAAAGGCAGCCATCTTGGATTCTTGACCTGGCTGAATTGTACCTTTATATGAAATTTGAAAACTATAGGTGCAATGGTTTTGGAAAAATTAATTGAACAGACATTAACACCAGGGTTAACGTAAATGTAAATGTTTTTTGTTGCAATGGCAAACATCTTGGATTCTTGACCTGGCTGAATTTGATCTTTCTGAAGCATTGCAGTCTGGTCATGCTCAATATAAAACTTGAGAACCATGGGTGCAGTGGTTTTGGAGAAATTAATTAAATATAGACCTTAACGCCAGGGTTAATGTAAATGTGAGTGCTTTTTTGTTGCAATGGCGGCCATCTTGGATTCTTGACCTGGCTGAATTTTTATCATTCTGAAGTCTTGCAGTCTGGTCATGCTCCATATGGACTTTGAGAACAATAGGTGCAGTGGTTTTTCAAATCTAACGCCAGAGTTAACGTAAAATTAATGTGAACCGAAATTTGTTGCAATGTCGGCCATCTTGGATTCTCGACCTGGCTGATTTTTATCATTCTGAGGTCTTGCAGTCTGGTTATGCTCCTTGTAAAATTTAAGAACAATGGGTACAGTGGTTTTTAATTTAATAGAATTTAACGCCAGGGTTAACGTAAAATTAATGTGAACGGAAATTTGTTGCAATGGCGGCCATCTTGGATTCTGGACCTGGCTGATTTTTATCATTCTGAGGTCTTGCAATCTGGTCATGATCCATATAAAATTTGAGAACCATGGGGGCAGTGGTTTTGGAGAAATTAATATTTAACACCAGGGTTGACGTAAATGTGAACAGACTGACGGACAGACGGACGGACAGACGGAAAAACGGACGCCTATATCGCACCTTGCTAAAGCAGGTGCGACAAAAACAGGTGTGCAACTAAGACAACAGTGTTGTTTTTTGATTACCATATTTGCAATTATAAGCACACAGTGTGCTTAGAAATTTCATTTTACCTTGAAAATTGACATTAAAGAGTTGTTCCATTAAGCGAACAGAAGCTTCTAGGAATCCACTTCACAATAGTCATCTTATACATGTATAGGTCAATTAATAGGTGAATCTAAGTTGTCTCCAAAAAGGTGAAATATAACAATAAAGCCTATAGTATCCCATACAAAGGAAAAATACCCAGAAACTATGTGTACTTTCTAAGACATAAAAGAATTAATGCTTCCCCTAGGTGTGCCCTTACGCCCCTTATTAGAGCATGTGCGCTTATTATGGTAAATACTGTAATGTGAACTTATTGTTACATGTTGTTGCACAATGTTTTCAGCAGTCAGCAGCCAGCTTGAAGCTTCATACTGAAACAACAACTGAACAAGATAGATACCACAGAATTTTAACTCTTTCAGCCCCAGTGACGAAATTAGCAAAATTTGCAAACAGCGTAGATCCTGATGAGGCGGCTCATGATGAGCCGCCTCATCAAGATCTGTGCTGTTTGCCCTCTAGTCTTTGAATTCTCAATATGAAATGTCTTGGACAAGGCATTTTTTTAATTTTTGCAGATGTAAATTTTGTCGTCTGCTTTTTGGGGCTTAAAGAGTTAATTAAGTAATGGGACAGACAGGATTGAGCAAACAGTGAAGACTCTGATCAGACAGCTCCATCCGCATCTTTTAGATGTATCATTACACGTAACTCAAACTATTCCATTTTCAGGATCCAATTACATTGACTATTTTGGGTGTTCCAATTTTATCATTTTTATGGTATATTACTACTGAGAATGTGAAAAATAAACACTCAGATTAGCATGTGCACCTTAATAACATAGTTTGATAGAGAATTCTTTGTTTACTGCATAGGTTATAGTAGTAGTCAGCTATAGCTTGTTAGTGCAAGTAAGAAAAATGACCCTAAATTAGTCAGAAAATTCTTATAAAGTGGATTCTACACACTTTAATGCATCCAAAAGATGCTTGGTGAATGGCAAATGTGGTAGACCCTGATCAAACTGCTCCTTCAGGAGCAGTTTGATCTGGGTATACAATGTTTGCTCAGAACTGTCTGTCCGAATATTTCGGGTCATTACGGTAGATTGCACAGCTGTGCAGATTAATTGGGTCTTCACTGTTTACGCACATATTTAACCGATACAGCATTATTTCTCATGCTGTTATTCATTCACATTGGCAGGATAAACCCACCTTGGATAATAAATAGATTCTTTCTCTAAAGAATGTGGCCCATTGAAAACTCAGTATCTAGGTAACAACATCACAGCAGGAATCCCAAGAAAACAGGACACCAAAATATAATATTTTACCAATGAAATATTTCAATGAAAAACCCTTATAAATTGCACTCTTAAATATATATGTTCATAAATTTAGAACAAGGGTGTTGCAACTTCAGGAAATAACTAGAGCAAGTGAGCAGGGGCTCACATATACCCCTGGCCAGCACCACTGCCTAATACAAACACACTTAGATACAAAACTTTGTAGGCTTAAAAGCAAATGTTAACGAACAGACAATTCATAACAAACCCAGTGAAAGGCCTATAGACAAATACCAAAAGGTTCCTTAAAAAATTGCAATAAGCAAACCAATATACAAATTTTGGAACATTATTTCAACACAAATTTACATCAATTATGCATTATTATACATTATTATGGCTGTGACCTTGACCTAAAGTCAGCAGCAGCATCTGGATGATATCAACTAATCAGTTTTAACCTAGAAATAAACCTAGTAATAAAGCAGAAAGGCAAAAGCTATATACCCCTGGACATACTTCGTATGCGCGTGTGTGTGTGTGTGTGTGGGGGGGTTAATGATCATGAAAGAAATAATTTCGAAACTGCTGAACAACCACTGTAAAAATGCTATGTACTATCAGGGAAAATAGTGTTGTCCCTGGTCTGGGTAATGTATAATGATTATATATATTATTAAAAAAACAAAATCGAGGTCTGTACGTAGTAGTTAGCTTGGAGAAACAGAGAGAAGGAAATAAGCACTATTTGTTTTCCTCAGCAGGATGAGTCATCAGTAAACAATGTTACATCTTGCTTACTTCTCCTAGGTCAATTAGTCAGTTTCATCTCTAGCAGTTACTGTGAGTGCTGTACTCATCCTAAATATTCAACAAACAGTGAAGACCCACATTAGACTGCTCCTCCTAATAGACTGCTCCTCCTAAAGGAGCAGTCTGATTTAGGTATACACTGTTTGCTGTTTCATACAGAATAATCAGCTTAACTTCATACAGAATAATCAGCTTAATAAAACTTCATTTTTTACCAATTTAATTATAGACTGTTCAGGTGTCTATATACATGTATTTGGACGAAAAGACTTGAGCAAACAGTGTGAACCTAGATCAGACTGCTCTTAGAAGCCTGATCAAGGTCTGTGCACTGCTTGCCATTCTGGACAGTTAATCAACCTGCTCAGTTCTGGGATAAGAACAGAAATAAAAGGTGTCCTAATATACAGGGAAATTACTGAAAACTGCAGCCTAATAATGTAGAAAACACCTCCCACTGATGTAGGCCAATATTTTTGAATGAAAAGAACACATGGCTACCTTTTGATTGACTGTTCTACAGGTTACTAAAATAAAATACAGGTACAAGAACATCAGCATCTTTTACCTATAGATCTAAGAGGCTCCACAGGGAAAAAATGTTGAAGATGTGTGTAAACCTTTACTTAAAACATGGTTGGCTAATGGCTAACAGTTTTGAAGGAACAGGACACAAGAGCCTGCTATTGTCACTGAAGGGAATGAAATACAGTACAACCAAGTCAGTTTGGCAATTCAAAAGCTGACACAGATACAGTCAACTCCCGATATCTTGAATATTGATATCTCAAAATATCTTCTTCTATTAAAGAACATACATGCATATATTTCCTACTTTTATTTAAATTTCAACTCCTGTGACTCAAACTACTGAAATCTCAAAGTAAATTTTTTGGTACCAGAAAATTTACTTTGAGATGTCAGTAGTCTGGGCTGAAATTTGACTTCAGGATATCGAGACTCGAGAGTAGACTGTATTTGTCTTTTTTCTTGTTAAAAAAGGGTGGATCACAAACCACAGACAGACTTGGTGCTAGGAGGTGTAGCCATGGATTCGTTCCTCCTGAGCCTCTTGGAGACATGGAAACATAAACAATGTGTGTGTGTGTGTGTGTGTGTGTGTGTGTGTGTGTGTGTGTGTGTGTGTGTTGGGAGGTGAAGGTTTTGAACTTTTGAACACCTAGCTTGCTGAGACATTACTTGTACTTTTACTTGCAAACTCTTGATGATTTGATGCAGTTTTCAATATTCACTTGCTCCCAGTAGTGTACATTTTGCTCTATATGTGAGCATAATTGCCCTTTAAAGTAATTGTAACCAGTTATATGTACCATTGCAATTAATACTCGTGACAGCCAAGGTTATAATAACATCATATACATTTAAGTTTAGTTTAAAAAATTAATAATTGTAATAAAAAAATATTTACACCATACTTTTAATAAAAGCACCGCAGGCACTGCATGATACCCCGCCACTGCTGTGCATCCTAACTTATTTTTTGAGATATATAATAGCTAAAGAGCCACAGAACTGAGATAGACAGAGATATGATGTCCTTACTGTAAATAAATATTAATATAAACCACCCAACAACGTGGAGCATTCTGACCAGTGTAGATTTAGATCAGGCTGTAAAGCATTTCTTTGAGCTGAGAGACTCTGTTTCCTATTCTATGGTGTTAAACATATCAGTGAAGTTTCATTCAGATATTCCATATAGTATAGGAACTACAAGTCAAAAAACATTTTTCAGATCTATCAAGGGGGAATACTCATTAACTGGAAAGGTAAGAGTGATGGTTCTTTGTCACAATATGTAACCTTTGATGTGAAACATACCTATGAAGTTTCGTTCAGATATTCCATATAGTAAAGGAACTACAGATAAAAAAACGTTTTTCAGATCAATCAAGGGCGGATAACTCACAAACCGGAAAGATCAGAGTGACAGTTCCTAGTCACTATATGAAGCCTTTGATGTGAAACATATCTGTGAAGTTTTATTCAGATATTCCATATAGAAAGGGAACTACAGGTCAAAAACCATTTTTCAGACCTATCAAGGGCAGATAACTCATGAACTGGAAAGGTAAGAGTGATGGTTCTTTGTCACAGTATGTAACCTTTGATGTGAAACATATCTGTAAAGTTTCATTCAGATATTCCACATAGTAAAGGAACTACGGGTAAAAAACATTTTTTAATTCAATCAAGGGCGGATAACTCACAAACGGGAAAGGTAAGAGTGACGGTTCTTAGTCACAATATGTTACCTTTGATGTGAAACATATCTGTGAAGTTATATTCAGATATTCCATATAGTAAAGGAACAATAGGTCAAAAACCTTTTTTCAGACCTATCAAGGGCGGATAACTCACAAACTGGGAAGGTCAGAGTGACAGTCCTTAGTCACAATATGTAACCTTTGATGTGCAACATATCTGTAAAGTTTCATTCAGATATCATGAACAGTAAAGGAATAACAGGCCAGAAACCATTTTTCCAATACCAAAAAGGGCAGTAACTCCGTTAAAAATGGACGGATTTTGCCCATTAACAATCCCATACCACTCATCGCCGATAACAATATGTATGCAAAATTTGAAAAAATTCCGTGAATAAATACTCAAGTTATCGATCGGAAATGGTGAGCACGGACGGACGGACACCGAAAGGTATAACATAATACCCCGCCACTAAAGTGTGGCGGGGTATAAAAATACAGTCATTCTAGAAAAAATTGTAAGTTTGATAAGGCCGTAATTTTGTCAAAAATACAGATTAGTCATATCAAAGTCCATTCCCTGTTACTTGTATCAAATGAATATTCAATTCACACTTTGCGCTGAGACATTTACCTGTTCGATAAACCACCAAATCCCTTGCGCAAGTCTAGAATTTTGAAAATAACTCAATTATGAATGTGAGAACATGACCCATTCAGTATCATAAAAACTATTCCAAAAGGTATTGAAGTACATGTAATAGAGCAGAATAGAAATCAATCTGCCAAAAAAGCATTAGAAGGAGTGATAATTCAAAAAGCAATATCAGGATTTGAGGAAAATTTAATTTAGTCCAAAGTTTTGTTGATTTTTTGTTTTACGTCCACAGTACACAGCTATGGTCATGTAAGGACGGTCGGTTAACCTAACCTGGGCAGGCTTAGACCTCCTAAGCGGTTAAACAGTACTAAGTGTACAATTACTGTCACCAGTAACTGACAACTGCCCTTCTTGAATCAGGGGAAGGAGAAACAAAAGTATGTGACCGGACCGGGTATCGAACCCAGGACCTCTAGCTCTTGAATCAGACGCCCTAGGCTACCTACTGCGCTACGCGGCCCGACCTAATCCAAAGTTTTGATTTCCCTATATATCTTCTTTACATTTAAAGGGTGTTGTTTGGACTCCAGATACCAAATCCATTAAAAATACCAAATTTAGTGTGATCTGGGCCCATTTCTGTTGTAGTAGTACGGCCAATTAGTGATTTGTAAATATGTATACAGGGCCTGACAAATCCATTGTCTGGCTGCCCGGGACAAGTTAAAAATTTTACTGGGCAAGCAAAATATTTTCTTACTTGCCCAGAAAAATGTATAGGATAAATAGGTAAAACTTAAGGATATCAGGGTTTTGTAGCAGAATCTGTGTACCGAACAAGTTGATCTAATTTTGATTTGTTAATCCCTGTGTATATAGAGTGTATAACTGACCAGTCTAACTAGTCCAGATCTTTTAGCCTAGTGGTTGTGTGCTCGCTTTATATAACAATCTTGGGGTTGTGAGATTGATCCCTGGTCGGGGCGCTCGGCGAAATTTTCTTTACAGATTTTTCTCCTCCTACTACACTGGTGCCAGGATGATAACCGTTGGAGCCCAAGGGCGAAGCAATGGCTGCGGAGTCAAAAAGAACCCGGATTATAATTATTTTCATTTCCTTAACATTTGATACAAATGTTCTTTGGCAGGATGGAGGAGTGTAGTAGTACGGCCAATTAATGATGTGTAAATATGTATATAGAATTTATAACAGACCTTTTTAGCCTAGTGGTTGTGTGCTCGCTTTATAATCTTGGGGTTGTGAGATCGATCCCCCGTCAGGGCGCTAGTGTTGGGAATCGAACAGGAAAATCACAATCGATTATCAGAAGAGTCAAACTGATTGATTATCGATTATACAATCGGATATCTTGTCAGCCATGTCAAACAATATGTAATGATAACTAATGCTCCATAAAAGCCTAGATATGTACTTATCCCCCTAAATAAAGAGAATAATGCACAGAAAAAAGCGTTAGACATCATTACCCTTTTGGCATCAGTAAACAGATGCAATCTGGTAACTTTTTTACCTTGTGAGTAACAGTGACTTTGCAAGTCTTGCAATCTAGGTCTAAGTGTTATTTACAGCAATCTCATACTTTTAGCCAAAGGTGTCTCCCTGAGTTCATAACTGTCAGTTCGCAAAATGCTATTTCGTTTTCATATGCAGAGTGGGTGGGGGGTATTTATACACTACCTTTATTTGCGTATGTTTTTACACAGAACACAAACGACAGCCGTCATATCTAGGTTTGATTTTGTTGCAGGCCCTTCCTTTACTTTCCTAAAGTGGAAATAATCCCAGACACGGGATTTAATTTTTCCCGGATAGGGATAAAGCTCCTCGTCGGGGTCTGCTTCAGATTTCGAAGACATGACAGTGGAAACTAGTCGTGTTTGGATTACTTCCCTTTGAATGCGAGAAACGACTGAAAATGAACCGAAACTCAACAAACGGTCGGTGCGATGTTTTTGACCAAATGACTCTGTGTAAAATCGATAGTTACAAAATCACAATCGATTGTCGCCGACGTAAGCCTGAGCGATTAGTGTTCGATGTTCAGCGACAATCGGAACAACACTATGGGGCGCTCGACGAAATTTTCTTAACAGATTTTTCTCCTCCCACTTCACTATATTAACTTCTTCGGTATCGCTCAATTCTAACAGGGTTTATATAGTGTTTCCCCTACAGAGGTTTAGAAGGGTGCTGCACCCTCCTGCCTTTTGGCCTTACCCTTCTGCCTTTTGACCTTACCCTTCTGCCCTCAAATTTCAGAGGGTAATTTAATTCATATTAATGTCATTTTGTTGCAATATTCAGCTTTCTGTGTGTAAAAGAGGCCTTTTATAATGCTTATATTTACATCTCAATGCAAAAATAAGGTGTTTACCCTGTTAGAAAGTGTTCATACCCTTAGTAAAACTGTCTCTGAAAATAATAGCTTCAGAAAAGTGCCCTTCAGGGTGTGTGTCACACGCTAAAAGTGCCCTTTTTCTTGCCAGCACCCTGCCCTTTTTCCAGGCTAGGGGAAACACTATTATATTACGGCCAAAAACCAATTGGTCTACAGGACCAGCATGGATGTGATTTAACTGGTCCACTCGGTGTTTCTGCTGGTTTTCATTATAACCTTTATGCAATAAACATAAAAATTAGTTGGTCTGGAGGACGGTAACGGGGCGTTTCGGCCTTATTCCCGTTCGGCCTGGGTCGTTTCGGCCTTATTCCCGTTCGGCCTGTGTCGTTTTGGCCTGGGTCGTTTCGGCCCGATTTCCAGGGTGGGTCGTTTCGGCCCAATTTTAGCGGGTTGTTTTGGCCTGACTTTTTCCCATAGTAGTAATAGACAAAATGTGTCTTTATCCCAGTCATACATATCTATCTATCTGACCTGCATCTATATCATATATCAATCTATAACTTATAAGAATGGCCTGCGTATGTATGTATGTATGTATGAATCTGGACTGCATATCTATCTATCTATCTATCTATCTATCTATCTATCTATCTATCCGATGACAGGCGAGACAGACCATTGTTACATAATTTGTTTTCCATTTAATCTCTAATTTTCCTTTGACGCCTTATTATCTTTATCGGTTGCCAATTAGTAATGTTTGTACTGTCACTAGTTCTTTAATTACCTATTTTCAAAATGTTTTAACTACCCCGTTTGCTTATTAATTCAGAGGTGTGAAAATTATTTCATTGTAAATAAGTTCCTGAAAGGCGGGATTTTAAAGAGGAAAGATTTCTTTAATTGCCAAAGACAAGAAGAGATCGGAATTTTATTGTCTGGAAGAATTTCTTTTATGCGCCGACAACGAGGTATTAATACTCGGAGAAATTCTCCCCATCATCACAACCTTGGAAAAAATAGTATCACTAAATAATTTAGGCCGAAACAACTCACCCATAAAATCGGGCCGAAACGACCCACCTTTGAAATTGGGCCGAAACGACCCACGCAATTGGGCCGAAATGACTCACCCCGGAAATCGGGCCGAAACGACCCAGGCCGAAGGGGAATAAGGCCGAAACGACCCGGATTCTGGAGGACCAGCTGATACAGAAATCACCAACGGACTATAGTTAATAAAACCCCTGTTTTAACATTTGAAACTAAAAGGTACGTTGTTTCTATAGATGATAACGCAGTGGGGTGAATTGTAACTTTCTTATTTTGCAACAGATCAACTTAAAATTTTACAGACAGGTAGAAAATAGATTGATTTTTGGATAATGTATTATATATACAAAAATTACAAATTTTCTGTTGACTGCCTGTGTGCTTAACAGAGCTACTACGGCTCCTGCTAGACTTTCAAAATAGGGCCTTAGAATCCGCTACCATCGTTACACTACCGCTACTTCACGGTAGTGTAGCGGAGCGGAACGCTACGTCAGGAGTCGCATGACTACGGCTCCTGCTGACTTGTCCAATAGTTAACATCTAATAAAACCTACCCTTGATTAAGATCATTTTCAGTATTATCAAGCCAAACTCTCACATGAAAGGCATTTCCCTCTCTAACTTTTGTAAAAATATCATCCATCATAAAGCAGATTCTGAATCATCAACTTATATCAGAATTATCAAGGGTGGAATAGTCTTTAATAATTTCTCACATAATTATCGCTATTGTTTTTAACACGTTGTATAACAACAATAAGTATGATGAACAGCTACACCATGACTATGCACCATACATTTCTAGAGTCACTTTGTAAACAGAAAAATGTACATAAAATCTGTCAAAAACGAAAAAGTTCCACTTTTATCCCAAACCGGAAGTGAGATTTTTAATGTGACACCGAAAATGGCTGCGCCCTGATGAGATGCAATGAGTCCGCAATGTTCCTGCAAAGATCGTTTGATGATTAAGCTTATTTACCTTTTGGATGCTTACACAGTAAATAGACAGTTGTTGTCCAATTTCCTGCAAGTCGTCAATACATGCCTTCAATTGAGGTACACTTCGTACCCAAAGCAGTTCGTACCGGGACGGTTCGTCCCAACGATATCTGTAATATTTTGGCAGTGTCACTGTGTGTGTGTGGGGGGGGGGGGGGGAGGGGGGGGGGGTGCAGAGAGACGGGGATAGTTCTTCAGGTGGTTCTTGTGTGCACCCTAATTAGGTAACCATATAGAATATCTTGATGAAACTATACAACACTGTGTATTAGCCATTAGGTATGTCACATCTACATCTACCAAATAAGTGCATGGCCAATACTGGCATAGTCGCACTGTCGCATATACAAAAGAATTGTTGCTCCCCTTCCGTCTTTCTGGAGTAAAATCCCTTTGGCTATTCTTATGAGAACCCTTACTAGGTTGCCTTTTTGACGCACCTGCTTTAGCAAGGTGCGATCTAGGAGTCAACAATTACATCGACTCTAGTGTTGACGCTAGCAGCATTTATGCCCATTTCTCGCACATTATGATACCTACAATCATCAGATCCGGCATAAAGCTTTTTCTTAGAATATTCTCAAGGGCTGTTGCTCTTATTTTTATCCTTGACCTACATGTATATTTCATGCTCTGCTGACTTTGCAAAATTTTATATTCAAAATTACTTCGACCCTAGTGTCGTCCCTAGGGTTTAAATCCATTTCTCTCAAACTATGATACCTATAATCGTCAAACCTGGCATAAAGCTTCTCCTTAGAATATTCTTTAGGGCTGTTGCTTTCATTAGCTCACCTTAGCCAAAGGCTCGGGGTGAGCTATTGTGATCACCCAGTGTCCGTTGTGCGTCGCCCGTCGTCAACAATTTGCTTTAAATGACATCTTCTCTGAAACCGCTAGGACTAGGGCTTTGATATTTGGTATGAAGCATTGTCTAATGGACCTCTACCAAGTTCATTCAAATAGTGGCCCTGGGATCCAAAATGGCCCTGGGGCAAGGGGTCTTGGGATGAAAATAAAATATACTTAAAAATCTTCTTCTCCAGAACTGCTAGCTTGGCTCAGTTGCTTGAAATTTGGTATGTGGCATTGCTTAGTCGTCCCCTACCAGGTTTGTTCAAATGGTGACCCCACGGTCCAAAATAGCCCTGGGGCAGGGAGTCCTGGGTTTGAACCATAGAAATACATAGAAAAATATTAAAAAATCTTCTTCTTTAGAACCACTTGGCTCAGATGCTTGAAATTTGGTATGTAGGATTGCCTAGTAGCCCTTTACCAAGTTTGTTCAAATGGTGGCCCCATGGTCCAAAATAGCCCCACGGCAGGGTGTCCTAGGTTTGAACCATAGAAATACATCTAACAATATTAAAAAATCTTTTTCATCAGAACCACTTGGCTCAGATGCTTGAAATTTGGTATGTAGCATTGCCTAGTAATCCTTTACTAAGTTGATTCAAACGGTGGTTCCCGGGTCCAAAATGGCCCAACGACAGAGAGTCCCGGGTTTAAACAATAGAAATATATAGAAAAATATTTAAAAAGCTTTTTCTTCAGAAACACTTGGCTCAGATGCTTGAAATTTGGTATGAAGCATTGCTTAGTAGTCCTTTACTAAGTTGATTCAAATGTTGGCCCCAGGGTATAAAATGGCCCCACCGCCGGAAGCATTGGTGGCTTCAGGGTCCAAGATGGCTCCGCAGCAGGGAGTCCTAGATTTGAACCATAGAAATACATAGAAGAATATTATAAAATCTTTTCCTTCAGAACTGCATGGCTTAGATGCTTGAACTAGTGGTCCTTTACTTAGTTTGTTCAAATGCTGGTCCAAGGGTCCAAAATAGCCCTGCAGCAGGGAATCCTGGAATCCTGGGTTTGAACCATAGAAATACATAGAAAAATATTCAAAATCTTCTTCTTCAGAACAGCTAGGCTCAGATCCTTGATGGACCTTTACCAAGTTTGTTCAATGGTGGCCCCAAGGTCCAAAATGGCCCTGAGGCATGGGGTTTGGGTTCGAATATAAATTACACCTAATTTTTTTTCTCTAGAACTGCTGTGGTCAGATGCTTGAAATTCGGTATGTAGCACTGCCAAATAGTCCTTTACCAAGTTTATTCAAATGGTGGCCCCAGGGTCGAAAATGGCCCCACCCCAGGGGGTCCTGGGTTTGAACCATAGAAATACATAGGAAAATATTTTAAAAAATCTTCTTCTTGAGAACCACTTGGCTCAGATGCTTGAAATTTGGTATGGTAGGGGTTGAGCGAAGGAAAATTTATTCAAGCGGTCCAGGTCACATGACCAACATTGTGGCCTCACCCATATATGGTATAAAGCCTTTAACGATCCTCTTCTCCAGAATTAAATGACTGTTTGCCTTAAAACTTGGTATTTAGCATTGAGTGCTGGAAATCTACCACGATTGTTTAAATGATGACCATTGGTTGACCCTGACGTTTTTTTACCGCAGGGTCAAATTTGCTTTCTGGTGTTTTTATATGGGAAAATGCTTAAACATAAGAACTAATGGAAATTATAGAAGCTTTTGGTGCAAAATTTGATAAATGCAGTCTGACAACTAAATGACTACATAGATCATTCTTTTGACATTTAACTAATGTCTCTCATATTTTGACAGTTTCAAATAACATGTATCACATTTGTTCAAATGATGACCCTAGTTTGATGTTTGTCATTTTTGCTCTGGTGAGCAATTCAGGGCCTCTTGGCCCTCTTGTTTTTACCCTTGACCTATCTTTCATGGTCTGCTAACTTCGTAAAATTTTATATTCAAAATTACGTCAACCGTAGCGTTTATGTCAATTTTTCACAAACATGATACCTAGAATCATCAGACCTGGCATCAAGTTTCTTCTTAGAATGTTCTTGCGGGCTGTTCCAATTAATTTTACCCTTGATATATATTTTATGGTCTGCTGACTTCGTAAAACTTTATGATACCTACAGTCATCAGACCTGGCATAAAGTTTCTTCTTAGAATGTTCATGAGGGATGTTGCAGTTGTTCCTGCTATTGACCTATATTTCGCCCTGTACTGACTCTGTAAAATTTTACATCCAAAATTGTGTTGACATTAGCATTTTAGTCCAATTCTCATACACTTTCTTTTAACAATAGTCTTTACATGTACTACTGTGGAAGTGCAAGGCAGGTACGACATAGAATTCTACGGAATTCTTATTTTAATATCTAGATGAGACTTCATAGCAATGTAGAGGAGGTTGAGACAGTGTGTGTCATATAAGAATTATTGCTCTTCCTTACTTTCTTTCAGAGTTATGTCCCTTTGATTACCTTTTAGCTGTGTTTGTATGCCCCATTACTACGTAATTGTTTGGAATATCTTGATGACATTTTACAGCAATGTACCTAAGCTTGAGACTGTGGGTGGACCTGTTATGATAAAAATTTTGTCCTCAGGGATTATCTGTCCTTATCACAGGGCTATATACCTATATCAGATTGTAGAAAATCAATTATAAAATCAGAATTGAACAGGGTTTTTATGAAATATACAGCATATATTTACCAGTCATCTACACAAATATAAGTCTGTCTGACTTCTTCTCATATGTATGGTCAAAACACTAAAACTAAAAGCTGCCAGTGATGGTAAAAATTTTATCATCTGGAGGTTTTCCATTTCTGTTCAGGAGCTATATAATGTATGAAATCATGAAAACAGAAAAGAATCTATAAAAGGATTGCAGTGGCGGGGTATTACGCAGTCGTTTACAATACTTTTATCTTGTACTGTGGCTCTATTCAGTATCTCAGTTGTATAAAAATTTCATTTTTTTTATAGAGAATGGCTGATTTTGACAGCACTAGCTGGGATGTTGCAAAGGAGGCTGACAACCTTCATCAGAGTTTGTTTGGAGACTACAGGGTGAGTTTTTCTTTGCATGGCAAGGTGGCAAGCTTGAGGCAAAACGCCTGTCATATCAGTGTCAATTGTTATTTCACGCAGATTTCATGCCTAGATATTGATTTAACCCTTAAAGGTAGGTTCCTGGACTAGCGATAACAATTATGTCCTCAAAATAATTTCGTCTTTTTCTGAGCAGTATTGAATTCTCTTATTTTTCTGAATTTGTTGCTGCTGAGAAACTCGTCAGATGTTGAAGAAAATAGTCGTTTTCCCTTTTGGTTTATTATCTTTCGTTGGAATTCCAGTTCTAAAAATAACTATGTTTATTATATCTATAAATGGGAGATTTCTGATGCCATTCTCCAAAGGTCAATTTTCCCTTGCCGTGAGCTCTCCTAGAGGTTCATGCATGGCGAATGGGTTAAAACTATCCCAAAATGCAATGCAGCATGACGTCAGCCACATTATCTATATTTGGCGCGAACTAAAAATAGCGTTAACTGGTGTGCGAAGCAGAGTTAGGAAATCCCTTGCAAAACAACTTTTCTAATATTTTTTTGATTTACACTTTTTAGTGAAACTTATTCATTCCCTTTTATAAGTGCTTTCCAACAACTTGGATGAAAGATCATCAAAATTATGATGCATTCCAAAGTACAGGAACCTACCTTTAATGCGCCAAAAATTAAAATTGTTGAATTGGCAAACAGTGTAGATCCAGATGAGGTGGCTCATCATGAGCCACCTCATCTGGATCTACACTGTTTGCCATATAGTCTTTGAATTCTCAATATGATATACCTTTGACAAAAGATTTTTGTTAATTTCTGCAGACGTAAATTTTGTCGTCTGCTTTTTGGCGCATTAAGGGTTAATACAGGACCAATAGTAAAATAACTGAACCTCTTTTCTTACTTTAAAGGAGCTATAATTTATGATTCAGTAGGTTATGGTTCTCCTATGTTAACTAAATAACCAAGAGGGCTGCGTCACAATCACGGTGGATACCATGACATCATTATGACACTTGTCATACTTAATCAGATACAGCAGAACTACCATATTGCCATAATAAGTGCAGAGTGTGCTTAGAAATTTCATTTTTATGCCCCCGAAGGAACTTCGGGTGGCATATTAAAATCGCACCGTCCGTCCGACTGTCCGTCCGTCCGTCCGTCCGTCCGTCCGTCCGTTACAAATCGTGTCTCAGCGATAACTTTAAAAGTACTGAAGCAAATTTGATGAAACTTCATAGAAAGATAAAGCATAATGGGAAGGTGTGTCGCGCGCAAGACTCAGGTCCCTATGCCCAAGGTCAAGGCCACAATTGGGTCAAAGGTCAAATTGTGTCTCAAAATCGTGTCTCAGCGATAATTTTAAAACTACTGAAGCAAATTTGATGAAACTTTACAGAAAGATAAAGCATAATGAGAAGGTGTGTCGCGCACAAGACTTAGGTCCCCACGCCCAAGGTCAAGGCCTCAGTTGGGTCAAAAGTCAAATTGTGTCTCAAAATTGGGTCTCATGGATTGCTTATAAACTACAGAAGCAAATTTAATGAAACGTCACAGAAAGATGAAACATAATGAGAAGGTATGTTGCACATAAGATTTGGGTTGCCAAGTTCAAGGTCAAGGTCACAATTAGAGGTCAAAGGTCGAATCTCGCCTCTGTGATAACTTCAAAGCTGCTGAAGTGAATGTCATCAAACTTCACAGAAAGGTAAATTATTATGTGAAGGTATGTTACACACAATATTTATGATCCCAGATCCAAGGTCAAGGTCACAATCTGGGGTCAGAGGTCAAATTATGTCTCGGCAATTATTCAGAAAAGTACCATAGCAAACTTTAAAGAAAGATAAAAGCCTAATGAGAAGACAAAGGTTCCCATACCCAAGGTCAAGGACGCAACACAGTTTGGTTAGTGGTTGAATTAAGTCCCCTCGAATCCTCTTAAACTTCCAAAGTGCATTTAAACATTACAGAAAAGTAAAACGAAATGAGAATGTATATCATGTGCAAGACCCAGGTTCTGTGCCCAAGGTCAAGGTCACAGCTAGGGTCAAAGGTCAGTTGAAGGGGCCTTCGGGGGCATTTGTTACACACTGTAACATTTCTTGTTATCTTAAAAATTGTCATTAAAGAGACGTTCTGTTAGTCGCACAGTCAAGTACGAACCAAAGCTTGCGGGAATCAGCCTTGCAGTTGTCAGCTTATACAGGTCAAATAAAGGTGAAAATGAAGTTGTCTCCAAACAGGTGAAAACGACATTACAGTGTCTATTCTAGAGAGGGGGATTGGGGGATTCACCCACATTTCTGACAATTCCCCCGAAGTCTTAGCAGAAGGGGGGGAATTGTTTTCTTTATTTTATTAATAAAAATAGATCTAAATGATATCTGAAAGCATTGTGTGTACATGTACTCATTGATACTAAACTATAGCTAAAATACTAGGTACAATTGCTTTTATGTAGTTTAAGCCAAATTTTAGAATTACAAGTGTGAGTGATACCTTTTCTGTCAAATCCCCCAAATTTTTTCAATCCTAGAATAGACACTGCATTAAAGCCCTAAAAATCAAATAAAAAGGAAGAAACTACCGAGGAACACTAGCCTCGTAACCAAATACCGAAAGTACATGTATATATAAACAGGTTTATCACATGACATCTCTGTTTTTCAGTGGAGAGCGTTGTTTTATAAAAATCGTATGACCACACGTGTAATAACACTTTGGCGCGTACTCGTAACAACATTGACAACGTCCATGTCAACAGTGTGTTTTCTTATGGAAACAATGTTCATTTTGATGGCGATAAAATCCCATTTTAAAGGGCCATATGATAAACAGAATCTTACACTCATGATCATTTCGTATGAAATTTATGAAACTCGCTGAAGGCTCGTTTCATAAATTTCATGAAATTACCACTCATATAAGATTCTGTATATATTATGTCACTGTCATTCAGTGGATAATGTTGTGTCATAAAAAATTATGTAACCACACATATAATAACATTTGGTGCATACATGTAACGTCATTGACAGCGATCGTTTCAACAATGTGTTTTCTTATTGTAATACATGTAATGTGTGATTTGAAGAAGGTAAAATCCCATTTCAAAGGGTCATATGATAAACAGAGTCTTACACTCATGGTCATTTCATTTGAAATTTATGAAACTCACCAAAGGCTCGACTCGTTTCATGAATTTCATATGAAATGACCACTCATGTAAGAGTCTCTGTTTGTTTGGACATACTGTTATGGTAAGAATACTCTCTTCATCAGGAGCTTAATCCATTGCATTCTGGGTATTTTTTGTAGTCTGCTGAAATTGTCGTCTGCATCGAAAATCAAGAATATTTTGACAATATTGGTCTAGCTAACTCTTGTAGAAATGATGTCTAGGCAGCAAACAGTTTGGATCCAGATCAGGCCCTACATTTGTGGGGCCTGATCTGGATCCAAATTGTTTGCCCAGATACCCCTTAAGGGGTATCTCGAATGGAATGGGTTAAATAACAAATTAGTGTATGTTTCATTTTCAGAAAGCCAAAGGTTTGATGAAAAGGAAAGAAAGGGAAGATAATCTTGATGTTTCACAGCATAGAAAACACAAAAAACATAAGAGTGAATTGTATGATATATATGCCACATCCAATGGGAAGGTTCAAAAGGAGACACAGAACAAAGAGACTGTGGAGCAGAGGTCTAATAAACAGAAATCAAATGATGTCTCCGAAAATAAACTCAACAGAAAAAAAGAGAAAACAAAGAAGAAGGCTCTAATTGACTCCTTGCATAGGTCAGCAGTAAATGGAAACAGTATGGAAGATTCTTCCCAAGATGTGAAGAATAAGGACAGAAAGAAAAAGAAACGAAAACGAAAATGTAAGAAAAACAAATTCAAGGATTATTCGAAACCAGATAGTGTTCCAGCAGCAGAAAATATAGGACACAAAAGTACACAGTTGTTGCCCATTTCTAGCTCACACCAAGAGAAAGCGGAAAAAGTTAAAATCAGTGAAGTTTCCAGTGGTAATGAAAACACTATAAATTTGAAATCAGAAAAACAAAAGAAAAAGAAGAAACACAGATTAAAAAGAGACAAGCAAAATTCTTTTGATTCTAATCTAATGACAGGCATTAAGAAAGAACAACCAGTGAATCTTGAACAGTCACATAAACATATAAAACCATTTGGGAAAAGTTCTTCGAAACATGATAGAAATAAGTTTGATCCACAGAAATTGCAAGCGATTTTGAAAGCTGATGATTTGAAAGTACAAGCTGGAATATCAGATAAAGTTGGTGCTACAAGAGAACTCAGTCAGAGAGTGAATGAAAAGATTAAGAGACCTGGTGAAGATTTTCATGAGGCTCCAGGAAGTTTACTAGAAAAGAGCCGTAAGAGGCTAAATGCTGCAAGATTTAGGTATTTAAATGAGCAGCTATACACTAGGACAGGATCAGAGGCTTTCCAAATGTTTTGTGAAGACATAGAAGCTTTTCAAGTATACCATGAAGGCTTCCAAGGTCAGGTGGACAAGTGGCCAGTCAACCCAGTCGATCTTATAATAGATTTTATTAAGTCAAAGTATGAGTATACTTTATACCATATTAATCCTATAAATACGCCAAGGGGGACATTGCATTTTAAGAAAAGGTGTTATTTAGAGCCAAAGTGTAGTAAATCAGCCACTTCCAAATATCTCTAATAAACAGTATTAGGGTGAGTGGGTATACTTGCAGAAGTAGCAACTACTATTTTTGCCTCTCTTCTCAGTGGAGTCAACTTTTCTTTCCTTTACGAGAAATACCCAATTAGAAGAGCTACATCATCCAAAGAAGCATTTACACACAGGAATTCATTCAAGTTAATATCATTATTTTTGGAAAAGAGGCAGGGGACATTTATAAGAGCAGGGGCATTTATTAGGATTAATATGGTATACATTGATACATATAGCAACACATTGAACAACATTGTATTAATATTTATGCAAAGTTGTGATATTACATTAACATTAACCCTCAAAGTGCTAAGATGAAAAATAGCTGAATTTGCAAACAGGGTAGATCCAGATGAGGTGGCTCATATTGAGCCACGTCATCTAGATCTACACTGTTTGTCATCTAGTCTTTGAATTCTCAATATAATATAGCTTGGATGAAACTTTTTTTTGACTTTTGCTGAGGTAAATTTTGTTGTCAGACTGCTTTTTAGAGATTTGAGAGTTAAAATGTTCAGAGCCCTAGATAAGAGGCAGTATTTGGTGATAATTAGGGATGATTTTTGTTAATTCTGGATAAAAACATATGTTGTGACCCCTCATCTGAACCGTCTCGACAAGACGGTTCAGATGAGGGGTCACAACATACGGTTTCAATGAGAAATAAAGAAAATTATCCCTCAATTATCATCAAATACCCCTCATATCTAGAGCTCTGAGTGTTGTTTCAGAATTGTGTTGAAAGTCTCTGTTTTACTGACTCTTCTACTTAACTTCAGTTAAATATGTACCCCTTACACTTCTCAGATAAATTTGAAATCTGCAAACAGTAAGTGGAAAGTGTAACTAAAGTGGACAGGAACAATGAGGTCAGCTCAGCATTTAAATCCATGTATTATTATACACAGGGTATAAACCAGTCCGCCAATTTTCGCTTCCTGCAGAGACTGTCCATCATATTTTGCTTCTGCCGAGACTGTCCGTGATCTCTTGCTTCATGCAGAGACTGTCCATCATATTTGGCTTCTGCCGAGACTGTCTGTGATCTCTTGCTTCCTGCAGGGACTACCATCCTCGAAAAATGGCTTCCTGTCGAGACTGTCCACATGACTCTGCTTCCTGCCGAGAGGCTCGACAGGAAGCAGAATCACGTGGACAGTCTCTGCAGGAAGCCATTTATCCTGTACAGAAGTCTCAGCAGGAAGCAAGAGATCGCGAAAGTCTCGTCAGAAGCCAAATATGATGGACAGTATCTGCAGGAAGCGAAAATTGGCGGACTGGTTTATACCCTGTGTTATAGTTGTCTATGATTCCTCTGGAGCCATAGATTGCAAACAGGTTATTCTCAGACCAAATGTGTAGTATCCAGTTTTTCAAAGCATTGTTAGCTTAAGGTTGTTAGTCAAAGATTTGTAAAGTCTTACAGTATCCAAAACTCAAGTGTGCTAAAAGCTCCTCCTTTTTTTTCGTAAAAAAATCACAAGTTTTTATGTGCAATACATTTGAAATTGTATCTACTCATTAACAAATGATGTTGTTAGGCTGACAATGCTAAGTCTTCATGGTTCACACATGCCAAAAGGTCACAGTAGGTCCTTCAATGTCTGTCAGAGTGCATTACAGCATAGTATATGTATGAGCCTCAGTAATTGATCATGCTAAATACAGGGTGCTTAAAATATAATATTTGTATATATTTATCAGCACGCCTGTGCCATCATGCGTGTATGCTAGAGCCTTCCATTTGTCCAAAATAAGTTCCTCTAGAGTCCATGATGGTCAGGACTGCGCAAATAGGACAGTTCTAGGCCTGGGACAAGTGAAAAATTACTAACCCTTTAATAATGCTGAATTTGCTCAGGCTATATTGATTTTATAGGCCACATGTGCAGGACAAGTACATAAGAAACTAACCCTTTAATAATGCTGAATTTGCTCAGGCTATATTGATTTTATAGGCCACATGCCCTGCACAAGTACATAACGAGGGCTTAGTGCAAGACTAGTCTAACTCCATATTTTGAAAATTTTCAGGAGAAGCAAAAAACTGATTATTACAGTACATAAACAAAATATTAATATGAAAATTGACACATTTACATAAAATATGGGAAGAAATGCTTACATTATTCAAGTTTATTGATTTATTTTCGTTAAATTAGGTTTTTGTGACTTAGACTACTTTTGCGCTGAAAAGTTTAGTGCAAGACTGGTCTAACTTGAGATAGACTTTTTTTTCAAATGCAAAATATAAGTCATTATAAAACAAATTTTAACAATTTTTACAGTTTGAAGGCAAAAACTCAATAAGCATGAGCTGTGAAATAGCTATTTAACAACTTTAAACATTTAAAAAAGACAATTTATATAACTTTTTTTTTGTTAGTGCAAAACTAGTCTAACTTCAAATCCACTTTTTCTAAGCGCAATACTAGTCTATCTCAAGATAGACTAGTCTTGCACTAAGAAAAATGAGGAAAATATTCTAAAATGAAAAGATTCCTTGTTTTACTACCGAAAAACTGTTTACTAAAGTGTTGAGAAAACACTGTACCTAGACCTATAAACTGTTAAAGACTATAAGAACTTGTATCTAAATTTATAAACTTGAAAACTTAGCCATTTATCCATGGTATGCTCTTTAAAATCAGATTTATCTCATTGAAGTTAGACTAGTCTTGCGCTAAAGATTTGGCTCATTTGGCTCATAGACTATTTTTTAATTAGGAATAAAAGCATTTTTTGCAAAAACATGAATCTTCATATTTTCAAAGAATGTGTATTTGACCATCAAGTTTTCAAAACTGCAAAAAAGTGAATTTGTGAAAAATAGTGAGTTAGACCAGTCTTGCACTGAGCCCTCGATAAGAAAACAATTGCCTAGCCCTGGATGGCTGCTCAGAGACTGTTTGGATGTGCAGGCTGGTCTGGGTCTGTGCTGTTTGCATATTGGTTAAGACCTGGCCCAGAGGTTATAAAACTTGAGTACATTCTCAAACTCAAAATAAAGCATACTGATTGGCTGCTTCCAAGCACATGCTCATAAGCAGCCAATCAGTGTGCTTTATTTCAAGTTTGAGATTATTCTCAAGTTTTATAACCTTGAACCCTGAGCTCCTTCTTGTGTGTAGCAGCTTGTATGTATTCTTGTTTCAGGCCAAAGCATTTAGTGGTTGCTGACTTTGGATGTGGTGATGCCAAACTTGCTCAGAATGTTCCAAATAAAGTACACTCGTTTGACCTTGTTGCTCTCAATAATCATGTGACTGTCTGTGATATGGCCAAGGTTAGTATGTTTCCTCCAGTGTGTTAACCCTTAAAGCGCCAAATATTAAGATATGTAGTTAAATTTGCAAACAGTGTAGATCCAGATGAGGTGGTTCATAATGAGCCACCTCATCTGAATCTACACTGTTTGCCCTCTAGAGTTCGAATTTTCAAAATACTATCACTTTGATGAAACATTTTTTGAATTTCTGCAGACATAAATTTTGTCGTCTGCTTTTTGGCGCATTTAGGGTTAATGTTAATTTTTGTGAGTTTGAATTGTTTGGTATCAGGAATATATGGGTTAATGTTCTAAAAACCCAAACATCAAGTTATGACTACAATTCCTAGGCAATCAGTATGGACCCTGATCAGACTGCTCCATCAGAATCTGCTTTATCAGGGTCTACACCGATTGCATATCCATTATGTGTTTTCAGGAAAAAAGTATCTGAAAGCCTATTTTCTACCCATATACTATCTGAAGGAAGAAGAATGATATTTTAGAACTATTACCGTATGCAAAATGGTTGCGGGGTAGGGTGCAGGGTGCCCACTTGTCAGGGAAAAGTAAGGGAAATTTGAAAAATGGTCAGGGTAATCCTAAAATGCTAAAAAGTCAGGGAAAAGTCAGGGAATTTTATAATGTTTTGACAAAGATATGAATTTTTTATGGTTTAAGTGTCTGTTGAAAGTTCTATAATTGTGCTTTTCCATAACGGCTTTTCTACAACAATTGGTTTAGTCCAGTATTCTTTGCAAAGCTTTGAAATATATCTGCTGCTTTGCTGATTTTTCTGAGTCCCAAAACAGGTAATGCACAGGCAAACCTTTGGGCTGAAGTGGAAGATTGTGACAGTTAAATAATGACAGTTTGGTCAGGGAAAAATGAAATTTAATCAAGGAAAAGTCAGGGAATTTTATTTCCAACAAAGAGTGGGCACCCTGGGTGTGTATTTGTAGGGGTTTATAAGGATCTGGCAGTGAGTTGTGGGATTTTTTCTGATAGATACCATAGTTATTTGGCTGTAAGATGGTGGTTTTTACCTCCCTCCATAGTGGCCCCTTGGGTAACTGTAGGCAACCCCAGGGCCGGGGAAAAGCAGAGACTTGGGTCTTTTCTCTTTGCAAAGCCCTGATAGATGCCCGGCATTGTGGGGACAAATGTCTTATCAGATCCTAGAGTAAGAGCCCCTGCCCCATGGGACATTGTTCAACAGTTGCGGTCCCTATCATTGTCCCAGTTATTATACCCCCCACAAACTTGTTTGAGGGGGGGTATACTGTTTTCATGTTGTCCTTCCGTCCGTCTGTCCGTCCATCCGCAACATTTGCTCCGATTTGTTTCAAATTTTGTCCATGGATGCAGCATCATGCAGGCATGGGATTTCACCAGATTGACCAATCAGGAAATAGCCAGGGGTCTGGGGGCGGCAGGTCCCCAGCGGGGTGAAGGGGCAGCGCCCCTCTAGGGGGGCCAAGGGGGCAAAGCCCCCTGGCCGAAAACAGATATAGGATATTTGAAACTGTCTAGATCAGCTCTCCTTGCTCTATTTTTCTATTCTGTTTCTGCCTATTGTATCACTCATTTTGGTTAAATTGACAATAAAAACATACCACACTTCAAACAAAAAATTATACATGTATGCCTCCTTACACAGAACAGAGTCCTCTGATAGCTTTCTAAGGAAACTTAAATTCTTTTAAAGACAATGCCTCCATTAATAGAGATATAGATTGAAAGGCAAAACAAAAGAAACCATTGAAAGGCAAAATAAAATAAACCAATGCTGTTTTGAAAACCAGTCTTAAACCCATGAGAAGAAAAAACATTCAGAACTTTACATGTATAAGAAAAATTGTGGAATACAACTCACCAGTCATATTGTTAGTCAGAAGACAGCTGAATGGGTAAAAGAGACTCAAATAATATTAACATGTTCCAATTACAACAGAATATTTTCTAGTTCATTGTGAATATATACATGTATACAACAAGTCAAGTGAACCCATTGATCAACATTAATGTCAAGTTATATTCCAAATTCCAATAGTATGAATGTAAATATTACATCTATAGATGGACCACTTCACTTTGAATTTTCTACATGGTGTCTCTAGTTCCACAATACTGAACACATTCAAATTTTCACTCACTAGCTTCATTTCAAAAATAAACTAAGTGCATGTACCATATAAAAATATATATGCAACAATGCTTAAAGACAGGACTTCTGTGCGGGGGGGGGGGGGGGGGTCTGGTTCCCAGCACATTGAATATGATACCTGTACAGGTAAAGGTGTGAAAATTGATTCAACCAATCAGTGAGCCAGAATTACTAAATATGATAAATTTATTGGCTGACTAGAGGTGTTGACACTATGAGCTCAAGAGACAAAATGACACTTTCTGTTCTGTTCTGTTCAATTCTCGTATCGACGTTACCCAAGTGGCTCAACGGTACGTAACCATAGTTGCACACACCTGGCGCCGTGTGTCCGTCCAAAAAAAAAAAATGACACTTTAGTAGTTAATCCTCCTTTTATAGTCCCATCCCTGTCTTTAAACAATGTTAAGGTTATATTGATAAGTGACAATCTATCTGCATCCATGTTTTCTAATTCTATTTCTTTTGCTTATTACACCTTTGAAAATGGTCCAATCTAGCCTTCTTCACTGCTCTTGAAGCTAACTCTGTTGCTGCCCTCTTTGTTTGGGTTTCCTTATATCCAGGCTTTGCTTTCTTTCTTCTTTTTCAAGTCTTTTCTGTGCTTGTGCTCTGTTTTTTTCTTTGCTTGCACGAATCATACAATTCACCAGTCCAGGTGCTACAGGGTCGTATAAATGATTTTCTCTCTGAAAATATTCTAGACTTCCTTTAGATGATAAGGGTGACTTAACAGTCTGTATTGCATTAAGGGAATTTACTCCTAGTCTACTTGACTTTGGATCCATGATATCACCCATAACATTGAAGCACCCTTCTACTATGGGACCATGGAAACAGGTTAGTACAGCAAGTACTAACTTTCTTAAACATGGATAACTCTCAATGCTTGCCCACCAATGATCAATTCTCATGTCAGACTTGAATTGAGGGACTGTTGGATCACTGTTAAACTGATGCACTTCCTTGTCATATTCTGTTTCTTCCTCTTCTGACAGCACATTTGAAACAAACCCTGGTAGTTTCAGAAGGCACCTTACAGTTACGCTATGTCCCTGAGCACATGGGTCTATGGCCGACAATGTCTTCAGGAGCTCATTGGTGATTGGCATTTTCTTTTGCAGGACCTTCCCACAATTCACAAAAGCCTTTTGGATCCTTTCTGAAATATCTTGAATAATTGGGTCCTTACTGTTTGATTTCTGGAAGATTTTCCTTGCAGTGGATCCAAGGAACATGTCCGTTACTGGAAGCCAAATCTTTTCATCATCAATTGCTAGGCTAGATATCCTCCTCGATCCTTCTGGGAGCATTTCTGGTCTTATGAAATAGCCTAAGAATTCTCTCACAAGTCTTAACTGTTCATCGTGTAGTATGTGAACCATTGGCTCCTTTTCTTGAAACAATAGGGTGTACTCTTTCAAAACTTCCTTTACAGAAGCATAATAAACTAAGAAGAATTCTAGTTGTCTTTCTCTCATAGAATATCTTGTGTATAATCCTCTCTTTTCTCTCAGCTCCATCTTTGGTCATCTTCTTTTTGGAAAGCTTGTCTTTCTGCTTTTGAAGCTCCTGCAGACTTTTCTCCGATACCTCTTTTCTTTTGATGATCTCTTGATATACATGTTTGTATCTTTCAACTTCCTTCTTGTCTTTTATAAATGAGAAGTAGAATAAGGTGAACACATCAATAAGTCTCTGAGTGTCAACTGCCAACTTGTGGGCAGACAGAAATCTGTGATTCAGGAAGCGCTCTGGCATTGTGTATGATGATGATGATGATGCATTTGATTCTGTATGCATCTTAAACTTTCCCAATAAAATTCAGTACTTACTATCTAAGGTGTAGTAAGTTCTCACAATGTTGATAGCAGCCTGGTGTGGAGGGCTTGTAACATGCCTCTGGAGATCCTTTTTACCACTCGACTGGTACCTCAGGGATCTGTTGCACAAGATGCAGAAAGCCTGGCCAGGCAATTTGATCTTCTTGATGTGCAGTCTCAACAAATCGTCATTTTCTACCCACTCCCATCGCCACTTGTTTTTTAGTCCATCATCAATCTTCTTATTATCGTCCTGTTTGGTAGCAAACTCCATCCTGTAATAAACAAAAAGAAACTGTGTGTGGCAGATGTTTTTTTAAACAAAAAAAACGTTTTGGTTCTTGATCATTGCCTCTTCAATCTCAGGGTACACTTTTTTTCCCAGAGACTGGTGCCTTACTTGCTTTCCCCCTCCCCCCAAAAACTAAGTCCGCACCTAAAAAAAAATTGGGCAGGGGTTCCCCTTAGGCGCTGGCCAGTTCTGTTCACCCCCCGCCCATAACAACCCAGGCCTTTGAAAGATTGGGCAAAGACAAGAGTGGGTACCACCCCCCACCCCACCCCTCAAAAATACC